>OZ020244.1:36229685-36908064 GCA_963971285.1 Astropecten irregularis | reverse complement strand
TGGAGGGCTACAAGAGCCACCTATTTTTGGGGGGTAGACCCTTCTTCTAACTCTCGCTTCTGTTGTGTCTTATAAGAAGAAGAAAATCATTCACCCATAGCCCACAAAATACAGTTTTCCCGTAATTGTGGTGTAAACATTCAGTTTCAGTTCAGCATTTATTTTCAATTGAAGATTTCTGTTTGTTTGGTGTTTGTTTGTTTTGTTTTGTTTTTAATATGACTTAAGTTATATGACTTTTCCAACACGATGATTTTGCGAAAAAAAAACCCAAATTTTTGTCTTGCATTTTGTTTTAAATAATTATTATTTCAACAGACCCCATCTTCTGAAATTTCAAGTTATTTCCAAAATTTCAAATGAATGTTAACATCTATAATTGTATACAACGTTTCGAAAAATAGCACAGGAAATTATAAGTAATTAGATATTTAGACCTTATTGGTACATTTCTTTTATAATATAAATATGATTATAATTTTCCTACATCATTGCCTATATAACATTAAGATAAGCATACAAAGTTATCAAGAAATGAACGCTAAAAGCAGAACAATCGACCCGGTACCGACTGACGGACCCACTCCTCACACAATGACTCCCCCTGACCAAGGAATGACCCTGACATGACTGACTGACCAACCGACCTGATACTGATTGATCCACCGACCCGGTTCAATCTGACTGACAAACTCCCCTGCTACTGACCAGTGGCGTCGCCAAGGGGGGGGGGGGGGGGGGGCCGGGGGGGGGGGCACGTGCCCCCTGGAAAACCTTGTGCCCCCCCCCCCCCCCCACCCGCCCCCCCATTTGAGATTTGGGTTGGTGACAAAAAATATAACATATATTATTGTAGTGCCCCCCACCAATTGCTAGTGCCCCCCTTGTGCCCCCCAGACTCAAAAGTCTGGTGACGCCACTGCTACTGACTGACTGACCTGATACTGACTGACCGACAAACTGCCCTACTATACACTCCCCTGGTACTGACTCCCCTGGTAGTAACTGACTGACCCACTCCCCTGGTACTGACTGACTGACCCACTCCCCTGGTACTGACTGACTGACCCACTCCCCTGGTACTGACTGATTGACCCACTCCCTGGTACTGACTGACTGACCCAGTCCCCTGGTACTGACTGACTGACCCACTCCCCTGGTACTGACTGATTGACCCACTCCTCTGGTACTGACAGACTGACCCAGTCCCCTGGTACTGACTGATTGACCCACTCCTCTGGTACTGACAGACTGACCCAGTCCCCTGGTACTGACTGACTGACCCAGTCCCCTGGTACTGACAGACTGACCCACTCCCCTGGTACTGACAGACAGACCCACAGACTCCCCTGGTACTGACTGACTGACCCACTCCCCTGGTACTGACAGACAGACCCACTCCCCTGGTACTGACTGACTGACCCACTCCCCTGGTTCTGACTGACTGACCCACTCTCCTGGTACTGACAGACTGACCCGCTCCCCTGGTACTGACAGACTGACCCATTCCCCTGGTACTGACTGACTGACCCACTCCCCTGGTACTGACAGACAGACCCACCCACTGGCCTGATACTGACTGACTGACCCACTTGCCTGGTACTGACTGACTCCCCCAGTCCCCTGGTACTGACTGACTGACCCACTCCCCTGGTACTGACTGACTGACCCACTCCCCTGGTACTGACTGACTGACCCACTCCCCTGGTACTGATTGACTGACCCACTGACCTGGTACTGACTGACTGACCAACTCCCCTGGACAGTACTGACTGACTGACACAATGACCCGGTAACTACGGACTGACCCTAACCCCATGGGTGTCGATCCGGGGGGGATATATCCCCAATAACTGACCCACCCTTCGGCTGACCGACCCGTAACACACACCCTCCCATCGACCTACCAATGATGACTTATGATGCGGTATACCTTACAATGTCTATCCTAACACATGAATTCAATTTTTTTTGTACACCGTGAAACTAATTCAACATGATGATATAATAAACAATCTCTATTTCTTGGTACTTTCCATAACTATTGTTGTACCTTGCTTATTTTACGGAACCTCGTTGTCCAAAATGTCGAATTTTGAAATCAAAACATGAATCTCCAAAGTTATATTATTATTTAAATCTACACAGTTTTGATTATAAGAATAAATGAAATCTACTTAGAAGTACACACAAAACATCTTAATTACTTAATTTAATTTCACGCACAGAAACAACTGATTACACCATTTCTTTTTACTTTTTGCTGTTACGTTAATGTTTGCACAATTCGAGTTTCAAAGAAAGGAATACTAAATATACATTGGTATTTCTATAAGTGAATTAAAAGATATAATTTCAGAAAATATCATTTCGGAATGTGAATAATGTTGCAGATACACTTAACAAATACAAATCTACACAGTGTGCAAAACTGCAAACTAACCATCCAACGAAATCAAACGATCTACGGCCAGTAAAACACACAACGATACCCGAAAATAAATGATGACAACAATAATAAAGGAAAGAAGAAACAGAAATAGTACAGACGATACAACAACAAAAAACCGAGTAATTTATCTATCAAAAATGCAACACCAACAGCCAACCGAGAAACAAAACAACCAAGTAGAACGAAAAAAACCAACAAATATCTGACACCATGAAAATACAAACAAACAGATGATTATACTGCCACATTAGGTTATCCACAGTTCCTCTTCAGGACTGGCCGGGGCTCTAAAATAGTCAAATGGTATAATCGAAAAACAACCCAAATCAATGAATTTGCTCACCCATCAAATTGAATGCTTGCCAGATCCCCATTTAAGGCCTTTGACGGCAGGACTATCTGAACACGAAGTACTGTATTCATGAAAATTATGATTCGATAACGTAATAGAGTGACTTAATTCTTATATTCGATTGTAATATCAAAAAACATTCATTCTGAAACTAATGCATTTGACTCTCGTGTCAATGTGAATGTTAAATTTTTACATTTCTTCAAGCTGACATTTAAAACATGAGCACTTTTCACTTCACCAAATTTGATACTAAATGATCCGTATCATAAATATAATTGTATCATGGCAAATCCGAAAAACCTTCATTTCTTTCTCCCATACTATAGACCAATGCATTTTCTATTTCTCAGAACCCAGACCTTATTATTTTAAACGAAATGTTTCACTTATTTTTAACTTTAAAACTTGTTTAACCGAAAGCAGGGGCATTTAATCCTATATAAATTTATTTGACTTTCAAGGTAATTAATGCCGGCTGATGGTTTGTTCATATTAATAGCAGCCAATCAGCTCAAAGCGCATACCGCAGTCGGCGTAACCCCCTTCATTAGAAATGACGATGCGGATAAACTTGGTGTACAAGGCCGTAATGAAAGTCACATCCACGTAGGTCGCCTTATCAAAGTTACCAACGAACTGCCAATGAAAAAAAGAACATATAAAATCTTGCTCTTTAATCATTTAGAATACCAGCCTTGTATTTGATAGTAATGTTTGAAATCATTTTGTCCAATATTGATGTGTTATTCTCCATTGTTTCTTGATGGAGTAAATTATCAATTAGATTGTTAACTTTGCAATCAGTACGTAAAATGCCAATCAAATGCTTAAGCATCGGGATGAGGCAGTTTGATGAGGCGATTGGCAAGGAAATGTTACCTTTGTCAGTTGTGATTATAAAAGAAATTTTAAAAAGATTTAAGAGAACGATGAATTGATTGCAAATTCTAATTCACTAATTATTGGAATCGGAGTGATAGGGACAAAGAATTAACGACAAGAAGATGGGAGCATGCTCTCTAAGAAATCGTGAATTGTTTTTGTCAGGATTGACAAAATATGAACGTTAATTGTGCAAATATCATAGACGTTTTGAAAATAACGATGTAAAACAGATATTGTGCATAAATATTACTTTAGGTCTACATATTTTCTTGTTTTCTGGCACCAGTGCTTCCCGTCTTCTTGCTTATTCATTTTACCTAAAGGGGTTATCACGTGAAACGTGACGGGAGGACATATTTGGATAAACGAACCTTCTTTGGTGTCCCATCAGTATCATTCACGGTAGCCCATGATTGACCGTCATTGCTGTACTTGACTTCGTACTCCGTCACCCATGAATCAAAATCAGTGCTGCCTTGAGTGATAAGGCCAGTGATGGACACCGCGGCATTGAAGCTGACTTGTATCCATTGACCGATGACGCTGCCTTTAGGAACCCAGGCATCACCACCTGCAGAACCATAATTATAATGTGACAATCACTGTGAGAGTCGAATATCAAGATACAATTTATTGCAGCTATTTGAAATGATTCACAACCCAATGAGTGCAATGATTATTGCAGTGAGCATCATACGTACCGTCAAGACGTCCAGCATGAGCCGCAAATGATGCGCTATAATCAGATGTAGCTGTGATGCTGCTATCCAGAATGCGGCCATCCTTCATACCAAGAGGCCCTGCTTCAGTACAAACAGGAACACCTGTATCTGGAAAATAACACATCAAATGTACAAATCAAAGCTATGCTATGTTTACAGGAGATCGGATTGTCTCAAAACCCGACAATCCCTTTCATGACTATATTTTATTTACATTGCCACACAAATTACATGATGAAAATTAATGATTTTATTTTCGTCACATACTCAGTACTTGTTGAGTGCACATGAAAATATCATACGCTGGCTCAAGTAGGATTCGAAGATATAATGCTTCCGATGATGCCGGGTAGCGCGGCTGCGGCCTTTCCAGCCAAGTTGGCCAGTAGGCGTCCGAGAGCTTGCAAATACTTTTGTGCCCACTCTTTTATCCCCGGCGTGGGAGATGGTTGAGGCTTTGGAGATCGATCATCGATTGCTTGGTCAACCGAATCAGCCTTTTCTCTCAATTCACTGAGCAGTTCACGGGCCGGTGGGGCGCCTTCGGGTGTCACTCCCAAGGCTCGGGCCAAGCTTACCCCATATCTCTCGATTGAAGCTCTGCTCAGAAACTTTTCTGGATTATCCTTCCATGTCAAGAGTTTCCAAGCACGACCCCACTTGACCCAAAAATCTCTAGACTTAGATACTTGGAATTCGAGATTAGCCGGCCGTTTCGTATTTTGACCGCTCCGCTTCGAATTCCGTCAAGACCTCGTCACGGACATCGCGAGATGCGAGGTTTCCTTCTTTAAGCCCGTCTGGCATATCTGTGCCACCTGCCCATGAGGGCGTGGTTGACTGGGCTTCATACATGTTGCCAGAGTCGTCTATAAGGGGGTCGTCTATAAACCATGTCTCTTCTTCATCGGGGCCGCGCCTCTCCTCAGGGTTACTAAAATCGCCCATTTCAAAGCCACCTTCCGCCATGTTGGTTGAAACCTGTGTATTGAACACTCACATTATCATCGTTTAATATACACGCGCAAAAACCATGGCGTCGTCAAAGTATGGACGCAAACTGGATCCTTACCGAAGCCTAAAAGAACCGCTCGGGATCAAAGGCATCCGAAAGAGCGTGGTTGTAACCAACAGCCCGTCTACCATCGACCCGGATCATCAGCTCCTTGTCCGCTTTCCCAACCACTCTGATCAAGATGTGATTGTTCCTGGAACGGCCCGCCTCGTATTTACCATCTCTCTGGACTCGACCGATGAAAACCGAACAGTTGTCCAAAATCTTGGGCGGGCAATTGTGAGAAAGACCACAATCAGAATAAGTGGCAACGAGATCATGTCTGTAGACGATAGCGATATCATCAACTGCTATTCCGACCTGTGGAACACAAAACGAGAGCGCCAGTCTTATGTCTATCAGGGTATTGACGAGGCATCGGGCAACATGCTGAAACTGAGGGTGGATGCTGCAGACGGCAGCGAATCCCAGACAGAAGACAAGGCCATCGCAGATGCTTATGGCAACCGATTCGCGATTCAGATAGCTCAATTGATATCGTGTCAGTGGGTCGGCATGGACCGGTGCAGTGCTGGGAGGGAGGGCATTTTCGCCTTTCAGATATTCAGGCTTGGGGAGATAGGCAGCGTGCTCCTGAGGCATGAATAGCGCCTCACCCTTGTCGCGCCACTTCCCTGGGGCAACTGCACCCTTCTTCGGTGGCCGCCTGGTTGGCCCGTCGTGAAACCTGAGACAGATCCGGCAGTACCCCGGCGGGTGGAGGTCGGGCGGGACGTATGCCGGGTCGCCCTCGAGCTTGTGTATGGCCGTCTTACGGACATAGAGGCTGTCGGTGGCCACCCTTACAGCCTCCGCGGGCTCAAACCTCATCAACATAGAGAGCAGGTTGATATGGGCGTACGCCAGCATGGAGGCCCTTAGATGGGTATACTGCGGCTGCGAGCCGTCGTAATACGTGAGAACGTGTCCCAATGGGCATTTCATAGGTGCTCCAACGAGACTACCACTCTCACGGGTGTCTCTGACTAGGTAATCTAGTTCCCCTTGATATGTTACTAACCGCCGAGTAAGCTTCTTACCATCAGCAGCGTTGCCCTGAGTGAACTTACCTATAATACTGCAGCCCAGATCACGGTCCTCTGGGAACCATACGTCGGTTTGGCTCTTATATGATATAATAGCTTCACGTACAGTGAGAGAGGCTAGTAAACCAGATTCTATCAGATAGGTTAAGAGCGGTGTAGGTGCCCAAGCACTCTCCGCGAAATGCCTCCCAAACCAAGCGGGGATGACAGGGTGGCAGTCGGCAAAATAATTCCCATTCCACGACCTCGGCGAAGCCCGTGCCTATGTTTTCAGGGAGAGGGCCGTTGAACGACACGCGGGTCATGCGGTGGGTTGGATGCCCAAATCGTTCGAAATAGGGCTTGGCCTCTCCCTGACCCTGGAAGCTTGCCGGGTAACAGACCTTCATGTCTATGCTGACGATATACCTCGTGTCATAGTCCATGGAGTTCCAGAGGCCGCCGTGGCCGTGCTCTACACAGGCCTTTTGAATGTCATGGAGAAGGCTGGCCGGGGTGGGCTTCCACCCGTTCTTTTCTCTGGCTATCACGCTGGCTGCGTGGTTTTCACCGAATACCTTATCAGCGAGATTTACATCACCTAGATCTTCACATACTCTTTCGATCCTGGCATGGGTCTCACGCGTTCTATAGGTGCGGCCATCTTGTATTACAAACTGTTCTACACTGAGATCATGGCCATTCCCACCTAACAACCAGATCGCTAATGGCTCGCTTTGAGTAGCTTCTTGGATTGCTTTCCATACATCGCCGGAATAAAGGCGGACTTCCCGACCTTGCGGAAACTGGAGGTCTTTAGACCATGCATGGCCGTTGTGGTAGATGAGCTCTACCTTCCCGTAGGTTTTGTCGCCTCGTCTCTGGTATTTTCCGCTGTTATACATCTCCTCTCCGGCTATGTCCCTTAGAATGATCGACCTGGAAAGGATCTCTTTCAGCTCAGCCACATCACTGATCGTGGCCCCAGTGTTGTGTACTTTATTTTCCCACACCTCTATTTTCTGACGCCTTATGGGTGTCAACCCCTGGCCCCTTGCGGCGCCCTTAAAGTGCTCTAATACTCGCATAGCCACACAATTGAGATCACCATCTCTCAGGGGGGCTAGGTTAGCCAGATCTGGATCTCTTAGGGGATATAACCCGTATATAACTGCGGTGACTGGATAGGCCCGTTGGTAATATACCTGGTCGATACCAGTTAAAACACCCGGTTTGGTATCTCTAGATATAACGATGACTCCCTCCCCTTTTTTCCTTTCTAGCCGTACGGGGTCCAGTTTGTCCTCAATGACCCACTCGCCTTCGATCTGCTCCCGGAGGAACTTGAGTCTCAGAATGAACTCGTCCTCCGGAAGAACAGCGAGGAGTTGTGACGCTCTCCCGTCGGTCATGTGGGCCTCTAGTAGTGGACTAGCCCCACTTGCTTCTGCCCTCCAGGTAGAAAAGGCCCCAATGGCACCGTCGACCTCAAACTCAGATTTTGCGTCTGTAAGGATTTCAACCCAGTTCGCCGCTGGTAATTGGGCTGGGGGAGGGGCCTGCTCATCAACGTCCCAGAAGACGGGGGCCTCATCAGGTACATTTCTTTCCTCGCGGATACGTTCCAGCCTATCGCGTAGCTCCTGTAGGGCCACTTTCGACCTTGGGTAAGGCGGCCACTCTCCAGTCTCCCTCTGAAATTCCTCCCTCAGTGCGCGTGCTCTTAAAGAGTACGACCGGTCATCTTCACGATTGGGTCCCTCTGCCCCTCCCGCCTTTCTCAGTCTGTGGCTGAACCGCCTCTCCTTTGCCACGTACTTGCGAGCTCAGTCTGTGGTTTCAGAATCGGACCATGTTGCCTGTGTGTGGCATTATACGCGTTGTGTGTGTGCTACAAGATGAATATTGCGTCACGCACAGTGTACATTTAATATTGAATTCCATTAATCATTATACAATCATGTAGAGTATATAACTAAAGGAAGCAAATACTGTATAGAATAAACCGATGCAGCCTTGCTCCACGCTGTTTCATCACGCTAAAACTATAGTAAATACGACTAAATGCATACATTACTATGTCGGGCATATTTTTGAACTGAACTGTGTTGATTTTTTTCCAAATACATGTACATTCATTTCGAGCATCGTTCGGTAAGCCATTACTTTTGTAAATGGTGTATATTGCTTATTTGTAGCCAGGCTCGTATTTAGTCAAATTTATTGATTTTATCTATTATAATAGGACTCAGACTCAGACTCAGTATTGTTCCGCTGACATTCATAACTTTTGCTTTGCCTTTTTGTGGGTGTAAGGCGGGGGGTGATGTGTGGAGTACTCAGTAGTGGTATTTTACCTGTGGACATATGACAAAAGGGACAATTATTGTGGTCCACACTTGAAAAGCATATGTACAAAGTACTACAAACCCAATGGAGCTGCTGCGCAAGAATCCAAACAAAATATTTGGGGAGGTTAAGGGTGCGGTTTAGTCACAAGGGTGTGCGAGTTATAATTATTATAATAAATATTAATATTATTTTTTGTGGGACCGGGGGTGGGGGTGTTACTATTATGATTATCTTATAGAACAACGCTAAATCGGTTTATTTCACTTATCCCTTCAAACTGGTACAGACCATCCCTGTAATATTGTGGCAGGCTTGTTTGTTTGCTTGATGCTCCAACACATCGATATTAAAAGAGCCCACAAACATGTATGTATTATAACATGAATTGATTGGGGTAAAGGGTTGGCGAAAACATGAACCACAAACTGAGCGGCGAGCAACCGTGTACAAATGTGCTCAGTTTGTGGTTTACCTCCAAAAAGGCTTCCAAAATGTATTTTTTTCACATTTTAATATTGAAACGAGGGGAGAATGAAATATTTCTCCATAATTTAATTACAAAATCTGAAAAATTCCTAAATTTATCGTATTTAAAATGTCCCTAAAAGATCAATAGTAACTGTTAGTACCCCTTACCCATCTTTCAACTGTAACGTGTACGCGTTTTTGAAGCACATATTGCAAAGATTGGAAGTGGCATAACTTTTTTATTTGGGCACCGATTTTGTTCCAAATTGTCTTAAATTATTGTTCGTGTGTCCCAGTTTCGGTTTTTAATTCGAAATAAAGAGTTTGCTTCTTTATTTTCTTTTTATATTGATTTTCTAAGAGTTGGTCGAAGTCTCAGAATTTGGGTTATTCTGTGGTTGGCCCATGACTGTTTTGAGTGCAACTCAAAATTCGTCCATGATATATTCTTAGTTTTTAAACTGACATGAAGTGTCAAGTTTGCTCCCAATAATCCACCAGGTTTCGCCTTTCATAGGGCACAATGAGTATTTTTTATGAACTTGAGTTTGTCCTAAAATGCTCAGTCTGTGACACCAAGGATTTTCCATTTTCTCTTCATAACTGATACAATTTACTTCAATCTAATGAAAAATGTTATTTTTGCAAACATCCAACTAATTCCGATTGTGAAAATAGCTGTAAAAACACAAAACACGTGGTGGATGCAAAATGAGAGTGTTAATTAAAAAGCTGTCTGCCCCTGCGACCATGGCCATCTTCCGCCAACAGAGGACGCACTTTTTGCTCAGTTTGTGGTTTTCAAACATTTGGCGAATGCCATCCTCGAACAATAACTTGTCTTGATGATCATACCCATGCAAAACACCAAAGGAACAATACGGTCGACAATGTGTTCAAGTTAATGTGTTAATTGTGTTTCGTTGTTCAGTATTTTGTTCTTCCCTCTCGGGTTGTTTTGATCAACCTGATACATCCTAAATGACGTTTTGGAGGGAGACGGACCGGTGTTTTCAAATCCAAATACATGATGTAGTGGTCCCTTTTACATGTGCATAATTACGTGAACTCAGATTACAGGCTACCAGACAATTATTCTGCGCGGATATATATCGCAGGTGGTAGACATTTGCCCTAATTAAATGTCATAATCATGTACATACATGTATAAAGAGAATTGATAAGATCGGCAGGGTGTTGGCCGCGGTGTGGATAGAGATCTTACTTAGATGGAAACTTCAAGCTTCTAATATGTGGTAATTTAAATCCGCAAAAAGAAACTGTTGCCTTGTTTTAAAACATGTTAATTATAAATCTCAGTCAATTTTAAAATGTCACTGTTATTTTACTTGGCTTACAGCAAGAGAAACAAAATGCCTATAACACCAATCTGACGACTCAATATAACTAGATAAATGTTTATATTATAATTTGTTTCAATTATTCAAATAAATAATTTATATACTATTTCACTGATTATTTTATCGATTCAATCGAGTCATATATTACTTCAAAATATTTAATGCTCAATGGTTCCAGGGAAGGTTTTTCAATTGTGTGAAAATTAATGCAGCGTGTATAGACACTTCATATACTGCTATGGGAATACAGAAAATAAAGTACAAGACAAAAACAACATTGACGAACCTCAAGTAAAGAGCATGTCAATTTACAAAGACCATAAGCGTGAAATTCACATAGGCATTATCTTCAACACAGACAATAATCCGACAGCGTTTAAATAAACAAAATTGTTGTGTTCTTGACAGTTATAAACTTATAACAATATTGTGTAGTAGGACGCCCAACTCAAAAACACCGCCGTTTTAAAAACATTGGCCCATTTTTATCGAGAATCAAGATTGGCGAGCCTTTGATATTTTGTGCAGCAGCCTGGTGAGTCCCTTAAATAAACTGTAATTTTGTCAGGACCACAGAAAATTTTATAAAAATGCTCAGAGTTCCAGAAACAGACGTAAGGATTTTAGCATGATCTTTTCTTCACTGGAGGCTAATTGGAAAATGAATTTTAAAAAATAGTAAAATACATTAATAGTAGGCAACAATGTGCCTCTCCGTTTGTTTTTGGTTCAAGGTGGCTTCTGGTACATGTTACCGGTAACAAAAAATGGTCCTAATGACCAGTCATCAGTGCAGTCGAGTTTGAGTTTCCCATGGGCCTGTGTGTTTAGTTAATTATCCAGAGATTTGACACCCAGTCATTGTATAATGTTATGTAAAAGAAGTCTACAGGTGGCAGGATTTCGTGACCTTGGAAAGTTGGGGTCAAAAATCTCAACATACACTGTATCTGAAACCAGTTGTTTTTGAGCTAGGACAAGGTCTTGTCAAACCCTAACGCACAAAAACAAAACGGGACTGTATTGTTCGTCTGTTTATAAATAGAGCAGAGCAGATTGTTCTATGTTCGGTTTTTTTTTCGAGACCTGGAAGTAACTTATTACTAGACAAATTGTACTCAAAATCTATGCTGAAGCCCTTGCACAATTGTCAAATTGTTGTCTTAAAGGACATGGCAATGTGAGTTTAAGATCGGTCAAATCAAGCCGCTGCAAATTTCTTTGAACGTAGACTTTATGTCAGTGTGTAAACTTAAATGCTCAGAATGCTCATTTGTGTACAGAAAAATTGCAGTGTTTAGCAAAACTAAGTTCTTAAAGGTTGTATCATATTTGGTAAGAACCAAAACAGAAAAAGATGGTGGTGGTAGAAACACATCGTTATAATTGTTCTGCAAATGGTGTATTTATCCAGAAATTAGTAAAACAACGACCACAAATCTGATTGATCTTTTAAAAGATCAAAAATAAAAGAGAAAAGACTTAAGAAATACTGTGGCTGTTTTTCACTATTTCCTCAAAAAGTGGGCACTGTATGGGACTGAAATTTTCACAGATGACTGTTACTGTATCTGTCTTGATATTTTTGCCCATGAATCTGTATTTCTTTGATAAAAACCAAAGTATGATACTACCTTTAATTTCATTATTATATTATGAAAATGTTACCGAAGGCATGTTTGGAGGGACGGCAAGGGGAAGACACAATGGCCGGGGGAGACACTGGTTTGGCCTGATATACTGGAATGTTAATTTTCATCTCTTGATCGCAGTATTGATACATTAAGAACCCTTATTGCAACCTAAATTGTTTGTTACTATAACGTACCCCCGCGGAAATAAACATGGAATCGTTATGTACAATACATGTCAAATTAGGGGCTCAAATATTACATGCATTCTGTGGTGTTTCTCAAAGTTCATGTCCATTTAAAGCATCAATATAATGATTCAAGCTATAGGACATACGCCCAAATTCAAATAAATAAATAAATAAATACACACAATGGCTTTGTATTTCCCAAAAAGAGCCGATTTAAGTTATACTTGCCAGAAAATGAGATTTTGACAGCTTTTCTTGAGATCCTACGAAACCACAGACTGAGCAAAAAAATGTATTATATTTTCTTTTTCACATTAAATGTCCATAGCTGTCTTAATAAATTGAAAAAAATACGAGAGACGAAAATTTGAAAGAATTGTATATCTCTCTCCGATAAAAAGATATAATAAGTTGAAAACAACTCTTATTTCTGAAAATCATATGCAGAATTCTCACACTAAATGTAAAACCACAGAATAACCCATGTCACAGAATAACCCAATCCACAAACTGAGCACCTCAAATTCTACCAATCCACAGAATGACCCACTTTTGGGTTATTCTGTGGATTTGCGGTGCGCCACCGAACCACAAACTGAAACGCTTACTGCACGACCCAATGGACAGGTTTGGGGCTGGCGGTTGTGCCTGTGGGTCGGGATGATGCACGCGGTAACGCCGTGCAGCACGACGCTCGCTTTCGCGCTCTCTCTGTTCTAGAGTGCGCCGGGCCCTGCGCTCCCGCGCAAGGCGGTTTGCTCTTTCGAGCTGGTCTGGCGTACGCCGCGCCCTTCGCTCTCGCGCGAGGCGGCTTGCTCTTTTGAGCTGGTCTGGGGTACGCCGGGCCCTGCGCTCTCGCGCGAGGCGGCTTGCTCTTTCGAGCTGGTCTGGGGTACGCCGCGCCCTGCGCTCTCGCGCGAGGCGGCTTGCTCTTAAGCAGGAAAATTCTTCCTTGATCAAACAGGATTGCCAACCAAATTTCCATGCGATGTTTGCTGCTTTTGACTTGCATTCAGTCATTACTTTGCCGAGTATAACATTCACAAGGAGTTTTGGCTGGCATACTGATTTTATTTACCACGTTTTTTGGTGCTTAAGCAAATTTTGATGCTTAAGCAGCTCTATGAAATTGGTCCCTGGTCTGGGGTACGCCGCGCCCTGCGCTCTCGCGCGAGGCGGTTTTGTCTCTCTCGAGCTGCAGCGTTCATCGGCATGATGCTAGATGAGTGTATTCATATGGGACTACACTTCTCTAGCTCTAATAGCGCTCCGCACTAATGACGTCACAAAATCCCCGGATGTCAGACAAACATTGTCTCACGCACGTAGTGTACATGCACGCGCACACCCACACACGTGTGCATGGTTGCAATGTTTGTCGGATCGGATGCTATTTTTAGCGTTAGTGCGGAGCGCTATAGAAAATCTTTATCGCTGCAAGCCGTTTAAACTCTAATCTAAAGGTACGTTCCTTTTCACGCCAGACCTGCTTCCGAATGCAGTCAACACCACAGGCGCGGCACCAAGCCAGGGCTGTTTTTACCCCTATCCCACAACCTTGACATGCATAAGTTGTCCTGCCTTTTCGAAGTCGAGCCAGGTGAATTTTGCAATGGTCTCCAAGGCAACTGCGACCACAAAGCTCCGTAGAGCCTAGAACGAGCCACCGGCAATTGTTTTTACCCTTCATCGTATGCTTTAATATAATACTTCAGGCAGTGGCGGATCTAGCTTTTTGGTAAGGGGGGGGTTTACCCAGAGTGAATTTTTCTAGCGAGGCACTGCGAGGGCGGGTGGGGGTAGGTGTGTAGTCAACCCCCCCCGGCCGGGCGCTCAGGCGCTGCGCCAGAACCCCCATTGTGTATACTACTAATGGGCAGTGCGGGCGGCACTGCAGGCGACATCGGCCTGTCCACCGGGGACAAAACCCATGCTAGATTCCCCCCCGCTGAGGGCCTTTTTCTTTCTATTTCAGGTCTTAAAAGATACGCCTATTTAATGTTACTCGGGCCCCCCCCCCCCCCCCCCCCCCCTGCTGCTTCATCACTGAGTTAGACATCCAAACCATTTTTCCGTAACTTAATAAATATTTATAACTTGCGTGCAAGCCGCACCCAAGTACTCACTACATAGTTGTAAATACCTCTCCCAACCTCGGCCAGAATTTTTGCATTTCATTTATCTTGCGGCGGTAAGGAACACGGAACGAAAACGCACCTACCACATTCCCCTATGTATAATTAAATGAAAATGATTGTAAAATGACGTAACAGTGCTGGCTGTTACAAGGTCACGGGTTATATTCACGGTAATTTTCATGGGAGATTTACATGACATGAGCTGGGTAAGATAATGCCGCGGTCTGGTTCTTCATACCCTGTAGCGACGAACACGTAAAACGTAATGGTAGCCGAGCCAGCGGTGGAGAACCTCGTTCCACGCGGCGAATGGAGGCTGAGAAGCACGGTTGTGGGGCCATACCTCACGGTAGTCGGTCTGGCAGGCGCCTCGACTAACGGGTCCGATTCAACGGAGAAATGACCGGTGTCAGTTGGATGATCACGGTCATCAAATCACGCCTTATATCAGCTTGTCCATTACGCGTTAATGGTCACATCTCACGGCAGTTGGTCTGGGATAGGCTTAGATTCTACGTTTTCGAGCCACATTGTACATCTGGCCATTCTGCCGTTTTTCACGAAAAATTACGCATATCGTCACAGTTTTCACGATGGGGTTAATTTGGCATCAAAATCAATATTTGAAATTATTTTAGGTCGAAATTGATTAAGGATATTGTGACGGACATCTTGGCGAAATTCTTTTATAAAAATCAGATAAAATGAGATCATGATAATCAATAGGAAAAATCAAGGCAAATTACACGTAAGTGCTATTTCAAGTTTTCACGAAGGAACGAATTTAGCAAAAATGAACGTTGTTCTATGGGGGCAAATACAGGGCGTATTCAAATGTTAGTTTTCACGAATTAGGGACAGATATCTTTGAACGTAAATTACACCGCAATGAAATGGTCTATACCAACTATACAAAGTTTAAACAACATGTTCTCTAAAAAGGAAAAAACTTCCGATTTTCTCAAAACTATGTTTAAACGCCCTGTGGGCAAATTCATCCCTTGGTGAAAACGATGACAAAATGTACGTTTGATTTGAACAATTTACGGATATGGAAAATCACTGATTAAAATTAAACCTTAGATTAAATAGCGATAAATAATATTGTGCAGATGAAATTGGAAAACACTGTACCACTTTATAAAATTCGAATGATAATTTCTGAAATCCACCATAACGTTTTTGTTTATATATTATTTCAAGGAACGAACGATTTTATATGAAGTACGATGAATCATTATATAACCACAACGGAAACTGAATGAATTTTAAGTCATTGAAAAGTGAACAAAGAAAAATTGACTGGAACAGGATTACAATCGGCGACCTCATGAACACCGTACAAGCACTCTGGCCAACTGAGCTATCCAGCCCTAGGTTGGTGGCATCCCAAATAGTCAATTACCTTTGTTCGTTTGGCAATCAGAAGCCATGAAACCACGCACATACCGCCATATCCCAAGGATCGTTTTATTGATACTCGCAGCAGTGCTGCAACCTGAGAAAAGGTACATGGTGGTGTTTCTCAGGTTGCAGCACTTGCTGCAAGTATCGATAAAATATCGATACTTGGTAAGATAATTGACTATTGGGACACCACTAACGTAGGACTGGAAAGCTCAGTTGGTTAGAGTGCCTGCATGTACAGTGGTCAGGAGGTCGCCGGTTCGAATCCCGCTCCAGTCACATTTTCTTTGTTCACTTTTCAAGTATGATGAATGTTTAATTTACAGGGGCCATGCATCCGAACCATTCAGACAGGCGCCATGTCGGGGGAAAGCGAGCTGGGTTGAATCCCTTTTGCCCAGAAAGAAATTTCTGATGAGCGAGATCACACGAGAGTTCAAGGCAGCAGGCTCGGAGGTCTGGTCTATCGGGCAGGAGGTGCGATCGGACGGCTCAAACCGATCTGCTGGGCTGGGTGGCAAACACCATAAGAAGTGCCGGGAGTCGAGAGAAAGCCATCTTAAGATGGCATAATTCGTACGCAAGATCCATAACCAAAAAAAAAAAAAAAAACTCATCCTCCTAACACCGGTCATATCGCCGTTCTTCAGTCACCGTCTTAGCCTCGTCATCCGTGCGGACGATGTGAATCAGACCCGTGAATCGATGCGGCTGTCAGGCCGACTACCGTGAGGTGCAGCCCCATGACCGTGCCGTATATTCACGCTAGTGACGCTTCTTCGTCACCACTCGGTATCCATGTCATCTGATGGTCTTTTCAACTTCCATTACACCCCGCGGACGAGGTCTTTTCACCGCTAGTTCAGCTATTACGTTCAACGTCTTCCCTGCCCTTTTTACATCCGTTTTGTAGTATCCTTGGGGCACTCTCGCGCTACAAGACACGAAGGACCGGACCGCGGCACTATCTAATCCTAAATCCCGCTCATGCAGTACGTCATGTAAATATCCCGTCAACATTATTGTGAACAGTATGAATGCAACATCAAGGAATACAACTTATATTTTGTGGTTTTGTATACAGGTGTATTGCATAGCTTGATTTTCTTAAACCCGAACTCCGACTCAACTTGTGCATTCATTTTTTATCCAGTGTATTTCCCTCTTAAATGTTCTGTTGTATGGTTTACTTTAAACCAACGACATGTTACAATATATTTCAATACATTTCTATCAAATTCTTCAAAGGAGAATATGGTTGCTCCGTTTTCGTTCCGTTTCCTTTTAGTCCAATTCTACTTGAAATATTTATTTATTTTATTTCGTGGTATTTTGGTTCGTTTATTCCTGTTTGACCTGCACACAGGTCAATAACCTAAACACGTTTAACACAAGAACTTATAAGACCCAAATTTCAAAAAGTAAAAAGGTCCATATCTTCACATGTTTTAGAAACAGTTCTTTGCATCAAAAACTAGTTACCATGAGAGCAGTGAACATGACAAATTAACCTGAACATGATCAATTTACCATATACCGTTAATCTAGAAATAGATATTCTAGCATTAGCGAAAAGTTGAAATGGCTCCCTAATTCTTGCTGCCTTGATCCTTATAAGAATAATTACAACTTCGTGTCTCTCAAAGGGTCCGTTTCTGATGGTGATTATATTGATCCCCATTGACATATTGATCACCATATCTAACATTTTATAACGATGCAATTATGGGGAAATCAACATAGTTATAGCAACAACTGCAACTGCAAATTGTCTGCAGATGGTAACTCCCCTTCCAATGAAGTAAAAGTGCGTGTCGAAATGTTTTGCATTCGATCGGCAGAAAGTGTTTCGCGATAGCGGCTTAGCGGTTGGGGAGAACTATATCGGGTATTATTAACAAAAATACATCTGGGGACGCAAGGAAGTGCACTAGAACAAGCATTGGTTATTACGATATGTGATCTGATGAAGGCATCAGGGAAAAACACGATCCAAAAGAGTTTGCCAAAAAAATTGGATTGGAATTTGGAAAGGCATTTTTTTTTTACGACTCTTTAACTAGTACGACTGTTGATCAACTTCAGCAAATGATAATTTGCAACAGGGGAAGAATCAATAATCGTTGTCTACAATCTGCTGTCCCAATGTAAAGAATGGATTTCATGGTCATGCAAATTAGAAATTCCATATTCTAAGCAAAACAGCAATGTCTTTAAAGGTATATCATACTTTGATAGTACATACCGAAACAGAAATCTCCACAGATTTACCTATAACTTACACGGTGGTGGTGATTGTGGTGGTAGAAACATACCGTTAAAATACTTATGTCTAAAATGCTGTATTTTTTAAGAAAAGAGTAAAACCAATTGACCAAAAACAATTTTGAAATTTGGAAGATCTAAAATAATGGTGAAAAGGTTTCAGAAAAATACGGTGAACGTTTTTCACTGTTTTCTCAAAAAGTGTGCATCGTATGGGACTGGGAATTTCACAGATATTTTTGCCCAAAAACCAAAGTAAGAAATAACTAAGAAATAACCTTTAAGATAATTGATAACAGTCAACCAACTGATCTGTGCAGATAAAGCTGAATAATTTGACCCCTCGCCGTTATTTTGTCAATGTGATTGAGTTCCCTATACGAAAATGATATTAAAAAGTACCCTACATTTTCAATTCTAAGTCTTTCAAAGGACTACCGACTAAATGCTAGTTTGGAACCAAAATAAGACTTTTGGTTTTCTTTTAAGGTGCAGACCACTAAATAATTTTCCGTAGGCTCCCATGTTAAATGCCCATTTAAACAATAACAACTACTCACTACTTTATTAAAAATACACCCAAAGAAAACAACATTAACTCTTAAACTGCCAAATTCACTGGTGCCAGACTACAAAAAACCTCCACAACATGGCAAAGGTAGAGCGACGTTGGAGCCTGATTTCATTCAAACAACTCAACATGTGGTGATTTCATTTGGAATTTCAAAGTTTTTCACGAAGGGACCAATTTGCCCACAGGGTTTGAAGTTTTAAATGGATGAATTCGCCTACTTTTAGTGAAAATTAAATTTCGCATACGCGCTGAATTTGCACCATAGAACAACGTGCATTTTTGCTAAATTCGCCCCTTCGTAAAATCTTGAAATAGCGCTTACTTGATATTTGCCCTTTGATTTTACATATTGATTTTCATGATCTCACTGATTTTATCTGATTTTGACAAAGAAAAATCGCCAAGATGTTCGTTCCATTATCCATTTCTGCCACAAAAAAAATCGAAAAAATTTAGATTTTTGCCAAATTCGTCACTTCTTGAAAACTGAGATGATTAATGTTAATTACTTCACATAATAACAGGGGCAGTATAAGTCCTATTTTGATTACTTAACTTGTTTTTATTATGAAGAAATACTACCCAAATCGGGCCGATTGACGGTATTTCTGGATTCCATGGTATCGATATACACAATCAGGGATCCTGTTACTAACTCTTCATTTCTTTACCTTTCCCCAAGCCTACGATTTTATTATATTTCATTCAATGACTTACATCTGTTCATCTTATCATAGTTTTCTATTGTTGAACGAGTTTAAATTCTCAAAAAAATTATTGCGGTTCTCATTCCAATCATGTGCAACAATTAACGAAATGAATGGCAAAAGAGAAAAAAAATATTGTTCGTCTTACCTTTATCCCTGTGCGCTACGTGAACTTGAACAGACAGATGCGACGATAAGCAGACGGACGATCCGACAGATGCGACGATAAGCAGACGGACGATCCGACAGATGCGACGATAAGCAGACGGACGATCCGACAGATGCGACGATAAGCAGACGGACGATCCGACTCTGTCTCCACTCTTAGAGCAACTGCAGATGAAATGACGACGAGCTGGCCTGGTACTGTCTGGTATAAACACCGCTGTGTATAGGAGCTGCGTGTGCGTAATGGGTAAAGTGGTTTCCATGGAAATAAATTTCCTGCCGTTCTGCTTTAGCTTGAGCGTTTCTACCGTCGGTGATGAAAGCTGAAAGACTCAGCCACTGGTCCCCGGCGGAGTATTCGTAGCAACGACGCGCGCTATAAAATTGAATTTTACTGAGGACTACGGCGAGAGTAACAAATTGATTAAGCTTCGCCGGAGATGGTCCAACGCCATGACACGTTTATTAAAATGGCCTCATATTAAATATCTTGACGACTCAATATGTCAGTGCACGATACAGGTGTCTGCGAAAAACATATTTATGGGTTTCATGCCAAAACGAACAACAACACTGAATGACATTGAAATGTATTAAACTATTCATTAATTGCTTGTGAATTGGATTCCTATTTTGTTTATGTATTTGAATTTGGATAATTTAGAAATTCGATAATCGAAATCGATATTCAGGCGTATTTGTCCGTGCCTTGCTGCTGCTTATAAAACCAAGTGTCAAGTAACTATGGGTCTCAATTTTTCAAAACCGGTCTAAGCCGTTTGGAGCAGCTGTTTTGTTAGTCTGGTTTCCGGACCCAAAAAGCTCCCGACTATTGTCTGTCAAATATAGGGTCCGGTATCGGCTAAATTCACTGGAGGGTCACGTGACCAAAAAAGTCAATATCTGGCTTTTTACGGTTTTATCCGAAACATTACGAACTCGTTTTTGTCCAACTTCGGATAGTTTCGACATGCTGTCGGCTATTTCCGACAGGTCACACTAGGTCACGCAAGGCCAATTTGAAACGTCGTGTAAATATGTTTGCTCCCGTGCTACAGTTAGCCAAAAAAGAGCATTATTATTGTCCACATACAACAGAGCACTCTTCATGTGTGCACGTTTTGGGGATTTTGTTGCATGACTTTTTCCCACTCTTTTAAGTCTTATTTTGCCCAGATAAATTTGCATGTGATTTCGAAAGTGCAAAAACTGATGCTAAATTGGTAACTCGCCAAACTCTAAAACTAGCTTCCGCGCAGGCGCAGACTTGACAGCTGTGTCATGTTCCATTTTTAACCGTAGCCGATACCTGACCTAAGATTTTTAATAAGAGTCGTCAGGAAATCTTTGGGCAGGGAACCAGACTAATCAAGAGTCGTCAGGGAATCTTTGGGCAGGGAACCAGACTACTGTTTTGTGCTATATGACCGATGACGTCATCAAATATCCGAGCGCCCTCTAGTGACAGGTTGAATAATTTCTAATATGCCATTTTGTGGTGATTATTTGGACAATTGCATCAAAATAGACACTTGTATGCAGACAACACGTGATGTTCCAAAATTCAGAGTAATAACGTCATCAGATTGGAAGTTACAGTTTTCTTTTAAAAGGATTAAAATCAACCATGACAGACTTGACGTTTTCTTGAAATGACAGAATGAAGGAAGATGTTTCCAGGTAATTAGTGAGCTTGGACATATCGATTCTTACACCCAAAGTCATCCTTTGGGGACGGTCTTTCTTTTTAATACGTTGCTTGACCTCTGTGACCTCTACTTCCGGTCAAAATACTACTCATTCAAAAGTGACCCGATCATGACTTTTTCGCCAAATGTCAATGTTAGGGAATGGATAGGAACACGTTGCTTGACCTCTGTTACCTCCACCTCGGTCAAACCGGAAGAAACTCCTAATTTAGATGTGTTAAGAGCTAGGATAATGATTCTTTCGTCAGTTTTCCATATTAGGGACTATCTTTCTTTGTGACACATTGCTTGACCTCTATTACTACTACTTCCAGTGAAATCGGAAGAAGCTTCTTACATGAAAGGCGTTTAAAACGAGTGACCGCAAGACTTACTACTTGCAAGCACAGACATCAAACTGCCGTCGGTATCACATGAATTTGTTGTTTTGTCCAAACTTTGGATAGTTCAAATAATTACTTAAAACAACTTGAGTTGAGAATTGGATATAGTTGATCTTTCAGGACTGTAGATGACGCTCACGAGTTGAAGGTGTATTTTTTCCACTGCTTTTTTTCTACCGTTTCCATCAAACCACAAGGCTAAGCTAAGAAATAGGTCACGTCCTTGGTACAATTATTCATTGTTGAGCGAAATTAATTAGACGGTGGCTGTGGTCAACAATGCTATCGACGACGTCTTGCTGAACACAAAGGCCGTAGCTTCACCCTATACAATCAGCCTCCGGTCCTGCTATATTGGCTCTTCATTCGCCCACATATTTCCCTCCTTCCGTTGCCAGCATTGGATCAGCTCTTCCCCGTTTTTCATCATAACTAATAAGATATTATATTCGAAATACAAACGATGCAAAATTCATTAAAAAAAAAGTCGTCCAAGGAGTACTTCAAAAGAAAATATGAACAACCACTTCCTCGTAGATCCCCTGCAATCCACCTGCAAAACTGGCCACATCACAGAGACAACACTTGAAATGAGTCTTCAAAATTGTATTTTTGAAAACGTTAGATAACAATAGAACAATTTTCTTATTGTGCTTGACTGATGTCCATGATCTGGATTTTAAACAAACTCCATCTGAACTAGGATAAAACTTACGTATTGATTATTGCCTCATCTGATTTTATTTCAAATCTTCATTATTTCGTGTACTTGAAATTACGTGACCCTTACTTCCGGTCGAAAACGGTCTAATCCGGAAGTATGTCATATTTTAAGATTGGATCAAGATATTAACTGAAGTTGGTTCCAATGATGTCAGTGTCTGGCCGTTTGTTTTTTTCATTTTGACCGATGACGTCTTCAGATAACTTTGTTACACATATCGTTCAAAAAGTTTGCATAAGCCGTAATCCCATTGGACTTTGTTTTTTGGTTAAACTCCAGCGACTTTCGTGTAAATTATTGACAAAATTAAGTTCAACGCACGGTCAACTTACAACCCTGTCAACTTTTCGACAATACCGCATGGCAATTCATTGTACTTGGTTCAAAACTGCAGCTATAATGCTAAGATATTGGTCACTCGTCCACGGTAAACGAATTCATTTTTGGGCGAAATTAATTAGACGGTGGTTGTGGGCAACAATGCTATCGACAACGTCTTGCTCAACACAAAGGCCGTAGCTTCACCCTATACAATCAGCTTCCGGTGCAGCTATTATTGGCCCTTTGTTCGCCGACACATTTTCCCTTGCCTCCGTAGCCTGTATTGAATCAGCCCTGCTCTGCTCTTTCTCATAATACCGTCTCGAAACACAAGCAGTTCAATATGGTGAGAAAATACTCGATTCGGCTCAACTGGTGTCACTTGAAGAAATAATGTCTTTAAAGGCAATGTCATACTTTGGTTTTAGTCAAAGAAATGCAGATTCATTGGCAAACATATTAAGGAAGATATACAGTAACAGTCATCTGTGAAAGGTTCAGTCCCATACGGTGCCCACGTTTTGAGAAAACATTTAAGTCTTTTCACCTTGTGATCTTTAAGAGGCCTTTACGAAACCTGGCTTGATGCTACTGTCTGCATAATTACAGGAGTTACAAGTACAAAAGACTTGGGATCCTTAAATTGAGACCGGGGACGAGGACAAATTTTACGCAAGAGATGAGAGCTCAGCTTGCAACAAGATGAAAATGGATAATACATGTAGGCCTACGTAACATTATGTTGTAATGAAACTAATGCTCTGAAGCCAACTACCAGTAGAATAATAGACCCAGACTTCTTAACGATCACTCAGGGACATGGAAGGTATCACAAGAATTCAAAACCACTTGAAGAGTCATTATAATTCCTCCGCTGTTAGTGTCACTAGGGCATGGCACTTATGCCTTATATAGATAACCAGTCAGAAATGAAGTCACACAAACGACGGGAGAGGCCGCAAGGTCAAATCTCGAGATTTATCCAAGAATTGAGTCTCAGGCAACCCACGTCACCAGTACGTGGAATCGAATTGACACCAGTCAGTATAATTGACAACCCAGTTGAGGATTAGTGTGGTCAAATCAAGCCTGTTATGAAGGCTACGGGAATTCGTGACGTCATTGAATGCACGGATTGGGGAAATCTTTTCTTGTGCGGCGGAGTATATATAAGAAGGGCCGTAAACATAGTCGTAACATCGTGAACTATAATACTGTAAATGAATCGTAGACCTTAACAAATCAAGATACTGAAGTACTAGTGGCAATTACTGTGCTGCGGCTCCTGTAACTTTCTACACTGTGTTTCAGATCTGTTAACGAAGCTTATGGATAGCCAAGCTGGGTACTGTTAAGTTTCTTAGCGCAACACAGTAGCGGGGCTACCCCGTATACAGCAGGTACCGGTGTTTGACGGCCGCAGTCAGTGTAAGACGTCGTAATTGCAACCCCGTGGAGTACAGTTGCAATGGTGTTGACACACGTTGCAGGCCGCCTTTGTGGATGTCATGTGGGAACTGTGCTGATTTTCGTGTGAGTATAATGATAGATCACTTCATGCATGGTGGGATCATAGAGAAAGGTCCTTGCTCTCTGAGCGTGTGCGTACAGTAGGCATAGGCCTACACATTGTACTTCTCTCGTTTTTTTCTTTTGGCCATATAATATACTTTCTCTTACTAGGCCTTACTTATTAACTGAGACTGGAGGGGGCATGAAGGAGTGCACAATGGTAGTGTAATTACATTATACTATACCTATAAGTAGGCTAGGTGACTAACATATTGAACTGTCATTCTTTCTTGGAACTTACACATGTTCACATCAACCCCGTCTACCTCTTTTTCACACATAATGATCTGAATCATTGCCAACTCTTACGGATTTGTTATAATATAATATTTATGATTGTATGAAACTAAAAGAAGGTAGGTTTGCGGTGACACCATGTTATCTCTTCATTCAGTGAGAGTACGTGTGTACGGTGTGTGCCACGGTGGTTCTGAACTTCTGAGAAGAGCCGGTGGTATTATCTCGACGTCCCGTGCTCTGTTCGTCTGAAGGAGAGCACATGGAAATGTAATACCACCTGTTCTTCTCCGAACCACACACTCTCACAGCTAGAAGAGATTACATGGTGTCATCACCGCAAACCTACCTTCTTTTAGTACTTCCACTATGCATAGCTTCAAGTCTTATTTATAGGAATCTAGTCGAATCTGTCGACATTTGTCTTTTTAAGATAATGCGCATGAATCCTCATTATAGGACCAATGAAGTGGAGGATTAACTTCCATACACTTCAATTCAATTCAATTCAATGTAACATTTATTTGTTGGCATGGAGGTATAGCTTTCCCACAGCCGTGAGCAAGTAGGCCTATTTTGTTGGATGTGTTCTAGTCCCCCAAATAGCTCACCCATGACCCTCCGCGGTTTGCCCTCCGTAAAATAATTGTATAAGTGTTCCGTTCTTGGAAGCAATGCGGGTCAGCACCAGGATGTTTTTGTGAGCCAACTCCATTTCTGTTTTGCCTGATCCTGACCACATGCCGAGACTAACGTCGTTTAGCTTTTACCTCCATGTCCATATGTTTCAAGTAATTCCTTCCCCCATGCTTAAATTAAGTGACCGTAGCCTCGTGGTCCTCGCCATCGTGTCCAGCATGTCTTAAATCAGTACAGAATCGGGTGGATTTATTAAAGGTATAATACATGATTGGTAAAGGTCACAGAACAGCACTCACACTTAATGTCTAATCCAGCATGTTTGGGTATGTAACCAATCATGCACTGTACCTTTAATGAGCATGACGTCATTTGTCTACGGTGTTCCGATCAGCCATGTATGACCAATGAATGTTTAACACTAAAGTTAAATCAATGATTACATTTGAACCGCACGGATAAGTCATTTTACTACAACTATGCATAGGATTTGTGGCCACCATCTGGGTGATGTAATTGATGTAGGCCTGTACCTCCTATAAGTTGACAAACCTTTTGGTATTATACCGTAACATTTAGGAAAAGTGATCACGCGGGAGGACTTATATAGAGGCCTATTAAAGTAGTTGAATTTAAGGCAATTCTTTAATTTAATTGAAGACAATTTCCTTATAATGGACAAATAGATAAATGAAAGCAATGAATCTAATATGTCAAGAGGTGCTTCCTATAATATGCATCAAATACTAAATCCTGCTATAACCGCGTTCAGTAATGTGCATCCGGTAATGTGGTTCTGTTCAGGAAATCCTTGTCTTGGAAATGTCCCAAGTTTCGTTTTGTTTTGTCGTAATATTCCAGTCTCTCGGTGGTCTAGATTAATGTAGGATTACGGTGATTTCTTGCGATATCGCGAGGTTCGCGTTGACATTGCTAAAGCTTCAACAAAGAATTACTGCAATTTTGGTGATGACATTATTCCTGCTCTTATTTCTTAAGACGGCACAATAAAAGAACATATAACATGAACATGATTAAAGTTCATGTGGAAATCTGAAATTAACAACTTAGATAGATGGATAAGAAGACAAAAAACTTTATTCAAATTCAAAATTGGAAAAATGCATGCAGTTGTCAGTCTCTCGTTAAAACATCAATGTTCACAATAGTTAGACAATACACAGACAGGGACAAATAGTACAGTAATAAATAATACAACATTACAAAATACATACTAAAAAAAACTAAGCATAGTTAAAAAACTTTAAGAAGATTGTAAAAGATCATAACCATAGAGACAAGATTAAAATAATGCCGGAATAAAAGTGTTGTTAAAAACCTTATCGTATAAAAAGATCATTATGCAATTTAATGGCCCTGCCTGTAAA
This sequence comes from Astropecten irregularis, assembly GCA_963971285.1. Lineage (NCBI taxonomy): Eukaryota > Metazoa > Echinodermata > Asteroidea > Paxillosida > Astropectinidae > Astropecten > Astropecten irregularis. The sequence goes on along the minus strand of OZ020244.1, from coordinate 36,881,336 downwards.
AGATGAACGGTATCGGTTCGTGTGTGCAGCCACTGGCCTCAGTCTACCACTGCGTGGTACAATGTTATCCTCAAACTGGCTGTGGAGGGGATGACCAGCATCTCCCCACACCAGTTTGAGTTTATCACGCAGATGTTGGTGGTAGACTGTATCCATTGATGGCAAACACTCCCCGATTATCCTACCAGCTCGCTTGATAGTGTCATCAATTACTTTTTTCACTTTCTTGTCAGCATTTTCAGTCCAACATAACAAACAATATGCCCATAAACTACGAATAACTGAGTCATGGGATAAGTGATGATCGTTTTTATGTACTGAAAAAGGAATATATACTGAATTTAAGATGTGTCAAACATGTTCGTTTATAAGACAATCATGGTGGTATATCGTATACAAATGAAGTAGACTTGAATCCACCTGCATATTGAAAATTAAAGTAAGGTAGGTTTGTGGTGACACCATGTAATCTCTTCAGTGAGAATGTGTGGTTCACATTATTGTGTCGAGATTATCGTACAGTTTAGAACATTTTTTGTTTTAATCATATCGGGGTCTTTATCTCATCGTCAAAATGTCTTCAACAGAAGACGATTGTTGAATGAAAAGAACACATCCGGGACACGGTTAAAGGTAGTATCATACTTTGGTAAGAATCCAAAACAGAAATGTTCACAGATTTACGTAGAACTTACAGTGTATGAAGATGGTGGTGGTAGAAACATACTGTTAAAATCTTTCCACCTGAAATGGTGTATTTATCCAGAAATGAGTAAAACAACGACCGAAAACCTTTTTAATCTTTTAAAAGATCAAAAATAAAAGAGAAAAGACTTAAGAAATACTGTGGCCGTTTTTCACTGTTTTCTCAAAAAGTGGGCACCGTATGGGACTGAAATTTTCACAGATGACTATTACTGTATCTTTCTTTATATGTTTGCACATGAGTCTGTATTTCTTCGACAAAAACCAAAGTATGATATAACCTTTAATGCAAATGGACAAACTGGCGAAGGTGAAGCACTTAGCTACACATTATGCTCAACACAATAGGAGGTGCTACAGGCTGGATACAAAAATATACCGATAGGCGATACATGTATTCAGATTTACCTGGATTTTTCTTTTCATTCTTCCTAGCTTTGAAAACATTCCCATCTCTCCTTCTCTGTCTCGCGTTCTTACCCAAATCTATCAAGAAATAAAATGGAAAATTTTCTCAACAAATAAACACTTTCAGGACAAGTTTATCATGTATTGAATATATATATATAAGCAGTTTGGGCCGAAGAAGCGTTGGAAGCCCTATACTGCGGCACGTGTGACGATACGGCCTGGGCAACTGTGACCGATGATGGCGCCCTTACTAATTTTCCTACTCACCAACTTGTTTTGAGCTGTCAATCAGATTTCATTTTCCTACAAGTCGATTTGTCTTCTCCCAACAATCCTTTTAAAAATACCTATTGTTTTTGTTTTTATAAGTTTGACATGAAATGTGTGTTGTTGTAACCGTGCATAGCGATCTCGTGGATGGGTGTTTTAAAGATAGGCCTGCATGTATATTCGATTGAAGAAAAAAAAAGAGAAAATACTGAATTTAGTGGTCTTTTGAAATATTGAATCCTAGTCCTTTTTTTCTGTCTGAATTCGTCTCTGATTCTGTGTGCAGACTGGTTTCGGGATATGTAGCTGGGAGTGACGTCCCATCTCCGGTAGAATGTGGTGGTGAGTTCCGGGCAGGGGTAGGGGTCATCCGCTCGCCCATAACGCCTGGCCTCCACGGTCGGTACCCCGTCAATGTCCGGTGCGAGTGGACCATCGTCGCACCCAAGAGTCGCCGTGTCAGGATCGACTTCTCCACCTTCGATCTACAGTCCAGCTACCAGTGTGGGTAAGATGCTGGCCGGGGGTTGTAGACTCCTGGCCGGTCGGTCAGGGGTCTGTAAAGACGATTAATACTGGAAAAAGATGCCAATTTGTGGCCATATGAATCAATTTGTTATTTAGGCTTAACAGCTCCAAGAAACTGGCTCCAGTTGGTAGCGTGCCGGTATGGTATTCCGGGGGTCGCAGGTTCGAATCCCGAAAAGTCAACTTTTCTGTGTTCACTTTTCGATGACTAGGATTTACTTACCCGGTTTTCCATCATTTCTCATTACATAAACAGAGCTGATTATCTGGAGATCTTATCGGATGTTGGGAATGCTTCACCCATGGTGCTATGTGGTCAAGACCTACCACGATTTGTGGTGTCAGTGGGACATGTCCTAAGATTGGTCTTCGTTTCCGACGCCAGCGTAACCGGGACAGGGTTTAATCTTTTTTACGAATCAGGTAAAACAGTTGAAATCTGTATCTTCGGAGTTGGTTTGTTCTTTTGGGGTTCGGTCACTCAAAAGCCGTGGGGTATCGTGGCCTAGTGGTCTGGGACTATGAGGTATCGGACTCAAGATCTTGTGATCAATCTACAGATTGTATGGATTCAAGTCCAGCCGTGGTGCTTGCGTCATTGGGCAAGAAGATTGCCCCTCTTCACCCAGGAGTAAATGGGTATATGTGAGGGCTTGATTAGCCTCTGTGCAACTGACAGTATAACCGTATACTCCCCAGGAAGATGAGATGGTGTCAGGAATGTCAATGTAGTCCGATGACCAGGGATAATAATAATATACGCGATTTGAGTATACATTAATAAGAGGATTTGGCGTCTTACATAGCCTATCGCATCTTTCACACATACCAATGTTTAAATTGTCACATTTTTTTCAGTTTGAAGTGGGTCTCTTACTCTCTTATAAAAGTTGCAATACTTAAAGCCCTCCTCACCTCCTTGCGGTTTTATTTAGAATCTGTTCGTGTTACTTGTGGCTTCTGATGAAACAAAAATGTAAGGGCTTTCGTTATCATTGACATCTAAGTGTTATTTGACATCAGTTCCTTCAGACGTTCCCGATGCGTCAACTATTGTCTGGCTTGAGCAGAATCTTCCAGACATGACGGCCAAACTACAGAGCCTGCCTGCGGATCCAGCAGACTACATCACTAGCGGGAACGTCGTCACCAGTACCATGTTGAAGCATTGGCCGGCCAACTGGACCGTGCTGGCCGCGGACTACCACGACCGTCATTTCTTCTGGAGCGACCCACGACTGAAGCTCCTCTGGCGCGCTGATATCCGTGGGGATAAACTGATCGCAAACCCCGTGTATCGAGGCACCTCGTCGGAGGTGACCGGTATTGCCGTGGATTGGTTAGCCAGGACTGTGTACTGGACAGATGCTACTTATAACTGGATCATGGTGAGCAACTACGAGGGTTCAAGGAGCCTTCCAATCGTCAATGACGGACCGGATAGGCCGAGCGGCATCGCTGTGCACTCCCTTCAAGGGTAAGTAGGCTTACCAATAGAGGCTTTTCACACGAAGCTAAAAACAAGGCTTGCGAGTTGTTCTCATGCTTGAGAATCTTACAAAAAGTGTCATCGTGTGAAAGAACACCAATTATTGAGATTAGTCGATGTCCCTGGTGAATCCCTGAGAAATTTCTCAAGCATGAGACAAAACTCACAAGCCTTGCGACTTTTCTTACCATAGTGTGAAATGGCTTTAACATGACAGAGCTCGAAGAAATGCAAAGTACTCCAAATGTTTGCCTCTAAGGTACTCAACAGTAACTATAACAAGGCAACGACTTGAAAAAAGGGAACGTCTTAAATAAGCTCAGAATTCTGACTCCTCTTGATTAACATTAATTTATAGTGCAGTGGTTGGTTACTTTAGAGTATCCGTGCATGTGTGACCTGTGAGCCAGCATTAAAAGTGCACACGCCTTATGATGATACTATAACATTTATACTGATTGAGAGCCACCGCAGGCTGACATTAATGGTCTCAAATTTTACAACGATCTGCGTACTTAAGTCAAGCAGCAATTCGGTAAAAAAGCAATGAATAATGTTTGCGTAGTGTGTTCCACTGACAATACTATCAATCCACAGATGTGAATTTATGTGGTACGAAATCTATCCATCGATTGAATCAAACGTAAAACATTTCGAATGTTAATGATTGTTGATCAGGAGATATGATCCATGTTGGTGAAGGGCAAGCCTAATTTGCACATTGTAGACAATGTTTTCAATACGATTTTGAGAGAGCTTGACCTAAAGAACCGTGGAGTAAAGCCGTCTTTTCTTGTCCATTTTGGACTCTGTTCCGTCTTCCATTTTCTGTTGGCAGTTTTCTGTTCTGGGCAGACAGGGGAGGCGAGCCGAGGATTGAGCGAAGCCGTCTGAATGGGCAGGACCGCAGGGTACTGGTTGGCTCGGAGGCTGGTTACCCCATTGGAATCACCGTAGACTTTTCCCTGGATAGGTAATTTCATTACCAATTCAGAAAAATATATCTCTAAATCACCATTGCTGAGATAGACGTTAAAGAACTGTGTTACTTTTTTTTTTTTTTTCGCACGAAATGATTATGTTTTCTTTTGACCAAGATCATAGAGGTATGTGTGGCAGATCTTCTTTTTTTTTCTTTTCTTTTTTACAAATCAAATGTAATTATCAAATAACCACAAGGGAATCCGACTGAATTTTAATTCATTTAAAAGCGAACATATTGATTGGAGCGGGATTCGAAGTGCCGACCTCCTGAATATCGTACTGGTGCAGTTGGTAAGAACACCGGTACGATATTCCTGAGTTTGCTGGTTCGAATCCCGATTCAGTATTTTTGTCTTCATTTACTTTTCAATGTTTATATTTGAATTGCTGGATAAGCGATAGGACCATCATATTATCGTGAGGGTTACTAGACTCAAGACTATTGCAGATTTGACCTATAACATTCATAATTATAGTGTAAGATTTATTTAGTTTGCGTTCCGACTGATGTTTTGTCGTTTGACCCGTGGCATAAGCTTCTTTTGTACGTTTATGTTCGGTATAAACCCGCTCTGCAATCTTTGAGATTCTGGTATGCCCTTGTACTAACTCCTTGTGTGCTGATTTTGGCAGGCTATTCTGGACGTCACATAGTCTGGATGGTCGGAGAAGCTCCATTTACTCGGCTTCCATCGACGGGGAGACGGTGACAGAACTCTTCGCCCTAGACTTCGGTAGTTACGTGCTCAACGACTTAACCATATTCAAGGTACAGTGATCAGTAGCAAACAGCAAGATATTTGAGATTGTTTTGTGAGGGTATTTAATTGCTATAAGATTTGATTTCCCTCACAATTTGAACTCCTTCAATTTGAAGGTGAATTCTCTATATTCCATAACCTCAATTCAATTCAATTCAACCTCCTGGGCTGTGTAGCGGTATCTTCCAGAATCACCGGCCCTAATCAACGTTTGTTCCTCTAGCTTTTTGGGGATAAGGGCTTGAAACAAACAAACAACCAACAAACAAACAAATTTAAAAAGACGAAAATAGAAACATTCCGTTAGTTTTCAGTTGCATGGTTTAGAAAATATAAACATTTTTATTTTCTTTCTTACATAGATTTTCTGAGAGTTTGTGTTAATGAAGTCTTTATATTTTCCATCCAGAACTATTTGTACGTTACGGACTCGACCAATCAGCTGCACTGTTTCCAGAAAAATGAAGCAACTCTGAGTTCTTATTTCACCTTTCAACTTGGATCTCGTCGGCCGTTTGGTCTTACGACCTACGCAGATAACAATCAACCACTTCAGCCTTGTAAGTTTACTGATGTACCTTGTACCATGTAGTATTAACTTCCGAAAAGTCCTCCAGGGACTATATTGGAAGTGGAGATGATGAGAGGAAGATACAGTTTTAGAGGTGGGAGGAAAACCCCAGAGATATATTCTGGGTAAAACCCATAGAATCAGGTAGGGACTGAAAACCCAATCCACTTGTGGACCGAGCAGGACTTAAACCCGGTCCGCAGAGGAGAAATGCGAGTCGTCCATCTAATTTTGAAAAAAGGGAAATACTACAGAAATTTCAGCAATATCTCGTATCGTGCGTAATATTTATGCAAGAACAAGATTTATAGGGTGGAATGCATTTTAGTGATGTAAAATGATATTCTCACAATTGATTTAATACTGAAATGAGGACTTTGTGGTTTACATCAAGATTGGTAATAGGTGTTCTTTACCGTATCATTGTTTCATATTTGGCAGCCGGATGTGATGTAAACCCATGCGAGTATTTGTGTGTGAGCGATGGTACAAGTAGTCACAGCTGCTTGTGCAAGTCAGGGTACCACGCTTTAGAAGATGGCACGTGCGTCCAAGGTAAGGGTCTTTCGGGTTTATATGCGGCTATGGCTTGAAAGTCCACATTGAGGCTATGGGATGCGGCTACGGGCTCTGCCGTGGAAGTGTTTGAAAACCGAAGCCATGCATCATAGCCCTGAATTCTGTTATCTTCAAAGTGTGCTTGTCAGAGGGCCTTTATATATGGCGAAACTGGAGCCATTATTTGGCTTCGCCATGTTGCCCAATCCCTTAATTTCGTTTTGTAGACCTCAATTGACGGTAGCGAAATAAGTCCCAAGCCTAGCCTCAAGCCTGGTTTCGTAAAGACCTCCGAGATTTTTTTTCCAAATCTTGGCTTCGGTTCCGGCTCCGGCTTCGACTTAGTCATCCATTATGCTGAAAATGTAGCCGGAGATGAGGTTTAGGGCCTTAGGCCGTGTACCAAATCTCTCGCTGCGGCTGCAAATTACACCCGCAGCCACTAATTTAGGGACCAGGCAGCCGTTTCCATAGACTTGTCCGTTATTTGCGTCGCAGCCAGAGATTTGGGACACTGCCTAGTATTGGTTCAAGACATTCAAATGCAGGTTTGCCCGAATCCGGCCCCCGAAAGTGAGCGCTAGCTAGCTCTTGCTTCAAAACCATATAGACCTTATTCACGGTGCATCCGTCCCCATTCAAAGTAGTGTAACCAAACCGAGGCTTGGATTCGAAATAGTCTGGTACCCGTTTTCTTGTTGGGAATTCGTGTTGTCTTTTTCAAAGGGTATACAAGGAAGGTGACAAAAATGGATGCGCCGTGAAAAGGTCGTATAATGTAGATCAGCATTGACGAAAGTACCATTTAAATGTATGTTTCGTTTCGTGACGTATTGTGTTAGAATTAATGCACTGTTGTATTATGCTAATTCTGCAAGCACAGATATTTCGATTCCACCGCCGAAGCTCTTAGTGGTCGCTGAGGACAGCATCTGCATGTACCGTGATAACTGGCCAGACCTGCCGGATACCAGTCAAGCAGGACAGTGTATTCTGACTCATCTGCCCAGGGCGGTGGCCCTAACCAGTGATGCCACAGACGGCCAACTTTTCTACGCTACGATGGGAGACAAAGCCATTCACGGTGTGGGGTTGCAAATCAACGCCAGCACGGGGGTCGTTGTGGAGGGAATTGGCGAAGTACACGGTAACAGTCAAAATTGGGGAAGATTTTGGACTTTTATGGACACAATTCCCAAAGAGTCGTGTCGACTTTTCAAGAGAGCAAAATTTATTTAGATGAGACTATACAGTATATTGAGCACACGGTTTTAAATGACGCCCTCTTTTGATTAAAACAACAAACTGCGGTGGTGTCAGTATATCACTTTGTACACCACCAATCATCTTTTATTGAAATCTGGGAAGCTGAAAAGCTAATCATGAGCAAAAGACCTATGGGGAAATCCGGTCCATGCCGAAGTTCGTGTTCCTTTCAGGAATAAATCGCCAATCACACACCGAACGCGAGCCGGAGTTGTAGTGCATTGAGATCGATAAACACCAATGCAGTTTCTTGTTTTATTCAAAAGAGGGCGCAATTCAAAACCATGTGCTCGGTTTACTGTATATCAGGGAGAACAATGGATTGTCTTCTTAAGAATGCCAACATGTTTCCGTGAAATCTGGAGAGATTTCCACTGTTATGTCTTCGAAATTACCTTCATGATTTGGCTGCGTTTAAGTGTGCTGTCACTGCTGTGTATTTCAACGGTGGACTAATAACAAAAGGGACAATGGGGATTTGAAAAGGGTCCCCGATTGGAAAGCATGTACAAAACCAATGGAGCTCCTGCCAAAAAGTCCAAACAAAAGAGGAACAATAGGGTGTCCACGATTGCAGGTGTTTACACTCGTGTATGTTTGACTGCTTGCTCAAAGTGACCCTGCAATTATTCAAAATTGAACATTTTAGCTATCTTTAAAAAAAAATGAACTAAACTTTAAACTATCTTCCAAAAAAAAAACCCAATAAACAAAACAAAAAGGCTTCTTCCCATTTTAGGACTCGTGCCTTGATATTAGGCCTACGTTTGGAGAATGAAATAAAAGGAATACATTATCAAGTTATTCATTATTCCTGATCAGGTATTGCAGTAGACTGGATAACCAAACACCTATACTGGACCGACTCCAGCATGAAACACATTGCTGTGGCTGGGTATGACGGACGACATAGAACGGTTCTTATAAGAAGCACCGTAGACCAGCCAGGAAGTATTGCTGTAGATCCACACCAAAGGTAACAATATCAAATAGTGGATTCGATTCACCCTGCTGACCTCAGCTAGCTCGGTGGCCTAGCGGTATGGCATCTGCACTAGTAAGCAGGAGGTCGTGGGTTCGAATCCCACCTGAGCCAGCATGTGATTTTTTTCACGTGCACTCACAAGCACTGAGTATGCAGTGCTCATCCACGTCGGTGAAGGGCAAGACTAATTTGCATATTATCTATTTCCCAACCAAACTCATTTAATATTCATGAAATATTCATGCGATCCAGAGCTGCTTTTTTGCCCTGGATCACTGATCGCGTGCCTGAAACAACCAGGCCCTTAGTGGGGGAAAGTTCGTTATGAAGTAGTCACTTATTTCATATAAAGTCATGTCATTTCAAACATCAGTGTCTACGTATTATGCAAAATGCAATTTGTTTATTCATAAAATGCCCTCATTTCGATCTCTTTTACAGGTTCATATTCTGGACCTATCTGGATTCCGGGACGCAGATTGAGCGAGCGGGGCTTGACGGTAGTCACCGGGTTGTCATCCTGAGAGGAGTGATGGAACCACGAGGTATCACCCTGGACTATAACACCAAGACGTAAGCATCACTGATATAATTATATACACAGCAATTGTCCAAAGTTGATGACATGGCCCAAACTAGAGCTCGTGTAAGCACGCTCATAAGGTTTTACTGAACAGCTGGCAAACTCGGTATATACCAACGACATTTCAGCGTATAGTGTTCATTTCATGAAACTGGCTCCCCGCTGACACTCAGTAACCGTTGATAAGCATTATTGCCTGATGGCAAGCATCAAGTCTGGGAAAATTTGGTCCACTTATCCTTAGTGTCAAGGGTATATAATACCAGTGTACATACATGACTCGGTGTACCTTATACCATAATTATACCAATATCGATGTATGCCGGTAAGAGGCAGAAGACGCAAAGAAGATTACATCTTTTATTTCTCTAACCGAAATCAATGGCAGATTTGTTGCAGTCGTGACCCTGCAGTTACACCGCAAGATTACTGTAATAATAATCATCTTCCCATGTAAGGCGATCACACTTGTTGGTCCTATCATCAACCTCTGTGTACGTCATGCCGAATGCAGTTCATCTGATGTTCATTGGTTCTTTTTTATGGGGGGATTTTCCTGCAGTTTGTATTTTGCCGAACGAGGGACTGGCTCGATACAATCCATTGACTACACGGGAAGGGAACGAACTCAGATCTTTCAGAAGACTGGTGGCATGTTTACGGGTCTCGATATTTATAAGGTATGTTTCTATGATTATGATGACGAGCTTTCTTGTAACTGTAAAATACTTTAGATACAGCGGCAGCGGTATGTGCGTGATTTCATGACTTCTGACTGCCAAACGAGCAAAGCCAATTGACTATTAGGGACACTGCCAACGCAGGGCTGGGTATAGCGCAGTTGTTAAGAGCGCAGGTACGGTATTCCGGAAGTCGCTGGTTCAAATCCCGCTCCAGTCAATATTTCTCTGTTCACTTTTCAATGACATAAAATTCAGGCCGTCTCACTTGTGGTTAGTTGATTGTAAAATAGTTTCAATTAATTGGTGATTTACATAACTTAAAACTGGTAGATATTCAAGATTGTTGGCAAAGCATTATTTTCCTTTTTGAATCGAATACTGCTTCAGGATTATCTCGTTTGGACGGAGGAGCGTCCGAATAACGAGTTGAATGCCGTGTACAGGGTGACGGGGGAATTCGTACGTCAGGTCCCGCTGAATGGCGTGGCCGAATCCGCTAGTGGAGTCTCCATGTACGCCGAGAGCAGACAGGCAGACGATCAAAGTGAGTTATGTCCTTTTTCCTGTTGCCTTGCCCATGTATGATGTTCATCAGACAAAGAGACAAGCAGCTGCAATTGTCAAACGTTTCAGGTGGATTCAGTCTTTATCACTGACATAACATATTACGAAAAATGTTGTTAAACGATTTCAATTTAGGTATAAGATTGTAGTATTTGATAGTTTCGGTTAAATTGCCAGTTAGTTATAATCATCTAAGTTAAGGCAACTTTTACTTAAATCCGATATCATTCTTCAAGGTAAGATGAAGCTCAAGATCACCCTCTCATCATTGGATCTGCTGTTCAAACGCAGGGGGTCGATTTCACGAAGCCCTATACATGTATAAGAGCGATCGTAACTCGAGTTACGAAGGCCAACCCATCGTATCCTATATGCCATGCATCACATGTCCTACGATTGATAATAAGTTACGATAAACCGACCCCAGTTTGGGTTCCCACAAGTCGTTAAAAAATTTCCGCATAAGCGTATATGGTTTGGGTTAGATACATTATTTTGTTTATAGAAACCATAAATGGAGTGAACTGAATGTTTTCACAATCATTAGGCCTAATATTGCCGGTGCTTTGTGTAGCTGAAGTTCAGTGATCATTGCTCTTAACACCTTATTAATGCTTGTTTCCAGATTTGTGCACCAATAGCAGTCATGGCTGTCAACAGCTTTGCCTACCAGCCCCAATGCCGAAACAATTCGTCTGTGCTTGCGCTATCGGATATACTTTGGCAGAAGACAGAGTTTCATGCAGCTCAGGTATAATTGTCTGCCCCTTTTGTACATCCCTACTTCCCTCCGGTCCCTCCCCTGACTAATTTCCCCTGGGCAAGATTACCTTAAGGAGAGGGGAGACCATTGATAAGTTTACAAGTTACAAGGGTTCGGGTTTTTATAAATGTATGCGGGAGTAGGCCTACATTCAATTTAGCTGTTGAGTACCACTGGGCTTTTATCAATCCAAGCTTGAAGCTATGCTTTGAACTACCGCCATTTGAGGTCCACAATACGAAAGCCCCTACGAGGCTGAAGAGAGGCTCCAGCTCCACCATTTTTCTCAATTCTTTCATTTCATTGTTGAGGACACAAGATGGCGGTAGCAAAATAAATCACAAGCCTAGCATCAAGCCTCATGTCGTAAAGTTACAAATAAAGACCTACCTCAAAAAACATACGTCTTTGCAGGCATTTAGGCCAACCGAACCCAAACGGTTAAGGAATCTTGTTTAATGACCAAGTCTCTTTTTTCAATCTCATGTTCTCTTCAGATGTAGTGATGGACAACTTTATACTGGTGGCCGATTCTTTCCTTGGAGGAATCTACCAAGTGGATCTGTCCACATATATCCCCAGCTTGCAGGCTCTCCCACTAGCTAACATCTCCAACCCACTATCGGTGGACTATGATCCCCTGATGGGCTTTGTCTATTGGAATGACGTCACTGGAGGAACCATAAGCAGGTCGTCACTAACTGGGAGTCATCAAGAGATCGTCGTGACGTCAACTCAAGGCCAAAGTAAAGCAACCAATCAAAAATTTTTACATAACTTGTGTTGAAAATATAATTAAGGAAGAGGGTTATCAATATTGAGATGAAACATTGTGTTGTCTTTTGATTCTCTGTGTAGCTCCGTATTCCTTGGTCGTAGACTCCAACTCCAGGCTGACCTATTGGACGGACATCGAGGCTAACAGCATCAAAGTGTGCCGACTTGATGGCGCGTACCAACGAACGCTCATTAACACGTCTGCGAGTCCACGAGCTCTTGCCACTTTGCCGACTGACGGGTCTGTTGCTTTATCGTTGCATTTCTTTTGTAAAACGAGTCCATAAAAGGATGACCAAGTCTAATCAGTACCATCTGACCACCTACCCACACCCTTTATACCCTCCCCCTTTTTCCTGATTCGTTCATCCATTTATGTGTATCTTTACTTGCATGTTCTTGTCCTTTTGTCATTCAGCCTTTGATGAAGATCCAGAGTTTTTCGGAACTAGAGATATAGGTGCTATGTGTTGCGTCTGGCCAGATGAAAGGGGCTACCTGTACATTTTATAGATGTTGTGGCGCATCCGGGAAGGGTGGGGGGGGGGTGTTGGAAGCATGATGGGTATAGGCATGTGCAAATCCTATTATGCGTGGATATCTCAACAATAGTGAAAATTCTAAATAACTTTATAGGGCCCTTGGGTTTTTTTGTACGTGTTGGAATTGTGCTTAAAACAAACGTTTACATGGTGTTCTTGAGGTGAAGGATATGCAGGATGGTAAGAATGTGGATAAGATATCCCTCCCCGCCAGAGACCAATAAAAGACAATGACACCATGGACCGTGTGTTGAGTGGCCTGACATAAGAGTAACGTTTATATTTGGGAAAAGTCTGTTGACCTCCGAAGTATTATACAGTATTTAAGATAATTATTATTTTTGTTAATGAGGGTCCAAACGTGAAGCATTTGTGGAGGAGTACACTCATGTATGATCCAGCAGGAAGTATACTCCCCTCGCAATGGCGATTGCTTCATTGACATTTAATTATGTATGTCCTCACTCAAAAAGTGAAGCAAGTATGGGAGCAAGGGAACAACCTCTCGAGAGGAGTATAGGGGGAAGTGTCGTGGCAGTATTGGTATGCCCTTATAGGTACACTCCCCTGAAGAGTGTACCTATAAGGGCAATGTGAACATCAGAATTCTGCACCAGATGCATGCGTATTTTACTGTACGTTGTAAATTAATGACCCGAAATTTCCCGATATTTGAGTATCTTTGGCTTTATAAATCAACGTTTTCTCTAAGCATGACAGGCTGCTGAATTTGGTACGAGATGAACACGTAGGGTAAATGTGCCATGATTCGGACACTTAAGCAATTTTGGATTATTTGACCTTCTTAATGTTTGTTTCTCTCAACTATTTTCACTTATGAACAACAAAGTGAAGTTATTATATCCAGGTTGATATTTTATGAAAGTTTTTTGTGTCCTTGAAATGAAATTGACTTGAAAAATAACCTTAATTTTAGCCATGATTCGGACACCTTGTCCATGATTCGGACACACATGAAAAAATGCTGAAAAAACATGCCTTGCAAAATAAAATAATACCTCATCAATGCAGTGGGCAAATTCTTAAGTTGCCACCATTTATTTTCCCAAAAAAGTGTCATTTGACTGCTCAGAACTCAAAAAAGAAAATTGGTGCATGGACACATCCAGGACTTATTTTCAGAGTTTTTGAAGGCAATGCCCTGATAAAAACGGGCCACTTCGGCCATATCGTGAAATTGAACTCCATTCCGTCCGTGCGCTCCCGTGCGCACCACTCTAGTGTGTACAAAAGTCAATGGCGTAGATATTAGACTCCAGCCATTGACGAAATGAACGGCAGTCAATGGAGTGGAGTGTAAATTCGGGAGATGCCGGCATTTCTTCTAAAATGGAACATACACAAGCCACAAAATTATTTTGGCATATTGTTTAGCGACTCTGGGGGCCTGGGTAGCATAAATCAATGGAGTGTCAGAAATCATGGCACATATACCTTGGCTTCTGGACAAGGAAATTTATGCAAGTTCAAATTGGCAACGCAGCTCTCCATAATTTGGACCTTGATGGTATTATTGATGAACAGAATATACCAGTTTCATATAAAAAAAATCCTGTTAAATTTAATTAATTTTCTGTGTTTTTAAATAATGCATTTTCTCACAACCCTATTTTTAACAGGGCTCTTAAGTTAAGGATCACACTTTTTTTTAACTTGAGGCTGCACCCCAATTTCCTATCAGCAAATGTGACATTTTATAATAGGAATTGGATCATGTAAAGTATGTGGCACCGTTGTTTAGTCTAATAGGCCCTAGTGCACCTATCGGAAAGAATTCCACTGATGACCATAATTTGTGCACAACTCTATAGAACCAACAGAGGGCGTTTTGAGCAAACTGGCTTTGTACAGTTTGTAGGTAAAAGAACCCTGTAAAACTCACTTTTCAGATATTCTACGCAAGTTTTCCACACCTGAAATTGAGGTTTATCATAATTTGTATCCAATAAGTTAACTCTTGGAGGATATAATCCTTTTTCCGTAATGGTGATCAGTGGAATTCTTTCCCATTTGCATTTGCACATTTCCGAGCATCCGAATGCTTCCGAAAACGTTGCTTCCGAAGACCTGCCGAAGATGACGTTCGTTGTGACGTCACAGGTCATTTAAATAAAGTAATAAAATCCACTTTTTGGCTCAGGTATATACTGTTTCGTATGTTTTTCAGCGTTTCCAACCCTCTTGAAACCATTCTAAGGTGTTCCATGCGATACAATGTCAAAATGTTGACTACAACATACATATCTGGGGCATTTTTGGTCATTACCGGATTTTTTTCTACGAAAGTAATTAAGAGTGTTCCGATAAAGCCCTAGTCGTGTGCAGCGCCACCTACCGGTGGTTCCGGGAACATTGCGTCTAGGATCAAAACGCGTCAGGCCCTTACAACTCCAAGCATTTTATAAATTTCAGGTCATTATTTTGGCTGATAAGCAGTTTGCAGCAGTTTATTACTTAGAGAAGAAGCTATTGTTAGTTTATCTCCTGTGTATTTTTTACAGTCTACTCTTTTGGACATGGTGGGGTCCGGACGGGGCTGGAATCGGTAAAGCCTCAATGGATGGCTCTAATGTTGAAATCCTACTGTCAGAAGAAGAAGGCTTCTTCCATGGACTTGCTGTTGACGCTGTTGGTAAGCTTATAATTATACGCCTGGCAAAAATTAGACAGGAACTGAATGGGAGAGACAATAATTGGTGTATTTATCCAGAAATTAGTAAAACAAAGACCGAAAACAGTTTTGATCTAGGGGTAAGATCACTACCATTCTTATGTTGTAAAAGAAAAACTCGAGTCGGATTTTTGCTATTTCCTCGTGAGTCAGCTCAGATGTCCGATCGAGCTCAAATTTATCAGGTTTATCATTTCATGCACATCCTGGATTAGACAAAGTGTGAGTGTTGTTCTGTGACCTTTACAAATTGACTTGGTTTTGTCCAAACAGACAGGCGATTGTACTGGACGAATGCCCGGGCACAAACGATTGAATCCGTAAGCCTAGACAGTGGCGACAGCCGGCGGACGATCCCCTTAGCGGTCGGCGCCCGCCCGTTTGGCGTGGCGGTGGATGGCCGTCACGTTATCTGGAGTGAACAAGGTTCCCGCAAGCTACTGAGAGCCGATAAGACCACGGGATCGGACATCGTTACGGTGGGGAATCTGGACTTGGCCGGACCCAGCGGCTTGCATGCTCAGGGGGCCAGCGCACAAAGCATCGGTGAGGATTTATTAATGGGTAAATGACACTACCGAGATGTTGCGGGCGGGCTGAGAGTATGCTACAGACCCTATGACTCCACCAAAGGGCAACATTACATCTGCCGTAATACAATGCATGAGAATACGGCCGACTCACAATAGTGCGCCACCATGAGTTTGCAACGCGTTGGCCAATCACAATGCGCGGAGTTAATTTTGTCGACAAACTGCGCATGTGGAAAGATGTGCGGTCTGTCGACGAATTGGTCAACACATTGCAAACTCATGGTGGCGCACTATTGTGAAATAAGCAATGACATAATGATATCATACTGAACAAGGAAAAGGTAGAACGTATATGGCTCAAAATAAGCAGACCACTTGTCAAAGTCTACCTGATGTAATAGGCCCCTTATAATAGACCTTTGACATGCCATGGTCATTATTTCGTGACGTTTGTTTTCGTTTTTATGACAGCCTGTTTAATGAGAAGCGAAGTATATGTCACTAGTTGTAGTTATGAAGAAACGTTACAAATTCTCGAGATCTGCGAAGACAGGATAATTTGGGAGATATCTCATTTGAGATTGGGTTTGTAGACAGATATCCCAAAATGAATGTGTTGTTGTTGTCATTGCGAGACAGATTTTGTTGCTGGCTCCAAATATTATTAAACATAACAAAGCTGCATTGTTCTCGTTGTGATTTGATTGCCTGCCAGATTATGAAAGTGTGACAAAAAATACAATTGCTTTAAATGTGTAGAATAAACCAATACGTTTGTGTCTGTGTGCACAGTTAACAACGCATGTTCCTTAAGCAACGGTGGCTGTGATGGGCTATGTCTCCCGACTCCTATTGGTCGAACATGCGCCTGCGCAGAAGGGGACCTTGTCGACGAAGACGGAACCTGTCCAACTGGTTAGTTCAATGTTATCATAATTACACAGACGACACATTTAACAGAAGATTGCTCCAAAACATATTAGATTGGCACACTTCGTTTTTGGAACACCTATTTTATGCACAAATTACTACTACCATTATGTGCTTCCTTACAAACTACACACGTGTTAATATATATTAGCCACTCTCAGCAGTCATTCGATCGAAAACGATTTTTTTTCTCAACGATCTGATTTAATACAGAAATGTAATACGAGTGACGATGTTTCTTCTAAGATATTGTATATCAAATTTGACAGACCCAAGTACTTCTACAAACACCGAGGTTGAACTAGCATTTACCAGTCAGCCAAGTGATGTCAACCTTCAAATCGGCATGGAGATCTCTCAGAAATGTAGCAGCAACCAGGCATCTGCCAGCATTGAATGGAAGAAGGATACGGTGCCACTAACTCTGGGTTAGTATCCTTCAGCTCCTAAGGGAAGACTCATCTTTCTGTACGAGTGTTAAGAATGTGCAGTGCCATTTCACTCTCGTAAAAATTACAGTCAATTCCATGTCAATGAGAATCTGTGTACATACAGCCAGCCTTTTCACACGATGCTAAAAAAACGTCTCAACCATTGAGAAATTCTCTCACGGTGGCGAAATCTTACAAAGGTGTAATCGTGTGAAAGGACATCAATGCTTGAGAGTGACTCACTTCTCTGCATGGTGAATCCCTGAGAGATTTTGACCGAGGTCCAGACCCATGAGAGAATTGAACCCATGAAAAGGCCCTAAGCAGCTGCACTTCAAATTACCGGAGCGGGATTCAATGGTCATCGTATAGGTCGCACCCCTGTATAGGCCGCACCCATATATAAACTACACAGAACAACTATCATATAAACAGAAACTTAGTTCAGACAAAGAAGATGTCCTTATAACCTCTTTTTGATGTTCACAGGCTTGTCTGAGGGCATCTACGTTTTGCCAGATGGTGCCCTGATGATCTTAGACGTTGATGAATCCCATAGGGGTCTGTACACCTGCACCATAACAGCAACCAGTGGACAGGTTATTGAATCCACTGCAGAATTTAGTAAGAATTCAGTTAATTAGCCTGGGATTTTCTAATCTTGAAACATGAAGGAAAAATCTGGTGTTAAAATATTTACAAGTTTTACCTTCTAATGCATTTGTTCATAAGACCCTATCTAATATCTAATATCGTTTTGCCTTTTAGAATTTAACCCTGATGATGTGTTTGAGTTGACACCAGAGTCTGTTGAAATTCCGGAGGGGGAGGACCATATACTCACTTGCTCAGCAAGGGAAGCCTCCTATGTAATCCGCTGGGAAAAGAACAGCGCACCTCTTCAGCTGTCGGACATGGTCCACGTGATTTCGGGAGATAATTTGATCATACGTCAAGCGGTGGCGTCAGACAGTGGCAAGTACACATGCATCGCCCAAACGCTAGAGGGCGTGCGAGTGGCTGACGTCACAGCTCAGGTCACTGTCAGGTCCCATCAAGTCGTTGAAGAAGGTAAGACTGAGTAGGGCTGGATATGTACATCATGTTCAAAGTGTTGCCATGTTTGAGGGGCACCCTAAATCAGACAAGCCTCGTATTGCTCAATTGAAAATCATTGAAAAAGTGAACAAAGAAAAACTTACTGGAGCGGGATTCGAAACGGTGATCTCCGGAATATCACACTCCGACGCTGTACCTACTGAGCAATCCAGCCCTATGTTGGCGGTGTCCCTAAAAGTCAATTAACTTTGGTCGTTTGGCATTCAGAAGCCGTGAAACCATTCAAATACCGATATATCCCAAAGATCATTTTATCGATACTCGCAGCAATGCTGCAACCTGAGAACAGTACATGGGGATCACTCAAAGAGCATGGGGCTTTTCAACCAATATAATCAGGCATTTTGCTCTTGTGGTTTTGATGATTTTAATAACTGTGTTACAATTTTATTTCTTCGAGATAAAGCTATTGGTTAACAAAGATTGACACCTCTAGGCTTTTGGATCTTTTTGGTTGAACAGTGTGTGGCTTAGTGACGTCCCAAGAGGCACTAGCTGATGAGGTAGAGGATGAGGAGGATCGTACCTTCCGAATCACTGGAGGTACCACAGCCAAGCGAGGCTCGTCACCGTGGATCGCCCGTCTGTGGTTTAACGAAGGCCGTAAGCATTTCTGCGGCGGCTCCCTCCTGAATCGCTACTGGATCCTGACCGGGGCACACTGCATCACGGAATATTCCGTCGACGTAGGCGACATCAGAGTTCGACTGGGTGACCACGATTCTTACTCCACTGAAGACAGTGAGCAGTTCATCGGGGTCCAGCACATCCAGGTCTACCCCGAGTTCGATGCCGCTTACTACGACTCCGACCTCGCTTTGGTCAAGTTGGCAGATCCCGTCGATGAGTTCACCGATTACCTCCGACCTATCTGCCTGCCGTCCAAATCACTCGCTAGGAGGCTGTTGACGAGCGGAACCATGGGAAAGGTTGTTGGATGGGGCCAGCTTGTCCAAGACGGACCGTACCCTCGCTACCTTACCGAGGTGACTGTCCCGGTCGTCGGTCAGCAGAAATGCAGGGTTTCCACAGTATACTCAGTCACCGAGAATATGTTCTGTGCCGGGTACAAGAAGAGGAAGGGTGACGCCTGCCAGGGTGATAGCGGGGGCCCATTCTCCATCAAGCACAAAAAGCGCTGGTATCAGCTGGGGATTGTAAGTTGGGGCGAAGGATGCGGTCGAGTTGGGAAGTACGGCTTCTATACAAGGCTTGTTAAGTTCCTCAGATGGATGAACATGTATATGGAGAATAATTAGGCTTGCCGTGTTTTTATATGCTTCTAATCTCCATGTATCCCAACGTGGACTGAAAAGGATCAGTATTAGATTAATGATTTTTAGAAAGTCTTCGGTTTTTTGTTTTACTTGTTTTTTTTAATCAATGGTTCAATCTCCCAATGGAGTCATCATTTTGATTGACTCTCCAATCCGTCAGTTCACTTCAAAATTTAAATCTCCTCACTTCCACTAAATCGGTGTTCTTTTGTTGCTATTCCTACATTAGTTTTATAATCATGTTAGTCACCCATTCCTAATTTTGCATTTTTACTGCGCCCGTAAGCATAAATGTAACTCAGTATTGATGTATATAATTTATTGATTAATTTTAATCAATCGCAATCAAGGAGCCCTTTTGAGCTTGAATTTTCTGAATAATAATTAAACTCCTTCATATCACCGTTATTTTTAAAATGCCTATGTTGTATAGTATAAAGCATCATTGTAGCACATTTTTAGTATTATTATTCATTTCTTGGAGTTAGGAGGGCCAGACGCGTTTCGTTCCTAGCAGGATCTTTGCTAGTATCCTTCAAGAATCGATCGAAGGATCAAGACGCGCCAGGGTCTCCTAACTCCAAGCATTTTATCAATGTCAGGTCATTATTTGGGATGATAAGCAGTTTGCAGCAGTTTATTATTTGTAATATTATTCATTGTGTAAATACTAATAAAATAGCAAAGTGTGTGCATCACACAGCATACAAGACTTAAAGAGAAAGCAGTCATGTCTGTATATTGTCCGTAGACATAAACTATTGCTAAGGGTACAATTGGTCTCTCTCTAGAAGCAAGCATCACAACTCACAGATGAGCACTGTTGCTGCTGTTATAAGAGCCCACGAAGACTCATCCCAAAGACTAATATCCATCTCTAGAGTCCCACATGTACTCATCTGACCCAATCGGGCAGAACGAGTGGGAGTGACCGTCAACAATCCCAAGAAGGCCTATGCTGATTAAACCTATTTTAGCGGTGCTGAAAATATAAAAGGCTATAACAAAACTGTGTTTTATTGAAGTTGAAGGGTCAGATCGGGCAAAATAATCTCCAAATTGGCAACAAATAGGTACTTGTAAATAGTAAATGTTTGTTTGGGTTTTTTTTTTTCACTTCTTTTGGTGTCCTGAAACAAACAAAAAACAGCTAGGATTGAATTTTGGGGACCAAGGGCCACCTTCGGCTGAGCAAAGCTCGTATGATTTAGAAAAGAAAGTATAAATGTAATACCGGCTGTTCATCGCCTTAGGAATGATGTTTTCTGCAAATATTGAACAATTATGTCTTGCAGCTTCTTTCTGTTCTCGCCTCTCATACCAGAGTGGTGGCGCTATATCACGAAAATGGTTCACGATAAAGGCGCCGCCATCTTGTGAAATAACGGGGTGCCCATTCAGTTGTTTTGGCATAAAACCCAGTCACACCCACTGCATCGATGCACTCACATATTAACGGCGTCAAGATATTTAATATGAAGCCATTTTAATAATCGTGTCGTGGCATTCTATACATCTCTAGCTGCTTCGTACAAAGCTTCCTACAGGCTGCAGTTATTACTCTCGCCGAGGCCTTCAGTAACAAACAATGGTAACATAGCGTTGTTGCTATGTGCCCTCCGCCGGGGACCAGTGGCTGAGTCTTTCAGCTTTCATCACCGACGGTAGAAACACTCAAGCTAAAGCAGAACGGCAGGAAATTATTTCCATGGAAACCCTTTTACCCATTACGCACACGCAGCTCCTATACACAGCGGTGTTTATACCAGGCAGTACCTGGCCAGCTCGTCGTCATTTCATCTGCAGTTGCTCTACGGGTGGAGACAGAGTCGGATCGTCCGTCTGCTTATCGTCGCATCTGTCGGATCGTCCGTCTGCTTATCGTCGCATCTGTCGGATCGTCCGTCTGCTTATCGTCGCATCTGTCGGATCGTCCGTCTGCTTATCGTCGCATCTGTCGGGTCGTCCGTCTGCTTATCGTCGCATCTGTCGGGTCGTCCGTCTGCTTATCGTCGCATCTGTCGGGTCGTCCGTCTGCTTATCGTCGCATCTGTCGGGTCGTCCGTCTGCTTATCGTCGCATCTGTCGGGTCGTCCGTCTGCTTATCGTCGCATCTGTCGGATCGTCCGTCTGCTTATCGTCGCATCTGTCGGATCGTCCTTCTGCTTATCGTCGCATCTGTCGGATCGTCCGTCTGCTTATCGTCGCATCTGTCGGATCGTCCGTCTGCTTATCGTCGCATCTGTCGGATCGTCCGTCTGCTTATCGTCGCATCTGTCGGATCGTCCGTCTGCTTATCGTCGCATCTGTCGGATCGTCCGTCTGCTTATCGTCGCATCTGTCGGATCGTCCTTCTGCTTATCGTCGCATCTGTCGGATCGTCCGTCTGCTTATCGTCGCATCTGTCGGATCGTCCTTCTGCTTATCGTCGCATCTGTCGGATCGTCCGTCTGCTTATCGTCGCATCTGTCGGATCGTCCGTCTGCTTATCGTCGCATCTGTCGGATCGTCCGTCTGCTTATCGTCTCATCTGTCTGTTCAAGTTCACGTAGCGCACAGGGATACAAGGTAAGACGAAAACAATGTTGTTTCCCTTAGTTACACATGATTGGAATGTAAAACCTCAAATATGATTCGAATTTTAAGAATTTAAACTCGCTCAAATGGCAAACTAAACTGAACGGATCAAGTTTCGTGAAATCGGCTGCACCAGTCGTCGCAGACACCACGAACTGACACCCGACTTACAAGAAAATGTACCTATATTTTGAGATATAACCATTTTAAGCTAACGATTTTTTTAACCGGTTAATTTCAAATAAAATTTAAATATTACGACCTCTTTTTTGGGGGGGCTCCCCTCTCAAAAATGTGTTAATTCATTGGACTAGTCGATGTTTTCTTTTTAAAGGTTTACTGTAATCAAAACACATGTGAAGTTAAATACATGTGTATTTTTATAAAACTCAACCTTGCGCTAACAAATATTGTACATAGAAAAGGGAGGTATTTTAGACCCATACACTGTAATTTGGCACTCCACTTTTCGCGACGAAAAACCTTGCTTACGTCACACGCAGAACGGCACGCAGTATATTGTGGTGCAAGCCTGTACTAGTTCTGTAGATGATGTCACACGCTATTGTTGCGTGGATCAGTTCCAAGGGGGATTTTTTTGGGGGCGGGGCATACATGTACCGATTTTGTAACTTTTTGGTCAACATTAACCACTTACATAAAAGTATAAATTGATATAGTCATTAATTATGTATTAAAGGTTGTATCATACTCTGGTAAGAGACCAAAACAGAAATGTTCACAGATTTACGTAAAACTTACACGGTATAAAGATGGTGCTGGTAGAAACATGCTGTTAAATTGTTCCGCCTGAAATCGTGTATTTATCGAGAAATTAGTAAAACAAAGACTGAAAATCTGTTTGATCTTTTTAAAGATCAAAAATAAAAGAAAAAACACTTAAGAAATACTGTGGCAGTTTTTCGCTGTTTTCATAAAAAGTGGGCAACGTATGGGACTGAAATTTTCACAGATTACTTTTACTGTATCGTCCTTGATATATTTGCCCATGAATCTGTATTTCTTTGACAAAAACCAAAGTATAATACTACCTTTAAGCAATAATTTTAAAGCACGTTTTCCCCTTTCCCTAATTTGATTACAGTAAACCTTTAAGTTGTTTCCCGGTATTAATTAACTAGCAATTAAGCACAGAATTCGGCTTCATGAAGTGACACCCGCGAACATAAAACCATAGGCGCAGGACTCGTATAACATGAATAGAATCAGTTTCACGGAGTGAAAGTTTGTGAAACTGTTTTTTATGAAGATGTACACATGAGTACAAATGACTTGCGTGTCAGTTCGTGAAACCGAATATCAGTGAAAACTCGAAAAATGACGCTCCAAATTAGTCTAATTAGTTCAGTTTGGGTAAAAAATAAAGCCTTGTAAATTAGTATACGGGCAGATATACATACTTCGTTCAAATCCATGATGAAACGAAAATCGAAAAAAATGCACACATTAGATATATCGGGTGTCAGTTCGTGGTGTCGGCGACGCAGTACAAATCAGTCCGCGAAACTCGTTAATTGTTTGTATACCTTCAAAATGTTTTTTTTTCCTAAAAGTTTTTGCTGAGGCCTATGTGGGAAGTCTTGTAAAACAAAAAAATCAAAACAAAAAAATGAATGGACCCCTGTACCCAGAGTTTCATCTTCGAGCTGTTGGATGAAATCAGGCCCTAATGTCGCTCTAATTTTGCCATGTTTTTGAGGGATGCTTTTTTTTAAACTGGCAACAGTAAATTTTCCAGTTTTTTTAAGGGTTATGTTTCTTTTGAGGGACTTCAAAGAAAAAAAATCATTTGCTATCCTAAAAATTGAAAAGAAAATGAAAACTTAACATCCCAGCTTTTTTTTTGTATGTATGGCTTGATCGCCTATAGGACAGTTGTGAATGGCTAGTATGAGTGTGGCACGGCATCCAATTTTTTTGTTCACAAAACAGAATTTTTTTTCAAATTGTAGTGCATAAAATGAATGGCAAATAACCAAATCACAGGTGTGAAAATGGCCGTGGAAAATACAGAGAGATTGCCACCACCGAATACCCTTCTTGATCCGCCACTGTAAATTATAGAAAACGACAACTTATTTGAATATGATCATGTGTACATCTACTGGTTTAATTCAGTCACTGATACTTGGTATAATATATTATTATATTAATAAAATCATAATTATGGATGTCCTGCTAATGAACTTGTAATCAAATTCAATATATCTCTACCTATCTCTGCCATTACACCATTGTTACAATGTTGAGTTTATGAATGAACCTGTATACTTCAAATGAAGAAACTGCATATTTTTTGTGAGAAGAAACACTTTTTCCACATAAAGCTGTAGCCGCTCTTCCCTTTATTAAAGATAAATAAATGATGATAACAGTTTTTAAAGGCGAACAAATTCGAAAGATTATTCATCGTGGTGGATATCAAATAACAATAAAAATTGTACTTTGTCAACGGTAGAGATCGCGATCTCTACCGTTGACCACATCGTATGACAACAGATAAGTACAATTTTTATTGTTATAAATGTTTTTGTTATAAGATATAAACAAAATTAGCCATCCCTATAAGACAAAACGGCCAAAAATTTAAAGAGATGAAATGAAATGAAATGATTTGTTTCTTCACCTGAAAATAACCATTCTTTCCCTCGAAATAATTCACATTCTACGTTTACCATAATTCCTCAAGCTATTTTATCGTTTAGAAAATTTCCGAAGTAGCATATATGGTCCAAGTCAAATAAAGTAATCTGAAGAAAACAAAATGCATCAAATTAAAGGCTTTCAGTACATAAATAACCATTTTCAATACAAAACCGATAAATTTCAGTTTAGCCTCGAAAATACACCGTCTTTAATATTTTTGAATATGAATTGCTGTGACCTAGTTGTCTGGCGTGTCGTACTCAAGATCTTGTGGTAAATCTACAGATTGTGGGTTCGAATCCAGCCATGGGTTAATGGTGCTTGCATCCTTGGGCAAGATGCTTTGTCACATATTGCTTCTCTTCACCCAGAAGTAAATGGGTACCTGCAAGGGTAGAGATGGCTTTGTGGTTTGATAAGCCTCTGTGCACCTTATGGTAGCACGAGGCTGTATACTTCCCAGGGAGCTGAGATAGTTCCAGGAATTTATATGGACCGATGACCAGGGATAATAATAGTGTAAAGCGTTGTTATAACCTTCGTGTGTGTAAGAACGATATCAATGCCTAAATTATGATTGAATATCTGATATCCAATGTCTGGACATGTTAGCACTTTCAGTAAAATAATGTCATCATTCACTTATCAGTTTTTTCACGTCGAAGAGAATAAATTCAATTTCGTCGTTCGCAAAACGTAAGAAATAGGATATATATACACAATTACAAGCATGTAATTATATTAAATTAATAATGATGATAATTAATGGTTAAATCGATTTTCAATTTGTCCCAAGGGGGCATAGGCCTATGTGGCATAGGTGGCAAGCGCTTTAGACGCTCGCCTCTCACCAATGTGGCCCGGGTTTGATTCGATCCTGGCCTGGGTCATATGTGAGTAGAGTTGTGCGTTGGTTCTCTCCTATGCTACGAGGGATTTTTTCCGGGTTCTCTGGTTTTCCTCCCTCCACAAAAATCAAACACTTTCGGTCTCAGGCTGTGGGTTGATGTGGCTGGCAGCCAAGGGCGCCCACATTAAAGCCTGCAACTCTATCACATTGTAGCATCATCATTCGCAATTCAGCACACCAGCTGCCAGTAAGGATATTCAGCCTCCCAAATAACTAATTATTATCAAAACTCAAATAACCACAAGGGAAACTGACTGAATTTCATCGACCGGAGATCGCCGGTTCGAGTCCCGCTTTATTCAATTTCTTTCTTTGTTCATTCTTCAATGATTTTAAATTCAGTCAGTTTCCCTTATTTGATGATAAGGGCGCCCCTTTTTAATTCTGCGGTTCTCATTTCCGACCGACCCATATTTTTGGCTCCGACCGAAGAAAAAAAAACTTTCTTTTTTTGATCTTTAAATATTAATTATAAAGCCGTCTTCTCTTTGAGTGATCCCCATGTACCGTTCTCAGGTTGCAGCATTGCTGAGCTGAAATGAAATGATCTATGAAATAAAATGATCTATGAAATGAAATGATCTATGAAATGATCCTTGGTGTTGTGTGCATGGTTTCATGGCTTCTGACTGCCAAACGAACAAAGATAATTAACTATTGGGAACACCACCAACGTAGGGCTGGATAGCTCAGTTGGTAGAGCGCCTGTACGGTGTTCAGGGGTTCGCCGGTTCGAATCCCGCTCTAGTCAATTTTTCTGTGTTCACTTTTCAATGACTATTATTAAAACTCAATCTCACAAAACAGATTTCAGCCTCCGGCCATTTTAGTATAAACCATGTCATTGCATACATACTGTAATGTTCGATGTGTCTTTGTTTAATCGATTTCAAAAAATGTCACGATCACGTTTATCAAGTCAGGTTTTCATCTGCGAAATCAAGCTCCCTCTTTTCTCGATGGAGCTAGGTATAACGTTTATTTTTTACGGGAGTGGGAGATTTCTTAGATTAATTTTCTGGCACTTTCTGGTACTAGTTTAATTTAATTCATTTAGTTTTTTTGTGACATGTTTCATTTACCTGAAAGATACAAACACATCATTCATGGTGAACATTAATTATTCAGTTTCAGGGTTTCTGTTGCTTGTATGGAACTTATATAAGCGGTCGCGATCTTTTAAAGAATATGAACACTTAATATACACCTCTGCATCACGTAACATAAAACACAAAATCAATTCAAGTAATAAGGCTTGCGATCTTTATAGACCGACACGATTGTTCTCTCAAGGTATTGTTTTATCAGATCTATATTATGTATTCATTAGTTCACATAGTTCTCTCTGCATAATTTACTTGAATCGACCACGTAATATGACAATTTAAGTCATTACACAATGAAGGAACTTTTCAATTAGCACGTGTCAACATAAACAAAAATGCAAATAACCGTAATACAAAAAAAGTCAAATGGAAAGGCTTTCGTATTCACACGTAGTCATGATCTTTCAAAAACGAGATATACATTGAATTTTTTTTAAGATGCTGAATGTAATCGAATGGTAATTACTGTGAACCGGCAACAAACTGAATTTATGTTTAAAATGTGGGACTTTCTCAAAGCTTTTCTAGAAAACCTATAATTATTGCTTCATTTTTATTAGAAATAGACCCTTTGAGAGACAAAAAGTAGTAATAACATTAATCTTATAAGGATCGAGACAGCAACATTTAGGGAGCCATTTCAGCCTTTCCCTAATGTTACAATATCTATTTCTAGAAAGAATTTTGCCGTAGATTATAAAACATAATCTGCGAGGCTTTTGCTCATAAGGATGCAAAACCTTTCACTGGAAAACTTGTAGAAATGAGGATTTAGGAAAGGAAAAAAACTTATTATTTCGGGCTTTAAAAGAGCTTTTGATCGAGTCTTTGCCCTGCGTAATCGGTAAATTGATCATGTTCAAGTTAATTTGTTTCATATTGACAGCTTTCATGGTAACCAATTGACGCGAAGGACAAAATCGAAATATGTGAAGATATGGACGTTTTATAGGTCTAGTCTAGTAATGTCCTGTGTTACATGATTGTGTTTAGGCTATTGACTTATGTAGGTCAAACATGAATATACAAACCAGATACCACAAACAATATGTATGCCAAATACATTTTAACAAAAAGGAAAAGGAACGAAAACGGAGCTTCCATATTCTCCTTTGGATAATTGAATAGGAACTTACTCAAAGTAATTGTAAAACTGACGTAACAGAGGCAGTTGCTACGAAGCCATAGGCTAAATGAAACCACTCATAAGAATATTTACAAGGGCCGAAAGACCAATAATTCAAAATGGAGTGGAGTAGGAATTTAGAGAAAATCAAGCTATACAATACACATGTAGGTAAAATATTGAATTTTATTTTTATTATGTTCACAAAAAAGTTGATTGGTGATTTACATAATATGTGCATAAGCTGGGTGAGATAGTGCCGCTTTCGCTCCTTTATGCCCTGTAACGGAAAAATCCCACTCCAATTTATATGGCTGAACTAGCGGTGGGGAAACCTCGTCTGCGGAGTGCAATGGAAGCTGAGAAGACTGTCAGATGACATGGATACCGAGTGGTGACGAAGAAGCGGCACTAGCGTGAATATACGGCAGGGTCGTGGGGCCACACCTCACGGTAGTCGGCCTAGCAGACGCCTCGATTCACGGGTCCGATTCTCGTCGTTCGCACGGATGACGGGGCTCGGACGGTGACTACAGAACGGAGAAATGACCGGTATCAACCGGTGTCAGGAGGAGGAGATTTATTTCAGATTTTTTGTTATGGATCTTGCGTACGAATTATACCATCTTAAGATGACTTTTCCTCGACTCCCGTCGCTTCTTACGGTCTTTGCCACTTCACCGAGTCCGGTGCATCGGAACTGCCGTCCGATCGCACCTCCTGCCCGCCGGACCAGACCGCCGGCCCCGCTGCGTTGAACTCTCGTACTGTGATCTCGCTCCCCAGGAATTCCTTTACCTGCTATAAATTAAACATTCATCATACTTCTTTTAAAAGCGTTCATTCCCCGAAATATATGTAAAATAAAAAAATATACTAATATATAATAACCGCTATGGTTTTTTTTTTATTATTATCATTCGAATTTTATTTTATTATAAAAAAATAAAATAAAATTCGAATGATAATTTCAAAAATCAACTGTAGCAGTTATTTCAATTTCATCTACAACATTTTCACAATTTCATTTAAGGTTTAATTTCAGTGGTTTTCCTTATCCTTAAATTGTTAAATCAAACATACATTCCGTCACCGTATTCACGAAGAGCGTTGAAACATAGTTTGAGAAAATCGGCTTTGAAGTTTCTTCCTTTTTCAATTGATGGTTTCGTCTACTTTTAGAGGACATGTTTATTTAAATTTATACACTTGTACAAATGAACAGGTGTCAAGCTGAAGACTTTAAGTTACAACATGCACTCATTAAAGGTAGTAGCAAACTTTGGAAAGAAACCAAAACAGAAATGTTCACAGATTTTACGTTTAACTTACAGGGTATGAAGATGGTGATGATAGAAACATACCGTTCCTGAAATAGTGTGTATTTATCCAGAAATAAGTAAAGCAACGACCGAAAATCTTGTTGATCTTTTAAAAGATCAAAAATAAAAGAGAAAAGACTTAAGAAATACTGTGGCTGTTTTCCCACTGTTTTCTCAAAAAGTGGGCACCGTATGGGACTGAAATTTTCACAGATGACTATTATCGTATCGGTCTTGATATTTTTGCCCATGAATCTGTATTTCTTTGATAAAAACCAAAGTATGATATCACCTTTAATAGTTGAAAGACATTTGAGTGAGGCATTCAAAGATATTCGTCTCTTCGTGACTAAACTAAAATTCGCATACGTGCTGAATTTGCCCCCATAGAACAACGTGCATTTTTGCTTAATTCGTCCCATAGTGAAAACTTGAAATAGTACTTAGATGATGTCTGACCTTTGATTTTGCTTATTGATTTTCCTGATCTCATTGATTTCATCTGATTTTGACAATTTCGCCAAGATGTCCGTCACAATATCCTTAAAGGGACCACGATATAGGATTTAAATTGCATTATTCCTGCTTAAAACAATAAAGTACTATATCTACAATGATATTTTGTGTCTCGAGCTAATTATTTGCTGGATTAAATATGAGGAAAAAAATGTTGAAAATGTTTGTCCAAGCTACTCCGCCCCTTGAGTGGGACCCTCATTAACATAAATCTTCCCGAATGTGTGACGTAAATCGAGGAAGCTGCAGCCGCGCGCCCGCGAGCCGGCGCCCCATTCACCGGCCGGTCACATTGTATACATGCATGTCCACGAAGCCTAAAATCGTTCATCAAAAATACTTTTCGAGAAAAAAGGCTTCAAAGATTTTACACACACCGCGTGTCGTAGTGCTGACTGACGGTTTTACGTTGGTCTGTGTGCGAGACGGATCACAAAAGCAGCTTGCCGGGGGTCAGGGACCGTGCAAGTTAAGATGTCTTCTAGACCTTCGATAAATTTCCGTTCCTCGATCTGCGTCACGAACAGCCCCCTCAATTTGAGTCGCGGCAAATTCCCAAAAGGGGGAGGCAATTTTTGGGCGGCAAAAAATCAAATGAAAAGTTCACTTGCACCAGTTTGGCTTTAAATTCACATTTAATATATGTAAATGAATTTATTTATGAAATAAAATGCGATACGCCCAGTTCACGCAGCTTGTTTCCTTTAATTGATTTCGGCCTAAAAGAATTTCGGGGAAAAAATAGATTTTTGCCAAATTCGTCCCTTCCATAGAAATGTAACGATTTGCAGCATTTTGCGTGAAAGACATTTCAGTTTTTACGTGAAGAAGAATTGCCAGACATTACAATATGGCTCGCAAACGTAGAACTGATGCGTTTGCCAGTCCAACTACCGTGTGGCCGTTAATTAAGACGTGATTCGATGACCGTGCTCATCCGACTGACCGGTCATTTCTCCGTCCTGCAGTTACTGCCATAGCCCCGTCATCCGTGCGAACGACGTGAATCGGACCCGTGAATCGAGGCGTCTACCAGGCCGACTACCGTGAGGTGCGGCCCCATGACTGTGCCGTATATTCACTCTAGTGACGCTTCTTCGTCACCACTCGGTATCCATGTCATCTGATGGTTTTCTCAGCCTCCATTACACTCCGCAGACGAGGTTATATTTTTTTGTGAGAAGAAACACTTTGTCCACATAAAGCTGTAGCCGCTCTTCCCTTAAAATAAAAATAAATGATGATGACAGTTTTTAAAGGCGAACAAATTCGAAAGATTATTCATCGTAGTGGATATCAAATAACAATAAAAAAAAATTGTACTTTGTCAACGGTAGAGATCGCGATCTCTACCGTTGACCACATCGTATGACAACAGATAAGTACAATTTGTTATTGTTATAAATGTTTTTGTTAAGATATGAACAAAGATAGCCATCCCTTTAAAACAAAACGGCCAAAAATTGAAAGAGATGAAATGAAATGAAATGATTTGTTTCTTCACCTGAAAATAACCATTCTTTCCCTCGAAATAATTTACATTCTACGTTTACCATAATTCCTTAAGCTATTTTATCGTTTTGATTATAGAAACATTTCCGAAGTAGCATATGGTCCAAGTCAAATAAACTAATCTGAAGAAAACAAATATATGCCTCAAAATAAAGGCTTCCAGTACATAAATAACCATTTTCAATACAAAACCGATAAATTTCAGTTTGACCTCGAAAATACACCGTCTTGAATATGGATAATATTTTTGAATATGACGTGCTGTGGCCTAGTGGTCTGGCGTGTCGTACTCAAGATCTTGTGGTAAATCTACAGATTGTGGGTTCGAATCCAGCCATGGGCTAATGGTGCTTGCGTCCTTGGGCAAGATGCTTTGTCACATTATTGCTTCTCTTCACCCAGAAGTAAATGGGTACCTGTGAGGGTAGAGATGGCTTTGTGTGCTTGATTAGAGCTTGTGCGCTTTGCAGGCAGCTGTGGGCTGTATACTCCTCAGGGAGCTGAGATTGTTTCAGGAATGTAAATGTGCCCGATGATCAGTGATAATTCTAGTGTAAAGTGTTGTAATACTCTTCTTGTGTGTAATAAATGCCTAAATTATTATTGGATATCTGATATCCAATGAAATGACGAACCTGGCCGCTTTAGCACTTTCAGTAAAACATTGTCATCATTCACTTGTCGGGTTTTTTTTGTTCACGTCAACGTAAATAAATTTAATTTCAACGTTTGCAAAACGCAAGAAACGGGATATATATGCACAATTACAAGCATGTAAAATAATAAATATTGATGATGATTTACGGTAAAATTGATTTTCAATATGTCCTAAGAAAAACCCGTCCATTTGATGTCGTTTCCACCATGTAATCGCTTTCATCATAGTAAAGGGCTTGATGTGTATTGGTTTAAACGATTGCGAAAATTCCTCGATTATATTATTTCTATTACGTTGTCAGGTTTTATATCTGGAAAGCCAAACTCACCCTTTTCTAGGCAAGGTATAACATAAATTCTTACGGGAATGGGGGATTTCTAAGATAGCTTTCTGACACGGTGTATAAAGTTTAATTTAATTCATTTAATTTTTCGCGACATTTATCATTTACCTGCCACACACAGACACTATTTAAAGTGAACATGAATTTTGTTCATCTTCAGGGTTTCTGTTGCTTGTATGGAACTTAAATGGTGCAGTCTTTTAAAGCATATCAACTCCTATAAATACTCTTTACCCTGCATCGCGTATAACATAAAAAAAAATAACTTTAAGTATTGCTTTAGATCTTTATAGACCACAAGATTGTTCTCTCAAGGTATTGTTTTATGAGATCTATTATCTTTTCGTTTCATTTTATTTGCATTTCACATAGTGCTCTGTGCATAATATACTTGACTCGACCGCAGAATATGAAGGAACTTCTTAAAAAGGCAAATTTTTGTAAATAAAAACGTCAAATGGAAAGGCTTACACGTAATCATGATCTTTTAAACAAGAGTTAAACAGTACATTAATTTGAAAGATGCTGAATGAAACGAATGGTAATTATTTTGAACTTGAAACTAGAATTTTCGCAATTCTCAACATCGGCGACAAACTGAAATTATGTTTAAAAAATCAATATAAGATTTTCTCAGATTTTTCTGGAAAACCTAATTGATTGCTTTATAGATCAACTTAATTTTTTTTATCAGAAATATACCCTTTGAGAGACAAAAAGTAGTAATGAAATTAATCTGATAATGATCAAGACAGCAATAATTAGGGAGCCTTTTAAGCCTTTCTCTGATGTTACAATTTCTAATTCTAGAATGAATTTTGCCGTAGATTATGAAAGATAATCTGAAGCTTTTGCTCATAAGGATGCAAAACCTTTGACTGGAAAACTTGTAGAAATGAGGGGAAATGAAGATTTAGGAAAAAACCCGAATTATTTCAGGGTTTAAAAGAGCTTTTCAGTCTTCGCCCTGCGTAATCGGTAAATTGATCATGTCGTTTCATGTCGTTTCATGTTCACTATACTTTCATGGTAACCAATTGATGCGAAGGACAAAATCGAACTGTTTCTGAAATGTGTGAAGATATGGACGTTTTATAGGTCCGGTCTAGTAATGTCTTGTGTTACATGCGTTTAGGTTAGATACCACAAAAAATATATGTATGTCAAATAGATTTGAACAAAAGGGAAATGGAACGAAAACGAAGCTACCATAATTATTCTCCTTTGGATAATGGAATAGGGAATATAATAAAAGTAATTTTAAAACTGACGTAACAGTGGTGGTTGCTACGAAGCCATAGGCTAAATGAAACCACACATAAGAATATTTACAAGGGAAAGAACAATTATTTAAAATGGAGTGGAGTAGGAATTTAGAGAAAACCAAGCTATGCAATACACAATGTAGGACAAAATATTTAATTTAATTTTTATTATGTTCACAAAACAGTTGATTGGTGATTTACATAACAAAGTGCATAAGCTGGGTGAGATAGTGCCGCCGTCGCTCCTTTATGCCCGGTAACGGCACTAGCGGGAATATACGGCACGGTCATGGGGCCGCACCTCACGGTAGTCGGCCTGGCAGACACCTCGATTCACGGGTGAGATTCACGTCGTCCGCACGGATGACGAGGCTAGGACGGTTACTACAGAACGGAGAAATGACCGGTGTCAGCCGGTGTCAGGTGGATAAGATGATTTTTCTGATTTTGTTCATCTTGGGTACGAATTATACCGTCTTAAGATGGCTTTCCCTCGACTCCCGTCGCTTCTTACGGTCTTTGCCACGTCACCGAGCCCGGTGCATCGGAACGGCCGTCCGATCGCACCTCCTGCCCGCCAGACCAGACCGCCGGCCCCGCTGCCTTGAACTCTCGTACTGTGATCTCGCTCACCAGGAATTCCTTTACCTGCTAAGGGGTGGAATCAAGCTCGCTTTCTCTCGATGTCGGGCTTCCGCCTAAATGGTTCGGCCTGGCCTTCTATAAATTAAACATTCATCATACTTCTTTTAAAAGCTTTCATTCCCCGAAATATATATAATTTCAAAAATCAACTGTAGCAGTTATTTCAATTTCATTAACACAATTTTTCACAATTTCATTTAAGATTTAATTTAATCAATGCTTTCCCATATCCGTAAAATGTTAAAATCAAACGTACATGTTGTCATCGTTTTATTTACCAAGGAACGAATCTGCCCACAGCGCGTTGAAACATAGTTTTGAGAAAATCGGCTTTGAAGTTTGGTCCTTGTTTTATTGATGATTTCGCCTATTTTAAAAGGACACTTTGATTTAATTTATATACTTGTACAGGTTTTAAGCTGAAGATTTTAAGTTACTACATGTACTAATAAATAGTTGATCATTTTAATTGAAGCGTACTAACGTTCAAAGACATTCGTTTCTTCGTGAAAACTAACATTCGCATACCCGCTGAATTTGCAGTCATAGAACAACGTACAATTTTGCTATATTCGTCCCATAGTGATCTCATTGATTTCATCTGATTTTTACAATTTCGCCAAATTATCCGTCACAATATCCCGAAAATTGATTTCAGCCAAAAAGAATTTCGAAAAAGAAAATAATTGATTTTTGCCAAAATTAGTCTCTTCCCGAAAATTGTGACGATTTTAAATGCAGCATTTTACTTGAAAAAAAATTCAGTTTTTACGCGGCGAAAAATTGCCAGACATTATAATTATGGTTCGCAAACGTAGAACTGATGCGTTTGCCAGGCCATCTACCGTGTGGCCGTTAATTAAGACGTGATTCGATGACTGTGCTCATCCGACCGACCGGTCATTTCTCCGTCCTGCAGTCACTGCCATAGCCTCGTCTTCCTTGAGAACGATGTGAATCAGACCCGTGAATCGAGGCGTCTGCTAGGCCGACTACCGTGAGGTGCGGCCCCATGACCGTGCCGTATATTCACGCTAGTGCGGCTTCTTCGTCACCACTCGGAATGTCATCTGATGGTCTTCTCAGCCGCCGTTACACTCCGCAGACGAGGTTTCTCCAACGCTGGTTTAACTACCATTTACGTTTTACGTATTTGTCGCCCTTTTATATGTCGGTAATATCTTTTTGGCACTTGTTTGCAACTTGGGCACGGAGGACCGGACCGTGGCACTATATCTAACCCCTTACATGCAGTGTGTACTGTAAATCTCCCATCAAAAGTTTTGTGAACATTATTAATGCAAATAAAATTGAATATTTATACATGTGTATTACATTACATAACTTCATTTCCACTAAATTTCTACGTTTTACGTTTTTGTAACCATGTTTATCTGTTATATCTTAAGTGAAACATTCCCGACAACGGGGCACGAAGGGCCGAATGTCTGTCATGTAAATCTCTCATCAACGTTATCGTTAACATTCAGAATGTAACATCAAGGAATAAAATTGAATTGTTATTTGCTTACCTGTGGCTGTGTAACATTTGCCACTGTAACGTCATTTTACAATCAGTTTGAGTGAATACCAATTACATTGTTCAAAGGCCAAGGGTATGTGGTTGCTTCGTTTTCATTCCGTTTTTCTTTTTTAAGTCTATTTGACATAGTCATTTATTTTGTTTGGGGGTATTTAGTTTGTAAATTTCTGTTTGACCTACATACAACATGATTATATACTAGGTCAATAACGTAAACAATGTTGTTGTTTTTTTATATAACCCAAGAAATGACTAGGCCTTTACTTTGAAAAGTAAAACGATCTGTTTTTGCACACATTTCAGAAACAGGTCTTTGTTGTCCTTTACGTTTGAGAGCAGCGAACATGAAAGCAATAATCATGAAAATGGTGAACTTCAAATACGCAGAGCATAGGCTCATCAAGCTCTTTTTATTTGTACCCTGAAAGAAATAGTTTTCATTTTCATTTCCTAAACCCTCATTTTCCACAGTTCTCAAAGTTTTCCAAACAATGTGTTAATTCATTGTAAGCAAAATCCTCCAATTAACTATGAATAATACGTTGCAATTTAGATATACTGAAATGTCTCCCTATAGTCTGCTGCAGTGTCTCTTTACTATTTGTAAGCACCGTGATTTTATTACCACTTTCTGCCTCTCAAACCGTCTATTTCCGATAATAATGATGTTGATCGTCGTCGATTTTCCAGAAAAATCTACGAGGAAACGTGTATTACGTTTTTAAATATGCATGCAGCTTGTCACCGATCTTGAGAATTACGCAAATTCCTGGTTTCAGGCTCACAGTTATTAGCATGAGATTTAATTTCTGCATCGTTAAAAGAAAAGATTGCATGTTTATAATAATTTAAAGGATTATGAATACACGATACAGTAAAGTATCATTCTTTCATTCTTTAATGCAAGTGCTATCCGGTTTCCAGTGACTTGCATTTTTAAAGGTAATATCATACTTTGGTTTTTATCAAAGAAATACAGATTCATGGGCAAAAATATCAAGACAGATACAGTAACAGTAATCTGTGAAAATCTAAGTCCCATACGGTGCCCACTTTTTGAGAAAATAGTGAAAAACAGCCACTGTATTTCTTAAGTCTTTTCTCTTTTATTGTTGATCTTTTAAAAGATCAAAAAGATTTTCGGTCGTTGTTTTACTAATTTCTTGATAAATACACCATTTCAGGCGGAAAAGGTTTCACGGTAGGTTTCTACCAGCATCATCTTCATACCCTAAAAGTTATACATAAATCTGTGAACATTTCTCTTTTGGTCTCTTACCAAAGTACGATACTACCTTTAAGCTGACACGGGCTGAATTGAAAATTTTACATCATTTGTAAAACAATTCCTACATTGTGCGATCGATTCATTTTTAAAGAAAGATAAACCATTGAATATTGTTTTGGCAGAGTCAAGAAAAGCAAGACAAGTGACGGGAATCGTTGAGATGTTTCTCCCCTTGGCCTTGGTGACTGTTCTGGTCACCATTCTTGGTAAGTCATTTACCATCTCATCTAGGTTTGTTTCGGCATTCTCCTTTCGAACCGCTGAGAGAAATATGTGAATCTAGAAATGACTTAAAACCGACAAAATATAGTAGATTTCTTTCCAAGAAAAGCTTGCCGTGTCTCTGTGTTGTAAATGAATGAGGAATAGTCATGTAATACAAAGACTGGAATCTAAATGTAAAAAGTCTGAATGGGAAAGGGTGAGTTTGTTATAATGCTTACAATCTGACATCCGATAAAAGTTTGATTAGTAGTTATTTCTATTTTAATTAAACTTTTTGGCACCGTCAGCAAACCAAAAATGTTGTCTAATGAGCCTAATGCAATGGTTGGCATAGGCTATTGCATGCTTTTTTATTTGGCAAAATTTGTATACGAAGATGCTTTGTTTTCTAAGAAATCTAATTTTTGCTTTTTGTGTTGATTTCTTCCTAACATTTGAAATTCTTTATTGCATTTATGCATTGATAATGTCTCACAACCTTTCTTCACGTCCAACGCGTGGCTATGAACAATACAGGGTGTCCCAAAAAGGCACCGTCCCAAAAAACGCAACTATTATATAAAAATGAAACTGTTTATCACTTCAAGATTCAGATATGTGATACAAACATGTCTTGGCTATCACCATGTAGAATTTGAACTGAAATTGAGGGAAAAAAACTAAGGGTGAATTACCCAACCTCAAAACCCGATTTTCATCCTTCTTTCAATACACATTATGTGTGCATTGACCACTTATTCTGGAATACTGCAAAAACATTTTTAAAGAGTACTCTTTCAATTGGTCATATTTTTCCCAATTTCAGCCCGATTTTGCTTCAATTGTACATGGTGATAGCCAAGACATGGCTGTATCATATTGCTGAATCTTGAAGTGATAAACAGTTTAATTTCAACACAATGATTCCCGACTCAGCATTGCGGGTTTTTTCTGGGACACCCTGTATAGGTCCATGAATGACTTAAACAATACCTGCGGTGATATACAACCAAGGTCCGTACTGTTACGTCGGTAATAACTGCAACTCATTTTTCAGTTGCGAACAATGTTATTTTCAGCTCTGTGTCTGCGAAGACTGAACGTCGCACGTATTATGCATTCAATAGCATTACGTATACGGACCATTGAAAGGGCAATGTTACAAGTCAATTGTATAGACTACTAAGAGTCAACCAATTACACCGTGTTTTCAGAAGGAGAACGTTCGTGAAAACCTCGACAAATAAGATGAAACATGGAAGGTGGATGTTGTTCCTTCTTGAAACTGCAATTGAGCGATTGCCTGTAAATTGCCTCATGTGGCACGAACCTTACAGTGATTATTATATCCAAATGAATATTGAGGTCGCCCTATCCTTTATGACGGCTGAATATGCTACCTGTCGTCGCGTATTATTGGCCACGCCTTGGAGGACACCAATTCAATAGACACGTTCACACACACCAAAAAGCGGGACGATTTGGGTTGCGCTCCAAAATGCAACCCAAATAGTCGCGCTTTTTGTTGTGTGTGAGCGTGTCTAATATCTAACCACCACCACCCCCCCTCCCCCCCCCCCCCCCCCCCCCCTCCACCGGAACCCTACTAACACTGTTTGGTTGTGGTTTGCTCCTCAGCGAACTTGGGTGAGACCAGGTTGGTGGCGCGTCATTTCGGCCCTCCTCCTGAGCCGGATCCCAGTGAACACTGGATGAAAACAGCTGCTCGTATGTTGAGCAAACAATGCCCCCGCAGTAAACAGGGCGGTCAAGGTGAGTTTGGTTTTGATATCGCTGCAATACAGTAAGAGGTGCTCTTCTGAGTTTACCTATCGTAACGAAAAAAGTGTATACAAACAAAAATAATGGAAATCACAAATGTTGATGAATATTATTTTTTGTCGGGGAAAAATTTTGCAAAGTGGGCTTGCCCTTCACCGACGTAGATAAACACTGCCTATCTAGTGTTTAATGAGTGCACATCGTCGATGAAGGACAAGTGTAATTTGCAAGTCACTAATATTTGCGCATTTGAAGCAGATCGAGGAATCGATGGAAACTTAAACTATGTAAATGTTATGCAAATTAGGCTTGCCCTTCTCCGACGCAGATGAGCACTGCATTATCAGTGCTTGTGAGTGCGCGTGAAAAAAATAACGCCCTTGGATTCGAAACCACGACGCCTGCTCACCAGTGCAGATGCCATACCGCTGAATCGAATCACTCTGCTGACCCCAGCTAGCTCGGAGAAGAGCAAGCCTAATTTGCAGATAATCTCCCCATGATTA
The DNA here is from genome assembly GCA_963971285.1 of Astropecten irregularis. NCBI lineage: Eukaryota > Metazoa > Echinodermata > Asteroidea > Paxillosida > Astropectinidae > Astropecten > Astropecten irregularis. Next base: position 36,841,944 of record OZ020244.1, on the reverse strand, counting down.
TTTGCGGTACCCGCCGCGATATTGGATTCGATTCAATGTTCATACAATATTCCATTTTCCTTTTGTCTTATGCTTGTGTGTAGGTCCCTCATAGTCTTTGTCCTTGTCTGTCCATAGGTTAGGGTATAAAAGCTTTGCTTCTCCCTATACCTAGATATTGTCCTGTATAAATACTGATTGCATTTGATTCCTGATTTTGATTATTTTACTTATTGTAATTGATTACTTGGCTACCAACAATGTGTATTTATACAGGTCAAGATTGAAATAAATGACTTGTGAATAAAGTATAATAATAAAATATAGTCATGAAAGGGATTGTCGGATTATGAAGGAATATTTTCTAATCTTTTTGTGAATATCACCAAGATTTGATTTGTAGATTTGATTTGTTAATTTCCAGATGCTGTTGTTCCTGTTTGTGCTAAAGCAGGGCATCTTGGTATGAAGGATGGCAGCATTCCGGATAGCAGCATCACAGCTTCATCTGAGGGGATTTATGAAGGCTCACTGGCTCATGATGGACGTCTTGACGGTACGTATGATACTCACTGCAATAATCATTGTATTCATTGGATTGTGAATCATTTCAAATATCTGCAATAAATGGAATATTGATATTAGACTGTGATTGTCACTTTCTGTGGTTGTACAGGTGCGTATGCCTGGGTTACTTTTGGCAGCGTCATCGGTGAATGGATCCAAGTCAGCTTCAATGCTCCAGTGTCCATCACTGGCCTCATCACTCAAGGCAGTGGAAACTTAGATTCATGGGTGACGGAGTACGAAGTCAAATACAGCAATGACGGTCAATCATGGGCTACCGTGAATGATACTGATGGGACACCAAAGAAGGTTCGTTTATTCAAATAATTTTGTCCTTGTCACCCTTGACATCTTCCACGTGATAACCCCTATAGGTGAAAGGAATAAGGAGGAAGATAGGAAGAACTGGCGCCAGGAAACTTGACATCTTCCACGTAATAACCCCTATAGGTGAAAGGAATAAGGAGGAAGATAGGAAGAACTGGCGCCAGGAAACTTGACATCTTCCACGTGATAACCCCTCTAGGTGAAAGGAATAAGGAGGAAGACAGGAAGAACTGGCGCCAGGAAACTTGACATCTTCCACGTAATAACCCCTATAAGTGAAAGGAATAAGGAGGAAGATAGGAAGAACTGGCGCCAGGAAACTTGACATCTTCCACGTGATAACCCCTATAGGTGAAAGGAATAAGGAGGAAGACAGGAAGAACTGGCGCCAGGAAACTTGACATCTTCCACGTAATAACCCCTATAGGTGAAAGGAATAAGGTGGAAGATAGGAAGAACTGGCGCCAGGAAACTTGACATCTTCCACGTGATAACCCCTATAGGTGAAAGGAATAAGGAGGAAGATAGGAAGAACTGGCGCCAGGAAACTTGACATCTTCCACGTGATAACCCCTATAGGTGAAAGGAATAAGGAGGAAGATAGGAAGAACTGGCGCCAGGAAACTTGACATCTTCCACGTGATAGCCCCTATAGGTGAAAGGAATAAGGAGGAAGACAGGAAGAACTGGCGCCAGGAAACTTGACATCTTCCACGTGATAACCCCTCTAGGTGAAAGGAATAAGGAGGAAGACAGGAAGAACTGGCGCCAGGAAACTTGACATCTTCCACGTGATAACCCCTATAGGTGAAAGGAATAAGGAGGAAGATAGGAAGAACTGGCGCCAGGAAACTTGACATCTTCCACGTAATAACCCCTATAGGTGAAAGGAATAAGGAGGAAGATAGGAAGAACTGGCGCCAGGAAACTTGACATCTTCCACGTAATAACCCCTATAGGTGAAAGGAATAAGGAGGAAGACAGGGAGAACTGGCGCCAGGAAACTTAACATCTTCCACGTAATAACCCCTATAGGTGAAAGGAATAAGGAGGAAGATAGGAAGAACTGGCGCCAGGAAACAAGACATCTTCCACGTAATAACCCCTATAGGTGAAAGGAATAAGGAGGAAGACAGGAAGAACTGGCGCCAGGAAACTTGACATCTTCCACGTAATAACCCCTATAGGTGAAAGGAATAAGGAGGAAGACAGGAAGAACTGGCGCCAGGAAACTTGACATCTTCCACGTAATAACCCCTATAGGTGAAAGGAATAAGGAGGAAGATAGGAAGAACTGGCGCCAGGAAACAAGACATCTTCCACGTAATAACCCCTATAGGTGAAAGGAATAAGGAGGAAGATAGGAAGAACTGGCGCCAGGAAACTTGACATCTTCCACGTAATAACCCCTATAGGTGAAAGGAATAAGGAGGAAGATAGGAAGAACTGGCGCCAGGAAACTTGACATCTTCCACGTAATAACCCCTATAGGTGAAAGGAATAAGGAGGAAGATAGGAAGAACTGGCGCCAGGAAACTTGACATCTTCCACGTAATAACCCCTATAGGTGAAAGGAATAAGGAGGAAGATAGGAAGAACTGGCGCCAGGAAACTTGACATCTTCCACGTAATAACCCCTATAGGTGAAAGGAATAAGGAGGAAGATAGGAAGAACTGGCGCCAGGAAACAAGACATCTTCCACGTAATAACCCCTATAGGTGAAAGGAATAAGGAGGAAGACAGGAAGAACTGGCGCCAGGAAACTTGACATCTTCCACGTAATAACCCCTATAGGTGAAAGGAATAAGGAGGAAGACAGGAAGAACTGGCGCCAGGAAACTTGACATCTTCCACGTAATAACCCCTATAGGTGAAAGGAATAAGGAGGAAGATAGGAAGAACTGGCGCCAGGAAACTTGACATCTTTCACGTGATAACCCCTATAGGTGAAAGGAATAAGGAGGAAGATAGGAAGAACTGGCGCCCGGAAACAAGAAAATAATTACACTTAAAATAATTTGAAAATATATGTTTTTACATCGTTGTTTACAAAACATCGACGATATATATTTGCACAATTAACGTCCATATTTTAGTTATAATATTGAAAACGAGAACATACAATATAATCCGAACAAAATCAATTTACAATTTCTTAGAGAGCATTCGCTCCTTTTCTTGGCGTTAATCCTTCGTTTTATCACCCCATTTTCAATCATAAGTCAATTGGAATTTAAAACTTGTTTTGTAACTTGTTGTTATACTTTAGCTGACAAAGGTTACATTTCCTTGCAAATCGCTTCATCAAACTGCCTCATCCCAGTGATTTAGCATTTGATTGCCATTTTACATACTGATTGCAAAGTTAACAATCTAATTGATAATTTACTCCATCCAGAAGCAACGAAGAATGCTGGAGTTTTTTTAATTACCTAGACTTGATACAGTCCTTATTCAATCTTAGGTTTGCTGTAACTATATGTGAAACTCACGTTCAGTCCCCATCCGACAAATTCATTCTATATACCCATTGTTATCAAAGACAACATAATATTATTATTCCGAATGATGAAAGAGCAAAAATGTCGCCTAGCTGGTTCATCCTTATAGATTGACACTTTTTGTCACATTTAACAGCCTAATTCACATCAAATAATACAAAAAATATATTCTCATTTTCATTGACAGTTCGTTGGTAACACCGATGAGACGAGCCACGTGGAGGTAACTTTCATGACAGCCTTGTATACCAAGTTTATCCGCATCGTCATTGCTAAAGAAGGGGGTTACGCCAACTGCGCTATGCGCTTGGAGCTGATTGGCTGCTATTAATATTAAGTACAAACCAATCAACCGGCGTTAATTACCTTTGAAAATCAAATTAATTAATGCATAATTAAATGCCACTGCTTTCGATTAAACAAAACTATAAAGTGAAACTTTTAGGGTAAAATATAAGGTCTGGGTTCAAAAAAATGTATAATACATTGGTTTGTCATGAGAGAAAGGATTGAAGGTTTTTCGGATACATGTATATATTATTTGCTATAATGAAGTTGTATTTATAAAACGGATCATTTTGTATAAAATATATCAGCTTGAACAAAATATAAAAATTAAACATTCATTTTGACACGAGGGTCAAATAAATTAGTTTTAGAATGCATTGTCTTTCTTAGTAAAATCTAATATTATCACCAAATAACCAAAAGGGAAACTGCTGATTTTTAAGTCATTGAAAGGTGGACAAAGAACAATTGACTGCAGAGATATTCGAACCGGCGACCTCCTGAATACCGTTCAGGCGCTCTACCAACAGAGCTATCCAGCCCTATGTTGGTGGTGACCCCAATAGTCAATTATCACTGTTCGTTTGGCAGTCAGAAGCCATGAAACCACGCACATACTGCTATATCGATACTCGCCGCAAAATTGGGGATTGGGATTTTGAATGTTTCTATATCTTTTAATTCACATATAGAATTGTACATCAGTTTTTTACCATTACCCCTTCTATATATTTAGTATTCTTTCTTTGAAAGTCGAATTGTGCAAAATTTAACGTTAGACCAAAAAGGTAAAGAAGAAATTAAAAAATCTGTTGTTTCTGTGCGTGAAATGAAGTAATTAAAATACTCTGTACGGCTAATTAGATTTCATTTATTATTATAATCCAAACTTCGTAAATTTAAATATAACTGTGAAGATTCATGTTTGATCGACATTTTGGACAACGGGGTCCCTTAAAATAAGCAAGGTACAATAATAGTAATGGAAAGTACCAATAAATAGATATTGTTTGTTATATCATCATGTTGAATTAGATTCACGGAGTACAAAAAGATGAATTAATGTGTTAGGATAGACATCGTATATACTGCATCATTAGTCGATGGGAGGGAGTGAGTGTTACGGGTCGGTCAGTCATTTGGTCAGTCAGTCGGTCTTGGTGGGTCAATCAGTCAGTACCGGATTAGAGTTATGGTTAGTCAGTGGTTACCGGGTCGAGGGGTCAGCCAGTCTTGTCCAGGTCGGTGGGTCAGTCAGTACCAGGGGAGTGGGGAGTCAGTCACTACCTGGTCAGTGGGTCAGTCAGTTACTATCAGGTCAGTGGGTCAGTCAGTTACTGCCAGGGGAGTGGGTCAGTCAGTTACTGCCAGGTCAGTGAGTCAGTCAGTTACTGCCAGGGGAGTGGGTCAGTCAGTTACTACCAGGGGAGTGGGTCAGTCAGTTACTACAAGGTCAGTGGGTCGGTCAGTGACTGCCAGTGGAGTGGGTCAGTCAGTTACTAGCAGGGGAGTGGGTCAGTCAGTTACTGCCAGGGGAGTGGGTCAGTCAGTCAGTGGCTAGGGAGTGGGTCAGTCAGTCAGTACCAGGGGAGTGGGTCAATCAGTCAGTACCAGGTCAGTGGGTCAGTCAGCCAGTACCAGGGGAGTGGGTCAGTCAGTCAGTACCAGGTCAATGGGTCGGTCAGTGGGTCAGTCAGTTAGTACCAGGGGGGTGGGTCAGTCACTCAATGGGGAGTCAGTGGGTCAGTCAGTTAGTACCAGGGGTGGGTCAGTCACTCAGTACCTTGTCAGTGGGTCAGTCAATTACTGCCAGGGGAGTGGGTCAGTCAGTTAGTACCAGGGGGTGGGTCAGTCACTCAGTACCTGGTCAGTGGGTCAGTCAGTTACTACCAGGTCAGTGGGTCAGTCAGTTACTGTCAGGTCAGTGGATCGGTCAGTTAGTACCAGGGGGTGGGTCAGTCAGTCAGTACCAGGGGAGTGGGTCAGTCAGACAGTACCAGGGGAGTTGGTCAGTCAGTCAGTACGAGGGGAGTGGATCGGTGAGTTAGTACCAGGGGAGTGGGTCGGTCAGTCAGTACCAGGGGAGTCAGTCAGTCAGTAGCAGGGGGTGGGTCAGTCAGTTACTACCAGGTCAGAGGGTCTGTCAGTTACTGCCAGGCTAGTGGGTCAGTCAGTTAGTACCACGGGGTGGGTCAGTCACTCAATACCGGGTCAGTGGGTCAGTCAGTCAGTACCAGGTCAGTGGGTCAGTGGGTCAGTCAGTTACTACCAGGGGAATGGGTCAGCAAGTCAGTACAGGCCTCCCCTGGGTCGGGGAGTTCGTACCAGTGGAGTGGGGCAGTCAGTCATTTCTGGGTCAGTGGGTCTGTCAGTCATTACCATGTCGGTTGTTCTACCTTTATATGCGTTCATTTCGTTGTATCTCGATATTAAGCTTATCTAAATGTTATAGGCAAAGATGTAAAGAAAATCATGTTTATAAACGAAATGTAGCAAAATGATCTGAACAGCTAATTAGTTTTAATTTCTTGTGATATTTTGAATCATTGTATACAACTATACCTTTGACAATTGATGTTAAATTTTGGACTTAACTTAGAAAAATGATTTGAAAATCGCATCAATGTGTTATGATAGACATCAGTAAGGTTTACCACATTATGTCTTGTTTTGGTCGGTGGGGATGGGAGGGTGGGTGTTGCGGTCAGTATTAGCCAGACGGTAGGTCTTTCGGACGGTGGGTCATCCGTACGGTGGGTCAGTCTGTTGGTTGATTATATTACTTGATTGTAACAGTAACCTTTTTATTTCAATCATTTTGAATTTGGGAAAGTCCATATCAATCAACGTGTAATTGGCCACAGCATCGATATTCATCTTTTCGGAAAGATACTTTGTGTTTTTGTATGTAACATTGGGTATGCTCTTGCAGTTAATTTCGATTCATGTAACTGTGAAAATCAGCTGGGTTCGATTATTCTATGATTCCAAACGCAGTTTTTTCAACTATGACTGCTTGCATTTTCAGAGTGAAATATTTCACAGTGATCTCGGTCCTAATATGAACATGATAAATTGTAAACTTTCAGACAAAGCTAAGTAATGATGCTCTTCAACCTAATGCCAATAGCGTACTTTACCTTTCAAATTCACATTTTGTGTAATCCGCAGCTTTACATTAATGTGTAATAAAAGCGAGTTTAATGTCATTTTGCTTTAGTACCAAAGACTAATTTTGATAATTGTTTGGACATAGAAAGTCTTGCAAGGACTTGCGGAATCAGAGTACGAATGATTAAAAAGGGTCGGATTGAAATAAATTGCGTTGAGATTAAAGTTACTATCAAACTTTGGTAGCATACCGAATCAGAATTTTTCACAGATTCACTTACAGGGTATAAAGACGGTGACGGTAAAAACATACCGTTATTTTGTTTTCTGTTTGAAATGCTGTATTTATCCAGAAAAGAATTATGACCAATGACCGAAAATAATGTTGATCTTTTAAAGATCAAAAATAATGGTGAAAAGATTTTTTTTTTAAATAAATTAATTAATAAAAAATACTGTCGGCGCTTTTCACTGTTTACTAAAAAAAAACACAATAATAATGGGCAACATATGGGACTGAAAATTTCACAGATAACAGATGATTTTCCTTGATATGTTTGCCCATAAATCTGCATTTCTTTGACAAAAACCAAAGTATGATATTACCTTTAAACACACAGAAATTTCAATATTTACATAAAATAACCTCCCCAAGAGAACCCTGCTGTACAGCCATGAAGCATAATATTTTAATTTTCTCAACCAAATAAAAAAAAAAACAGAGCCACCATAAACCACACAGTGAATGGAGCTGCAACCCACGCGGTAAATAATGCAAATGGGTCTATAATTTTGTCTATTGCAACATCTGAGTGCGACAAAGAATTCCATTTTCCAAACGCAGTAGGCCTAAATGGCGAAGTCAAACAATGAAATAGAAACTGGCCAAGATTTGTCATCAACCAACGTGATTTCAATTAGTGACTATTGATCGTGCGTGTTCCAAGCGGAGAGAGTCTGTATTGTCATGGGCGGATGTTCTAGCTTTTAGAAAACGGGAGATGGGGTGAAAAGTTGAAATGTGCCATTTGGATAAAATCGAGTTCAATTCGGATTTTATCTACTAGTTGCACTTGCAAAGTCTGGCTATATGAAGTTGAAACTACTGGAACCAAATCAGATTAAGACTCAACTGCATCTACTCTTACCTTCCAATGTGATGTAAATCGGTAAACAAAAAATAGTCTGTGTATAGTATTGGTATCTAAAGCAGTAATCGGCGGGACTGACCAATGTTGGATAATGATAAATACAATATAATTGACAGATAGAAAATGACTCCGATTTGGCATCAACCAGTGTGACTCAAATTAGTGAATAATTATTGAAACTATTGGCAGCGGTGCGGGCCTGTATTGTAATAACCTTTACGTGATATACACTCATTATACAGTTGGCTGTTTATGGTCTGTTATATGGATAACTACACAGACGGAGGACTGGTCAGAAGGAACCACTTTTTTATTTTCTTTATTATATTTCATATTTCATTATTTTCCCGCCAACAGCCTCCTTCAGTATTAAACACCAGAGTGTTCTCAGTATCATAGATGACTAGAAAATACACAACCGGCCAGACCAAAATCCAAGCAAAAAACAACGAATAAACAAGTCTATCACGAAACAATTAAACCAACAAATTTAAACCAATAAACCAAACATTTGACGTAAATCATTCAGGTTGGGGGTAGATATCCCTCTTTCCAATTTGTGTTGTTTGTGGAGGGTGGTGAATTCAAGAGTCAGTTCTACGGAAGTGTATTTAGGACATATTGAAGAAAAAAAAACAACCGTGCTCCACTATTGGATTAATATTGGATTACTATTGGCTTACTATTCCGCCCGGGAGGAATGGGAGGCCCCAATACACTTCCGTACAGTTGGCAAACAAACGTCGAGATTATAAGGGGTCAGCGAATTAAGCTAAAATCAGAGTTTGATCTATAATCCCACAGTAAACGCAAGTACGGGTTATTGAACATATTCTGCAAAGGACGTACATTTGTAACTACTTTGTGAGGATTATATGAAAATATTTTGGGAATAATTACATTACCATCGTCGTTTAGTGTCGAAATATTCATAACTCCCACATTTACCTGTACATGATAATAGCAATAATTTATGATGAAATACAAACGAATACTTAACATAATTGGGTCAAACATGCATTCCACTCAAAATTGTATGTTTACGTTTTGGAAAATCCATTTTTAAAATGCAGTAGTCCTAAATGGCGAAGTCAGACCACCGACGCGATAATGGTGAATAAAATATAACAGTAAATAGACACTGACCGAGATTTGGCATCAACCAAGGTGACTTAGATGGGTGAATATCGATCGTGCGTGTTCGAAGCGGAGAGAGTCTGTATTGTCATGGGCGGATGTTCTGGCTTTTAGGAAAATGAATGGGTTAAAAATTGAAATGTGCCCTTTCGATAAAATCGAGTTCAATTCTGATTATTAGTTGTACTTGCATGGTCTGGCTATTGTATGAAGTCGAAACTACTGGAACCAAATCAGATTGAGACACAACTGCATCTACTCTTAGGCTGTGTCCCAATTCTCTGGCTGCGACGGCAAATGACACACAAGTCTATGGAAACGGCTGTAGTCACTGGCTGGTGGCTGCCATAGGTACATGTGTAATTTGCAGCCGCAGCCAGAGAATTGGGACACGGTCTTACCTTCCTCTGTGATGTAAAAAAAAAATCTGTGTTAGTCTATTGGTATATAACGCAGTAATCGGCGGAAGTCAGACCATCGATTCGATAATAATAAATAAAATATAATATTAGATAGAAATTGGTTTATAGATTTGGCACCAACCATGGTCACTCAAATTAGTGAATGATTATTGAAACTGCTGGAAGCTGCACGTGATATTACAATTGGCTGTTTGTGGTTTACACGGACGGGGGTCAGAAGGAACCGCTTTTTATTTATTTAGTGTATATTATGTTTCATTATTTTCCCGCCAACTGCCTCCTTCAGCAAATAGTGTTTACCGAGTGTTCTCAATATCATAGCAAAAACCTACGAATAAACAAGTCCACCACTAACGAACAAACCAATAAATCAAACATTGGCATAATGGGAGACTTTTGGAGCGGGCTGTCGATAGAGGGCAGCAAACTACCGGTCGCCTGAAAACTTTTGCACACGCTTTAAGTACGGCGGTTTTCCTAAAACTCTCAAAAAGACGCAAGAAATTTATAAACAATTTTTAGATTTGACATTTCCGCCCACCCCAATTTTAATGCCCGAAAACACAAAGTGATGAGGTGAAATGTTTATGTTTGGCGAGGAATAATTGCTAGGTCTCGATTGTAAAAGTAAAAACTTTGTGGACAAAACACTATGCTGAATTGCCGTCGGAAACCGTGATTGTTTGTAACTCGCCCTTTTGATGGCCAATCAGAATCAGTGGAGACACTGATTCTGCATTTGTTTGTTCTTGGGAACTCATGTCCTCCTCTACCACCACAACCGGTCACTGCACAGTATTTTACCAGGCGTTTTCAGGCGCTTATTTTACGCCGGTTGTGTTTAACGACAAATTTATTCGTGCAAAAAAGTAATAACAAACACGACACACTACTTTTAATTTTCCCTTGAATGGTAAAGGGCGCCCTCTTGAGGTTAACAATGCTTGGTCAAAAGTCTCCCATTCCTATGGGTTGGGGGTAGCCTTATCCCTTTTTCCATTTTTTCTTCTTTTTTGTTTGTTTGAGGGTGCGCATGGGGATATACGTGTATGTTTTTCGACAGGGCGGAATAGCAGGCCCCGATACACTTCCGTGCAGTTCGCAAAACAAACAACCGACAAGATGAGGGGTGGGCGAATTAAGTTCAAAAACACTTTAAAGACAGTTCAGTTATGGACAGTTTTGAGACAGTGTAATTGTATTTCCTTTTATATTTACATGTTCAAATTGATTGCTGTTTTGACCTTACAAAACATAGATATCTCAGTCTTTATGTACTGGGATGACTTACCCCCGTTTCAGACAGGCGTGCCAGGGTCGCGCCGAACTAAATAGTTTAGGAGCGACCCTAGGTCGACCCAATTCAGATTTGCTTTCAGACAGGCGAACTTAATACATTGGAGTAGCCTTAAAACTAGGCCTACAAACAAACGAACAACTTGCGGCCATAGCAACAGCTCCGTAGAAGACTTTTGGGGCGGTGTTGTTTACGTTTCAAACCGTACGTTGTCGACTTGGTTGTTGCGAGGAGGAAATGGAAATTAAGCATAATGTACTTCGATTTTGACTGTTGTCATCGTTTATACACAACCGTCACGACTGGCATTGTGGCCGTCATATTTTTTGTTTTTTACTATTAGGCCTAGCCCGATGTAAGTGCCATTTCCCACTTGTCTAAATTACTAGCGCCCTCTGCCGTTTTCGTGGCGCCAGGTTGGGCACCCAGGAGACACGAAGTAAGGGTTGCCTCGGAAGGAACACAAGTTTTTAACCGTCGTAATTTTATTGTCGTTATTCATCTTATAATCGTCATATTACTCTGGAATAACACCTTTATTGGATCGTCATTAAAGTTTTCAAGAGTTCATCGGTGTCTTGAGTACAACTTATTGTAGACGAGTTAGAACTGTGAAATTTTAACTGTACCAGCAACGCTCAACTTATAACAGAGTATTGGACTCTACACCCATCTTTGACTTTGCCTTTAAAATGATTTTTTTTATTTTTTTTTTTATACTTTTAAAACTTAAAAGAGCGATTTTGAATGAACCTCGGATCAGCAGACCCTGGAATGAGCAGACAGTCAAACATTCATGTGTGATCATGTTGATCAATCTTAACGATAAGAGATAGGACTGTTGAGTAATAGGTCGAACGTGACTTCTGGTTGATCCAAAGGCCCTTATAATCGAAGGCAAACTCGGGACTCTACGATGATGAAGTAAATAGTCCCAAAATCCGTTCGCCGAGCTCATTAATAAAAGTTAAGCACTCAATATATTTGAAAAAAGAGAGTTGTGAGAGCTATGAAAATGAAGGATTAAATAAATATGGCACTGGACTTCCTGCCTGGACTCTGGGCTTCCATTTGTGACCATTTTTGATGCAATTGGGTGAGAAAGTGGGTCTATTTCAGCCGCTTTGCAGAGGGATGTTTTTTTTTTTTTAATGGCTTCTTTTTACTGGAGTGATCCATACCTTGTTTTAGGGGTGGTCAGCTGAGAATGAGAATATCTCAAAAATTCAATGGTCACCCTACATTAAAATGAAAAGAAAATGAAAGGTGACATGTTCATCATCATTTTTCTGTGCAACTTGAACAGCTGTGAGAGTTCTGTATATTTTTTTATGATTTTTGAAGTTGGAGGATTTATCACTGTTGTCTATGGGAGTTTATTTACTTGGGTGCAACCTTGAGCCTAACGAGGAATAAAACATGGCGGCGACAGTTCCAGGTAGGCCTTACTTAGTTGTAAAATATTTGCACATAGCTAAACACCAAGTTACAAATATCGCCAAGCTCTTACACACGAAAATTTGCTTAGTATCGATAGATATTCCATAGAAATAATTATGGACGTTTGGTTGGTATAATCATGTATTTAGCAAGGAGGAATGTATATGCTTAGATCGTCCTCTGGTTTTCTAGCAACCTCGTGTCCAATTCCAAAATAGACCATATCGCCAAATGATAGCAACCGCGGAGAGTTGTGGGATGCACAAGAGTCGAAAGGGCGCCACCACCTGCTTACGTTTGGTCAGTTCTCATTGTGCACTGTTGGGGTTTACGAAACGGAGTCTCAGGCTCAGGCTCAGGCTCAGGCTCCAGCTCTGACATCCATAATATTATGCTAAAAAAGTGAAAATATGTTGTTGTTTTTCATTGAAGCTGAAGCTCTGTTTTCCTTTTCAAACTAGAGAATCTACTTCGATCCGAACCGCAGCAAAAGCCTTTATGATACCCGTTATTTCAGAATGGATTCACCAAATGGAGCCGGAGCCTGAGACGGAGACTGAGCCTCAGTTTCGTAAACGCCCTGTTTTTTCGTGAATATGCAGATCGACCAAGATATAATTATCAAAAAATGCTTTGCGGAAGCGCCCTCTCTGGGTAAAATGCTATTTGCGATACATTATCCATTAAGCACCGCAAATTGCGATCGAGTGGACAGTGAAATCGATGTTTTTGGAGCTTGTGAGTCTGTTTGGTCCGGCTCGGAATGAGACGAGTAGCCTAGGCCCTACAAGGCTGGAAATTTACTCACTATTAAGGCAGGAAGTCGAAACACATTCAGCCAAGGCTTGACTGCAGCACTCGGCAGCGGTTTATTTAAACTTTATGCTAGAACGAAAGACAAGTCAATTCGTAAAGATGGCAGATTGAGTGTTTGACGGTTTTACTGGGGGTTGCCATTGCATAGCAGCTGAGGGCCATTTATACAGAATCGCACATATTATACAGTTTTTTTCATTGCACGGTCATGCGCAGATTAAAGGTTGGCTCGCAGTTATGGTCGCCCTTAGGGGGCATGTCGTGGTTTATTTTTTCGGTAATATGCATAACAACTTTATGGCTTTAACATTCACTTATTCACGAGTTGAACCTTTTTAGTTTATACTAGTGTAGACCGTATAGATAAGTTTCTATATGGTCCTTATCTAGGGGATACATGTTTTTTGGTGGCTCGGGATACCCAAGTGAGGTGCACTAGTAGCGGGAGGCTACTAGCCAAAAAGGGAACCAAGAGGATACACTGGCCCTACATGTACATAGGAAAATACGTTCAGTAGTGGGAGGCTACTCAAGTTAAGGAGGGTACAATCAAAGGAAATCAATGGGATCCGATCATTAATAAGGAGGTTCCAACCACTGTGATTGAGAGGCTATTATAATAAATCAGTTCCTTCAGCATATTTGATTTGCCTTGTTGTATTTGTAACCTGTCTGTCCGTTGTCCGTCCTTGTCAGTTCCCATTGAGGTTCTGGGGAGTGGGTACATCTCCAGCCCTGTGCATTAGGCTGTACATTTCAGCCAAACGGGCCTACATCACCGGTCTTGGTTATCTGGAGGATAGCCAACAGGGAATTTCAATCCGGGTTAATTGGTAAATCCGTCACATTATTATTATGATTCTTCAAGTGGTTTTAAATTCCTGTAATGCTGTCCATAACCCTGTGTGATCATTAACAAGTCTGGGTCTATTCTGCTACTGGCATTTGGCTTTAGATCATTAGCTTTATGGCTGCATTACATCATAATGATATGTAGGCCTTCATGTATTTTCCATTTTCATCTTGTTGCATGCTGAGCTCTCGTCTCTTGCGTCAAATGTATCCTTGTCCCCCGGTCTCAATTGAAGGATCCAAAGTCCTTTGTACTTTTATCTTCTTTAATTATGCAGATAGTAGGTTTGGAGTGGTAGGAAAATTGATATTCTGTATTTCTATTTCTCTGTCTTTACTTGTTTGTTCTTATGCAGTCGCATCGTAACATCGTTTTTCCTGGAATGCACTTTGGTTACCATAAATTCTTAAATAATGGCTAAACTTGATCTCAATCACAAGATGTGTATCTCTAACATTCACCAAGCCACCACCCGGTCTTTGGAACATCATCATAGACAACATTCGTGCAATGTCATCTGTAGGTCGATTCACATCTTCTTACAGACGCGCCCTTATCTCTCAGTTATACCATAGCTTCTCCTCCCTTGAACTTATTTGCAGTTTGTGTGTAATATTTGGATTAGTCATTTTGTATTTCAATACGCATCAACGGTTATACGTCTGTTCAGTTTTCTCTGTCTGTCTTGTTTTCCTGACTGCCCTCTTCTGAGGGGATATACCCCCCCCCCCCCCCCCAAAAAAAAATATTTGAGGTGCGGTGATGGTGTGTATTATCACCCCTGAAATCTTCACAGATTTTTCTTTAACGTACAGGGTATAAAGAAGAGGTTAAGGCAGCCATCAATAGGCTGAAAAATGTTAAAGCAGCTGGACCAGACCATATCCCCCGGAGCTACTGAAATGTGCCATCGACCCTATAAGCTATGTTCTCCACAAGCTCTTCATCAAAGTATGGCAGTCTGGCAGAGTCCCCATTCATTGGAAAGAAGGCATCACCATCAGCCTGTACTAAGGGAAAGGTTCACCTGCAGAATGCAGTAGCTATAGACCCATCACCCTTCTCTCTGTTCCTGGGAAGGTCTTCTCCCATGTACTACTTGCACGTCTAAACCCACTTCTCTCAAAACATAGACGACCAGAGCAGTCTGGCTTCACTGCTGGGCGCTCTCCAGTCGACGCTATTATCGCTCCCCGTTTGCTATGCGAACTGCATCGAGAATTCACCCAGCCCCTCTCCGTGGCTTACGTCGACCTGAAGGCAGCATTCGACTCAGTCGATAGGAATGCTCTGTGGAATGCTCTTCAAGGCATTGGGGTTCCTGAACATCTCCTGAACCTCATTAAAGACCTCCACACTGACACCACTGTCAAGGTCCGCCAAGGAAACATCCCCTCCCAAAGCTTCCTCACAAGATCCGGTGTAAGGCAGGGATGTATCTTGGCCCCATCCCTCTTCTGCTGTGCCATAGACTGGATCCTGGACTGTGTCACAGCAAATGCAGGCATCTCCATCGGTCAATTCCAATTCTCCGACCTGACCTACGCAGATGATGTTGCCTTAGTCGGCCACTCAAGCAACAGTGTGAGAAACACACTCGACCTGTTCCAACAAGAGGCATCCCATCCTGGGCTCAAGATTTCCTGGCAAAAGACCAAAATCCAGAACATGGCCGGGAACAACCACCATGGGAACATCTGCATGGCAAATCGTGGAAACTGTCGACGATTTCATCTACCTTGGCAGCAAGATCTCCAATACCGGATATAGTGAGCCCGACACTTTAAGGAGGCTAGGTCTCGCCTCATCAGCCATGAACAGCCTACACAAAGTATGGAAGCTGAAGAAGCTCAAGCTCACCACCAAACTGGCAATATACAGGACGTGCATTATCCCTGTCCTTCTTTATGGATCAGACACGTGGACACTCTTCCAATCTGACCTGAGAAGACTAGAGGCCTTCCATCAACGATGCCAAAGAACCATCCTCGGCATCCGATGGTATGATAACATCACCAACTTGGAGGTCTCTCATAGGACTACACTCCCTACCATTGGTCACCTAGTCAGCCTTCGTCGAGGTGCTCTTTTTTAGTCACACTGCCCGCCTCGCTGACAACACCCCGGCCAAGAAGGCACTCAACATTGCCATTAACTCCAGAGGGAGAATCCCCCCGGCTCCGGGCTGGTCAAGACCAAGAGGCCGTCCCAAGTCTTCATGGCTTAAGCAACTAGGGCAGCCCAGCCAAATCAACAGGCTCTGGAACCAGGCTACAAACCGCGGACACAGAAGACCAGCGCGACGGACCTCAGATGTCTTTGCGGTGGAGTGAGTGAGTGAGTGAGTGAGTATAAAGATGGTTATGGTAGAAACATTCAGTTAAAATTATTCTGCCTGAAATGCTGCATTTTATGGTGTTCCATCTCTGCCAATGTCGCCTGGCGCCTGGCGGGTGGCGCCTAGTAGGGAGAGAATCCCAATGCTTGCCCAATTGAGCTTTCGATGTTCAAGTCTGGACTGGGCATAATAAAAAAAATCGGAAAAAATGAAAAAATTAAATAATATTATTTTATACTGGACATAATAAAAAAAATCAGAAAAAAATGAGAAAATTAAATAATATTATTTTATATTATTATAAATAAGATGGAACAAAACAAAACAATAAAACATACATACTTTGTAACTGAAAAACATGATCTATATAAAAACGCAGATAAAAGTGAATATAATCATTATGGGTTGTTTAATGAGAAAAATTTAATAATAAATCCAGCGATTAAAACTTCACAAGAAGTAGTAGAATGTGCTAAATCAAAAATTACTTATAAACATGATGATAAAGAATGTAATTTAATTTTTATGTTACCAACAAATTTTTGTTTTGGAATAAATACAATTAATACTTTTGGTGAAGAAAAAAATCCAGACAACACAACTGGCTATCAAATTGTATATAATTTACAAAATGATTGTGATGAAATTGTTAAATACTTTGATAAAATGAGATGTACAGTAACTAAATATATTGAATCTGATAAAGATAAAAATATACCAAAAATAACCAGAACTATGTATATAAACATGGGAAAACAAAGTGTTAAACCAATTTATGATGATAAAAACAAAAAAATGTATATTAAACTTAAATCATATGGAAAAGGAAATCAATTAAAACAATATACAAAATTGTTTGATTCTAAAAAGAAAAAGATTGATAACATCGATGAATATATGAATAAATCATGTAAAGTTACACCTGTTCTCATCTGTAATGATATATTTTTTGGTTCTCATGGAAATAGTGGATTTGGTGCAAGTATCAGATTTAAATTAGAACAAGCTTTTATTAGGCAATATGAAACTATACAAATCCCCACTAATGTCATGTTTGATATTGAAGATATTGATGACTAAATCTAGAATATAAAAAAGAAAGCCAAAAAAAATAACAAAAAAATTATCATTTTTATTTACACACTAAATTAAGCCACATCCAAATTAGGATGTGGCTTTTTTTTTTACGTCGTATGCATGTACACTACTCATATGCACTTGACAATGCACTAAAGGTTATTTACCTTAAGTGTATACACAACACTCGCTTGAAAAAACAGCCATTCAATGTCACGCGTGGTTGTCCCCAGCGTAAACAGGGTTTTTGTTATTCAAATTTCATTCATGACTGAACGTAGTGTAAAACGCTTAGTCATCCGCTGACACAAAGGTTAAATTCCTAAAAGCACTCGGGTTTGTTATTGAAATATAACACATGACTGAACCTGTGTAAACCGTCACAATCACAGTCAAACACCCCTCAAAAAATAGACTCGTCCTTTGTGTCGTCATCGTTGTTATTGCACCATTTCGAGTATAATATATATCAAATTAAAAAACCATTTTCAGTCGGGGCTGGGAGGATAGCTCAGTGGATAAGCTCGGCGGTTTGCAACCATGGGGTACCGGGTTCGACGCACGGTCTGTAAAATTGAAATTAACATAACAAAAAATATGAATAAAAAATAGAAAAAGAAAAAATGTTTCTCGTTGAATATTTGATGTGGGTATTTAATAAGAAACATAAAAAACAATATCCTGACATAAAAAAACATGAAAAAAAATAGAAAAAGAAAGAAAATGTTTCTCGTTGAATATTTGGGGTGATATTTAATAAGAAACATAAAAAACAATATCCTGACATAAAAAAACATGAAAAAAAAAAACCTTTAAACTTTGAACCCGGTACCCCAAAAAAGGGGGTCAATAGTGTTGTTGACCCTCTTTGATGAGTTTAAGGCATAGACCCCGGCCCCTTTACACTCTTTATAAAAACGCCCACGCATTGTGAGTAAAGTATTAGGTGAAAAACAATGATTGAAAAAAAAAAAAAAAAAAACATTATTTTTTTTTAAATATAAATGGATGAGATAGATATGTGTAACCATAACATCATTATCGATGAGGCTAAAGATGAGTATTATTGCAACAAGTGTGGATTAATTATAGGTTATAGTCTCATGGATTATTCTACGGAAAATATTAATGGAAAGTATAATCAGAGATTTTTCTATAAAAAAACAAAGGCTTCTATAGTAAAAAAAGTCTTTGATAAATTAAACATTCAATACCAAATGTGTGACCTTAAACTCGTCGAGTTTAAATTAAAACAAATATTAAAGGGAAAAATATCTAGGGGTCATCCACTCAGGTCGTTAATGGCAGTATGTTATCTAAAAAACATTTTAAACGTAACCCAAGAAACAGTACAAAAGTTATTTCAAGTAGAATTAAAATATTTTAATCAAGCGTTAAAAAGATACAACGAAACTTTTAAAGAGGAGGAGCCGTAGGGGTAACTCTCGCTTGACTTTCTTTATAACTCGGAGGTTTACTCTCGTCGTTTTTAAACGACTTTGTCAAACTTAAACTTAATTTCCAAGTTTTTTCATAAGCTCTTTTTTTTCTTTGGCGAGTAAATCACTCGCCATCGCTTTAGCCTTTTCTTCAACTTGTCGTTCAAATTCAACTTTATTTAAATGTTTAGCTTCTTCTAACTTTGTAGAAGTTTTTAATCTTATTTTTTCTTTCAAGTCGTTAAATTTTTTAAGTTCTGACGTAATTAATATAAATTCTTCGTGAGAAATATCACCATCTTCGATGGCTTTTGACACGTATTCATCTATCGTGTTTAACTTTGCATCTGCTAAAATTTTAATCTGATCGTGTTTTTTACTCTTTACCGTTAATTTTTTGCTTGCGTATTTAAGTACCGCGTAAAATCCAAAGGCACCTATGCTAGTCCCCTCTAAGACTAAGCCAATTGGGGCACTAATAACACCCATTAGTGCGGGGATCCCTATCGCGGCTGCAGTGACCCCCAGTACTTCAACCCCGTGCTCTACATATTGAATCGCAGAGATCCACCTTTTTAACTTTTTAAAAGAAACCTCGCGCGAGTTTCTTTCTTTACAGATTTGAGATTTAATCTCTTCAATTTTTTGAAGTCGATAAATTTTAGTTTCGTCTTTAATATCATCACCACTGTTTAAGTTTAGATCAGGATATAAAGGTTTTATTTCATTTACATTTATGTTTGCCATATTTTTAATATATAAGCGTTTTTAAATTATTTCACATTCGATTAAAATCCCCGCGCCTTTGTTATTGATGATTTTTCCTTCCTCGTTTTTAATTGAAAAGGCAAGTTTATTAATTTTACCGTTTTTTAATGTTTTCTCAACGTGAGTTTGGTTTGTTTGGCTTGTGTGATAAAATGATAACATATTTGAAGGAAACCCGTTGTAAAAATTATCACTCGTGTTTAACTGCTCGCAATGAATAAACGTAATGTTAAATGGGTTAATATCGTAATCACCCTTATAAATGACATTTGGGATTAACCTTCCTTTGGGTAAATTGAGCAAATTAGAAACTTCTCGATTTAAACGTAGATTAAGGTTTATATCAGTGACCCTTAAGGTCACCGTTTTACTTTCTCTATAGACTTTAAAGCTCACACCCGGTATCGCGTTTATCAATGACTCGAACCAATCGATACCATAAAATCCAGGTAAAATAATGATGCTTCCTGATTTGCCCTCGGGCAAAGCCGTAACCTCACTCACCGGATGTAGCGCATTTACGATTGGCTCTTTATGTCCTAAAACAACGAGGCTGTTTTTAATTTGTGGTAAACGCATATTTTCTGTTTTTTCTTGATTGTCATTGTTGTATCCATATCGAAGTAAATTTGTGGCTAATACTTGGCCTTCTATGATATAGTCTATTCTTTTATTTAATAAATGTATTACATAGTTAACTTCATTTTGTAATTCATCATCAAGTCTATCCCTGGCTAATTCTAGGGTTTGTTTTCGTTGTCTGAGGACCTGTATTTCTTCTTGTATTTTTATTTCCACTTCGTTAAGAATTCCAGTATCATATCCGTCAAACATCTGTGTAATAATGCGTGCTATGACTTCTTCTCTGCTTTGTTGAATTTCTTCGGTTGTCATCGATAAACGAAATTGATTCATTATCTCAGGGGTCAGTTCTAATGGCTTTGTCTGTAGTTGTGAGCTTTTATCAGTTTGTCTATTGTCTCTAGACCTACCGTTAGTATAAGCGGGTTGCCCATCTATCTCCTTTTCCCAAGTAATCTCACTGGATTTAGTTATGTTAAAATAGCCTACCGTAAACACGAGATTTTTAACGCGAATTTGTTTTGAGCCATCTAAATTATCAATCACCTCTTGCAATTTAAACGTTTGTTCGTTTTTTGTCAAATAAAATGTGTGTTGTATTCCGCTCATTCTTACTCTACTTTTATTATAAAAAGACTTATATTATAAATGGGAAACTCTTTAGGCGCTTTAGCTATTATCGTCAATAAAAATCATACTTTTTTTGTACAATTTAAAGATATGTCAACCGCGTATAAATTACCACGCGTTAAAACGGACGAAGCGATCTCACAATGGCAAACTAACCCTTTGTCCTTTTATCAAAACCAATTCAACTTTGCGATTTATTGTGCCACGACCGCGTGTGGAGTAGGTCTTGACCTCCTCCACAATAAAAACCAATATATTTCATCGCTGTTTCATTTTCACGTGTATTATACTATACGAAAAATATTTTATAATTTGGTAGCACCTATACCTGGTGATGATGTATTTAACGCGTTAAATAACCGTTATGATACGAGAGCTTTTACGGACACGTGCCGTGTATTTAGCATCGATCGAAGCAAGTCTTTTAAACAAACAAGAGATACGACCTCAAACGGCTTGGGTACTGCTTTTTACTACAATTCAGGGGAGGTTCCAGTACCGGGAAAAAACTATGACCCCCACGACTTGGGTGTAAACTACGGTACGTATGCAGGCTCAACTTTTATGGGCTTTGGTTTAATGGATCCACCAAAAGGATCGGGTCACGCGAGTACCTATACGGTCACTTACCTTGAACAATCCAATAATGTTTTAGGTGCTTGGACAGACTTTATTTCAAAGACGAGTTCTTTTACCGATGTTGGAATTACAAAAATTAACGAATCGATTAGGGCTTACGTGTACGCGCTTTTAGGTGCACAAGCACAAACAAAAACCAGTGCATTAACCCCGGGAACCGGTTTAGATGCACAGCATCAGTTTGTTACCATCGTAGAAAGTCTTATTAATAGCGAACCAGATTTAGAGCAGAGTATCAATCAATTTCAAGATTCACTGCAGTATGCTAAAACTCCACTCAACTTTGTCGTAAGACCCGGGCTATACCTCATTCCATCAGATATGGATTTAAGGGTAGGCATACACGATGGTTACAATAATAACTTGCAAATTGCACCTTTAACCGCTAAACCGGGATTTCAACCAACCTTAAACGCTCCGATACAAGTTGATGACTTTGATCCTCAGCCAACCCTTGAACCCAAACCCACTCAAGAACCAACAGAAGAACCTACACCACGTTTATCACCTATACCTAAAACCTCAGAGTCAAATCCTAAAGCATCTTTAGACATTCATCAAGATGAAAAATTATCTTTAACGATAGGAACAGTTACAATCATTGCGATAGGAGTTTTAGTCTACAAAATTTTGACTTAGAAAAATATAAATATTTAAACCAAAAAAAATACCCCCAAGCTCAAAAGAGCTTGGGGGTTATTTTTTTTTTTTTTATTTTGTTAAAAAACAAAACTACCAATTATTTTTAATATAAGCAATAATTAAAGCACCTGCACCTATAAATAAAGCCCACACGTGTTCTGCTAGCCAGCCAACTGATTTACTTAAAACATTTAGTAACCAACTTATGACGCTACCAATGACCCCCGGCAGCGCACCTAATGCGGCTAACCCTAATTTTTTCAAAGCGTTTGCTAAGTTTTCCAAGTGCTTGTGTACCCACTCTTTGATGCCACCTCCTGATGGTGGCTCAGGTTTAGGCGCGGGTGGTTCTGGGGTTGGGATACCTACACCTCTAACGGCTGCTACCACCGAGCTTACCAGTGTGCTGATGGCCATAGAAATTGCTGCTAAAATACTCGCGATCGTGACACCTTGCTCTTTAAATAAAAACTTAATTTTTTCTCTAAGCGTTACATCACTGTCTAACATTATATTGATTGTTTCTTTGACGCGATTGATTTGAGATTTTATTTTATCTGATTCTCTAATGATATTATTAGACCTTTCTCGTATTTCAATGTTTATATTTTTTAACTCTTCTGTGAGTGATCCTATTTGTTCTTTATCTTCTGCTTTTTTTGCTTCGTTTAATTCTTTTTTAACTCTTTCTTTTGTCTCATTTAACTCAGTTAGCTTTGATTGTTCCAATAATAAATTTGCTTTAAGCGATTGTAATGTTTTGTCTAAACCACGTAGCTCTCTGATATTAAATTCACTTTGTTCATCAATGTTGGTTTCTTGTTCGAGTTCTTCTATAACATTACTCGTTTGATCAGCTGCTTGTGGTAAATCTTGTAAGGGTATGTTTTCACTTTGAATATTAGTTAAAGATGTACTTGCTTGTTGAAGCGCTGTGCTTGCTTCTTTGCTGCGTTTTGATGTTTTAAAATCAACAATTTTTAAATCGTCTCGCATAAAAAGAGTTCTATTTGTAATTCCTTTACCTTTTGTTCTAGAATATATTGTATTCACAGAAGCAAATTTTTTAGGATCATTATCAAACGTTAATTTTATTTTAATTTCATCTTTTTTGTAATATATTCCATCCTTTTCAAATCTAAAGTTTTCGCTTTGAATTAAATTGGAAGTTTTATAACCTTCACTTCTTATGCCAGCATAAAAATTATCAATGTATTGATTTTGAAGTTGAAACGAGTAATCAACATTTTCACCATTACGAAGAGCACTTGATTCTTCTTGTTGTTCTTGTGTACCACCACCTCGTAAATTATTTAATCGAGCTTGATTTTCTTCAGAATCGAGTTCGGTATTATCATAAACGGGGTTGTTAAATTGTTGATCGTCTCTATCTTCTGTTTCATTTAACAGGGGATCATTTTCTTGATAATCAAAATCATCCATCTTTAATTATTTATTATATACACATTTTAAACTGTAGGTTTATTTATAATACTACCCGGTAAGATTCCCTGTGTGACCAGCCACTGTTGCGTTGCTAAAGAACCTCCGACTAATGCGGTTAGTTTAGCCGCATCTTCTACGCTAAGCCTATCTAAATCAGGCGATTTAATTTTGAGTAATTTTTTACTTACCATCGAGTATCCCATGGTTAAAAGGCTTAACACTGCACCATGATAAACTGTGTTTGCTATTCCGTTTATATCAATATTTGTATTTGCCATTCTTACTATATAAGTTTTTAAAATTTAAATTAGTTCCCATTTTTTAAAGATTGATAAAAGGGAAAGCCAATGGTGACTGCTGCTATTAAAACACAAATATAAACTGCGGCGGCAATATCATTTACGGTTTTTTCATCCATTTTTAATATATAAACATTTAAAAAATCAATCCATTAAAAGTTCTTCGGGTTGACTCTGTGGTAGACTTGGTTTTGTTATTTGAATAGGTTTAGAGTTTTTTGGTGATTTGTTTGATGATTTATACAATAAAAAACCTATACCGCCTACTAAAATTAAACCGCCAACATAAAGTAATCTCGAATCAGGGGTATTTTGAATAATCTCCGACTCTGTCTCTTCTGTTTTCATTTTAGCTAATTGCTCTTTCATTTTTTTATTATGTTCTGCTAGACGTTTACCTTGTTCAACGCGTTTAGCGTTTTTAGGTTTTACGGTTTGTTTTTTAGTTACTTGGGTCACTGGGGTTGTTGGTATCGGTGTTGGTGCTGCTGGTGCTGTTGTTGGGGGTGCTGTTGGTAAAGCTTGCTCCTTCTCCTGATGCATAGTTGTCATTTGAATTATTTATTATATAAGTATTTTTATTTGTTGTGGATTTGTTAAAGTTTAAATGTTTTGTGGTAATAAGTGTTGCTATCAAAGGTGATAGATAGACACCATATTTGTAACAAACCTCACTAAGTGCATAAGCTAAGCTATTACTAATGATAGGATCGTTATTTAAATCATTGGTTAAATTTTCCTCAGAATTTAAGCTAATTCTAATTCCTAAAATATCAGCCGGAGTTGCTAAACCTATAGCTCGTGCATACAAACTCAAAATTGAGTTACCCACTGTAGCTACCACTTCTTTACCGAATTTAACTTGATACCGGTTAAATAATTTTTCTTGATCTGCAGGTGTTAGTGTTTCTATGTCTTTAATGGTGTATTCTTTGCCTAAATATTTTTTTGAATCACCTGCTGCAACTATTCCACAAAGTCGATCTTTATAACTACTGTCGTTTGTTGGTGTTGAAGGTGTATTTACATCGCTATTTATAATTGTTGTCAAGTCGTTCATTTTACTATATAACAACTTATAAATTTTGTTAAAGCAAAATAAATTATAACATAAGTAGCTTAAGTTTAAAGTGATAACAAACTTAATAATAACATCAACGTATTGTAGCATTGGTGTTTTTTATTTATAACAAAATTAAAAATTGCTATAAATAACTTGATAGGTAGTTATTAGCAAATTTTTAACAAAATACAACAAATGATAACAAACTTAATAATAACATCAACGTATTGTAGCATTGGTGTTTTTTATTTATAACAAAATTAAAAATTGCTATAAATAACTTGATAGTTAGTTATTAGCAAATTTTTAACAAAATACAACAAATGATAACAAAAATTAGGTTGTTAATCAAAAACTTGATATGAAACTGGAGGTTCTGTGTTAATAACCAATTTACTATATTTTTTATCGCACAAATGTTTTTTAATTACGTCTCTTTTTTGATCACACACAACATCATTTTCATCTAATGCAATATCAAAACTCGTTTTATCTTTTGTATAAAACATCGCAACCCAACTTGTATTCTCACGATAGTCTTTTAAAACCGAATTATACTTTTGTGTTAATAACCAACAGCTATGGTTATAATGCCTCCCAGAAAAAGCGATTTTGCTCAACGCACATGTTTTTTTTCGATATTTTATTTCCTGCTGACTCGAACAATCATCTATGATAAATAATGTTTTATTCCATCTAAAATATTTTGATACAAATCTAGGGCTTCATTTAAAGTTATTTTTTCAAAGTCTAAATCACACAAATATACATTTTCATCCATTGATATCCAAAGCCTCGATAAATAAGTTTTATTTTTAAATAAGGTCGGGCAAATGACCACGATCGATTCAAATTTATCACGATATTCGGTTTCCAATAAATCTAAAATCCATTTAGTCTTTCCCGAGTTTGTTTTTCCTACAATTAAAGCACAATGACAAGATTCCATTTATTTTAATAAGCTTTTAAAAAACTAAATTCTTAAAATTTCCATCCTCAATGGTTAATTGCGCATCCATGACTAAAAATACAAACATCGTTAAATCTCCCGCTGTTTCAGCCTCTCGAGTCATCTGAATCTGAATTCCTCCTCCGTCGTTTAAACGTCTTCCACTTCCGTGAGCACTATTATCATCAGTTGAGCGAAAATCTAACCACAGACCGTATTTATCTTTATAGTAGTCACCCATTTCTAAGCCCACTAAATTTAAATCTTTTACAATCGATTGACCATTTTCGGTATCGCTATCACCAAAAAATTTATTAACTTCTTGCCAGTGCTGATACTCAAACATACCTTGTGAAAAAAGTTGATTGGGTTTTCCTTCAACCGTAATGCTGGTTTTGCTAATGTGGGGGTTGTAAAATCTTTGAGGGTTTTTTACCGTTGGGTCTCTAAATAAGATTAAAACGCCTTTGAGACTTTTAATCGGTTGATTAATCATAACGTTCCATAAGGTATCTGATTTGTTGATCGATCTTGTTTCTAAATTATGTACGTGATCAAAAAGATAGTATTTCATTCGTTTGTTTTTTAGCTCTTGTGTCAAATCTCGGTTAGTGACGACTTCGTATTCAAGCGTTAAATCTGAAATTGAATATTGGGCACTTGTATCCGAGCTATTAACGACTTTATCGTGATCGTTAAATGTTAATTCATACGTCAGGGGCTGCTTTAGACTGCTAGGATAAAAAGGATGATGTGCCGTTAAAAGCTCAATATCTAAAGGAATACAATATCGATTACCAAACGCGTCTGCGATAGCTTTATCTTTTCCGCTATTAGTTTCAGCATTAGCATCTGCCGCGCCTAATCTTAATTTTGTGACGTTTTCTTTTTCAAGGCCTACATAGGCCATATTTCGTGTAATGTAGGGATGCAGCCAGTTATCTTTAAAATTGTGAAAGACATCCGCATCGCGATAACTCACGATTGTGTTACCTTGAAGCCTAACATTGATTTCGCGTATTAAGTTACGACATAAGTTGTTAAACACCGTTCGATTATTATCAGACCCTTCTAACTCGAGTTTAAAAGCGAGTTTAGAAGTACCGGGTACAATAACATCATCGGGTCCTAATTGCGGAAACTTAACGATGAGTTTTTGACCAGCCGCAATCGTGCTTGGATTATGAGTGATTGACACTTCTCTTCGTTCGCCTTTAATGGCTTTAGGGATTTTAAGACGCCTCATTGGGTTTAGTTTTTTACCGTAATGATTCATAGTTCAAAATAGTGTGTTTTTAATATATAAGGTTTTTAAATTAGTATAAATAAAAAGATGGCAGGAATAGCAATGATGGTTGGCGGGGCAGTAGTAAATGCGTTAGCGTTTACCGGTAGTAACTTTTTATTTAGCAGTTTATCAAAACAACAAATTGACAAAGAACGAAAAAGACACGACTTAGCATTAGAAAAATTAGCGCAAGCCAAAGAAGATTGGGAACAACAACGCGTTAAATATCTCGATTATTTGAATAAACGTATGGTACAACAAAAATTATCAGAAAAAACGTTTAGTAACGTAAACGAAGCGCTTAGAGTGTACAGCGAAATAACGGGTGAAAATTACGATTTAAAATTACCACCTAAACCAAAACTTAGTGACTTTTATACTCCGAGTGATGATCAACAAATTAGAGAACTCGTGTGGGTATTAGGTGGTACAGCCGCAGTGGGATTCTTCATTTATAGATATGTATAAAATAAAAATGAGTGAGTTAAATAAAAAACAAAGAGAACAGCTTTCAGGTTTGTTTTACAGTCCTAAAGGTTATTGGAAAGGTGAGGGTGCTGTCACGCATTTGCATAAAAAAACGGGGGTTGATAAACAAAAAGTTAGATCTTGGTTAAAAAAACAAGCCGTTTGGCAAATTTATTTACCACCTCCCTCATATGTACCCAGGCCGACGGCAATGTCGAGTGATTGGTTAGAACCAAATTACGTACATCAGTTAGATATATTATACTTACCCTGGGATCTAGTTAAACAAAAAACGTTTAAATACGCGTTGACGGTCATAGACGTGGCGAGTCGGTATAAAGAGGCTGAACCCATAACTTCTAAAGTTGCCGGTCAAGTAAAAGACGCGATTATTAAAATTTACAAGCGTTCGTCTTTAACGTGGCCTAAATTAGCACAAATCGATGCTGGAACAGAATTTAAAGGAGATTTTAAAAAGTTGTTTCAGTCTCATGGCGTAGAGATCAGCGTAGGTGTGCCGGGTGTGCATCGATCGCAAGGAGTGGTTGAAAGATTTAACCGGACCTTAGCCGAAAGATTATTCGGTCATCAATACGTGCAAGAAATGCTTGATCCGCAGGCGAGAAACGTTGAATGGGTGGTGAGGTTGCCCCAGGTTATAAAATCCCTCAATA
Organism: Astropecten irregularis; assembly: GCA_963971285.1. Classification (NCBI taxonomy): domain Eukaryota; kingdom Metazoa; phylum Echinodermata; class Asteroidea; order Paxillosida; family Astropectinidae; genus Astropecten; species Astropecten irregularis. The sequence goes on along the minus strand of OZ020244.1, from coordinate 36,813,752 downwards.
AAGAAACAACACGATTGATTCGAGATTCAAAAGATAAAGAAATCACTCCTACGCAAGCGATCAAGTTAAAACGGGTTAAACAATTACCCTCATCACCACAAAAAACAAACGTTAGTGATCTTCCGACTAATGTTTTAGTTCGTTATTTATATCAACCAGGGGAACAAGAAGGAGGTACGGTGAGGAGGGCTACCGATCCCATATGGAGCGTTAACATGTATCAAATTGAAAAAAGAACGAGTCAATTTAAAATCATGAGTGGTAAAAAAGTTACTACAGGTCCTACGCTTTATTACTTAAAAGACGGACCCAAACGATCGTTTGTGAAAGAAGAACTTCAAATCGTTCCAGATGACACCGAATTGCCAGAATCTTGATATTTAATTTTTTTATTGCCAAATGCTAAAGTATTGATTCCATCGAATAAAATATATCTTTTTCCATCATAAGGACTCAATGAAGTTTTGGTTTTCACTTGCGTATAAATTTGATGTTTGTTAGATTGAATTATATTCATTTGATGTTCTTGAGATTTTTTATTTTGTAAACAATTATAAAAATTTTCAAAGTTAATATTTTTTTCAGTCACGGTTTTTGTTATACCTTTAATTTTTTTAACCTCTTTATCATCTTGTATTAAGATCACATACATTTTTGATCTTAAACAAATGGCTTGTTTTACTACTTGGCCACCGTATTCATCTTTCATTTTTCCAATTACTTTTTTGTTTTTAGGGTCAAATAAAGGGTGAGTGGGTGAATAATTAGATAGATCGTAAAGTTCTGAGTCTCGTTTAATATCCTCGTAAACATCGTCGGTTTTAACGATCAATAATAAACTATCGGTATCGGTATACATGAGATTTATGTTATCGTTATATTTTTTCTTCAAGTGATTGTAATAAAAGTCGTACATAAAAGATTTGCTTAAATCTAATATACTCACTCCACAATAGATGGGTTTATTTAAATACGTTTTTTCTTTGTACCTTTCAAAGAAACCTATATTAGAATCTGTAAATTTAGTTGATGTTTTATAATTAGATTTTGATGCTAGTTTTAATATTTTTTTTATCGATAAATCGCTATCATCGTCTATAATAATATTTCCATCTATTCTATTTCGAACATTTTCCATTGTTTTACCAAAAACGGAATTGTTCATGAGTTTAAAAAAATCTTTTTCAAAATCTGATTTGGCTATTTTTCTGAGTTGTGTATTTTTATCGATGTAAGACCGCATCCACGGTTTTTGCTTAAATCGTAAAACACGATGTACGCGTGTGAGTTTTAATCCTAGTTGTAAATACAGTTTTAACGTTTTATAATGAATGACATATTTTTTACGAGGTCCTAAATGAGCGATGAGTCTGTCATCTCGCGAAGCTTTTTCTCCGCTAGATAACAATTCTTTTTGATAAGGGCTCAACCATTCAGCCGATACGGTTATGTTCTCTGGGGCTAAGGGTAAGTCGTTGTGTAAGTCGTGAAGCTCTTTAGGATAGTCTAGATCTACTTCCAACATAAATCCGTAGTCGTTGTCATCGGCTAAACCTAAAATATGATCGACCGTAAAGTTAGCGACTTGGTAATCGGTTAACCATTTAAAATCGGCGTAGGGTAACGATTGACTCATTGCCCAACCGTATAAATTGTTCGCATCTAAATAAAGTAAATAAGAAGATTCTTTTTCAGGATCGTAATCTTTTAAATATTTATTGTTGGCTTTGTGATGCCTACAACTACCCACGCTAGAATAACCACCTCTTTTACCTTTTTCAAAAAATAAATATTGTTCGATATCGGTTAAAAGTTCTAATTCTATTTTAGAATGCAGCAACAAAGCATCCCAAGACAATCCCGGTGCCGTGAGATATTTCGCTGGATCTAAACGATATGTTTTCTTACAAGTGGTTCTAAAGTTTTGAAACACATCGGCGAGTAATAACGTATCCGTGGTCACGTATAAGTCGTGATAATCACCTAGAGTTTTACAGTTGAAAGTTTTCCAAACCAACTCCGCGTGAGTATATTCTTCTCGCGTAATACCTTTGAGTTTTATCTTACTATAAAACTTTTCAATGGGTGGTAATTGAGTTTCTTTAAATCTATCAAAGGAATCCATATATTCATATGGATAACACCCCTTTTTTAATAAAAGATCAACATCATCCGTATTATAATCTTTAAAATGTTTTCTAAATAAATGAAATGCGTCTTTAGGGCAAGCAGCGACTAATTTTTCTAAGGAAGAGTTCATAAAATTTAACGAATCTATAAAACGGAGTTGACCTATACTAATACTTATGTATTTTTCCGAGTTTTGAGGAATACAAAATATATTATCGAATACGTTTTTTTCCTTTTGATAATAATTTAATATACTTAAAACCTCTTTTAGTTTATCGATTTTAACATTTATTTTTTCATCGATTATTTTTAGTTTTTGATTAATTAGTTTTATTTTTTCTCTATTACAACGTTCGCTTTTGTTTGCTTTTTGGTTAATTTTTATATTAAGTTTCTTATCGAATGTAATTCCGTATTTTTCTTCAAACGTTTTTATTTTTGAATTATCACCTTTTCTTATATTTCGACGAAACTCGTTAAAAATTTTACGTTTTTCTTTTATGTATCTAATTTTTTTGCGGAGTTTTATTTCTTGCGTTTCGAGTTTTTCTTTATACGCTTCGATTTTTTCTATACGCGTTTTGATTTTTTCTATACACGTTTCACGTTTTTTTATTTTATTATTTAACGTTTCGACGCAAGCGCTTACCCCCTGCATGATCAAATGACCGTCGTAATTTTTAAAATTGTGAAAAATAACCGGTATTTGTGTTCGATTTGTTATTTTAAGTTTTAGGTTACAATGTGCATGTGCAACTCCTCTAAATTTACCCGTGATGTGGCAGTGATCTCTAACTTTTCTAAATTTATTAATTTTTTTACCGCATTCTAAACACAAAAAATCTGTATAACCTTTACTGTTTGTGACCGCGTTTTCTTCTTTTTCGGATTTGGTTTTGGGTTCACGAGGTATCTCACAATTACAATATAAAACGCTAGTTTGATATATTTCCTTTTCACAAATCCAACACTCGTTACTCATCATTAATGATTCGTCGATCTCTTCAATCGGTATAGGATTATTAAATATTTGTTTAATTTTACGTTGTTCTTTTAACAATGAATTAATTAAATGCTCGCTAGCGTTACACCCTCTATAGGTTTTTTGCTTCATTAGTTTTCCATCAAATCTTACCACAACATAAGAATAACCGCTGGGTTTATGAACGCTCAACTTTTGAGTTTTTTTCATCTTTTCTACATTGTATTTTTCTAAAATACATTCAAAATCCGCGTAAATCACAAACGGTGCATCTTGAAAATTTTTAAAGTTTTTAAATTTTAAAATATTTTTATCTTCTTCTGGAAGGATGACTCTTGAAGGATGAACGGTTAATCCTTGACATATTTCATCGTGAATTTTTAATTTTTGCGGTGTATAAAAATGCGATAGACATCTGTAACAAAAATATAATTTATGCCCATCTTTACATGTACCATTGCTGAATAGGGCCGAAAAATTCTTAATCCAACCATAGTGACTTTTTATTATTTTTTCTCCTTCTTCTTCTACCTCTCTAGTAAATAATAATAGATTTATGTGAATGTCGTTTGTTTCTTTAGAGATATGTAATGGATAAGGAAATTCTTCTTTTTCATCATTACAATCTAACCCAAACACGTTAATATTTAAATTATTTTGTTTTTCTATTTTAGAAATCTGCTTTAAGGGTGTTGGAAAATCTATACCGGTAAAGTCTAACCCATCATTTAACTTATAAGTACTGACTCTTTCATCGTGAATTCTGTATTTCGGGTTATTTTTTTTCTTTTCTTTGATTTCATCCTTGTATAACCCTAACGCAGATCTGATAGCCCATCTAATGCATTGATCGTCGTCATTTTGTACGCTAACAACAGCCTTTTTATGTTTAATAAATGGCGTAAGTTCAATATATGAACTACCAGAAACATTGGTATATTTAATAAAGTTCATATAAAACGCTAATATTTTATTTAAAGTTAAACCCGAGGGTCCAAAATCTTTTGATTCCACTACATTTATTAGCTCGAACAAAATGCTATTAACCTTTTCATTTATTTCATCTTCCCTTAAAATAATATGTTGTTCGGTTCGAAAAGTAAAATCATGTAATGTTTCATCCAAAACTTCAACTTTTATATATTCGAGTTTTATCCTAAATTCAAGCTTAAATTGACCTTTTTTTCTAAAGATCTTTGTTACTTCTTTAATCATATTTTTATGCTGATGTTTAAAAAATGTATTTAGATCGGAATATTGTCTTTGAAGAATTATTTCTAAATTTATAAGATTACCACGAAAAGATCTCACTTCTCTCCAGTTTGTCGCTTCACGAATTTCCTCCGATGATAAATTTTCTTTAATCGTTTTGATATAATCTCGTTTTATTACTTGTCCTCTTTGACCCGTTGGAACAACATTGAGGTTATATTTTCTAGCTAATTCTCTAAGTTCTTGATTATCTTTCTTTATTAAATTTTTAAATTGATTTGTAAACGTTTTAATTGCTTTGATATATTCACGTCTAGTGTGATCGAGCTTTTTAGATAAATCTAACCTAATATTATTATCTTGAACATAATTTTTTAATTTTAAATAATCCCATCTTTTATACCCACGCGGGGTTGGTTGTCTGCGTGTAATAGCATTAATATATTCACTTTTAGTAAAATCCGTTTCTGGATCTTCTATTGGAATTTTGGTTTCTTCAACAAAATGTTTTAAGTTATCTTTTGTCCAATGGCTAAACCCCTTTGCAATAATTGGTCTAGCCATCTGCTCCGTCGTTTGCTGATTCGTTGTTTGATCAGTCATTATCCTTTTATTATAATATAAAATAATATTATTTAATTTTTTCATTTTTTCCGATTTTTTTTATTATGCCCAGCCCAGACTTGAACATCGAAAGCTCAATTGGGCAAGCATTGGGATTCTCTCCCTACTCGCCTGGCGGGTGGCGACTGGCGGGTGGCGCCTGGCGCCTGGCGACATATCAACAATTTTAGGACAGTTGTTCATCCGGGCACTCTCCTTAAACTTCCTTCTGTCGTTGAAAAGGGGTTAGTGTAGCCATGCATTTGAACAGTTTGCTCAGCATTTGAAATTTTAAAACGTACTCTTTTTGTTTGATAGGTTTTCTTATTTTGATGCATCTCTGGAAAATTTGGAGAAAAGTGGTAAACCTGCAAATAAGTAGAAATTCCTATTGAGGCCAACTGAGTTCATTCAGTTCGCCCACTAAATAAAACGTGGCGCCTGGCGGGTGGCGCCTGGCGGGTGGCGGGTGGCGCGTGGCGGGTGGCGCCTGGCGCCTTGATATTGTCAATGGTGCGGATTCAGAGTGGCATGCATACGGATCGCTGCCGGCTGTACAGTGACGTAGTACCTGATGCATATATTCAATACTCGGCCAAGGGTCGCACCAACATACGTTACCTACGTTCTTATTTCTGCAGTTATCTTTAATTCTGTGGATTCAGGCACGACCTCTCTTGGCCTTTTATTTTCAGTTTGTTTGCTATTCTGCATCTCTTTATTTAAGAAGCTTTCTTTAAAGGAAGTATCATACTTTGGTTTTTGTCAAAGAAATACAGATTCATGGGCAAAAATATCAAGGAAGATACAGTCACAGTCTTCTGTGAAAATTTCAGTCCCATGCGGTGCCCACTTTTTGAGAAAATCGTGAAAAATTACCACAGTATTTCTTAAGTCTTTTCTCTTTTATTTCTGATCTTTGAAAAGATCAAAAAGATTTTCGGTCGTTGTTTTACTAATTTCTGGATAAATACACCATTTCAGGCGGAAAAAAATTTAACGGTAGGTTTCTACCAGCACCATCTTCATACCCTGTAAGTTATACGTAAATCTGTGAACATTTCTGTTTTGGTTTCTTACCAAGTATGATAGTACCTTTAATTCTGAGGCTTTGTTTATTTCTGCAGTTGTTTAAAATGCCGTGTTTGTTTTTATTTCTGAAGCTTTCTTTAATTCTGAGGCTTTGTTGGCTTTTTTTTTTATTTCTGCAGTTTTTTTAAGGGGCCGTCCATAAAGTACGTACGCACGAAGGCCAACTTTTTTGACCCCCCCCCCCTCCCCCTCTGTACGCATGGCGTACGCAGTGACCCCCCCCCCCCCCCCCCCCCCGTACGCATACGCATTCCACATTAGGTTTGTCACTTCTCGTTGTCCCTTGCTTTAGCATCATTAAAATGTCACAGTAATCAGGGCCGGTACCGTTATTAAGATGTCACTTTCAAATTCTCAATTGAATGACTAAAGTTTAACAGGTTTTTATACATTTACAGATGTATTTTTACTATTTCTTTATTATGTTGAATAAGAAAAAAAAAAGGAAAACACAAAACAATCCCGGTGCGTTTTTCACGTTTTTTACCTCTCTATTCGCGCGATAATGCTATGCAAATTTTTTCGTTTGCGTACGGTACGCATTGGCCTGAACCCCCCTCCCCTGTACGCATGGCGTACGCATCGGTAACAACCCCCTCCCCCTCTTCGTGCGTACGTACGTTATGGACGGCCACTAAACGCAGTGTTTATTTTTAATTCTGAAGCTATTTCTTTATTCTAGCCTGTACTTTTCTGCATTTATTAATTTATTTCTGAATCTTTCTTAGTAATTCTATCATTGTGGGTTTATTTTTACTGTTATTAATTTTGGCCCTTTCGGTCGCCCATACGATTCGACTTCTCAAATTACATGTCACGAATGACACCTTATTTTTCACACACTGAATTATTAGCTTCGTATGTAACAGTTCAGGGATAGAAAACGTCAGATACACTACCTTGACCCGCCACCCGCCACCCGCCACCCGCCACCCGCCACCCGCCACCCGCCAGGCGACATTGGCAGAGATGGAACACCATAGTATTTATCCAGAAAAGCCTCAAACTAATTACCCAAAACAATTTTGATCTTTCAAAGATCACAAATAACGGTGAAAATAAACACCGTTTCCGTTTTTCACTCACTGTTTTCTCAAAACGTGTGCACCGTATGGGACTGGAAATTTCACAGATGACTGTTTCTGTATCTTTACTTGATATTTTTGCACATGAATCTGCATTTCTTTGACAAAAACCATGCAGTATGATATTATTTAAAGATATTATTTTCTTCAATTGACATAAATTGAGCCGAATCGAGTAATTTCTCCCCATATTGAACTGCTTGTGTTTCGAGACGGTATTATGAGAAAGAGCAGAGCAGGGCTGATTCAATACAGGCAACGGAGGCAAGGGAAATGTGTCGGCGAACAAAGGGCCAATAATAGCAGGAACGGAAGCTGATTGTATAGGGTGAAGATACGGCCTTCGTGTTGAGCAAGGCGTCGTCGATGGCATTGTTGCCCATATAACCACCGTCTAATTAATTTCGCCCAACAATGAATTCGTTTACCGTGGACGTGACCAATATCTTAGCATTATAGCTGCAGTTTTGAACCAAGTACAATGAATTGGCTGGCGGTATTGTCGAAAAGTTGACAGGGTTGTAAGTTGACCGTGCGTTGAACTTCATTTTGTCAATAATTTACACGAAAGTCGCTGGAGTTTAACCAAAAACAAAGTCCAATGGGATTACGGCTTATGCAAACTTTGAACGATTATGTGTAACAATACGGGCGTTTTACAATTTAGAGCGCCACCAAGAGGGCAGCAGGGAGAGGCCGATTTACGCGGTGCATGATGGGAAATTGTCGACATTGGAGATTTTTCCCCAATACATTTAACGTTATTGCTAATTCTTGGGTCGTTTTGTGCGTTTATTTCACATGTTATCACAATGGTTTTATGTTTGCGAATCTTTCGGATGCACAGCACAAACATCCAAACTGGAAAACATTGAGAAATACCTATGGATGAAAGATATACGGTGGGTTAACTTGATGGCGAAGACGATTGAACGTATAGATCAGCGCGGAGTGACGTCATTCCAACTCACCGACCTTTGAGCCGATGAAAACAAAGCATCAATTTGTACAGGTTTTTAGACAAAAAGCTGCCAGAATCTATAGGGTATTATAGGGTACTTCAAAGAAGCATTATTGTCTGAGGAAAAACTATGACTTGACAATGAAAGTCGTACAGAAAACGCTTCTTGACAAAAATATTCGGAAAACAATTCTCGACGACGGGTGGTTTGTGCGTGATTTGTCCGTAGCTTGCGCCATCTACACGTTAGTTTTCATCGGTTGTCAAGTTATGAGAATGAAAGTACCTGGATGTCCGCGCTGATCTATAGGGGAAAAATCTCCAATACACGGGTTTACACCATGGCAGCCATCTTAGATTTTCATCGCAACTTCAAAACGAGGCACTTCCACTCATGCGCACTTTCCGAAGTGTAAGCCCGTCTATTGTCGAAGACAATACACGGGTTTACACTTCGGCGGTTTTGATCGCGACTTCGAAACGAGGCACTACTACGCCTGCGCTTTTTTAGAAGTGTAAACCCGTGTATGTCGACAATTTCCCATCATGCACCGCGTAAATCGGCCTCTCCCTGCTGCCCTCTTGGTGGCGCTCTAAATTGTGAAACGCCCGTATTAATGGCAAATGTTGCCCGTATAATAGAATAATTATGTACAAAGGTTATGAACTTTTGGGGAAAGACGAACGAGAGCTTTGTCTATCTTAGTAATGATGACTGTTCTTGTCTCTGTCCATTGTTCTTGTCCTTTGTTTTAGGCTGTCTCCTATAAGCTTGGTTTCTTATGACGGCCTCATGTTCACATTGTATTTATCCTTATAATCTTATTCAATCGTATATACTTTCTTTGTCATTATTTCCAATAACTTTATGATTTTGCAATGACTATGTGATTTGCTGTACCATGTTATCTTTTATTGAGAAGTATGAAATAAATGTTTATAAGAATTGAATTGAATTTGTAATTAATATGTAATTAATAATTGTCAGTACAGATGTGCACCTATTACATGCACCAAGTCATCACCCAGTCTGTTAATTGATATTAACCATGGAGGGATAATTTGGCTATGACGTTTCATTGACGTCACCGTGACGTCACTACCATCAAACATAAGAATTGTTTTAAAATGTTCTCACTAATTCTCCAAAATGACATCTAACAAAGTGAATAACGAGATGACTTGAAAACACAATTTTACACCTAAACTCGTGCGTTACATCATTATTTTTAGTATCATACTTTGGTACAGAAATCTTCAACGATTTACCTATAATGTATAGGGTATAAAGAGGGTGATGATAGACACATACTGTTAACATTATTTTGCCTGAAATGCTCTATTTATTGAGACAAGAGTCAAACCAATGACCCTAAACAACAATTTTGATCTCTGGGCCTTTACGAAATGAGGCTTGAGGCTAGGCTTGGGATTGATTTTGCTACCGCCATTTTGTGTCCTAATTGAATTGAAGGGCTTGAGATACATGGCGAAGCTGGAGCCTTTCTTCGGCTTCGTCGTGTGGCCAAATTCCTTTGTTTCCTTTTGTTGGTCTCAAATGGCGAAAGTGAAAAAGGTAAAGCCTAGCCTAATGCCAGGTTTCGTAAAGGCCCTCTTAAAGATCACAAGGTGAAAAGACTTAAGAAACACTGTAGGAATGTTTAAATGTTTTCTCAAAACGTGGGCACCGTATGGGACTGAACATTTCACAGATGACTGTTACTGTTATATCTTCCTTGATATGTTTGCCAATGAATCTGCATTTCTTTGACTAAAACCAAAGTATGATATTATCTTTAAAGACATTATTTCTTCAAATGACACCAGTTGAGCCGAATCGAGTATTTTCTCACCATACTGAACTGCTTGTGTTTCGACACGGTGTTATGAGAAAGAGCAGAGCAGGGCTGATTCAATACAGGCAACGGAGGCAAGGGAAATGTGTGGGCGAACAAAGGGCCAATAATAGCTGCACCGGAAGCTGATTGTATAGGGTGAAGCTACGGCCTTTGTGTTGAGCAAGACGTTGTCGATAGCAATATTGTTGCCCACAACCACCATCTTATTAATTTCACCAAACAATGAATGTGTGTACCGTGGACGTGACCAATATCATAGCATTATTGCTGCAGTGTTGAACCAAGTACGATAAATCGCTTGCGGTATTGTGGAATATTTGACAGTAAATAACAGTTTTAAGTTATTCACTTTGCGTTCCCATTGGACTTAAATTTGTCAATTTACAGGAAACTTGCGGGAGTTAAACCAAATATTTCAATGGGAACACGACTTATGCAAACTTAAATTTGTACCATGTTTAACATGTTTAATGGCAAATGTGGCCCGTATAACAAAATATGTACAAAGGCTATGGACTTTTTTGGGGGTAGAAGAACGAAATAGTCATTATTGCTCCGTCACTAAGATAGACAAACCTCTAGCATTTTCTCAATTGTGTTTGGAGAACTTGCATTAAAGGACGCATACAACATTAGTTACAAACCAAAACAGAAAGTGTTTATTTGTATTTATTATGCATATTCACGTATAACTTTCAGGGTATAAAGATGGTGCTGGTAGAAAAAATGCCGTTAAAATATTTCCGCCTGAAATGGTGTATTTATCCAGAAAGACTAAAACCAAACATTTGAAGGAAACATCGCGATTATGTCATGATTGATTTTTCCAGCCATACAAAAAGATGGTTTCCCAATTGTGAACTCAGATCTGATGACGTCATCAATCTAAATCTTGTCCCAATGTGTTGTTTGCTTAATGGTTATTATAAATGTTCATTTTGAAACAATTACAAAATTACAATCTCGCCACAGATAAAGACTGAAAAATACATTTTCGATATTTTTCAACCTGCCGCTAGAGGGCGTTCGAATAAGTATCTGAAGACGTCATCGGTCAAAAAAAAATAATGAATAACTGCCAGACACTGACATGATTAGAACCAACTTCAGGTAATATCTTGATCCAATCTTAAATTATGAGATACTTCCGGCTTAGACCGTCTTCGACCGGAAGTAAGGGTCACGTAATTTCAAATTAATGAAGATTTGAAATACAGGTTTTTCTGATGGTGATGAGATGAGTCAATGATCAAGAGTTAAGTTTTATTCCCGTTCAGATGGAGTACGTTTGAAATCATCCAGATCTGAACATCAGTCAAGCACAAATAAGAAAACGGCTCCATTGTTATCTAACGTTCTCAAAATATCATTTTGAAGACTCAGTAGTGCTGTCTCTGTGCCGTGGCCAGCTTTTTAGGCGGATTGTAGGCGATCTGAGTGGGAGTGGTTGTTGATATTTTCTTTGAGTTGCATGCAGACGACATTTTCAATGAATTTCGCTTTGCTGTTCGTATTTCGAATATAAGTTATGATTATAATTATTAGTTATGATGGGAAACTGAGAAGAGCTGTTCCAATATTCTGGCAACAGATGCAACGGAAATTGTGTGTGCGAACCTAAAGCCAATATAGCAGGAACGGAAGCTGATTGTATAGGGTGAAGCTACGGCCTTTGTGTTCAGCAAGACGTTGTCGATAGCATTGTTGACCACAGCCACCGTCTAATTAATTTCATTTAACAATGAATTCGACCGTGGAAGTGGCCAATATTTTAGCACGGCTTGTGGTTTTGTAGCAATGGTAACGCAAACAGCAAGGGAAAATATCACACCTATACTCGTGAGCGTTATGTATAGTCTTGAACGATTCATCCAATTCTCAACTCATTGTTGTTTTCAGCAATTATTGAGATGAATTAGGAAAGTTTGTCTAGCCCACCAACCCCCCCCCCCCCCCCAAAAAAAATGCAATTGAACAAAATGTATTCTTGAAAATACTGGATTTTTCAGTTATTAAGCGCCAATTAAATTAAAAAAACGCGTTGTCTACGCTATATGTGCATGCTTTTTCGACCCCTAATAAGATTTAGCAGATCGAAGCGAATGGTCGAAGAACCCAAAATATTGGGGCTTTTAGCCACCCCCTAAAAAAAAAATAATAATAATAAATAAATAAATTAATAAATAAATACATACTTTTTCAAAGGATAACTTTATTTGGAAATCCTCAAACATGACAAAAACATATAAACAAATATATACAGAAGTGGGAAGATAAGAGGGTAATATGATAACAGAGAGAAAAACAATTGTATCACAGAAGTATCAACGTCTCAGCCGGGAAAGGAGGTATACACCATGTCTCGTGTAACACGAGCAGCCACTCCCGGATGATTCATACAATGTAATAGTAAACAAAAAAGATATAAACAGTGTATATAATAATAATATCAAAGGGGGGGGGGGGGTGAGGAACAGGGAGGGATGGGAGGGGGACCGTCAGGCTTAAACGCGGGTGAAACTGGGGCCCGCAGCCAGTGGTCCTGGGTTACCCGTACCGGCGGTGAGGAAAGCCTCACCACGCCTCGCCTTGGTGCGTTAGGCTACCGGCACAAAGGGTGACCCGATGGGAGGGAAGTGGGGGGGGGGGGTTACAATAAATTAGATAACTAATGTGTTCCTAAAAGGACGTTTGAAAAACCAGACTAGATCAACCACGTCAGATTGTTGTCTTTCAGGAGAAAAAGGGTGTTGCAGACGTGCCATTTAGAGAGAAAGACATTGAGAGAGTCGTTAAATTTGTAGTAGTTGTACTCAAGAATGATCTTGACCTTCAGATGATGGGTCCAGACAGTAAGGGGGGAATTGAAATTATTTCTCCGGTAAATAAATAAATAAATAAATAAATAAATAAATAAATAAATAAATAAATAAATAAATAAATAAATAAATAAATAAATAAATAAATAAATAAATAAATAAATAAATAAATAAATAAATAAATAAATAAATAAATAAATAAATAAATAAATAAATAAATAAATAAATAAATAAATAAATAAATAAATAAATAAATAAATAAATAAATAAATAAATAAATAAATAAATAAATAAATAAAAAAAATTATAATAATTGCTCTTCTAGGCCCCCAAAAATGTTGGCTCTAAAACCGCGCCTGTTTTGTTGTTGTTTTTTTCCTTTTACTTGGGGGGGGATAAAACCCATAACATATGTTTTGCGTAGATACACCTGTATCGTGCACTCACGTGTTGAAGGCGTCAAGATGGTTAATATGAGGTCATTTTAATAATTGTGTCATGGCATTCTCTGCATCTCTGCTTTGTCGGACCCTTTCCGGTGAAGCTTGCTAGAGTTATTACTCTCATCGTGGCCTTCAGTGGCAAACAATAGCGTCGTTGCTACGTACATGATTACCCTCCGCCGGGGACCAGTGGCTGGGTCTTTTTTTTTAGCTTTCATTACCGACCGTAGAAACGCTCAAGATAAAGCAGAACGACAGGAAAATATTTCCATACTAAACCACTTTACCCATCGTACGCAAACACAGCTCCTACACAGCGGTGTTTATACCACCCAGTACCTGGCCAGCTCGTCGTCATTTCATCTGCAGTCACTCCACAGGTGGAGACAGAGTCGCATCGTCCGTCTGCTTATCGTCGTATCTGTCTGTTCAAGTTCACGCAGCGCACAGGGAGGGATAAAAGGTAAGACGAACAATTTTTTTTTCTCTCGTTTGCCATTCATTTCGTTCGTTTTGTTGCACATGATTGGAATGAGAACCGCAATAATTTTTCATTTTTTTGAGAATTTAAACTCGTTCAACAATAGAAAACTATGATTAGATGAACAGATGTAAGTCATTGAATGAAATATAATAAAATCGTAGGCTTGGGGAAAGGTAAAGAAATGAAGAGTTAGTAACAGGATCCCTGATTGTGTATATCGATACCATGGAATCCAGAAATACCGTCAATCGGCCCGATTTGGGTAGTATTTCTTCATAATAAAAACAAGTTAAGTAATCAAAATAGGACTTATACTGCCCTTGTAATTATGCTGTATCCGTACACGCAGTGGCATAACTAGAACACGCAGGCACAGTTTTCAAGAAGTGACGAATTTTGCAAAAATCTTTATTTTTTTCGATTTTTGTTTCGGTGGCAGAAATGGATAATGGAACGAACATCTTGGAGATTTGTCTCTGTCAAAATCAGATAAAAAAATCAGTGAGATCATGAAAATCAATATGTAAAATCAAAGGGCAATATCAGCTAAGCGCTATTTCATGATTTCACGAAGGGGCGAATTTAGCAAAAATGCACGTTGTTCTATGGGGCAAATTCAGCGCGTATGCGAAATTTAGTTTTCGTTAAATCATCCGTTTAAAAAGGACCAAACTTAAAACCCTTTGGGCAAATTAGTTCCTTCGTGCAAAACTTTTAAATTCCAAATGAAGGCACCCCATGTTGAGCTGTTTGAATGAAATCAGGCTCTAACGTCGCTCTACCTTTGCCATGTTGTGGAGGTTTTTTTGTAGTCTGGCACCAGTGAATTTGGCAGTTGAAGAGTTAATGTTTTTTCTTTGGGTGTATTTTTAATAAAGTAGTTAGTAGTTGTAATTGTTTAATTGGGTATTTAACATGGGAGCCTACGGAACATTATTTAGTGGTTTGCACCTTAAAAGAAAACCAAAAGTCTTATTTTGGTTCCAAACTTGCATTTAGTCGGTAGTCCTTTGAAAGACGAAGAATTGAAAATGTAGGGTACTTTTTAATATCATTTTCGTATAGGGAACTCAATCACATTGACAAAATAACGGCGAGGGGTCAAATTATTCAGCTTTATCTGCACAGATCAGTTGGTTGACTGTTATCAATTATCTTAAAGGTTATTTCTTAGTTATTTCTTACTTTGGTTTTTGGGCAAAAAAATGTGTGAAATTCCCAGTCCCATACGATGCACACTTTTTGAGAAAACAGTGAAAAACGTTCGCCGTATTTTTCTGAAACCTTTTCACCATTATTTTTGATCTTCCGAATTTCAAAATTGTTTTGGTCAATTGGTTTTACTCTTTTCTTAATAAATACAGCATTTTAGACAGAAGTTTTTTAACGGTATGTTTCTACCACCACCATCACCATCACCGTGTAAGGTATAGGTAAATCTGTGGAGATTGCTGTTTCGGTACACATGTACTATCAAAGTATGATATACCTTTAAAGACATTGCCGTTTTGCTTATGAATATGGAAATTCTAATTTGCATGACCATGAAATCCCATCTTTACATTGGGACAGCAGAGTGTAGACAACGATTATTGATTCTTCCCCTGTTGCAAATTATCATTTGCTGAAGTTGATCAACAGTTGTACTAGTTACAGAGTCGTAAAAAAACTGCCTTTCCAAATTCCAATCCAATTTTTTTGGCAATCTCTTTTGGATCGTGTTTTTTGCCTGATGCCTTCATCAGATCACATATCGTAATTACCAAGGCTTGTTTTAGTGCACTTCCTTGCGGTGCCAGATGTATTTTTGTTAATAATACCCGATATAGTTCTCCCCAACCGCTAAGCCGCTATCGCGAAACACTTTCTGCCGATCGCATGCAAAACATTTCGGCACGCACTTTTACTTCATTGGAAGGGGAGTTAGCATCTGCAGACGATTTGCAGTTGCAGTTGTTGCTATAACTATGTTGATTTCCCCATAATTGCATCGTTATAAAATGTTAGATATGGTGATCAAAATGTCAATGGGGATCAATATAATCATCATCAGAAATAGACCCTTTGAGAGACACGAAGTTGTAATTATTCTTATAAGGATCAAGGCAGCAAGAATTAGGGAGCCATTTCAACTTTTCGCTAATGCTAGAATATCTTTTTCTAGACAGAAGTTTTTTAACGGTATGTTATCTGGTAAATTGGTCATGTTCAGGTTAATTTGTCATGTTCACTGCTCTCGTGGTTTTTGATGCAAAGAACTGTTTCTAAAAAATGTGAAGATATGGACCTTTTTACATTTTGAAATTTGGGTCTTATAAGTTCTTGTGTTAAACGTGTTTTGGTGATTGACCTTTGTGCAGGTCAAACAGGAATAAACGAACCAAAATACCACGAAATAAAATAAATAAATATTTCAAGTAGAATTTGACTAAAAGGAAACGGAACGAATACGGAGCAACCATATTCTCCTTTGAAGAATTTTATAGAAATGTATTGAAATGTATTGTAACATGTCGTTGGTTTAAAGTAAACCATATAACAGAACATTTAAGAGGGAAATACACTGGATAAAAAATGAATAAACAAGTTGAGTCTTAGTTCGGGTTTAAGAAAATCAAGCTATGCAATACACCTGTATACAAAACCACAAAATATAAGTTGTATTCCTTGATGTTGCATTCATACTGTTCACAATATTGTTGACGGGATATTTACATGACGTACTGCATGAGCGGGATTTAGGATTAGATAGTGCCGCGGTCCGGTCCTTCGTGTCTTGTAGCGCGAGAGTGCCCCAAGGATACTACAAAACTGATGTAAAAAGGGCAGGGAAGACGTTGAACGTAATAGCTGAACCAGCGGTGAAAAGACCTCGTCCGCGGGGTGTAATGGAAGCTGAAAAGACCATCAGATGACATGGATACCGAGTGGTGACGAAGAAGCGTCACTAGCGTGAATATACGGCACGGTAATGGGGCCGCACCTCACGGTAGTCGGCCTGACAGACGCATCGATTCACGGGTCTGATTCACATCGTCCGCACGGATGACGAGGCTAGGACGGTGACTACAGAACGGCGATATGACCGGTGTCAGGAGGATGAGTTTTTTTTTCTGAATTTTGTTATGGATCTTGCGTACGAATTATACCATCTTAAGATGGCTTTCTCTCGACTCCCGGCACTTCTTATGGTGTTTGCCACCCAGCCCAGCAGATCGGTTTGAGCCGTCCGATCGCACCTCCTGCCCGATAGACCAGACCTCCGAGCCTGCTGCCTTGAACTCTCGTGTGATCTCGCTCATCAGAAATGTCTTTCTGGGCAAAGGGATTCAACCCAGCTCGCTTTCCCTAAACATGGCGCCTGTCTGAATGGTTTGGATGCATGGCCCCTGTAAATTAAACATTCATCATACTTGAAAAGTGAACAAAGAAAATGTGACTGGAGCGGGATTCGAACCGGCGACCTCCTGAACACTGTACATGCAGGCACTCTACCAACTGAGTTTTCCAGTCCTACGTTAGTGGTGTCCCAATAGTCAATTATCTTACCAAGTATCGATATTTTATCGATACTTGCAGTAAGTGCTGCAACCTGAGAACCACCACCATGTACCTTTTCTCAGGTTGCAGCACTGCTGCGAGTATCAATAAAATGATCCTTGGGATATGGCGGTATGTGCGTGGTTTCATGGCTTCTGACTGCCAAACGAACAAAGGTAATTGACTATTTGGGATGCCACCAACCTAGGGCTGGATAGCTCAGTTGGCCAGAGTGCTTGTACGGTGTTCATGAGGTCGCTGGTTCTAATCCTGTTACAGTCAATTTTTCTTTGTTCACTTTTCAATGACTTAAAATTCAGTCAGTTTCCGTTGTGGTTATATAATGATTCATCATACTTCATATAAAATCGTTCGTTCCTTGAAATTATATATAAACAAAAAAACGTTTTGGTGGATTTCAGAAATTATCATTCGAATTTCATAAAGTGGTACAGTGTTTTCCAATTTCATCAGCACAATATTATTTATCGCTTTTTAATCTAAGGTTTAATTTTAATCAGTGATTTTCCATATCCCTAAATTGTTAAAATCAAACGTACATTTTGTCATCGTTTTCACCAAGGGAAGAATTTGCCCACAGGGCGTTGAAACATAGTTTTGAAATCCCTTCTTTACATTGGGACAGCGGAGTGTAGACAACGATTATTGATTCTTCCCCTGTTGCAAATTATCATTTGCTGAAGTTGATCAACAGTCGTACTAGTTAAAGAGTCGTAAAAAAAACTGCCTTTCCAAATTCCAATCCAATTTTTTTGGCAATCTCTTTTGGATCGTCATTTTTCCCTGATGCCTTCATAAGATCACATATCGTAATAACCAAGGCTTGTTCTAGTGCACTTCCTTGCAGTGCCAGATGTATTTTTGTTAATAATACCCCATATCGTTCTCCCCAACCGCTAAGCCGCTATCGCGAAACACTTTCTGCCGATCGAATGCAAAACATTTCGACACGCACTTTTACTTCATTGGAAGGGGAGTTACCATATGCAGATAATTTGCAGTTGCAGTTGTTGCTATAACTATGTTGATTTCCCCATAATTGCATCGTTATAAAATGTTAGATATGGTGATCAATATGTCAATGGGGATCAATATAATCATCATCAGAAATGGACCCTTTGAGAGACAGGAAGTTGTAATTATTCTTATAAGGCTCAAGGCAGCAAGAATTAGGGAGCCATTTCAACTTTTCGCTAATGCTAGAATATCTATTTCTAGACAGAAGTTTTTTAACGGTATGTTATCTGGTAAATTGGTCATGTTCAGGTTAATTTGTCATGTTCACTGCTCTCATGGTAACTAGTTTTTGATGCAAAGAATTGTTTCCAAAAAAAAGTGAAGATATGGACCTTTTTACTTTTTGAAATTTGGGTATTATAGGTTCTTGTGTTCAACGTGTTATTGACCTGTGCAGGTCAAACAGGAATAAACGAACCAAAATACCACGAAATAAAATAAATAAATATTTCAAGTAGAATTGGACTAAAAGGAAACGGAACGAAAACGGAGCAACCATATTTTCCTTTGAAGAATTTGATAGAAATGTATTGAAATATATTGTAACATGTCGTTGGTTTAAAGTAAACCATATAACAGAACATTTAAGAGGGAAATACACTGGATAAAAAATGAATAAACAAGTTGAGTCTTAGTTCGGGTTTAAGAAAATCAAGCTATGCAATACACCTGTATATAAAACCACAAAATATAAGTTGTATTCCTTGATGTTGCATTCATACTGTTCACAATATTGTTGACGGGATATTTACATGACGTACTGCATGAGCGGGATTTAGGATTAGATAGTGCCGCGGTCCGGTCCTTCGTGTCTTGTAGCGCGAGAGTGCCCCAAGGATACTACAAAACTGATGTAAAAAGGGCAGGGAAGACGTTGAACGTAATAGCTGAACCAGCGGTGAAAAGACCTCGTCCCGGCGGGGTGTAATGGAAGCTGAAAAGACCATCAGATGACATGGATACCGAGTGGTGACGAAGAAGCGTCACTAGCGTGAATATACGGCACGGTCATGGGGCTGCACCTCACGGTAGTCGGCCTGACAGACGCATCGATTCACGGGTCTGATTCACATCGTCCGCACGGATGACGAGGCTAGGACGGTGACTGAAGAACGGCGATATGACCGGTGTCAAGAGGATGAGTTTTTTCTGAATTTTGTTATGGATCTTGCGTACGAATTATACCATCTTAAGATGGCTTTCTCTCGACTCCCGGCACTTCTTATGGTGTTTGCCACCCAGCCCAGCAGATCGGTTTGAGCCGTCCGATCGCACCTCCTGCCCGATAGACCAGACCTCCGAGCCTGCTGCCTTGAACTCTCGTGTGATCTCGCTCATCAGAAATGTCTTTCTGGGCAAAGGGATTCAACCCAGCTCGCTTTCCCTAAACATGGCACGTGTCTGAATGGTTCGGATGCATGGCCCCTGTAAATTAAACATCCATCATACTTGAAAAGTGAACAAAGAAAATGTGACTGGAGCGGGATTCGAACCGGCGACCTCCTGAACACTGTACATGCAGGCACTCTACCAACTGAGTTTTCCAGTCCTACGTTAGTGGTGTCCCAATAGTCAATTATCTTATCATGTATCGATATTTTATGGATACTTGCAGCAAGTGCTGCAACCTGAGAAACACCACCATGTACCTTTTCTCAGGTTGCAGCACTGCTGAGAATATCAATAAAACGATCCTTGGGATATGGCGGTATTTGCGTGGTTTCATGGCTTCTGACTGCCAAACGAACCAAGGCAATTGACTATTTGGGATGCCACCAACCTAGGGCTGGATAGCTCAGTTGGCCAGAGTGCTTGTACAGTGTTCATGAGGTCGCCGATTGTAATCCTGTTCCAGTCAATTTTTCTTTGTTCACTTTTCAATGACTTAAAATTCATTCAGTTTCCGTTGTGGTTATATAATGATTCATCGTACTTCATATAAAATCGTTCGTTCCATGAAATAATATATAAAAAAAAACGTTATGGTGGATTTCATAAATTATCATTCGAATTTTATAAAGTGGTACAGTGTTTTCCAATTTCATCTGCACAATATTGTTTATCGCTATTTAATCTAAGGTTTAATTTTAATCAGTGATTTTCCATATCCGTAAATTGGTAAAATCAAACGTACATGTTGTCATCGTTTTCACCAAGGGATGAATTTGCCCACAGGGCGTTGAAACATAGTTTTGAGAAAAGTTTGTTCCTTTTTGCAGATTATGTTGTTTACACTTTGTATACCGGTTTCAAGCTGAAGACTTTAACCTACACGATGTAATAATAAATAGTTGGTATAGACCATTTCATTGCGGTGTAATTTACGTTCAAAGATATCTGTCCCTAATTCGTGAGAACTAACATTTGAATACGCCCTGTATTTGCCCCCATAGAACAACGTTCATTTTTGCTAAATTCGTTCCTTCGTGAAAACTTGAAATAGCACTTACGTGTAATTTGACTTGATTTTTCCTATTGATTTTCATGATCTCATTTTATCTGATTTTTATAAAAGAATTTCGCCAAGATTTCCGTCACAATATCCTTAATCGATTTCGACCTAAAATAATTTCAAATATTGATTTTGATGCCAAATTAATCCCATCGTGAAAACTGTGACGATATGCGTAATTTTTCGTGAAAAACGGCAGAATGGCCAGATGTACAATGTGGCTCGAAAACGTAGAATCTAAGCCTTTCCCAGACCAACTGCCGTGAGATGTGACCATTACCACGCGTAATGG
Organism: Astropecten irregularis; assembly: GCA_963971285.1. Lineage (NCBI taxonomy): Eukaryota > Metazoa > Echinodermata > Asteroidea > Paxillosida > Astropectinidae > Astropecten > Astropecten irregularis. The sequence goes on along the minus strand of OZ020244.1, from coordinate 36,792,760 downwards.
ACAAGCTGATATAAGGCGTGATTCGATGACCGTGATCATCCAACTGACACCGGTCATTTCTCCGTTGAATCGGACCCGTTAGTCGAGGCGCCTGCCAGACCGACTACCGTGAGGTATGGCCCCACGACCGTGCTTCTCAGCCTTCATTCGCCGCGTGGAAGAGGTTCTCCACCGCTGGCTCGGCTACCATTACGTTTTACGTGTTCGTCGCTACAGGGTATGAAGAACCAGACCGCGGCATTATCTCACCCAGCTCATGTCATGTAAATCTCCCATGAAAATTACCGTGAATATAACCCGTGACCTTGTAACAGCCAGCACTGTTACGTCATTTTACAATCATTTTCATTTAATTATACATAGGGGAATGTGGTAGGTGCGTTTTCGTTCCGTGTTCCTTACCGCCGCAAGATAAATGAAATGCAAAAATTCTGGCCGAGGTTGGGAGAGGTATTTACAACTATGTGGTGAGTACTTGGGTGCGGCTTGCACGCAAGTTATAAATATTTATTAAGTTACGGAAAAATGGTTTGGATGTCTAACTCAGTGATGATCATCATACGTAAACAAAAAAATAATAATAGCAACAAATATTTTACTTGGTCACTATAGTTCAATTCTACTTGACATACCCATTTATTTATGACCTAAAGGAACACGGAACGAAAACGAAGCTACATTCCCCTAAATTCCTGCAATCGATTCATACTTAATGAAAGAAAATGGTTGAATATGTATTGCAGAGGCAAGAAAAGAAAGGCAAACACTAGTGAAAGGAATCGTGGAGATGTTTCTCCCCTTGGCCTTGGTGACTGTTCTGGCCACCATCCTTGGTAAGTCATTCACAATCTCATCAATTTTTTTTTCTGGGGAGGGGCTATAAGCATATTCGCATTTTAAACTGTTAAGGGGTAAATAGATGAATCTGGAAATGACTTTAAAACGACAAAATATGGGTCGGAGATTTCTTTCGAAGAAAAGCTTGCCGTCTCTGTGTTATCATTGAATGGGAATAATACAAAGACTGAAATCCAATTGACAAAAAGCTGAATGGAAAAGGGTCAGTTTGGTACCATGCTTACAATCTATTGACATCCGAAGTAGTTTTTGTTTAATTAAAATTGTGTTTTTACCGTAAGGGAAACTAAAATGTTGCCTCATGAGCCCAATGCAATATCTGACAGAAGGCTATTACATGCAGTCAATTTGGCAACATTTAATGGGAAGATGCTTTGTTTTCTGAGGAGTCTACATTGTTGCTTATTGCGTGAAATTCTTCATAACATTTGAATTCTTCCTTGCATTTATGTATTGATAATATCTTATATAAATGCGGTAATATTAAACCAACATCAATACTGTATGTAACGGTATTATGTACTGCATCTCATTTTGCAGTCGCATAAAATAACACAATATATATTGTGTTATTTTAAGGTCGTTTGCTCTCTGAAAAATGAAAACAGGTGTAATACATTTGATAATATTACGTATATACGAATCATTGAAAGAGCAAGGTTATAAGACAATATTCACAGGCTACAGACAACCAATAACACTGTGCTGAAACTACCGACTTTAATAAGATGAAGAATGGAAGGCGAAAAGTAATCCTTTTTGAAATCTGCAAGGAAGCGATTGCCTGTAAATCGCCTCATGTGACACGGACATAGAGGCCTTTTCACACGACGCTAAAAAGAGTTTCAATTATTGAGACCCTCTAAAGCATTGGTGTCCTTTCACACGATGACACTTTTGTAAGATTTCGCAATCATGAGTTTTTAGTGTCGTGTGAAAAGGCCTTTAAGAGTGATAATTACCCAACCCGATGTAGGTGAGATCGCTCTATTCTGATTTGAAAGCTCAATATTCACACAGACAATATTCACAGGCTCTGTCGTCGCGTATACTGTCCAGAATTGTGAGAACACTAATTCAAAATCTTCCTACCTCCTGAGAACGGTATTTACACTTAAAAAGGAAAGGTTTGCGGAGACACCATGTATAATCTCTTTACAGATGTGTGGTTCTGAAAAAAACAGGTGAGAATTTGGATCTCGACGTTCCGGCCAGTGTACTCTGGTCGTCCTCAGGAGACCGAGAACTGTATTAACACTGTTTGGTTGTGGTTTTCTCCTCAGCCAATCTGACTGAGGTTGAGGGCAAGCTGGTGACGCGTCACTTCGGCCCTCCTCCTGAGCCGGATCCCGGTGAACACTGGATGAAAACAGCTGCTCAAATGTTGAGCAAACAATGCCCTCGGCGTAAACAGGACGATCAAGGTGAGTTTGGTTTTGGAAGAGCTGCAAAACAGTAAGAGGTGCTCATCTGCCTATCGTTACACCAGCAGAAAATATAAAAACAAAAAAATAATGGACGTCACTAATGTTGATGAATATCATCATTTTTCGTCGGGAAGATACAAATAATTATGCAAATTGGGCCTTCCCCCTCACAGACGTAGATGAGCACTACGTGCCCAATGCTTGTTGAGTGCACACAAAATCATGAGCTGGATCGTATGGGATTGGAGCCCACGACCCCCTGCTTACTAGTGCAGATGCCATACCGTTAGGCCACCGAGCTAGCTGGGGTCAGCGGGGTGAATGAAATCGCCCCAGCTAGCTCGGAGAAGTGCAGGCCTAATTTTCATATTTCTATCTTCCGACGAAAAAAAATAATATTCATGATTATTTTCGGTACCATCCACGATATTATATTCGATTCACACTCAGCTAACTGACCCCAGCTTACTCGTTGGACTAGCCGTATGGCATCTGCACCATTGAGCAGGGGATCGTGGGTTCGAATCCTACTTGAGCCAGCGTATGATATTTTCATGTGCACTCAACAAGTACTGAGTATGTGACGAAAACAAAATCATTAATTTTCATCATGTAATTTGTGTGGCAATGTAAATAAAATGTAGTCATGAAAGGGATTGTCGGGTTTTGAGACAATCCGATCTTCTGTAAACACAGCATAGCTTTGATTTGTACATTTGATTGGTTAATTTACAGATGTAGGCGTCCCTGTCTGTGCTGAAGCAGGGCCTCTTGGTATGAAGGATGGCCGCATTCCGGATAGCAGCATCACAGCTACATCTCAATATAGCGCATCATTTGCGGCTCATAGTGGACGTCTTGACGGTACGTATGATGCTCACTGCAATAATCATTGCACTCATTGGGTTGTGAATCATTTCAAATAGCTGCAATAAATTGAATCTTGATATTCGACTCTCACAGTGAATGTCACATTATATGGTTCTGCAGGTGGTGATGCCTGGGTTCCTAAAGGCAGCGTCATCGGTCAATGGATACAAGTCAGCTTCGATGCCGCGGTGTCCATCACTGGCCTCATCACTCAAGGCAGCACTGATTTTGATTCATGGGTGACGGAGTACGAAGTCAAGTACAGCAATTACGGTCAATCATGGGCTACCGTGAATGATACTGATGGGACACCAAAGAAGGTTCGTTGATCCAAATATGTCCCCTTTAGGTAAAATGAATAAGCAAGAAGACGGGAAGCACTGGTGCAAGAAAACAAGAAAATATGTAGACCTAAAGTAATATTTATGCACAATATCTGTTTTACATCGTTATTTTCAAAACGTCTATGATATTTGCACAATTAACGTTCATATTTTAGTTATAATTTTGGATAAAAACAAAAACATCCAACAATCCTGACAAAAACAATTTACGATTTCTTAGAGAGCATGCTCCCATCTTCTTGTCGTTAATTCTTTGTCCCTGTCACCCCGATTCCAATAATTAGTGAATTGGAATTTGCAATCAATTCATCTTTCTCTTAAATCTTTTTAAAATTTCTTTTATAATCACAACTGACAAAGGTAACATTTCCTTGCCAATCGCCTCATCAAACTGCCTCATCCCGATGCTTTAAAAGCATTTGATTGGCATTTTACGTACTAATTGCAAAGTTAACAATCTTATTGATAATTTACTCCATCAAGAAACAATGGAGAATAACACATCAATATTGGACAAAATGATTTCAAACATTACTATCAAATACAAGGCTGGTATTCTAAATGATTAAAGAGCAAGATAATCGCCAAGCTGGATCCCTTCATTTCCCTTTCGTCACGTTTTACAACCTCATTCACATGAAATAATGTATTATATATGTTTTTTTTTTTTTCATTGGCAGTTCGTTGGTAACTTTGATAAGGCGACCTACGTGGAGGTAACTTTCATGACAGCCTTGTATACCAAGTTTATCCGCATTGTCATTACTAAAGAAGGGGGTTACGCCGACTGCGGTATGCGCTTTGAGCTGATTGGCTGCTATTATTAAGAACAAACCAATCAGCCGGCATTAATTACCTTGAAAGTCAAATACATCAATACATGATTAAATGCCACTGCTTTCGGTTTAACACGTTTTAAAGTTAAAAATAAGTGAAACATTTCGTTTAAAATAATAAGGTCTGGGTTCTGAGAAATAGAAAATGCATTGGTCTTTAGTATGGGAGAAAGGATTTAAGGTTTTTTTTCGGATTTGCCATTATACAATTATATTTATGATACGGATCATTTATTATCAAATTTGGTGAACTGAAAAGTGCTCATGTTTTAAATGTCAGCTTGAAGAAATGTAAAAATTTAACATTCACATTGACACGAGAGTCAAATGCATTAGTTTCAGAATGAATGTTTTTTCATATTACAATCGAATATAAGAATTAAGTCACTCGATTACGTTATCGAATCATTATTTTCATGAAAACAGTACTTCGTGTTCAGATAGCCCTGCCGTCAAAGGCCTTGAATGAGGATCTGGCAAGCATTCAATTTGATGGGTGAGCAAATTCATTGATTTGGGCTGTGTTTCGATTATACCATTTGACTATTTTAGAGCCCCGGCCAGTCCTGAAGAGGAACTTAGGATAACCTAATGTGGCAGTACAATCATCTGTTTGTCCGTATTTTCATGGTGTCAGATATTTGTTGGTTGTTTTCGTTCTACTTGGTTGTTCTGTTTCTCGGTTGGCTGTTGGTGTTGCATTTTTGTTAGATTAATTGCTGGTTTTTTTTTTTTGCATCGTCCGTACTATTTCTGTTTCTTCTTTCCTTTGTATTGTAATTATTGTTATCATCATTTATTTACGGGTATTTCGTGTGTTTTACTGGCCGTAGATTGTTTGATTTCGTTGGATGGTTCGTTTGCACACTGTGTTGATTTGTATTTGTTAAGTGTATCTGCAACATTATTCACATTCCGAAATGATATTTTCTGAAATTATATTTTTTAATTCACTTATGGAAATACCTATGTATATTTAGTATTCCTTTCTTTGAAACTGGAATTGTGCAAACATTAACGTAACAGCAAAAAGAAAAGAGAAATGGTGTAATCAGTTGTTTCTGTGTGTGAAATTAAATTAAGTAATTAAGTTGCTTTGTGTGTGCTGCTAAGTAGATTTCACGTCGGTGAAGTTCCCGACCAAAATCATCAATATTTATATTTCATTTATTCTTATAATCAAAACTGTGTAGATTTAAATAATAATATTACTGTGGAGATTCATGTTTTGATTTCAAAATTCGACAAATTCGGTACAACAATAGTTATGGAAAGTACCAAGAAATAGAGATTGTTTATTATATCATCATGTTGAATTAGTTTCACGGTGTACAAAAAAATGTAATTCATGTGTTAGGATAGACATTGTAAGGTATACTGCATCATAAGTCATCATTGGTCGGTCGATGGGAGGGTGTATGTTACGGGTCGGTCAGCCGAAGGGTGGGTCAAATATTCGGATCGACACCAGTGGGGTTAAGGTCAGTCCGTAGTTACCGGGTCAGTGAATGGGGGAATCAGTCAGTCAGTCAGTACCATGGGGATTGTGTCGGCTAGTCAGTGGGTCAATCAATCAGTACCAGGGGAGTGGGTCAGTCCGTCTGTACCGGGTCAGTGGGACAGTCAGTCAATACCAGGGGAGTGGGTCAGTCAGTCAGTACAAGGGGAGTGGGTCAATCAGTCAGTACCATGCCAGTGGGTCAGTCAGTTAGTACCAGGGGGTGGGTCAGTCAGTCAGTACCAGGGGAGTGTGTCATTCAGTCAGTACCAGTGGAGTGGGTCAGTCAGTCAGTACCAGGGGAGTGGGTCAGTCAGTCTGTACCGGGTTAGTGGGTCGGCCAGTCAGTACCAGGGGAGTGGGTCAGTCAGTCTGTACCGGGTTAGTGGGTCAGTCAGTCAGTACCAGGGGAGTGGGTCAGTCGGTCAGTACCAGGGGAGTGGGTCAGTCAGTCTGTACCGGGTCAGTGGGACAGTCAGGCAATACCAGGGGAGTGGGTCAGTCAGTCAGTACCAGCTAGGGGAGTGGGTCATTCAGTCAGTACCAGTGGAGTGGGTCAGTCAGTCAGTACCAGGGGAGTGGGTCAGTCAGTCAATACCAGGGGAGTGGGGGAGTCAGTCACTACCAGGGGAGTGGGTCAGTCAGTCTGTACCGGGTCAGTGGGACAGTCAATAAGTACCAGGGGAGTGGGTCAGTCGGTCAGTCAGTACCAGGGGAGTGGGTCAGTCAGTCAGTACCAGGTCAGTGGGTCAGTCAATCAGTACAAGGGGAGTGGGTCAGTCGGTCAGTACCAGGGGAGTGGGTCAGTCAGTCTGTACCGGGTCAGTGGGACAGTCAATCAGTACCAGGGGAGTGGGTCAGTCAGTCAATACCAGGTCAGTGGGACAGTCAGTCAGTACCAGGGGAGTGGGTCAGTCAGTACCGGGTCAGTGGGTCAGTCAGTCAATACCAGGTCAGTGGGACAGTCGGTCAGTACCAGGGGAGTGGGTCAGTCAGTTAGTACCGGGTCAGTGGGTCAGTCAGTCACTACCGGGTCAGTGGGACAGTCAGTCAGTACCAGGGGAGTGGATCACTCCGTAGTTACCGTGCCAGTGAATGGGTCAGTCAGTCAGTACCAGGGGAGTGGGTCAGTCAGTACCAGGGGAGTGGGTCAGTCAGTCAGTACAAGGGGAGTGGGTCGGGGAGTCAGTACCAGGTCAGTTGGTCAGTCAGTCAGTACCAGATCAGTAGGACAGTCGGTCAGTACTAGGGGAGTGGGTCAGTCAGTTAGTACCGGGTCAGTGGGGGAGTCAATCTGTACCGGGTCAGTGGGACAGTCAGTCAGTACCGGGTCAGTGGGTCAGTCAATCGGTACCAGGTCAGTTTCTCAGTCAGTCTGTACTTGGTCGGTCGTTCTACCTTAAGAGTTTCTTTCTATATAACTCGATGTATGCTTATCTTAATGTTATAGACAAAGATTTTAAAATAAACTATGTTTATAATGAACGAAATGTAGCAAAATTATCTGAACAGCTTTTGAATTTAATTTCTTGTGAAATTTTGGAATTAAGTTAAAACATTTGCATTCCGGATAATGAGTTTCCTTCAAATAACAATTAACAGTTTTTTCGCTTAATCATCGCGTATATTTACGAATGCTATGAGCAAATACTGCGTGTTTCTATACGTAACATGGAGTATGCTCTTCCGTTTAATTTCGATTTCTGTAATTTGAATGGTGACAGAATCGATATTCGCTTTTCGAAAAATATATATTTACGAATAATATGAGCAAATACTTGGTGTTTTTATACGTAACATTGAGTACGCTTTTGCGTTAAATTTCGATTCCTGTAATGTGAATCAGCTATGGGTTCGAATATTCATTGAATCCAAACACAGTTCTCTCACCTATAACTGCTTACATTTTCAGAGTGAAAAATATCACCATGATATCGGTCCTAGTATGAACATCATAAATTGTAAACTTTCAGAATGCTAAAAAATAATGTAACCAATCACGTAATCCATCTTTCAAGTTGACATTTTGTGTTTTGTGTAATTTGTTTCAGTATGCAGCATCTTTGAATTAATGTGTAATAAAAGCGTGTAAGTTAATACTGGCATCATAGTCATTTCTTATTTTTATTTTGGTTTAATTCCTGAGACTAATTTTGTTTCGACTTTTAAGTCTTCTAAGGACTTGTGGAATCGGAGTAAGTGACTGAAAAGGGTGGGATTGAAATTAATTGCGTGCCGTTTAGATTAAAGGTATAGTATCATACTTTGGTATCATACCAAAACAAAAAACCTCGCAGGTGTACCTGTAACTTACAAGATGGCGATGGTATAGAAACACACCATTATTTTTTTCCCGACTGAAATGCTGTATTTATCCAATTACCAAACACAAAAGTAACGGTGAAAAGATTCTAAACAATACTGTGGGCTTTGTTTTTTCACTTTTTTCACGAAAAGTGGGCACCGTATGGGACTGGAAATTTAACAGTTGACCGTTACTCTCTCTTCCTTGATATTTTTGCCCGACAAAAACCAAAGTATAATATACTACCTTTATTCCCACAGCCATTTCAATTTCTATATAAAATAACCCCCCAAAGAGAACTCTGTTGTGGAGCCACGATGAAGCATACATTTTTTTTTCAACCAACTAAAATAATAAAAGACCAGAGCTACCATTAACCACACAGTGAATGAAGTTTCTTGTATCAACCGAGGCGGTCAATATTGCAAATTAGAATTAGTGTATTGTAACCTCTGAGTGCGACAAGGAATTATATTTTTTCAAAACGCAGTAGGCCTAGATGGCGGAAGTCAGACCACCGACGCGATAATGGTGAATGAAAAATTATAATATTAAATAAAAACTGGCCAGGATGTGCCACCAACCAAGGTGACTTAAATTGGTGAATATTGATCGTGCGTGTTCGAAACGTAGAGAGTCTGTATTGTCATGGGCGGATGTTCTAGCTTTCGGGAAACGGGAGAGGGGGTGAATAAAATTTTAAATGTGCAATTTGGAAAAAATCGAGTTTATTTCAGATTAATAGTTGTACTTGCATGGTCTGGCTCGCGGTGAATCCCAAACGTTCACAAAATAGAAATCTCATAGTTGTGAGAAACAGGATTCAGGTGCAACACCAACACACACTGACTCATACTAAAGGCTACCCATTTCCTCAAAATCTCAACACCACTCCCTCGATAATTTTAGTGAATGCCCGTTCCTTAGTCCAACGTATTGATGAACTGGACCTCATACTCCAATCTGAAGACATAGACATTGCTGCAGTTACTGAGACTTGGTTTCCCGAGCCCATTGACTTTAATTATTTCGGTATTCCCAACTACACCCTCTTGAGAAGACCTCGAAGAGATAGGAGGGGTGGTGGGGTTGCACTGTACTTGAGAAATGATATCCAACCCAGAGTTTGACCGACATCTTAGTTCCTGCTGAACTTGAGGTCCTATGGACTTGGGCCCACCCCCGTCGCCTTCCACGCCCCTTGAATGGATTGATATTGTCTGTTGTTTATCATCCACCGGCATCTCCACATGATCAGCTGCTGATTGAACATATATCAACCACACTGGACACCCTGCTTACCAAGTACCCTGGTGCCGGCACGATAGTTTTAGGTGATTTCAACAGATTGGATACTGACATATTATGTCGCCTTTCAGGCCTCGTGCAACTTGTTAACACTCCTACAAGGTGCCTAGCCACTCTCGATAAAATTCTTACAAATATGCAAGTGTATTACCAGGAAGGCAGGAACCCCAATCGTCATCACCACTGGGCCTCAACCACCACAAAACTGTGATTTGGAGACCCCTTATCCCGGAACCCAAGAAGAATTACAATCAACAAAAAGGTGGTTAGGCCCATAAGGGACTCTGACAAGAGATCCTGTGGGCAATGGATTTGACTTTGACTGGCCTGACATCAAAAGAGCTACGTGACCTAACTCCAAAGCGACTGCCTTTTACAATACTTTAGAGAATGCTATTGACAAGCATTTTCCGACCAAAACAACAACAGCACATAGTGACGAGGGTATGAAGATCATAGGTGGGTTGCAACAACCCCCTCCCCCCCCCCCCAGGTTTTCACTTTTTATATATATATACAATGATTTTGTGCACAAACGTATAATGGGAGTACGACCCAGCTTCAAGATCACCCCCCCCCCCCCCCCCCCCCACCCTGGTCTGAGTTCATGTCTACACTACTGATGAAGATGGTGGTGGTACAAACATATAACCGTTAACATTTTTCTGCCGAAATGCTGTATTTATGCAGAAAAGAATAAAACTCAAGAGATCAAAAATACAAGAGCAAAGACTTAAGAAACACAGTGGCTATTTTTCACTGTTTTCTCAAGAATTAATGGCCACCGTTTGAGACTGAAATTTTCACAGATGACTATTACTGTATCGTCCTTGATAGTTTTGCCCATGAATCTGTATTTCTTTGGAAAAAAAAACAAAGTATGATATTATTACCTTTAAAGATAATATAAGTAAATCTGTGAAGATTTCTGTTTCGGTATGCTACCAAAGAATGATAGTATCTTTACAAAGCACAAGAGTTCGCCATTAGCATGATTTTTCCCCTGAATTTAAAAAGGGATTACCAACCAAATCGTCATGCCGGTGGCGATTTTTATTGCTTATGACTTTGTATTCTGGAATGTTCTTTTACGCCGTGTGATTGATAATAATTATTATCACAAAAAATAAAAACAAATGACATAAATAATCGAAAACAAAGAATTTGCATTGGGGGTAGTTTTTATTTAGCCTTTTGTGTTTTTTAAGCAAAATTTAATTATGGCGCTGAATCGACTCTCAATGGGCCCTGAGGCCTTTTCCAAACCTCGGCTCCGGCTCAGGCTCCGGCTTCATCTCTGTCATCTATGTGATAAAAATATAGGTTGTGGTTTTTCATTCAAGCTGAAGCTCTGTTTTCTTTTTCAAACCAGAGAATCCAATTCTGAATCGCAGCCTTTATTTTGATACCCGTTACTCTAGAACGGATTCACGACATGGAGCTGAAGCCGGAGCCTGAGCCGAAGCCGAGGTTTGGAAAAGGCCCCAGGTGTCTATCGCTGAATGATGGTTACATGCCGAGATGGCAGAAACTATGGGGGCCGTAAATAAACTTTGATAACCACAGTAGGGCGTAACTACGGTGTCTCTCAAGGAACATTGCTGATCGTTAAAGGTACTATTATATATTGGTAGCATTGTACTGAACATTTAATCCTCTCAGATTTGGCCAAAACTTACTGGGTAAAAAATGGTGATGGTAGAGACATACCGTTAATTTGTTTTCTGCCTGAAATGCTGTATTTATCCAGAAAAGAGTCAAACCAGTGGCCAACATTATTGTTGATCTTTGAAAGATCAAAAATAAAAGAGAAAAGACTTTAGAAATAATATGACCGTTTTTCACTGTTTTCTCAAAAAGTGGGCACTGTAGGGGGCTCAAAATTTCACAGATGACTCTGATTGTATCTCCCTCGATATTTTTGCCCATGAATCTGGATTTCTTTGACAAAACCAAAAGTATAACCTTCAATTATGACGTCAATAAAGACGTCCTATTAAATTCAAGACTCCGCCCCTCCAGCATCACGTCCACGCCATTCACAACAATCACCGTTTATATACATGTAGTAGATTCTCTGGTTTGAAAAAGAAAACGAAGCTCCAGCTTCCAAGAAAAAGCACAACCTAACAACGATGACAGAGCGTGACTTGAACGTAATTATTGTCTCTCGAATGCACAGGTAGGAGGCCAACGGCTTGTGTTGATGCAAGAAGAGGCATTTTGTATACAGATTCGTGTATAATTGGAAACAAACATCATGTACAATTATACAGAACTCTAGGTTTATATACGTGTCTTCAGAGGTGGGGAAATAATCATCATCTGGGGCTTTAGACAAAAGGTGAGGAAGTCACCCAAATAAGTGACCCTTTAGTTTGTCCAAGGTAGGATGTATTAAACACAACACGTACAATTGGCATCAAGTCCAGACGGCTTTGACTGTTGATCATCAAATTACTCCTTTTTAACCACGTCAACGCTTCCCTTCCAAAGAGTTCACGTATAATTTGGTAGCAAAACTAAGTTATTTATTAAGCAAACCTCTGTATATTTAGTAACACGATAATTTCATGGTAGGCCTACACCATCCATAAAGCAGGGCGTGGTAACTTGTGGTGTGACCGGACAAGCACGTCTTTGCAGCTTGGTAATAAAATGACCCACTATTGGTGTCGGATCTTCGACCACATCATATATAGTCCCCGCTTCGGATGTTACGAACGACCATTTCTTGCAGGTGAAATTGCTGGCTTCATCAGATGATCTACGGAACTGTGCCATGATACGACGAACGTGTCGCTATATTCATCATGGGATCGGGTATTTCATCAGAGGAGTGCACTGCACAAAACACACGCAACATCAGTGAGGAGGACGCTAGTCTTTGGTTGTATTCTGAAACAGACCCATTTTTCATCACCATAGTGTTACCAACTATTCTGGGCTGTGCCATTCTATTAAACCTGAGCTTTCTGTTTGTCTTCGCTCGTATTCCCAGCATGAGAACGGATCTTAACATATATCTGGTGAACCTCGCATTAGCTGACCTGCTGTATATACTACGAACTCAATATTTACTATTGCGAAGTACATAGTATCACCACTGATATATCACATATCATTACGGAATTCGACTGACTGTGCATTTCTGTTCATAAGCCTGAATACAGGACTTTACACGGGTATAGCCCTGGTACTGATGATGTCAACTGAGAGATACCTTGCACTGTGTCATCCCTTCAAGCATCTTAAAGTCCGGGGCAGGCGACGGACCTGGAAACTGGTAGCCATCTGCTGGCTGGTGGGGCTCATGTTTGGAGCTGTATCGGGTTTTAGAAAAGCCGGATTCTATTGTCTTACATGGCCTAAAAATGAAGTCTATAATGATTTGCCAAAAACATCAACAATGTGTCACCACGCAACCTCATTGTACAAGTACTATGCTCGTCCTCTTTTAAATCTCCCATGGCTTATCACAGTGACCGTGACCATCTACATGTACGCCCGTATCATACGGGTTTTACACAAGCGAAGGGGAATCGAAGGCAGTGATCAAGTTCGAAATCAAGTGGCCAAAATGCTGGTCGTTAATGGTACGGTCTTCTTTCTCTGTCCCAGGGCGTGTGGTAAGCATCTCCAGCTACATCAGTCATGTAGCTCAAGTTCCTGATCCGATAGAGGCAGCATTAGGAAGTGGAGGAGGGTTATGATTTGAACTTATTCCCCAGTTCATTAATTCATCGTTTAATCCGTTGATTTACGGTGCCATTAGTGCCCAGTATCGAGCTGCATACCGTCAGGCATTCCGGTTCAAGATTCGACGGAGACAGCGAGGGAATCTTAATCGATCAACTGTCCATACATTTACCAGAACACAATGTGGCGTCTGGAAGTTCTATCACCAACGACACCAGTGAAACCCGGATTTGAGATAGGAAATGCTGCGTAGGTCTATACCTTGTGCGAGACCACTCACTCATAATTATATCGGGCTGGTCGTCGGGAAGGGGGGAGGGGGGCTTGAGGGATGCATCAACAGTTATTCCTTTACAAACGTCTCTGCTGGCGGCTGACTGGAGAACTTCCGGCGTGGAGGGGGAAGTCCAGTCTCTGATGTTGTCAGACCAGGTCTTGCGTTGGCGTCCTCTTCTGCGACTGCCTTCCAGGGTGCCTTGGAGGATGGTCTTGGTCAGGCAGTTGTGACGGGTGACATGTCCATACCATGCCAGCTTCCTCCTCTTCACTGTTGCAAGCAGAGGCTCCTGGGGGCCTACCATGGAGTTGATTGTATTTCGCACGTGTTGATTTGTTTTATGTTCTGTGTATGAGATACGCAGAAGTATTCGTAGGCATCTGAACTCGAACGCCTGGATGCGTCTCTAAGTCTCGGCATGAAGTGTCCAGGTCTCGCAGCCATAGAGAAGTGAGGAGACAACCAGTGATCTGTAGAGCTTGTATTTGGTAGCAAAGCTCATGTTGCTGTCCAACGCTCGGGAAAGGCTGGCCATTGCTGCTGATGCTGTGGCGATCCTAACAAGGATTTCGGCTAATTAAGGCACCTTGTGAGACAATTTGATATTATTTAAGTATACTGCATGCACGGTCAATAACTTAACGTAAGATTGGCAATCGTCATTGATAAAATGTGTAAAATATGCGTCATTTCCAAATTGAATATGATGATGATTTTGCGCCTCATTAAGACATGTACTTTTAAACACATGTAGGCCTACATGCTTCACTTGGCATGGATAAACTGTTATTGGACCTACTTTTGGTGTTAGCGGTAATCGACTTCGCGTGATATCAAGAAAGGGTTTGTTTGGAGACAATGAGAGGCATTTTGGAGCATAAAATTGGTTCCAAGTTGATGTAACCTTACCAAGCTGTCTCTTGAAATTATCCCCAAATTGGCTAACAATACCCCATTATGTGGGTGTCCTGAATTTTCAAAACAGCCGATATCAAGTTGTATAGTTTAATGTTACTTGCGTCAATTTGGCTTAAAGAAATAATTAGTTTCAATGTTTCAAGCATAAAACTATATATGCACCCTTGAATAGAATCTGGTAACATATTTCAATAGATTGGCATTTTCCGACCAAGCGGTGACATCGACTTTGTCCGGCCGAATTTCGGGCTATTGTCTGGTTGGGTTCAACCATTGTGTGCCTGCATTGTTTACGCCAAGCTCCCTACACGCGTGGCCCGGCTATAGATGACTAATAATGAGGCTGGTAAAAAACAAAACTCAATTGAACAAAACAAAACCCGGGTTGAAGGGCTAAATAGAACAACAAATTCAATTTTCTCATGCGCAGAGATGACTCAATCGGAAACCTTAATTCACTGCTATAGCTACCTGTTCTTATTGGGACTGGAGCCAGTCTAATGGGCAGGTACATCTGAAGTGTGATTGGTGCGTGGGTCGTGTATTTCAGACGCATATACTGACGTCAAGACTGTTTCCCGACGCCTCGTCCAATTGGATATGATTCAAGGATGACGTCACAGGACAGATTTGGTATGGATAATAATACAAAACCTTGAATACAAAGCAACTTTGTTATTTTCAATCCCAGTTACCTTTTTCATTTTAATACTAAATCATACAATCCATTATGCGAATAGTAGCCTCATACATTATTAATTATGAGGTTATATTTTGTTTGATAATACGAGGTAATATACTAAAAAACTATAATGTATTCATTTCTTATAATGCAGTAAATTTAAGTGATAAAAAATAGTTTCATGACAAATCCCAGCACCTTCAAACACTTAAAAACTCATCACTCGGTATTTGTAGCTCAAAGTATTGTTATTTTTCCCTTATTTCTTTTTACATTTCCAGATTATTTCAGTTACATAACCACTCATACATCGTGTATTTACATCACTTACTTATCCATAATCATGTCTTGCTGTTAGTTTTCCTATCGGGATCAGTTTTTAAATCAGTGTCATTTCCACGTCTTAAAGGAGATACGACACCAACGCTGTTGTAACGCTGTTGTGCCTAGGCTACCCTCTGTATCTTACATAATTGGCAATTTGCTTGTGGGCGTTGGTGAATGCTATTAACTGATTAAATAGTGCTCACCTACGTCAGTGTAGACAAGAGAGTATCAATTCTGCCATGAAGTTGGGACCCGATTAAAGAAAACCAGATCTATCTACCTGTAATTATTCACTTTAACTTTGACTAGAAAGTATTCCGTAATCTAAACATGGAGTATTAAGTAAAAAAGTAAAACAGGACATGTGAGTACGAAAAATATCTTTTCCAAGAAAAAGGGCTTAGCTGACCACCAATTACTCACTGGGTTCCGCTTTGAGTTGGAATTTAGGAGGGTTGACGAAGAGCCAATCTGCCGCCAACCTGGGTTTAGGGTCACCATCAGGGAACTTGAAATTGTACTTCTAAATCAGGGTAACGTAGAAGAGGAAGAACTCCTTTTGCGTTTGGTGCTCACTGATGCAGCTTCTGCGTCCTGCAGGAAATGGATATGATTATAACTCAGAATATGCTATACAACGTTTTTGTAAGTAGGCAACTTATCATCATGATGATTTATACAGAAAAGGTGAAGACAGTACCCACCAATCGAGTATGGCATGAAGTAATCTGGACGTGCGATACGACCCTGCTCGTTGATGAACCTCTCTGGTCTGAAGTTTTCAGGATCACCCCACAAATCAGGATCAAAGTGCGCAGCGAAGATGTTCGCAGTGACCCTCGTACCTTTAGGAATCCTGTACCCGAAAATCTCAACATCCTGTGCAGTGGAATGCTGTACAAAAAGCCAGAAGACCGTGTTAATGCGAAGGGATTCAAGAACGACTCCCTCCGAGTACGGCATCTTCTTTTTGTCCTGTAACTTCGGTGGCCGGTCTCCGATTACCTCTTGGATCTCGTTGAAGACTTTCTGCTGCACTACGAGATGAAGCACCGTTGCCAACATCATGAAAAGGAATATTTTGACAGCTATGTCTCCTTGATCAGGCAAAAAGGAAAAGATCATCCAAACAAATTTCTCCTCGTTGAAATCCCTCAAGTCGCTGTTAGGGTCGTTTTTAGCCATGTCGATCAAGCATGCGTCCACTATATCACAGGAATGATCAGGATCCAGGGTGGCCCTATGCTCGTCAATGTGCTTTTGGACAAATGCCAACAATTCCGCAGCTTTCCTTTTCGCAACCCGCTGATGAGAGCTGAGATTAAACTTGTCTAAAATTGGCAGGAACGGTTCCACAGCGAACAGTTCGAGAAGCGCCGAACCCCGCTCCGCCATGACATCCATAAATTTGGTGTATTCTTTGTCACCTTCCTCATAGGTGGTAGACAAGATCATAGAAAAAGACACATTCATAAAGCAGAGGATTAGATGTTCAGAGATGTCAAACGGTTTGCCATCCTTCTTCTTGATAAAGTCAACGAGGTTACTAGCTTCTTGGGCGATAGCAGCCTCAGAGCCTGACGTCCCGTATCCTAACTGACGGAGGGTTCGCATCGTGTACCTCTTTTCTCTTTTCCACGATTCGGTGTATGACTCCAAGAAAACGCCTAAAAAAAATCGGCATGAAGTACATGATTGTTAAGGATAACACAACACTTTCATTTAGTTCCGATTTAAAAGATTGCTACTTTTCATAAAAAGTTTACGCCATAAACAATGCTTTTCTAGGGTCGCAAAATTATTTCTTTTGAATTTTTCAACAACTGGAGATCTGGAACAAAATTATGCTTAAATATTAATTTGCGGAGGTTCCACATGGAGTCACATAATGAATGTCAGTTAACAAGTTATCTTTCCCAAAATACTATTAACTCCCCCGAGATCTCAACACAAGGAATATGGAATATAATATTGTGTAATTTTTTTTGTTTGGTTTGGTCATCTCAATTATCATTATTGAAAAGAAGGATTCCCATGTTATTATTGTGTATACGACCAAGCTGACATTTACCAATTGGTCTGGAATTTGGAGTGATAAACCTAAAAAGCCAGGAGTCTGGGCGGTCGGATATGACGGCATGCTGCTTCACGAATGCCTCCTTTATGGCGTTAGCGCTGTTTAGAATCAGTTGTTTCCTGCAACGGGGAGAAAAAAAATTTATTTCACTGTTTCTATTTCAGTCTGAGAATTTGGAGCACATTGTATGATTCGATTAATTGAAATAGACATAAGGCCACCTTTTCAGAAAACAGTGAAAAACGCCTACGGTATTTGCTAAATCTGTTCTTTTAAATGTTTTAAAAATCTTAAGAGCTAGTGTGACTTGCTGGGCGGGGTGGCGATATGGTGGGGTGGTGACTGAGACAATCCCGGCCGTAGCCTTGGACTATAGTTCATTTGTAGGTGGAGTCGTATGTTTGATTTATTAACTGATGAAAAAGATGGACCGCTGTGAGGGTTAATCATCATCGCGCTGTTCACGATGTGTCACATGCAACTGTTTTTGAGGTTATAGTCTACCACGTAATGTTTATTACCACTTAGTTGTATGGTTTACCACGTGAGGGTTATTACCACTGAGTTGTATAGTTTACCACGTGAGGTTTTTACCATTAAGTTGTATAGTTTACCACGTTAGGGCTATTACCAGTGAGTGGTATAGTTTACCACGTGATCGAGGGTTATTACCACTGAGTTGTATAGTTTACCACGTGAGGGTTATTACCACTGAGTGATATAGTTTACCACGTAAGGTTTTTACCATTAAGTTGTATATAGTTTACCACGTCACGCGAGGGTAATATTAACACTGAGTTGTATAGTTTACCACGTTAGGGCTATTACCAGCGAGTTGTATTGTTTACCACGTGAGGGTAATATTAACACTGAGTTGTATAGTTTACCACGTGAGGGTTATTACCAGTGAGTTGTATAGTTTACCGCGTGAGGGATATTACCAGTGAGTAGTATAGTTTACCGCGTGAGGGTTATTACCAGTGAGTTGTATCCTTTACCGCGTGAGGGTTATTACCAGTTGAGTTGTATCTTTACCACGTGAGGTTTATTATCAGTGAGTTGTATAGTTTACCACGTGAGGTTTATTACCAGTGAGTGGTATAGTTTATCATGTGAGGGCTATAAATTACCAGTGGGAAGTATAGCTTACCACGTGAGGTCTTATTACCAATGAGTGGTATAGTTTACCACGTGAGGATTATGACCAGTGAGTGGTATAGTCGTGGTGGTTATTACCAGTACAATGATCAGTGGTGCAGTTGACCACTAAGGTCTACAGATTGAAGCTATAGCCTAAGTAGTGCTTCAGTTGACCACTAAGGTTTATCTAGAAGCTATAAGTAGTGCTGCAGTTGACCACGGGGATTTATGCCGTAGTGCTGCAGCCTTGACCACTGAGGTTTACCTATAGAAGCTATAAGTAGTGGTGCAGTTGACCACTATCTCCCGGGCATATTCTGACCCAATTTCAATGCAATTCAATCATGCATCACCGAGCAATTACTGATTGTCTCGAAATCCCAATTTTGTTGCCATTACAAATAAGTGACAATGGTAGTTGTGATCTGTGTGTAGTGAATGCGGGCTGCCACGTCGAGGGCACATTTACAGGTTACAACTAAGAAAAGTAAGATAACCTCCATTGTCACTCAATTGTAATGGCAGGAAAATTGACCTTTCCAGACAATCAATATTTGCTCAGTGATACATAAATTGATTGCATTGAAATTTCGTCAGTATCTCCCACGGAGATACTGAATGCAACAGACTAAGATCAAAACATCATATTTTGGTTAAAATGGGTATCGTTTTTTAGGGGGACACACTGTATAAGGTAGATGCTGCAAACGAACCAAAAATAGGCTACTCCCACCGTTCGTTATTGCCCCCTTGCTTCTGGGTATCCACTCATCCTTGTCTAAGGCTAATACATATTTTGGGCCACCGGTAAATAAGACCTCTCGTAGGTTTGGACCACGCTGACCCGCCATCACACTAACAATATTTCCCCGGTGTCACGAGCTCAGGTGAGCGGCGTGCTGAGCTGACCGGGTTACGAAACCAGTCAGCTAGGGGGCACGTGACGAACACGGGCTGAACTTTCTGGCGTGCCGTGTTGGCCGGTAGTAAAGTACGTACAGTCGAACCATATGGAAACGGCAGGGGAATTTTGAGATTAAAAAGGAATGGCTGTGTCTGTTCCTTCCTCCATGGTGAAAGGGAGCAGTAAACTGACATCATGACAGCCACACATTCCAAGTTAGTGGTAGAGTGATTAACTCCAGGCCTGTAGGGATCTATATAGGGACATCGTTTTCTAGTAGGCCTATGTTGTATTAGTCTTTTGTACTGCAGTGTTCTGTACAGCAGTTAAGACAAGTCCTCAGACCTTGGAGTGATAGGTCGTAGGTTTATATGGGCATTTCTACGGTTTTGGGACATTTTGTAACGTAATTTACCTCTTTTTGGCATATTTGCATGCATTTCAAGGAACCATACATTGGTATACTTGCTGATGCCAATAAAACCTTTTTAAATTGGAGTCCTTCAGGAATGATTGATAAAAAAAAGGTTAAAGTCACTCAAAAGGTAACTTACGTGACCGTGGAAATGCCAACTTATACGCTTGCGCTAAAATTTACACGATGAAAATTCAAAATGGCCACTAACACAAAAGTATTTGTGCTAAACAGTCATAAAATGTTTTGCTCCGCTCATAGTCCAGTGTAGTCTCATTCCATGTCCATACATTTATTACTAAAAGTTGATGTATACTGTTTTACTGGTGTTATTCAATACAACATAAACAGCCAGATTCTGGACTGCTTTCGGTGATTATTGAAGTATTTCTGTCAAGTTCATTACAATACCCAAACCCCGTCAAGTGTTATCCCTATGACTCATAAAAACGTTCACAGGCTCACTAGTTTTTAGTTCAACCACTGCCTTCCAATATTGGCCTATTTGAATTTTGCCGCAATCAAATACTACAAACACGGAGTGTGATCCTTAGGTCAACTTGTCAAATTATACCATTCATTTATATTCAGTGGAAGTCAACCGAGATAACCTTGTCTCCAATATCACACATTCTTAATATTGTCAGTTCAATGATCATATTAATCATTAAAGAGGATCTTCAACACTCAACAAACCTCGCTTTATTTGTTAGAACTATAATCATTAAATTACTTGACATGAGAAAACAAAAAATTTATCTCACACTGAACACAGAAAGAGAGTCTTTTTGATGATTTTTCTCTCCACATGCTCAACCCGCAAGCTAACCCAAAATTGAAACTGTCTGAATTTCGTCAATGGGGGCAGCAGACATTTCATGAAAAGGCTCCGTACTATGACGTCATGAGCTTTTCATTAAATGAATAGCTCATGATGTCATAGTACGGAGCCTTTTCATCAAAAAGACTCTCTTTCTGTGTTCAGTGTGAGATAATTTTTTTTTTCTCATGTCAAGTAATTTAATGATTATAGTTCTAACAAATAAAGCGAGGTTTGTTGTGTGTTGAAGATCCTCTTTAATTTATTGCATGTTTACCACTCCAGACCCCTGACTATCTTATATATCAACAATCATATCAGATAATTGACCACAAGATCACAAGAGTTTGGCCACTGCTCCAGCGGCCAAAGGCCAAGGCATAAACAACTCAGCACACCAATAAAATGGACCAGTTTTCGTCTTGCTTTGCACAAGCAGGTGTGAGACGAGTTATCATTGGTCTGCCGCGCGCACTCAGTGAGGTAGTCTGGTTCCCGGACCAAAAAAGCTCCCGACTATTGTTTGTCAAATGTAGGGTTCGGTATCGGCCACTGATCTATACAAACTGGATAGGTCGCGGGGCAGTGATTACACAGCGAGCCGTGAAGTCACCAGCGGCCATGTTAGGATATTCAGCACAATACACGGGTTTACACTTCGGAGGCCATCTTGGATTTTATCGCAACTTCAAAACGAGGCACTTCTACGCATGCGCACTTTTCGAAGTGTAAGCCCGTCCATTGTCGAAGACAATACACGTGTTTACACTTCTGCGGTTTTTATCGCGACTTCGAAACGAGGCACTATCACGCATGCGCACTTTTGGAAGTGTAAACCCGTGTATACTCATTGCACTGCATGACTACACAGCAAGCAGTGCAGCAATTCTCTGTATACACCGGCCTATGGGCCTGCCAATGTATTGAATATCCCAAAATGGCCGCACGGATGCTTCACCTGCAGAGCAGCGCGACCTATCCAGTTTGTATAGATCAGTGGTATCGGCTAAATTCAATGCAGGTTCACGTGACCAAAAAAGAACATTTTTGACTTTTTACGGAAAATTCCGAAACATTACGAACTCGTTTTCGTCCAAATTCGGATAGTTACGTTGACTGTCGGCTATTTCCGACAGGTCACGCAAGGTCATGCACGTCATGGAAAGACACGTCATGTAAATATGAATAAATTTTGTGCTACAGTTAGCCAAAATAGAGCATAATTATTATTGTCCACATACAACAGAGCACTCTTCCTATTATGCACTTTTGAGTTTGTTTTATGGTTTTTCACCACTCTTTGAACTCTTATTCTGCGCAGATAGAATTGCATGTGCTTACAAAATGTGTAAAAATGAATGATAAAATGGAATATCGCTTAACTCTAAAACTAGCTTCCGCGACTGCGCAGACATGACAGCTGTGTCATGTTCTATTTCTAACCGTAGCTGATTCCTGACCTAAGATTTTTAAAGGTTTACTGCACTCAAAACACATATGAAGTTAAATACATCTGTATTGTTATAAAACTCAACCTGTCTATCAATGTTTGTGATAAAAAAATATTGTATATCGAAAAAATAGGTACTTTAGATCCATAATTTAGTATACCCCACTTTTCGCGACGAAAAAGCTTGCTTACGTCACAGGCAGAACGCCATTCAGTCTTCTGTGGTGCAAGCTATACTAGTTCTGTAGGTGACGTCACTCGTTATTGTTGTGTGGATCGGTTCCAAGGGGGACATTGTTTGTTTTTTTGTTGGGGGGGGGGCGGGTCATACATGTACTGATTTTGTATCTTTTTGGTCAAAATTAAGAACTTACATAAACACATATATTTATATTGTCATTAATTATGTATTAAGCAATAACTTTAAAGCACTTTCACCCCTTTTCCAAATTTGATTACAGTAAACCTTTAATAAGAGTCGTCAGGGAATCTTCGGGTAGGGGACCATACTATCAGTGAGGCAGCTCAGTACGCCGGTCAGCTAAGCCCGTGACACAGGCACTTGCCGAGAAAACACCCCCTTCGCACGGTTCATGAAACCAACCATAGAAAATGCCAAATGACCTTTAGGCCTATATTATTGTACATGTGTAAGTCGTTGCATGATTAACCTGCAAAACGGCGAAGACGCACTGCGATGTAAATACCTCCGCTTATATGTAAAATGTACATATACAGTATGGTGCAAGTCAGTTTTTACAAATGAATTTAAATTAACTTGTCTCACGAGATGCGTTACGTTCATATTCCCCATCAGCCTCTAAATGCTGTCACTTACTTTCCGAATAGCCTAGTCAAAGTGAACACATGGGGGTGGTACTGCCTTCCGATTCTTGTAATGTCGGCGCATGTCTGTTCCGGTGAACCTGGTCGATACAACGGGAAATCACCGATCAGAGGCCACACCCTCGGCCCAGGAGGCCAGCTGTATTTCAGCCGGTACGTGACACACCGGTACACCAGCACCGTCACTAGGAAAACCACGCACAACAGGAGAATACGGGACAAATTTAAGTCCATACTTGCCAAAAGTGAGACAACTTTATCGGTGAGTGCCATGATGATGAAGTTCACAGGTCAACTAGTAATACATAGCCCTACCTGCAACGCCTACCGGTGCTTATCAGGGAGGTTTAGATTGGTGTGAACGTGGACTTCGTTCAAGTCGACGCTGTGAAGTGGACAACTCATATTGACTGTTGTTGCTTGTTAAATCGCAGACATTCGGAATGGCTCAACTACATCAATAAGTCCATGTAAATGACTAAGTCAAAGAGAAATCAGTTTAACCTTTCTGAACAAGGCCATGGAAAACTTAGCTTATGGATGCGACTTTAAACCAATTGTCTTTGTAAATTAACAAACGAAAACAAAACCCGATGCTAATAAATAATAAAAGAAATAACCATAACACAATACTCTGGAATATGATGTATTAAAATCTTGAAATGAGTACTCTAGGAAAAAAACAAAAAAAAACAAAGAAAGACTATAAATGTAGGTTATAGTGAAATCAATATTAAAAACCAATGAAATACAATGCTAAACAATACACACCTGGGTCACACCTTAAGCACCAAAGTTTGCTTAAGCACCAAAAAAAACCTTCTTAAATAAATCCAGTATGCCAGCCAAAACTCATTGTGAATGTTATGCTCAACAAACAATGGCCAAATACAAGTCAAAATCAGTAAACATCACATGAACATTTGGTTGGTAATCCTGTTTGATCAAGGAAGACTGAAATTGGCTAATGATTCTTAAACTCTGGGTACAGTCACTGAGCTCGACCCAACCCAAGTCGAATATCTAAAGAGCCTATTATCATCTTACCTGTAGGGCACAATACATAAACTAAACCAAGTCACTTCACAGTTTATGTACATTAAGCCTACACACAGACAATAGCAATCAAGGTAACACTGTATCAAATAAGAAGTGGTCAGTGCAAGTTCAAGTTTATGATACGCAGTAGACGTAATCAAGTCTAATAAGCTCATACAAATCATTTGCGTTTGGATCCTATAAGGATCTTTATCGAAGGCTAATGCAAGATCATACAAATGAAGATACACGTACATGGATTGGAGAATCAGGGCAAAAGGGGAAGCGATGGAGGAAGAGGGGTGTAGGCATGTGTGGTCAGGGAAAAAAGGGTCCGGAGTGGGCAACATCAATGTGGAAAATGACAAAGGCGTAGACAAGAATGGGGCTGGGGGAACTGGGATTAGCAAGGTACGGAAAGAGGATAAGTGGAGCTGGACAAGTTGGTGTACACAATATTGCGGAGGTCGGGAATACTTGTAGATGAATGAAAGGAGACAACAGAAGAAGTATTTTAGTAATTTCCTTCCTGGATGTTGAGCTCATGGGGTTGAATGGTCCGCAGAATGAATGTCATCCATATTTTCTCCCTGCTGAGCCGGACCAAGTCTCTGCGGTGGCCAAGTGATTCAATGCCCTGCAAGATTATTACAGGAAATTAGGTGTTTAAGTAGATTGAAGTGGAGACCTACTGAGGTGTTTCTGAATTTTGACAGTGGACCTGTGACCATAGAATCGATTCTTAAGGGTGTTTTTGGTCTCCCCACACACTGGATGTTGCATATCCTGCTAGAAAGGAGATGAATTACACGTAGTGCAGGTAATATTCCCTTTGGTCTTATGGGTGGAGCCATTGCCTGTGAAAGAAGCAGACTCATGAATATGGTTCTGGCAGGCCACACATCTCGAACTGCACTTAAAAGTCCATACTGGAAAGGGGAAGATACATTATTAGTGAGTGAGACGTCGGCCCCCACAATCAATGTCTCGGAGGTTGCGAGGACGTAGGCTAAGATGGGGTTTTGGCCCTGAGGAGACGGTCCGGGGTGTGAAGTATGTGATTGCTATCATTGGTGATTCTGAGTAACCGGGGGGAGTGATGTAAAGAAGTAACAAGAGCAACATTGTTTAAGATATTAGTATCAACGGGTTTTTGTCCTTGAGAACTGCTGATCTGGAATGAGTGCGAGTTTTATCGATGGCACTCCGCACCCTGCGAGAGCTGTGGCCTGTAGCAACCAAGTGTTTCTTCAGTTCCTGTGAATGTTTGGAGAAATCTTACTCATTAGTTCTTAACCAAAAAAAAAATGACCGGGAGCAAAATCAACCGTATAGTTACTTGGAGAAATTACTCTGGGCTAACACAATGGTGGGATTGTCAACCATTTCAAACTTAAGGCAAAACTTAGAGCATAAGGTATGAATGAGTTTGAATCTCAGTCGAAACTTAAAGAATATCATATTCTAAACAATTAAACTTTAAAATACATGTACTATACCGTTATAGAAAAATAAGACATTAGACTATCAATTAATAAAACACTTAAACAAAGCACCAAAATTACTATATCTTCAATTAATTGTCATTATGCAGAATATTGTCAAACCTTCAAGATATCAAAATAGTCCTACATCATAATCACCAAAAACTGCAGAAACGTTGCTGGATGCTCAAACAAGACATTAAACCAGAAAAACATCAATTCAGCCATGAATTGGGGACCTAATTAAACAGAACCAGATCAATCCACCGGCCTGTTATCATTAAATTTCACTCTAACTAGAAAACTTTCGAGTATCAAGTAAAAGGTAAAACATAACATGTGAGTACGAATCTCGAAAACACGCAGCAAAAAATCTCTTTGTCCAAAGAAAGGGTCTCAGCTGACCCCCAGTTACTCCCTGGGTTCCGCTTGGACTTGGAATTTAGGAGGATCCATGAAGAGCCACTCTGCCGCCAACTTGGGTTTAGGGTCACCGTCTGGGAGCTTGAACTTGTACTTCTGGATCAGGGTGACGTAGAAGTGGAAGAACTCCTTCTGAGTCTGTTGCTCACCGACGCAACTTCTGCGTCCTGTAGAAAATTAATATGGTTATAACTCAGAAAATGCTATACAACGTTTTAGTGAGTTGGTTAGCATCATGATGAACTTTACAGAAAAGGTGAAGACAATACCCACCAATCGAGTATGGCATGAAGTAATCTGGACGTGCGATACGACCCTGCTCGTTGATGAACCTCTCTGGTCTGAAGTTTTCAGGATCACCCCACATATCAGGATCAAAGTGCGCAGCGTAGATGTTCGCGATGACCGATGTACCTTTAGGAATCCTGTACCCGAAAATCTCAACATCCTGTGCAGTGGAATGCTGTACAAAAAGCCAGAAGACCGTGTTAATGCGAAGGGATTCAAGAACGACGCCCTCCGTGTAAGGCATCTTCTTTTTGTCCTGTAACTTCGGTGGCCGGTCCCCGATGACCTCTTGGATCTCGTTGAAGACTTTCTGCTGCACTACGAGATGAAGCACCGTTGCCAACATCATGAAAAGGAATATTTTGACAGCTATGTCTCCTTGATCAGGCAAAAAGGAAAAGATCATCCAAACAAATTTCTCCTCGTTGAAATCCCTCAAGTCGCTGTTAGGGTCGTTTTTAGCCATGTCGATCAAGCATGCGTCCACTATATCACGGGAATGATCAGGATCCAGGGTGGCCCTATGCTCGTCAATGTGCTTTTGGACAAATGCCAACAATTCCGCAGCTTTCCTTTTCGCAACCCGCTGATGAGAGCTGAGATTAAACTTGTCTAAAATTGGCAGGAACGGTTCCACGGCGAACAGTTCGAGGAGCGCCGAACCCCGCTCCGCTAGAACATCCATAAATTTTGTGTATTCTTTGTCGCCTTCCTCATAGGTGGTAGACAAGATCATAGAAAAAGACACATTCATAAAGCAGAGGATTAGGTGTTCAGAGATGTCGAACGGCTTGCCATTCTTCTTCTTGATAAAGTCAACGAGGTTACTAGCTTCTTGGGCGATAGCAGCCTCAGAGCCTGACGTCCCGTATCCTAACTGACGGAGGGTTCGCATCGTGTACCTCTTTTCTCTTTTCCACGATTCGGTGTATGACTCCAAGAAAACGCCTAAAAAAAATCGGCATGAAGTACATGATTGTTAAGGATAACACAACACTTTCATTTAGTTCCGATTTAAAAGATTGCTACTTTTCATAAAAAGTTTACGGCACAAACAATGCTTTTCTAGGGTCGCTAAATTATTTCTTTTGAATTTTTCAACAACTGGAGATCTGGAACAAAATGATGCTTAAATATTAATTTGCGGAGGTTCCACATGGAGTCACATAATGAATGTCAGTTAACAAGTTATCTTTCCCAAAATACGATTAACTCCCCGAGATCTCAACACAAGGAATATGGAATATAATATTGTGTAAATTTTTTGGGGGGGTTTGATCATCTCAATTATCATTATTGAAAAGAAGGATTCCCATGTTATTATTATGTATACGACCAAGCTGACATTTACCAATTGGTCTGGAATTTGGAGTGATAAACCTAAAAAGCCAGGAGTCTGGGCGGTCGGATATGACGGCATGCTGCTTCACGAATGCCTCCTTTATGGCGTTAGCGCTGTTTAGAATCAGTTGTTTCCTGCAACGGGGAGAAAAAAAATTTATTTCACTGTTTCTATTTCAGTCTGAGAATTTGGAGCACATTGTATGATTCGATTAATTGAAATAGACATAAGGCCACCTTTTCAGAAAACAGTGAAAAACGCCTACGGTATTTGTAAAATCTGTTCTTTTAAATGTTTTAAAAATCTTAAGAGCTAGTGTGACTTGCTGGGCGGGGTGGCGATATGGTGGGGTGGTGACTGAGACAATCCCGGCCGTAGCCTTGGACTATAGTTCATTTGTAGGTGGAGTCGTATGTTCGATTTATTAACTGATGAAAAAGATGGACCGCTGTGAGGGTTAATCATCATCGCGCTGTTCACGATGTGTCACATGCAACTGTTTTTGAGGTTATAGTCTACCACGTAATGTTTATTACCACTTAGTTGTATGGTTTACCACGTGAGGGTTAATACCACTGAGTTGTATAGTTTACCACGTGAGGTTTTTACCATTAAGTTGTATAGTTTACCACGTTAGGGCTATTACCAGTGAGTGGTATAGTTTACCACGTGATCGAGGGTTATTACCACTGAGTTGTATAGTTTACCACGTGAGGGTTATTACCACTGAGTGATATAGTTTACCACGTGAGGTTTTTACATAGAGTTATATTAAGAAAACTAGAGGGCGCACCTCCGATTTGTCGCGTCACGAATTGAAGAATTGGCCGCCATTTTCTAAGTGGGCAAAAATGGGCATTCATGGGGTTATGTTTACGTTTCGCGTTCGGCTGTGACGTGTGTTTGCATTATGGCTTGATATGCCCAAAAATTGCGCAGCCTTTGGCTGCAGGAATCGGAGTAATAAGACCAACAACGTTTCATTTCATAAGTGAGTAGTACTGCTTAGTCTAACCTAAATATATCATTAAATTTAGTCGATTTTTCATGGAGTAAGAAGGGGTTACCGTTACTTTAATGTTAAGTAAGGCCTATAAAAAGGCTAGTATAGGAATTTGTGCTGCTACACTTGTATTTTATTACTTAGTCGACTCAGGATCTGGATTTGGATCTGGATGTTTACTCCGGCAAAGCTGGTTTCCGCATCATGTCAGAGGTTGAAATCATCCAGGTAACTTCAGGAAATTATCAAATAATGAAAGAAACAGGGCCCAATTTCATGGAATCCGTTACCGTTAGCAAAAATTCTTCGCTTACGATAGCAGAATTTGTTTGTTTATGGTTAGCGTATTCCACGGAAGAGTTTCCTTTTTGGTAGCGGTAAGCAATGAATCTGTGCAGAATGCATACGACAGCGCGTTAGCAGATAATCATCACGGTTAGCTAAGAAATTCTTCGCTAACCGTGGGGTTCTGTGGCCTAGTGGTCTGGCGTGTCGAACCCAAAGTCTTGTGGTCAATCTACAGATTGTGGGTTCGAATCCAGCCATGGGTTAATGGTGCTTGCGTCCTTGGGCAAGATGCTTTGTCACATATTGCTCCTCTTCACCCAGGTGTAAATGGGTACCTGCGAGGGTAGTGATGGCTTTGTGGTTTGATTAGCCTCTGTGCACTGAATACGGTAGCCGGGGCTGTATGCTCCCCAGGGAGTTGAGATGGTTTTAGGAATGTAAATTATGGCCCGATGAACAGGGATAATAATAATGTACAGCGCTTTAATCTTCTTGGAAAGGCGCTTTATAAAATAAATGCCCGTTATTATTATTATTATTATTATTAACCGAGAGTCTTGCTTACGGATTCCATGAAATAGATTTCACGCGTAGCAGTACTCGTAAGCACAAAAATAGGCTGTAACGGATTCCATGAAATTGGTCCCTGGTCAGATCATCCTAGAAAAGTTGTCACCGGCACCAGCACCTTCCTCATAGTGTTGCCACTTTACCGGCACAATGAAGCGGAACATCGCATGGACTACCGTATTTCATTCGTTGTAACTAATTCTTTTTTAAACTAACTTCTTTTTACAAATTTATTTTTACTAATTCCAGATGCAAAATTAAAGAAGATGCAAGATCCAAGTTTCAAGATCCAAGTTTCAAGATCCAAGTTTCAAGATCCAAGTTTCAAGATCCAAGTTTCAAGATTCAAGATCCAAGATCGACGTTTCAAGATGGAAGATTCTTCAGGGCTACCACCACCAACAAAATGGCCCTTTTCAGGACCACCAAATCATCCCAAAAGAGATTTATATTCAAGTCTGTTGATTTTTACTGCCAAAAGATGAATTCCATTTTCTTTTTTTCAATTTCATTTTTTAGCACTCTCCTTCAAGAATACATGCAGGTCCAGATTTCAGGAATGGCGACATGACTCAAGATTCATGATGCAAGATGTCACTCAGATGCAAGATTTAAAGAAATAACTACTAACTAGATTTTACAAAAAATGTATTGTCATTGAAAAGTGAACAAAGAAAAATTGACTGGAGCGGGATTCAAACCGGTGACCTCCTGAATACCATACTGGCGCTCTACCAACTGAGCCATCCAGCCCTACGTTGATGGTGTCTCTAATTATCTCTTGTTCATCTCTTGTAGTCTATTATCTTTGTTCATTTGGCAGTGAGAAGGCATGAGAATGAACTTTACCACGAATATTATGAGTGCGAGTACCTGAGCACTTTTCCATGAGTGCGAGTATGAGTACGAAAACAGGAATTGACAAAGTTCATCAATGTAAACACAAAGGCCTAGTGAATCCTTGTACTGGTGAGCTAAAACAATTACCGGTACATAATTATAAAGTGTCTGTATTCATGGACATAGAGCTATGTACATGTAAACATTGCTGAAATAACTTATGTACATTTTTAGCTTGTCAAAAAAGTTTGTTCTTTCCCAGTGTGTTGATCTTTCATATACTGTTTCGACTTGTTAAATTAATTAACTGTGAAGAGCAAGTAATACTGTAAATAATAAGCTGTTCCGCAGTTCAGATAAAGGTGCACTTGCTTTTTGGCGAAGTGCTGCGAAGCAGTGCGAGTTAATAGACCGACTTCCGTCTGTCCGTCCGTACGTCATTTTGGCCACTCCAGAAGCATATTAGTTTGTCACGATTTATTTATTTAAATGTATATATAAAAACTGTTTTTTGTTTTAAAAAATGCAGGTATTCGTGGGCAAAAATATCAAGAAAGAAACGGCAACAGTCATCTGTAAAAATTTCCAGTGTCATAAGGTGACTACTTTTGGAGAAAACAGTGGAAAAAATGCACACGGTATTTTAATATATTGATTCAGAACTTGCAGAAAAGTCGAAAATCTCAAGTTTCCGTATTGTGTCAAGTTTGTGGCTGATTTAATTACTTGGATCCGTAGTTGTAATCGAGTACAACAAATACCGGTTACGCCTCAGTTCCATCCCACATTTCTCTAAACTATATACATGTATACATGCACGTGACCCAAGATATAAAAACCCGATACCCTCCTTGTTTCAGATTAAGACTGACAATTAAAGAAACGATATTATCGACGCGCAATCAAGTTATGACCGGCCCTCGACTTGAAAAGTGGCATATCCTAAACCATGGAGGAGGTTTCCTTCCTCCATGCCTAAACTAAAGCTGAATTCGAGTGGAAAGGGGCAGTTTTAATGTAAAGGATTTTTTGTCAATTATTGCAATTTTTTTCAAATTGCGCTAGTTTTTTCAAAAAACAAACTATTGATGAGTAGTATTCATGACGATAAGGCCGAAACTCCCAAAAAGATTGGAGAAAATCGACTTTTAGTAATGCGTTTTCTGAGCGCACTGTGTGAAAGAATAAGCACATCCGGGCATTTTACACGGTTTTGCCCACTTAGAGACGCCATCTTTGATTCCCCATGTGTAGCCGAGAGCGCGTCACACACGGCACGGTGAGTGCGCACTCTAGTTTTCTAATATAACTCTATGGGTTTTTACCATTAAGTTGTATAGTTTACCACGTCACGCGAGGGTAATATTAACACTGAGTTGTATAGTTTACCACGTTAGGGCTATTACCAGCGAGTTGTATTGTTTACCACGTGAGGGTAATATTAACACTGAGTTGTATAGTTTACCACGTGAGGGTTATTACCAGTGAGTTGTATAGTTTACCGCGTGAGGGTTATTACCAGTGAGTTGTATCCTTTACCGCGTGAGAGTTATTACCAGTTGAGTTGTATCTTTACCACGTGAGGTTTATTATCAGTGAGTTGTATAGTTTACCACGTGAGGTTTATTACCAGTGAGTGGTATAGTTTATCATGTGAGGGCTATAAATTACCAGTGGGAAGTATAGCTTACCACGTGAGGTCTTATTACCAATGAGTGGTATAGTTTACCACGTGAGGATTATGACCAGTGAGTGGTATAGTCGTGGTGGTTATTATCAGTACAATGATCAGTGGTGCAGTTGACCACTAAGGTCTACAGATTGAAGCTATAGCCTAAGTAGTTCTTCAGTTGACCACTAAGGTTTATCTAGAAGCTATAAGTAGTGGTGCAGTTGACCACGGGGATTCATGCCGTAGTGCTGCAGCCTTGACCACTGAGGTTTACCTATAGAAGCTATAAGTAGTGGTGCAGTTGACCACTATCTCCCGGGCATATTCTGACCCAATTTCAATGCAATTCAATCATGCATCACCGAGCAATTAGTGATTGTCTCGAAATCCCAATTTTGTTGCCATTACAAATAAGTGACAATGGTAGTTGTGATCTGTGTGTAGTGAATGCGGGCTGCCACGTCGAGGGCACATTTACAGGTTACAACTAAGAATAGTAAGATAACCTCCATTGTCACTCAATTGTAATGGCAGGAAAATTGACCTTTCCAGACAATCAATATTTGCTCAGTGATACATAAATTGATTGCATTGAAATTTCGTCAGTATCTCCCACGGAGATACTGAATGCAACAGACTAAGATCAAAACATCATATTTTGGTTAAAATGGGTATCGTTTTTTAGGGGGACACACTGTATAAGGTAGATGCTGCAAACGAACCAAAAATAGGCTACTCCCACCGTTCGTTATCGCCCCCTTGCTTCTGGGTATCCACCCATCCTTGTCTAAGGCTAATAAATATTTTGGGCCACCGGTAAATAAGACCTCTCGTAGGTTTGGACCACGCTGACCCGCCATCACACTAACAATATTTCCCCGGTGTCACGAGCTCAGGTGAGCGGCGTGCTGAGCTGACCGGGTTACGAAACCAGTCAGCTAGGGAGCACGTGACGAACACGGGCTGAACTTTCTGGCGTGCCGTGTTGGCCGGTAGTAAAGTACGTACAATCGAACCATATGGAAACGGCAGGGGAATTTTGAGATTAAAAAGGAATGGCTGTGTCTGTTCCTTCCTCCATGGTGAAAGGGAGCAGTAAACTGACATCATGACAGCCACACATTCCAAGTTAGTGGTAGAGTGATTAACTCCAGGCCTGTAGGGATCTATATATAGGGACATCGTTTTCTAGTAGGCCTATGTTGTATTAGTCTTTTGTACTGCAGTGTTCTGTACAGCAGTTAAGACAAGTCCTCAGACCTTGGAGTGATAGGTCGTAGGTTTATATGGGCATTTCTACGGTTTTGGGACATTTTGTAACGTAATTTACCTCTTTTTGGCATATTTGCATGCATTTCAAGGAACCATACATTGGTATACTTGCTGATGCCAATAAAACCTTTTTAAATTGGAGTCCTTCAGGAATGATTGATAAAAAAAAGGTTAAAGTCACTCAAAAGGTAACTTACGTGACCGTGGAAATGCCAACTTATACGCTTGCGCTAAAATTTACACGATGAAAATTCAAAATGGCCACTAACACAAAAGTATTTGTGCTAAACAGTCATAAAATGTTTTGCTCCGCTCATAGTCCAGTGTAGTCTCATTCCATGTCCATACATTTATTACTAAAAGTTGATGTATACTGTTTTACTGGTGTTATTCAATACAACATAAACAGCCAGATTCTGGACTGCTTTCGGTGATTATTGAAGTATTTCTGTCAAGTTCATTACAATACCCAAACCCCGTCAAGTGTTATCCCTATGACTCATAAAAACGTTCACAGGCTCACTAGTTTTTAGTTCAACCACTGCCTTCCAATATTGGCCTATTTGAATTTTGCCGCAATCAAATACTACAAACACGGAGTGTGATCCTTAGGTCAACTTGTCAAATTATACCATTCATTTATATTCAGTGGAAGTCAACCGAGATAACCTTGTCTCCAATATCACACATTCTTAATATTGTCAGTTCAATGATCATATTAATCATTAAAGAGGATCTTCAACACTCAACAAACCTCGCTTTATTTGTTAGAACTATAATCATTAAATTACTTGACATGAGAAAACAAAAAATTTATCTCACACTGAACACAGAAAGAGAGTCTTTTTGATGATTTTTCTCTCCACATGCTCAACCCGCAAGCTAACCCAAAATTGAAACTGTCTGAATTTCGTCAATGGGGGCAGCAGACATTTCATGAAAAGGCTCCGTACTATGACGTCATGAGCTTTTCATTAAATGAATAGCTCATGATGTCATAGTACGGAGCCTTTTCATCAAAAAGACTCTCTTTCTGTGTTCAGTGTGAGATAATTTTTTTTTTCTCATGTCAAGTAATTTAATGATTATAGTTCTAACAAATAAAGCGAGGTTTGTTGTGTGTTGAAGATCCTCTTTAATTTATTGCATGTTTACCACTCCAGACCCCTGACTATCTTATATATCAACAATCAGATCAGATAATTGACCACAAGATCACAAGAGTTTGGCCACTGCTCCAGCGGCCAAAGGCCAAGGCATAAACAACTCAGCACACCAATAAAATGGACCAGTTTTCGTCTTGCTTTGCACAAGCAGGTGTGAGACGAGTTATCATTGGTCTGCCGCGCGCACTCAGTGAGGTAGTCTGGTTCCCGGACCAAAAAAGCTCCCGACTATTGTTTGTCAAATGTAGGGTTCGGTATCGGCCACTGATCTATACAAACTGGATAGGTCGCGGGGCAGTGATTACACAGCGAGCCGTGAAGTCACCAGCGGCCATGTTAGGATATTCAGCACAATACACGGGTTTACACTTCGGAGGCCATCTTGGATTTTATCGCAACTTCAAAACGAGGCACTTCTACGCATGCGCACTTTTCGAAGTGTAAGCCCGTCCATTGTCGAAGACAATACACGTGTTTACACTTCTGCGGTTTTAATCGCGACTTCGAAACGAGGCACTATCACGCATGCGCACTTTTGGAAGTGTAAACCCGTGTATACTCATTGCACTGCATGACTACACAGCAAGCAGTGCAGCAATTCTCTGTATACACCGGCCTATGGGCCTGCCAATGTATTGAATATCCCAAAATGGCCGCACGGATGCTTCACCTGCAGAGCAGCGCGACCTATCCAGTTTGTATAGATCAGTGGTATCGGCTAAATTCAATGCAGGTTCACGTGACCAAAAAAGAACATTTTTGACTTTTTACGGAAAATTCCGAAACATTACGAACTCGTTTTCGTCCAAATTCGGATAGTTACGTTGACTGTCGGCTATTTCCGACAGGTCACGCAAGGTCATGCACGTCATGGAAAGACACGTCATGTAAATATGAATAAATTTTGTGCTACAGTTAGCCAAAATAGAGCATAATTATTATTGTCCACATACAACAGAGCACTTTTCCTATTATGCACTTTTGAGTTTGTTTTATGGTTTTTCACCACTCTTTGAACTCTTATTCTGCGCAGATAGAATTGCATGTGCTTACAAAATGTGTAAAAATGAATGATAAAATGGAATATCGCTTAACTCTAAAACTAGCTTCCGCGACTGCGCAGACATGACAGCTGTGTCATGTTCTATTTCTAACCGTAGCTGATTCCTGACCTAAGATTTTTAAAGGTTTACTGCACTCAAAACACATATGAAGTTAAATACATCTGTATTGTTATAAAACTCAACCTGTCTATCAATGTTTGTGATAAAAAAATATTGTATATCGAAAAAATAGGTACTTTAGATCCATAATTTAGTATACCCCACTTTTCGCGACGAAAAAGCTTGCTTACGTCACAGGCAGAACGCCATTCAGTCTTCTGTGGTGCAAGCTATACTAGTTCTGTAGGTGACGTCACTCGTTATTGGCTTTTCCGTGTTCAACGGAAAAGGTATTGTTTTTGTTCTGATTTTTTTTTTTCTTCTTCCTTCTTCTTCTTCTTCTTCTTCTTCTTCTTCTTCTTGTCGTTGGAAATCCTATAGACAAAGCACATGTGCATTCTCGGTGCCACTTTTGCCACTTTTAAACTGCCGATTTTAATCAAACTTGGTCAAAACAAAGTCCCCACAGCGTAGTTGGTTGCCGAAACTTTTCGTCATCATGACGTCATCAGGTGTCACGTGACAGTGTCTTAAAGGGGCAAACTTCAGACATCAATTATGAACGAACCCTAGGTCTGATTGAGTTGAAACTTGGTATGTATCTAAGTCGGGAAGTGTTATATCGAAAAATTGCAATGACGTCATCATGACGTCATTCCCTGATTTTTTATGATTTATTGAAATTTTGGGTCATTAAAGTTCTTTTAACGATATCTAGTAAACGAAACAGGATATCTTTGAATTTCTTTTTGATAATTCTTCAGCATACACCATAGATGAACACTGCATAGACAAAAATTCAATGACGTCATCATGACGTCATAAAAAATGCGATTTTTATAGCACATAGTAGGACCGGCCGATGGCCTTGAAAATTGGTACATTGGTGAATTGGAGGTTCGGAATTGTAATTATGAAGTTACGTCAAGACAGCGTCATTTTTGTATTTTTTATGATTTTTTGAATATTTTTCACGCTATAGCCCATTGACTTGTACAGGGCAAACAGGAAGTAGCTCCTCATTTAAAAGTGGTAAGAGCTAGGATCATGATTCTTTCACCAAATATCAATGTTAGGCAAGGTCTTTCTTTGTGACACATTGCTTGACCTCTGTGTCCTCTACTTCCGGTCAAACAGGAAGTAGCTCCTCATTTAAAAGTAGTTACAGCTATGATCATGATTATTTCACCAAAAGTGAATGTAAGGCAATTTCCTTCATTTGTGTCACATCGCTTGACCTCTGTGACCTCTACTTCCGGTCAAACAGGAAGTAGCTCCTCATTTAAAAGTTGTATGAGCTAGGATCATGATTCTTTCAGCAAAAGTAAATGTTAGGCAAGGTCTTTCCCTGTGACAGAAACATGACCAAGTCAGGTGACTTCAGATTTAAGTTGCACTCTTAAAAAGGATAAAGCTTAATATCTTAATCAAATTTTTTGTGTGTATAATGTTTTGAGAATTTTTTAATATCATAAAAAGGAAAAGCCATGTGTTCTGTTTTCAACAGACACAATATCTAGTTTCTTCTTCTTCTTCTTCTTGTCGTTTGGAATTCCTATAGACAAAGCACAGGGGCATTCTCGGTGCCACTTTTGCCACTTTTAAACTGCCGATTTTAATCAAGCTTGGTCAAAACAAAGTCCCCACAGCGTAGTTGGTTGCCGAAACTTTTCGTCATCATGACGTCATCAGGTGTCACGTGACAGTGTCTTAAAGGGGCAAACTTCAGACATCAATTATGAACGAACCCTAGGTCTGATTGAGTTGAAACTTGGTATGTATCTAAGTCGGGAAGTGTTATATCGAAAAATTGCAATGACGTCATCATGACGTCATTCCCTGATTTTTTATGATTTATTGAAATTTTGGGTCATTAAAGTTCTTTTAACGATATCTAGTAAACGAAACAAGATATCTTTGAATTTCTTTTTGATAATTCTTCAGCATACACCATAGATGAACACTGCATAGACAAAAATTCAATGACGTCATCATGACGTCATAAAAAATGCGATTTTTATAACACATAGTAGGACCGGCCGATGGCCTTGAAAATTGGTACATTGGTGAATTGGAGGTTCGGAATTGTAAATATGAAGTTACGTCAAGACAGCGTCATTTTTGTATTTTGTATGATTTTTTGAATATTTTTCACGCTATAGCCCATTGACTTGTACAGGGCAAACAGGAAGTAGCTCCTCATTTAAAAGTGGTAAGAGCTAGGATCATGATTCTTTCACCAAATATCAATGTTAGGCAAGGTCTTTTTTTGTGACACATTGCTTGACCTCTGTGTCCTCTACTTCCGGTCAAACAGGAAGTAGCTCCTCATTTAAAAGTAGTTACAGCTATGATCATGATTATTTCACCAAAAGTGAATGTAAGGCAATTTCCTTCATTTGTGTCACATCGCTTGACCTCTGTGACCTCTACTTCCGGTCAAACAGGAAGTAGCTCCTCATTTAAAAGTTGTATGAGCTAGGATCATGATTCTTTCAGCAAAAGTAAATGTTAGGCAAGGTCTTTCCCTGTGACACAAACATGACCAAGTCAAGTGACTTCAGATTTAAGTTGCACTCTTAAAAAGTATAAAGCTTAATATCTTAATCAAATGTTTTGTGTGTATAATGTTTTGAGAATTTTTTAATATCATAAAAAGGAAAAGCCATGTGTTCTGTTTTCAACAGACACAATATCTAGTTGTTGTGTGGATCGGTTCCAAGGGGGACATTGTTTGTTTTTTTGTTGGGGGGGGGGCGGGTCATACATGTACTGATTTTGTATCTTTTTGGTCAAAATTAAGAACTTACATAAACACATATATTTATATTGTCATTAATTATGTATTAAGCAATAACTTTAAAGCACTTTCACCCCTTTTCCAAATTTGATTACAGTAAACCTTTAATAAGAGTCGTCAGGGAATCTTCGGGTAGGGAACCATACTATCAGTGAGGCAGCTCAGTACGCCGGTCAGCTAAGCCCGTGACACAGGCACTTGCCGAGAAAACACCCCCTTCGCACGGTTCATGAAACCAACCATAGAAAATGCCAAATGACCTTTAGGCCTATATTATTGTACATGTGTAAGTCGTTGCATGATTAACCTGCAAAACGGCGAAGACGCACTGCGATGTAAATACCTCCGCTTATATGTAAAATGTACATATACAGTATGGTGCAAGTCAGTTTTTACAAATGAATTTAAATTAACTTGTCTCACGAGATGCGTTACGTTCATATTCCCCATCAGCCTCTAAATGCTGTCACTTACTTTCCGAATAGCCTAGTCAAAGTGAACACATGGGGGTGGTACTGCCTTCCGATTCTTGTAATGTCGGCGCATGTCTGTTCCGGTGAACCTGGTCGATACAACGGGAAATCACCGATCAGAGGCCACACCCTCGGCCCAGGAGGCCAGCTGTATTTCAGCCGGTACGTGACACACCGGTACACCAGCACCGTCACTAGGAAAACCACGCACAACAGGAGAATACGGGACAAATTTAAGTCCATACTTGCCAAAAGTGAGACAACTTTATCGGTGAGTGCCATGATGATGAAGTTCACAGGTCAACTAGTAATACATAGCCCTACCTGCAACGCCTACCGGTGCTTATCAGGGAGGTTTAGATTGGTGTGAACGTGGACTTCGTTCAAGTCGACGCTGTGAAGTGGACAACTCATATTGACTGTTGTTGCTTGTTAAATCGCAGACATTCGGAATGGCTCAACTACAGTAATAAGTCCATGTAAATGACTAAGTCAAAGAGAAATCAGTTTAACCTTTCTGAACAAGGCCATGGAAAACTTAGCTTATGGATGCGACTTTAAACCAATTGTCTTTGTAAATTAACAAACGAAAACAAAACCCGATGCTAATAAATAATAAAAGAAATAACCATAACACAATACTCTGGAATATGATGTATTAAAATCTTGAAATGAGTACTCTAGGAAAAAAACAAAAAAAAACAAAGAAAGACTATAAATGTAGGTTATAGTGAAATCAATATTAAAAACCAATGAAATACAATGCTAAACAATACACACCTGGGTCACACCTTAAGCACCAAAGTTTGCTTAAGCACCAAAAAAAACCTTCTTAAATAAATCCAGTATGCCAGCCAAAACTCATTGTGAATGTTATGCTCAACAAACAATGGCCAAATACAAGTCAAAATCAGTAAACATCACATGAACATTTGGTTGGTAATCCTGTTTGATCAAGGAAGACTGAAATTGGCTAATGATTCTTAAACTCTGGGTACAGTCACTGAGCTCGACCCAACCCAAGTCGAATATCTAAAGAGCCTATTATCATCTTACCTGTAGGGCACAATACATAAACTAAACCAAGTCACTTCACAGTTTATGTACATTAAGCCTACACACAGACAATAGCAATCAAGGTAACACTGTATCAAATAAGAAGTGGTCAGTGCAAGTTCAAGTTTATGATACGCAGTAGACGTAATCAAGTCTAATAAGCTCATACAAATCATTTGCGTTTGGATCCTATAAGGATCTTTATCGAAGGCTAATGCAAGATCATACAAATGAAGATACACGTACATGGATTGGAGAATCAGGGCAAAAGGGGAAGCGATGGAGGAAGAGGGGTGTAGGCATGTGTGGTCAGGGAAAAAAGGGTCCGGAGTGGGCAACATCAATGTGGAAAATGACAAAGGCGTAGACAAGAATGGGGCTGGGGGAACTTGGATTAGCAAGGTACGGACAGAGGATAAGTGGAGCTGGTAAGGTTGGTGTACACAATATTGCGGAGGTCGGGAATACTTGTAGATGAATGAAAGGAGACAACAGAAGAAGTATTTTAGTAATTTCCTTCCTGGATGTTGAGCTCATGGGGTTGAATGGTCCGCAGAATGAATGTCATCCATATTTTCTCCCTGCTGAGCCGGACCAAGTCTCTGCGGTGGCCAAGTGATTCAATGCCCTGCAAGATTATTACAGGAAATTAGGTGTTTAAGTAGATTGAAGTGGAGACCTACTGAGGTGTTTCTGAATTTTGACAGTGGACCTGTGACCATAGAATCGATTCTTAAGGGTGTTTTTGGTCTCCCCACACACTGGATGTTGCATATCCTGCTAGAAAGGAGATGAATTACACGTAGTGCAGGTAATATTCCCTTTGGTCTTATGGGTGGAGCCATTGCCTGTGAAAGAAGCAGACTCATGAATATGGTTCTGGCAGGCCACACATCTCGAACTGCACTTAAAAGTCCATACTGGAAAGGGGAAGATACATTATTAGTGAGTGAGACGTCGGCCCCCACAATCAATGTCTCGGAGGTTGCGAGGACGTAGGCAAAGATGGGGTTTTGGCCCTGAGGAGACGGTCCGGGGTGTGAAGAATGTGATGGCTATCATTGGTGATTCTGCGTAACCGGGGGGAGTGATGTAAAGAAGTAACAAGAGCAACATTGTTTAATATATTATTGTAGTATCAACGGGTTTTTGTCCTTGAGAACTGCTGATCTGGAATGAGTGCGAGTTTTATCGATGGCACTCCGCACCCTGCGAGAGCTGTGGCCTGTAGCAACCAAGTGTTTCTTCAGTTCCTGTGAATGTTTGGAGAAATCTTACTCATTAGTTCTTAACCAAAAAAAAAATGACCGGGAGCAAAATCAACCGTATAGTTACTTGGAGAAATTACTCTGGGCTAACACAATGGTGGGATTGTCAACCATTTCAAACTTAAGGCAAAACTTAGAACATAAGGTATGAATGATTTTGAATGTCAGTCGAAACTTAAAGAATATCATATTCTAAACAATTAAACTTTAAAATACATGTACTATACCGTTTTAGAAAAATAAGACATTAGACTAGCAATTAATAAAACACTTAAACAAAGCACCAAAATTACTATATCTTCAATTAATTGTCCATTATGCAGAAAATTGTCAAACCTCCAAGATATCAAAATAGTCCTACATCATAATCACCAAAACTGCAGAAACGTTGCTGGATGCTCAAAGTAGACATTAAACCAGACAAATATCAATTCAGCCATGAATTGGGGACCCAATTAAACAGAACCAGATTAATCCACCGGCCTGTTATCATTAACTTTCACTCTAACTAGAAAACTTTCGAGTATCAAATAAAAGGTAAAACATGACATGTGAGTACGAATCTCGAAAACACGCAGCAAAAACATTTCTTTGTCCAAAGAAAGGGTCTCAGCTGACCCCCAGTTACTCCCTGGGTTCCGCTTTGACTTGGAATTTAGGAGGATCCATGAAGAGCCACTCTGCCGCCAACTTGGGTTTAGGGTCACCGTCTGGGAGCTTGAACTTGTACTTCTGGATCAGGGTGACGTAGAAGACGAAGAACTCCTTTTGAGTGTGGTGCTCACTGACACAGCTTCTGCGTCCTGTAGAAAATTGATATGGTTATAACTCAGAAAATGTTATACAACGTTTCAGTAAGTTGGTTAGCATCATGGTGAACTTTACAGAAAAGGTGAAGACAATACCCACCGATCGAGTATGGCATGAAGTAATCTGGACGTGCGATACGACCCTGCTCGTTGATGAACCTCTCTGGTCTGAAGTTTTCAGGATCACCCCACAAATCAGGATCAAAGTGCACAGCGTAGATGTTCGCGATGACCGGTGTACCTTTAGGAATCCTGTACCCAAAAATCTCAACATCCTGTGCAGTGGAATGCTGCGCAAAAAGCCAGAAGACGGCGTTCATGCGAAGGGATTCAAGAACGACGCCCTCCGTGTACGGCATCTTCTCTTTGTCCTGTAACTTCGGTGGCCGGTCCCCGATGACCTCTTGGATCTCGTTGAAGACTTTCTGCTGCACCTCCGGATGAAGCACCGTTGCCAACATCATGAAGAGGAATATACTGACAGCTATGTCTCCTTGATCGGGAAGGAGCATGAATATCATCCACAACAACTTCTCGTCTTTGAAATCCCTCAAGTCGCTGTTAGGGTCGTTTTTAGCCATTTCGATCAAGCATGCGTCCACCATATCACGGGGGTGGTCGGGATCCAGGGTGGC
This sequence comes from Astropecten irregularis, assembly GCA_963971285.1. Classification (NCBI taxonomy): domain Eukaryota; kingdom Metazoa; phylum Echinodermata; class Asteroidea; order Paxillosida; family Astropectinidae; genus Astropecten; species Astropecten irregularis. The sequence goes on along the minus strand of OZ020244.1, from coordinate 36,750,169 downwards.
CCTGTGCTCGTCTATGTGCTTTTGAACAAATGCCAGCAATTCCACTGTTTTCTTTTTCGCGACCCGCAGACGGGAGCTGAGCTTTATTTTGTCAAAAAGGGGCAAGAACGGTTCCACAGCGAACAGTTCCAGAAATGCCAAACCCCACTCCGCCATGGTATCCATAAATTTGGTGTATTCTTTGTCACCTTGCTCGTAGGTGGTAGAGAAAATCATAGATAAAGTTACATTCATAAAGCAGGGGACAAGATGTTCAGAGATATCAAACGGCTTGCCATTCTTCTTCTTGATGCATTCAACGAGGTTACTAGCTTCTTGGGCGATAGCTGCCTCAGAGCCTGACGTCCCGTATCCTAACTGACGGAGGGTTCGCATCATGTACTTCTTCTCTCTTTTCCACGATTCGGTGAATGACTCCAAGAAAACGCCTGAAATAAAACGACATGATAAAACGTTGACCTTAAAGGTGAAGTACGGGATTGTTAAGGATAAGATAAACATTTCCGATCTAAAAGATTGTTATTTTTCAAGTAACGTTTATACTACAAACAATACTCTTTCTTCAACGGGTCGAAAAATTCCTTTTGATTGTTTTCGATAAGGGAGATATCTGGAACGGGTTTCATCTTCTTGTTGACTCTGTAAAAAATTCTTGTGGATTAAATCAAATTCGGAGAAAATAACGCCACTGAGAATTCCATTTTGTTTTCAAATCGATGCTTGTACAGTAATTTGCTGACGTGCGACATGGAGTCACATAATGATTGTCAGTTTAACAAGGTATCTTGCCCAAAATACTATTAACTCTCTCGAGATCTCAACACCAGGAATATGGAATTTCCTCGCCGCTAACCATTTTGTATAATTATACTTTGTGTTACTTTTCCACCCATCATCTTAAAGATGATTATCAAAAAGAAGGATTCCCATGTTATTATTGTGTATATACGACCAAGCTGACATTTACCAATTGGTCTGGAATTTGGAGTGATAAACCTAAAAAGCCAGGAGTCTGGGCGGTCGGATATGACGGCATGCTGCTTCACGAATGCCTCCTTTATGGCGTTAGCGCTGTTTAGAATCAGTTGTTTCCTGCAATGGGGAGAAAAACTTTTTATTTCACTATTTCTTTTCACTCTGAGAATTTGGAGTATGAACAAGTCCTATGAATGTTACCAAAAAAAACCCAAACACACAAACAAACAAAAATCACTATTTCTTCTGTTAAGATTTCAGCATGTATATCAATTGTTTTTATGTTTTACCTATTGAAGCTATATTAGTGGGGCAGTTGACCCCTGAGGTTTATCTAGAAGCTATAAGTAGTGGTGCAGTTGACCACTGAGGTTTATCTAGAAGCTATAAGTAGTGGTGCAGTTGACCACTGAGGTTTATCTAGAAGCTATAAGTAGTGGTGCAGTTGACCACTTAGGTTTATCTAGAAGCTATAAGTAGTGGTGCAGTTGACCACTGAGGTTTATCTAGAAGCTATAAGTAGTGTTGCAGCTGACCACTTAGGTTTATCTAGAAGCTATAAGTAGTGTTGCAGTTGACCACTGAGGTTTACCTAGAAGCTATAAGTAGTGATGCAGTTGACCACTTAGGTTTATCTAGAAGCTATAAGTAGTGGTGCAGTTGACCACTGAGGTTTATCTAGAAGCTATAAGTAGTGGTGCAGTTGACCACTGAGGTTTATCTAGAAGCTATAAGTAGTGTTGCAGCTGACCACTTAGGTTTATCTAGAAGCTATAAGTAGTGGTGCAGTTGACCACTTAGGTTTATCTAGAAGCTATAAGTAGTGGTGCAGCTGACCACTTAGGTTTATCTAGAAGCTATAAGTAGTGATGCAGTTGACCACTTAGGTTTATCTAGAAGCTATAAGTAGTGATGCAGTTGACCACTTAGGTTTATCTAGAAGCTATAAGTAGTGGTGCAGTTGACCACTGAGGTTTATCTAGAAGCTATAAGTAGTGGTGCAGTTGACCACTTAGGTTTATCTAGAAGCTATAAGTAGTGGTGCAGTTGACCACTTAGGTTTATCTAGAAGCTATAAGTAGTGGTGCAGTTGACCACTGAGGTTTATCTAGAAGCTATAAGTAGTGATGCAGTTGACCACTTAGGTTTATCTAGAAGCTATAAGTAGTGGTGCAGTTGACCACTTAGGTTTATCTAGAAGCTATAAGTAGTGATGCAGTTGACCACTGAGGTTTACCTAGAAGCTATAAGTAGTGGTGCAGTTGACCACTTAGGTTTATCTAGAAGCTATAAGTAGTGATGCAGTTGACCACTTAGGTTTATCTAGAAGCTATAAGTAGTGGTGCAGTTGACCACTTAGGTTTATCTAGAAGCTATAAGTAGTGGTGCAGTTGACCACTTAGGTTTATCTAGAAGCTATACGTAGTGGTGCAGTTGACCACTGAGGTTTACCTAGAAGCTATAAGTAGTGGTGCAGTTGACCACTTAGGTTTATCTAGAAGCTATAAGTAGTGTTGCAGTTGACCACTTAGGTTTATCTAGAAGCTATAAGTAGTGATGCAGTTGACCACTTAGGTTTATCTAGAAGCTATAAGTAGTGGTGCAGTTGACCACTTAGGTTTATCTAGAAGCTATAAGTAGTGATGCAGTTGACCACTTAGGTTTATCTAGAAGCTATAAGTAGTGATGCAGTTGACCACTTAGGTTTATCTAGAAGCTATAAGTAGTGGTGCAGCTGACCACTTAGGTTTACCTAGAAGCTATAAGTAGTGATGCAGTTGACCACTTAGGTTTATCTAGAAGCTATAAGTAGTGATGCAGTTGACCACTTAGGTTTATCTAGAAGCTATAAGTAGTGATGCAGTTGACCACTTAGGTTTATCTAGAAGCTATAAGTAGTGTTGCAGTTGACGACTTAGGTTTATCTAGAAGCTATAAGTAGTGATGCAGTTGACCACTTAGGTTTATTTAGAAGCTATAAGTAGTGGTGCAGTTGACCACTTAGGTTTATCTAGAAGCTATAAGTAGTGATGCAGTTGACCACTTAGGTTTATCTAGAAGCTATAAGTAGTGGTGCAGTTGACCACTTAGGTTTATCTAGAAGCTATAAGTAGTGATGCAGTTGACCACTTAGGTTTATCTAGAAGCTATAAGTAGTGGTGCAGTTGACCACTTAGGTTTATCTAGAAGCTATAAGTAGTGGTGCAGTTGACCACTTAGGTTTATCTAGAAGCTATAAGTAGTGGTGCAGTTGACCACTTAGGTTTATCTAGAAGCTATAAGTAGTGTTGCAGTTGACCACTTAGGTTTATCTAGAAGCTATAAGTAGTGATGCAGTTGACCACTTAGGTTTATCTAGAAGCTATAAGTAGTGGTGCAGTTGACCACTTAGGTTTATCTAGAAGCTATAAGTAGTGGTGCAGTTGACCACTTAGGTTTATCTAGAAGCTATACGTAGTGGTGCAGTTGACCACTGAGGTTTACCTAGAAGCTATAAGTAGTGGTGCAGTTGACCACTTAGGTTTATCTAGAAGCTATAAGTAGTGTTGCAGTTGACCACTTAGGTTTATCTAGAAGCTATAAGTAGTGATGCAGTTGACCACTGAGGTTTACCTAGAAGCTATAAGTAGTGGTGCAGTTGACCACTTAGGTTTATCTAGAAGCTATAAGTAGTGATGCAGTTGACCACTTAGGTTTATCTAGAAGCTATAAGTAGTGGTGCAGTTTTCACTTAGGTTTACTTATACAAGCTTTAATTATCTTTGTTCGCACATACTGCTTTATACCAAGGATCATTTCATCGATACTCGCTTTCAATGATTGGTAATTCAGTCAATTTTCCCTTGTGGTTATTTTGATGATTTAATTGATCAATAAGCCGTAATGATCCTCTTGAGTTATTCCCATGTACTGTTTCTCAGGTTGCAGCACTGCTGCGAGTATCGATGAAATGATCCCTGAGATGGCTTCTGACTACCAAACGAACAAAAAAAATTTACTATTTGGGACACCGCCAACGTAGGGCTAGATAGCTCATTTCGCAGAGCGCCTGTATGGTATTCAAAAAGATCGCCATTTCGAATCCCGCTCCAGTCAATTTGTCTTTGATCATCTTTCAATGAAATATAAATCTTGGCAATATAAATGTACTTGTCTTGATCAGCCTCTAAATGCATCCTCATGATCCACTTACTTTCCGAATAACCTAGTCAAAGTGAACACGTCAGGGTGGTACTGCTTTCCGATTCTTGTAATGTTGGCGCATGTCTGTTCCGGTGAACCTGGTCCATACAACGGGAAATCACCCATCAGAGGCCAGACCCTCGGCCCAGGAGGATAGCTGTATTTCAGCCGGTACGTTACACACCGGTACACCAGCACCGTCACTAGGAAAACCACGCACAACAGGAGAATGCGGGACAAATTTAAGTCCATACTCGCCGAAAGTGAGACAACTTTATCGGTGAACGCCATGATGAAGTTCACGGGCCGACTAGTTAGGCCTATACATAATAAGCCCTACCTACACAGTCTACGTATTATTGTTGTTCAATAAATGTTGAAGTATTGAACTTTGTCATTTTATCAATTATTGATAAAATGTTTTATTCGCAAAATTTCCCCTTACTGGCAGTTTCTGAACTGCCAGTGCAAGGATGTGTGTATGTGCTCTCTGTAGCAGTGTTTTGTACATGCGCACACATGGGTAATTTACTGTGTACACATACATTGTACTATGGCAAGCAAGTATCTCAGCAAGATCCAGGTCAGCCAATAGGCTGCAGGATTGCCTTATTGCTTCATGCATATTCATTACTTGTAGACAGTAATGGTTGCAGGGGTGTGTGATATTGTTTGTTGTTTACTTTGCAACCTTCTGTTGTGTCACATACAGATCAAGTATGTGAATTGGAAATTGTATTTTTGTGAATTTTTGTTCTTTTGGGATTGGCACTACCACTGCTTCTGCATTTGACCTTTTCATGTTTGTTCTAGTCAGTTCTTGAATTAGGGTCTTGCCTGGGCTCTGTTTACTACTGTTTTTGCTACTTCTACTCTCGTGTTTCCCTTGGATTGTGGTCAACTTCTGGAACTCTAACGTTACTGTAATAAGGCCTAATACGCCTAACGTTAGGCTACTGCTCAAACTTTTCTTTTTCTTTGGATTGGATTTGAACCTCCTTCACCCGCGTCTGTCACAGCGGACTTTTACTGTTTGTGGACTAACTTCAAGTTAGTGCTAGCATCACGATGCCACAGGGCCAGAAGCGTCAAGCGGATGGGATTCCACCTCTCGTTCGTAGGAAATATACGAAACGGAACATTAACATTAATCCATCTGTGACTGTGGGACCGTTGTGGGACCAACGGATTTTCATCCTGACCCTGGGGCCAGTGAGGGCGTCCCAACTTGTGGACCTACGGTTGCACCCAAGTAAATAAACTCCCATAGACATGGTAAATCCTCCAACTTCAAAAATCATTTAAAAATAGACATAACTCTCACAGCTGTTCAAGTTGCACAGAAAAAAGATGATGAACATGTCACCTTTCATTTTCTTTTCATTTTATGGTAGGGTGACCATTGGATTTTTGAGTTATACTCATTCTCAGCTTACCACCCCTAAAACAAGGTATGGATCACTCCAATCAAAGAAGTTATTTTCAAAAAAAAACATCCCTCTGCAAAGCGGCTATAATAGACCCACTTTCTCACCCAATTGCATCAAAAATGGTCACAAATGGAAGCCCAGAGTCCAGGCAGGAGGTCCAGTGCCATATTTCTTCAATCCTTCGTTTTCATAGCTCTTACAACTCTCTTATTTAAAAGATATTGAGTGCTTTACTTTTATTAATGAGCTCGGCGGACGGATTTCGGCCCTATTTACTTGAGTGCACCCCTATCGTGGACAGTTTGCCGCCGGAGAGTTGTCCGCCAGCCATGCCAGCAAGGGATGCAACAGCGGCACAGTCGGGTAGGCCTTTGTCCAGTACAGATCATATTGCTAGTGGGTCTTATGTAACTAATACTGGAGTTCTCTTTAATGATCCATGCGTTGTTCCTTGTAATAGTAATAATAGTGGAAGTAGGCCTAGTACTAGTAGTGGTAGTGCCAATCCTACTGTCAATGTCAATGTACCTGTGCAAGTGGGTGACTTACAGTTGTCTCCGCAACCGATGCCAATACCCAGGGTAGGCTTAGATCACACAGATTTTACTCCATTGGGGGGTCACGTTCCTTTGGCTCTCAAAGAAAAGATTTGGCAGGGGGCATATGTGGCTTTGTCATTGCTCCCGAAAGACAGCGCTACTGCCGTATTGTCTCGAGCTGATCCATCACCTCTGCTCACTCTTGCATTAGAAGGGGATAGAATGGTTGTGCGCCAGGCGGGAATGACATCAACAAAAAAGGTTGATACCATTGACAAATGGTCATCCGCCTTCCACACCTTTATGGCCATTGACTTCATCAAGCATCCCTCCCGTTTTTCGGAGCTTCTTAAGTATGCTGAGACAGTTCGGTTGGCTGCACTTCAATTCCCCGGTTTTGGTTGGCGTAGGTATTATGAACAATTTCGTCTTGCTTAGGAAATTCAACCTTCCCAGTCTTGGGGGGGCATGGGGCATTAGATGTTGAGTTGTGGCTTACAGTAGCTGCTGCACCTGTGATGACAGCACAGCATATGGGTAATTCAGGTTTAAGGGTATTGCCATCGGCTGTCAAGGGTCAAAGGGCAAATATTTGTTTTGCTTTCAATGGTATCAAGGGCTGCCATTTTCGGGGGTGCAAGTGGACACACAAGTGCAGTAAATGTTTTGCATTTGGTCATGGTGCTCAGCTTTGCAGGTCTGGGGCCCAGTCACGGCCTGGTGCATGGGTTGGGGCCAAGCGTAATGCTGGCCATACTAAAACCACCAATAGAGCTGAGCAACTTGGTAATACAGGGAAAGCTTCAATGAATACTAGCAATCAGTCCTCGGCTGTCCGTAGCACTTTTCGTTCTCCCAACACCAATTAGGGTAAACATGTTGTGTTCTTGGTTAGTCACTTATCCTAACCGGGATGATGCAGTTATTTTGATGACAGGTTTTTCGGGAGGGCTTTTCTCTTAATTATGATGGTTCACGGTTTAGCCGAGATTCTCATTGTCTTTTGTCTGCAGTCCATAATCCGCATATTGTGAGAGAGAAATTGGCTAAAGAAATTGATTTAGGGCGTGTAGCCGGGCCTTTTGCAGTTTGGCCTTTCCCTAATTTACAATGTTCCCACATTGGCTTGGTACCAAAGCACGAGCCAAATTCCTTTAGGCGTATCCATCATTTGTCTTTTCCCCAAGGGGGTTCAATTAATGATTTCATTGATAAAGAGAAGTGTAAAGTGCATTATGCCTCCTTTGATGCAGCTGTCAGCATGACCATGTCTGCAGGGCATGATGCATGGCTCGCCAAATCTGACATTAAATCTGCCTTTCGGCTCCTTCCTGTTTCTCCCATTGATTATGAATTATTGGGGTTTTCCTTTGATGGGCAATTTTACTTTGATAAGTGCTTACCAATGGGGTGCTGAATATCCTGTGCTTTGTTTGAGAAGTTCAGCACGTTTTTAGAATTCCGAGTCAGGTGTTTGTCTCCGTCTGCATTGGTTACCCATTACCTGGACGATTTTTTGTTTGTTGGCAATTCTAGGTCATCTTGAAAGGCATGGCTCAATACTTTCACAGAAATGTGTTCAGAACTTGGGGTCCCATTGGCATCTGAAAAGACAATGGGCCCGACACAGATCATCACTTATCTGGGTTTGGAAATTGATGCTTTAAAGCAAGAAGTTAGGGTGCCTACAGTTAAAGTGAAACAGATTTGTGACCAAATTCACCAGACATTGAGTAGGTATAAAATTACCCTAGTGGGGGTGCAATCACTTGTAGGCTCACTAAATTTCCTGTGCAAAGCTATTGCTCCTGGCCGGGCATTTATGGGGCGTTTCATTGCATTGACTAGAGGGCTTACGAAGCCTTACCACAAAGTCCGCCTGAATTCCTGTGCCCGTCTTGACTTATTAATGTGGTTGGAATTTTAAAGAAATTTCAATGGTGTGTCTGCCTTTTTACACCATGCATGGGAAACCAATGAGGCGATAGAACTTTTTACTGATGCAGCAGCTAGCGTTGGATTTGGGGCATATTTTGATGGTAAATGGACCCAAGGTAAATGGCCTCAGGAATTGATCGCTAGTAATCCGTCAATCGCATTTTTGGAATTTGTTCCTTTAATAGTGGCTGACAAGTGTTGGGGTTCCCAATTAGCCAATCGCAAGATTCGGTTTCATTCGGACAATATGGCGGTGGTTTATATTGTTAACTCACAAACTTCACGCTGCCCCAGGATCATGCATTTGTTGCGTATATTTGTGTTGGATTGCCTTAAATTTAATATAGTGTTCAAAGCAGTTCACGTGCCGGGCATACAGAATGAGCAGGCCGACGCTTTATCACGTTTTCAGATCCAGAGATTTTTCAAGGTAGCACCGCATGCCGCACGGGTCATGACTCCACTTCCAACCCTTTCACAAGTATGGTAGATATAGAAGGTGAGATGAATCGCCTACTATGCATGGCCATGGCTTCCAGTACGAAGAAAACTTATTGTATAGGTTGGAATGCATTTTGTCAAATTCAAAGGGTGGCTACCTGAGTTTTCCCAGTCTACTCCCCTTGATATTCGGTAGTTTGTAGCTTGGTTGTCGGTCAAGCGGCTTGCACCTGCAACAATTGCCACTTATGTTGCCGGTGTTGGGTTCTACCACAAAATCAATGGTTGGGCAGACCCAACTAAATATTTTTTGGTTTCAAAACTTCTCCAGGACTGTCTTAGAGATCAGCTTTCAAGGGACACCAGATTGCCCATATCTTTGCCAGTTTTGGCTATGTTGATGAACGCACTGCCTCATGTTTGTTTCTCCCATTTTGAAGAGTTGTTGTTCAAGGCAGCTCTTCTTTGTGCATTTTTCGGTTTTAAGCGGGTTGGTGAGTTCACAGCACATTCCAAGCGCAATATCAAGCTTCTCTATTGGCCATTTCTGACATTGAGTTTTGTCGATTGAATGGTGTTGTTAATATCGTTTCAGTTTCCTTTCGATGTGGGAAAACCAACCAAGCGGAAACAGCTCAAATAGTTTGCTTAACTAGATCTCAGAATGTATAGCAATATGTCCAGTCAATGCGTTGCAGGATTACTGTATGTCAATGTTCGCCCTTCAGTGGCCTTGCCGCTATTTTGTCACTTCGATGGTAGTCCTTTGACTCGGTTTCAATTCAACGCCGTATTAAAGAAGGCCCTTGCTTTTTGTGGGCTACAGGGATTGAATTATCGCTCCCACTCTTTCCGCATTGGGGCTGCTTTTGAGTTGGGGGTCCCTGCGGTTGATATTCAGCGTATGGGTCGCTGGCGTTCTGATGCAGTTTTGTCATATATAAGGCCAGTTCCTGTTTCTCATTTCCCTGGTATTTAAACGGTGGCTTGGTGAATTAGTCCAGTTATTTGTGGGTGGATATTCCTTCGCTTCCAATTATTTGCAGGTCCTATTTTGATTATCGGGGACTCCATAATTCGATGGGCAAAACAGCCAATTGCTATCTCCAGGGCAGTCTTTTGGAATGGACGAAGTGGGGCAAAACTTGAAGATGTGCGTTCCTTGCTGTCGGCAATGTCTGGGCCACAACCTTCATTTATTATATTTCACATTGGTACAAATGATTTATTGTCCCTAAATCCATTTTGCATGCGACAACGTATTCTTGTTCTTTTGACAAATATTAAGGCGCTGTACCCATTGACTCAGGTAGTTTGGTCTGACATTCTACCTCGGGTCTTCTACTTTGGCACAACAGCCCAGGCAGCTATGGACAGAAAACGGCGTTCCATTAACAAATGTGCCAAGTCTCAGATAAGGAAGATGGGGGGGGGGGTTTGGTCATTCATCACCCGCAATTTCATTGGACCACCATGCCACTGTTTAGATATGATGGCGTGCATCTGTCTAGGGATGGAATCAGGCTCTTTGTGTCGAATCTGGTAGCTTGTTTTTCTCCTCTGTTGTAATTAAGTTGGATCCCTGGTTGAGGTTTATTTGGTTACGGTTAATTTTCCTTGTGTCTGTCTTTCCCTTGGGACGCGCTTGGCGCGTGTGGCATTTTCAAACGGGGGAACATCCTGTGCCGGTCTGGTTTAACTGTGCGTTAACGGTGTTCCAGTTCAAATGTTATTAGTACATGCATGTTTAGGTGTTGCATTAATGTTCTATCATGGGGCTATTACCCAAAGTGGGGGCTATTGTGCCCTATGTGACTGGGTCCTTTAACCCAGAGTGGGGGCTATTGTGCCCTATGTAAATGGGTCCTGTAACCCAGAGTGGGGGCTATTGTGCCCTATTTGGCTAGGTCCTGTAACCCAGAGTGGGGGCTATTGTGCCCTATTTGGCTGGGTTCTGTAACCCATAGTGGGAGAATAGCTGTGTGCCCTAATAGTTTATCTTGTTAATGTTATCTGGCCAGCTTGCCCATAACTTCCGGTATCTGGCAATTTGTTACTTGAAATAAAAATGTCAAGCTGTGGCATTATGTCATAATGAATTCAGTTTGTTTGTGTGTTCTCAATCTGAGTAGTCTGAGAATAATACATTTATATTTGTGCACTGGCGCAAAACCGACATGGGGCATTTGGGGGTGAATTATTCAGTTTGGCGGCTTCGGCCTACTGGAAATACTGAATATCATATTCTATGGGTCAATAAGGCCTAAAAAAAATTGTTGTGTTGCCCTCAGCAACCGACCGTAAAATGCCAAAACTTTGGGTTGGGATTTTTTTCTCCGAGTCCTGAAGTATAAAAACTCATCATTTTTGACAGAAAATGTAAGATTTAGCAGTAAAAAAGCGTGTCTCCTCAAAACGATTCGAGACCGTTGATTTATAAACCCTGGTGACCATATATTCTGTAGTTATTCCTAAATGTTTGAAAGTCGGCACAAAAAAAAAATCGACCGACCGACCCAAAATTTGAATTTTTCCACTTGAGGGCAACACAACAATTTTTTTTTTCGGCCGAATGTAGGTAGACTTGTGGCAAAATCCACGCAAAATCCACGCCATCGCAAGTGCGATGAGTTTGCAGTTAGCCATCGCATTGCTAGCTCAATAGCGATGATCACAAAACAAGACTTTATGAAATCGGCCCCTGGCTCGCCGGGACGGGAATTTGTTTTCCCAAACGACATTGCAATTGAGTGCACTTTCGTCCTTACTCGTTGGATTGCGTGGGTGCAGCTCCATTTCTATTAATAGAGAAATTCAAAGGTAGTGCTTTAATCATGTTGTTGACCTTAATAGAGTAGAAACCCTCAATTTCAGTCCCAAAACCTCATCCAGGGGTCTTTCAGTTTTTGGTGCAATACAGTAAATGGTAGCTTGAAGTTGAGTTGAACCCTTATATGTATCTAATTTTTTCCCCAATTTTTTTTTTTAGTTAGCCGTTTACATGTTTTGCTAAACCCCCCCCCCCCCTCCACTTGCCGACTTTTAAAGTGTATTAAAATCTAGAAATGAGTACTGTAGAAAGGAAAACAAAACAAAGAAAGACTATAAGTGTAGGTTATAGTGAAATCAACATAAAAAAACAATGAAAAACAATGCTTAACAATAAACACCTGGGTCCAATTTCATAGATATGCTTAAGCACCAAAGTTTGCTTAAGCACCAAAAAAACCTTCGTAAATTCAATTCAATTCAATTCAAGTAACATTTATTTCCATAAAACAACAATATCAATACAATATACAGAGGTTTAGTTCCAAAAAAGCAAGGCTTGTGAAAGGAACAGCCTGTATACAGTACATAAACAAAACTAAACAAAGCAAAAAACCAACAAACATTAGATTACATAACAGACCACAATAAACAAACAATGCATACATTTACTAATACTAGGCTAGACAAAAAACGATTAGATTAGTCAAAATTAATAGACATTATAAGAAATAAATAAATACAATACGATGCAGTAATTATCCAGTGTGCTAAAGGGTAAACTAAGGAGACTTATGCATTAAAAATGATTTGAGTTTGTGTTTAAATTGAGCAAGTGAAACACATCCAGAAAGCGACACAGGCAAGTTGTTCCAGTTTACAGGGCCAGAGAAAGTAACCAAGGAGGACCGGGTATTGTGGCTGTGGATAGATCTGTTTAACTGGAAAATAGTATGCAACGAAGCTGGGAGTAAATTGTTGATAAATCTGAACATGAACATGTCTTGCTGGAAGCTGTTGATATCTGTGCCGAGAGTAAGCAAATTGAGGTTACAAAACAAAGAACTGGTGTGTTCTCTGTAGGGCACTTTAGAGATAATACGAACAGCTTTTTTTGTAGCTTAATCAGTTTATCAATTCTAGATCGAAAAGTATTTGCCCAAACAGTATTACAATAAGACAAATGCGGTAGAATTAGTGAGCAATACAGAGTACGTAGAATACAACACGGGAGAATGGGTTTAAGCCTGCTAATAATACCAATACTTGTGGAATAAATCCAGTATGCCAGCCAAAACTCATTGTGAATGTTATACTCAACAAACAATGGCCAAATACAAGTCAACAGCAGTAAACATCACATGAAAATTTGGTTGGTAATCATATTTGATCAAAGAAGACTGAAATTGGCTTATGATTCTTAAACTCTGGGAACAGTCACTGAGCTCGACCCAACCCAAGTCGAATATCTAAAGAGCCTTTTATCATCTTACATGTAGGGCACAATACATAAACTAAACCAAGTCACTTCACAGTTTATGTACATTAAGCCTACACACAAACAATAACAATCAAGGTAACACTGTATCAAATAAGAAGTGGTCAGTGCAAGTTCAAGGTAATGATACGCAGTAGACGTAATCAAGTCTAATAAGCTCATAAAAATCATTTGCGTTTGGAGGGACTGACGCGTTTCGATCCTATAAGGATCTTTATCGAAGGCCAATGCAAGATCATACAAATGAAGATACACGAACATGGATTGGAGGATCAGGGCAAAAGGGGAAGCGATGGAGGAAGAGGGGTGTAGGCATGTGTAATCAGGGGAAAAGGGTCCGGAGTGGGCAACATCAATGTGGAAAATGACAAAGACGTATACAAGAATCGGGCTGGGGGAACTGGGATTAGCAAGGTACGGAAAGAGGATAAGTGGAGCTGGAAAAGTTGGTGTACACAATATTGCGGAGGCCGGGAATACTTGTACATGAATGAAAGGAGACAACAGAAGAATTATTTTAGTAATTTCCTTCCCCGATGTTGAGCTCCATGAGAATTGTCATCCATACTTTCTACCTGCTGAGCCGGACCAAGTCTCTGCGTTGGCCAAGTGATTCAATGCCCTGCAAGATTAATACCGGAAATTGGGTGTTTAGGTACATTGAAGTGGAGACCCACTGAGGTGTTTCTGAGTTTTTACAGTGGACCTGTGACCATAGAATCGATTCTAAAGGGTGTTTTTGGTCTCCCCACATACTGGATGTTGCATATTCTGCTAGAAAGAAGATGGATGACACGTAGTGCAGGTTAAATTCCCTTTGGTCTTATGGGTGGAGCCATTGCCTGTGAAAGAAGCAGACTCATGAATATGGTCCTGGAAGACCACACATCTCGAACTGCACTTAAAAGTCCATACTGGAAAGGGGAAGATACACTATTAGTAAGTGAGACGTCGGCCCCCACAATCAAAGTCTCGGAGGTTGCAAGGACGTAGGCAAAGATGGGGTTTTGGCCCTGAGGAGACGGTCCGAGGTGTGAAGAATGTGATGGCTATCATTGGTGATTCTGCGTAACCGGGGGGAGTGATGTAAAGAAGTAACAAGAGCAACATTGTTTAATATATTATTGTAGTATCAACGGGTTTTTGTCCTTGAGAACTGCTGATCTGGAATGAGTGCGAGTTTTATCGATGGCACTCCGCACCCTGCGAGAGCTGTGGCCTGTAGCAACCAAGTGTTTCTTCGGTTCCTGTGAATGTTTGGAGAAATCTTACTCATTAGTTCTTAACCAAAACAAATGACCGGGAGCAAAATCAACCCTATAGTAACTTGGAGAAATTACTCTGGGCTAACACAATGGTGGGATTGTCAACCATTTCAAACTTAAGGCAAAACTTAGAGCATAAGGTATGAATGATTTTGAATCTCAGTCGAAACTTAAAGAATATCATATTCTAAACAATTAAACTTTAAAATACATGTACTATACCGTTATAGAAAAATAAGACATTAGACTATCAATTAATAAAACACTTAAACAAAGCACCAACATTACTATATCTTCAATTAATTGTCCATTATGCAGAATATTGTCAAACCTCCAAGATATCAAAATAGTCCTACATCATAATCACCAAAACTGCAGAAACGTTGCTGGATGCTCAAACAAGACATTAAACCAGAAAAATATCAATTCAGCCATGAATTGGGGACCCAATTAAACATAACCAGATCAATCCAACGGCCTGTTATCATTAACTTTCACTCTAACTAGAAAAACTTTCGAGTATCAAGTAAAAGGTAAAACATGACAAGAATTTGGCTGGGGGAACTGGGATTAGCAAGGTACGGAAAGAGGATAAGTGGAGCTGGACAAGTTGGTGTACACAATATTGCGGAGGCCGGGAATACTTGTAGATGAATGAAAGGAGACAACAGAAGAATTATTTTAGTAATTTCCTTCCTTGATTTTGAGCTCATGGGGTTGAATGTTCCGCAGAATAATTGTCATCCATACTTTCTCCCTGCTTAGCCGGACCAAGTCTCTGCGGTAGCCAAGTGATTCAATGCCCTGCAAGATTATTACCGGAAATTCGGTGTTTAGGTAGATTGAAGTGGAGACCAACTGGGGTGTTTCTGAGTTTTGACAGTGGACCTGTGACCATAGAGTCGATTCTTAAGGGTGTTTTTGGTCTCCCCACATACTGGATGTTGCATATCCTGCTAGAAAGGAGATGAATGACACGTAGTGCAGGTAATATTCCCTTTGGTCTTATGGGTGGAGCCATTGCCTGTGAAAGAAGCACACTTATGAATATGGTCCTGGCAGACCAAACATCTCGAACTGCACTTAAAAGTCCATACTGGAAAGGGGAAGATACATTATTAGTGAGTGAGACGTCGGCCCCCACATGGGGTTTTGGCCCCGAGGAGACGGTCCGAGGTGTGAAGAATGTGATGGCTATCATTGGTGATTCTGCGTAACCGGGGGGAGTGATGTAAAGAAGTAACAAGAGCAACATTGTTTAATATATTATTGTAGTATCAACGGGTTTTTGTCCTTGAGAACTGCTGATCTGGAATGAGTGCGAGTTTTATTGATGGCACTCCGCACCCTGCAAGAGCTGTGGCCTGTAGCAACCAAGTGTTTCTTCAGGTTCCTTTGAATGTTTAGAGAAATCTTACTCATTAGTTCTTAACCAAAACAAATGACCGGGAGCAAAATCAACCCTATAGTTACTTGGAGAAATTACTCTGGGCTAACACAATGGTGGGATTGTCAACCATTTCAAACTTAAGGCAAAACTTAGAGCATAAGGTATGCATGATTTTGAATCTCTGTCGAAACTTAAAGAATATCACATTCTAAACAATTAAACTTTAAAATACATGTATTATACCGTTATAGAAAAATAAGACATAAGACTAGCAATTAATAAAACACTTAAACAAAGCACCAAAATTACTATATCTTCAATTAATTGTCCATTATGCAGAATATTGTCAAACCTCCAAGATATCAAAATAGTCCTACATCATAATCACCAAAAACTGCAGAAACGTTGCTGGATGCTCAAACAAGACATTAAACCAGAAAAACATCAATTCAGCCATGAATTGGGGACCTAATTAAACAGAACCAGATCAATCCACCGGCCTGTTATCATTAAATTTCACTCTAACTAGAAAACTTTCGACTATCAAGTAAAAGGTAAAACATGAAATGTGAGTACGAATCTCGGAAACACGCAGCAAAAAATCTCTTTGTCCAAAGAAAGGGTCTCAGCTGACCCCCAGTTACTCCCTGGGTTCCGCTTGGACTTGGAATTTAGGAGGATCCATGAAGAGCCACTCTGCCGCCAACGTGGGTTTAGGGTCACCGTCTGGGAGCTTGAACTTGTACTTCTGGATCAGGGTGACGTAGAAGAGGAAGAACTCCTTCTGAGTCTGTTGCTCACCGACGCAACTTCTGCGTCCTGTAGAAAATTAATATGGTTATAACTCAGAAAATGCTATACAACGTTTTAGTGAGTTGGTTAGCATCATGATGAACTTTACAGAAAAGGTGAAGACAATACCCACCAATCGAGTATGGCATGAAGTAATCTGGACGTGCGATACGACCCTGCTCGTTGATGAACCTCTCTGGTCTGAAGTTTTCAGGATCACCCCACATATCAGGATCAAAGTGCGCAGCGTAGATGTTCGCGATGACCGATGTACCTTTAGGAATCCTGTACCCGAAAATCTCAACATCCTGTGCAGTGGAATGCTGCGCAAAAAGCCAGAAAACGGCGTTCATTCGAAGGGATTCAAGAACGACGCCCTCCGTGTACGGCATCTTCTCTTTGTCCTGTAACTTCGGTGGCCGGTCCCCGATGACCTCTTGGATCTCGTTGAAGACTTTCTGCTGCACCTCCGGATGAAGCACCGTTGCCAACATCATGAAGAGGAATATACTGACAGCTATGTCTCCTTGATCGGGAAGGAGCATGAATATCATCCACAACAACTTCTCGTCGTTGAAATCCCTCAAGTCGCTGTAAGGGTCGTTTTTAGCCATTTCGATCAAGCATGCGTCTACCACATCACGGGGGTGGTCGGGATCCAGGGTGGCCCTGTGCTCGTCTATGTGCTTTTGGACAAATGCCACAAATTCCGCAGTTTTCTTTTTCGCGACCCGCAGACGGGAGCTGAGCTTTATTTTGTCAAAAAGGGGCAAGAACGGTTCCACAGCGAACAGTTCGAGGAATGCCAAACCCCACTCCGCCATGACATCCATAAATTTGGTGTATTCTTTGTCACCTTGCTCGTAGGTGGTAGAGAAAATCATAGAGAAAGTTACATTCATGAAGCAGGGGACAAGATGTTCAGAGATGTCGAACGGCTTGCCATCCTTCCTCTTGATGAAATCAACGAGGTTACTAGCTTCTTGGGCGATAGCAGCCTCGGAGCCTGAAGTCCCGTATCCTAACTGACGGAGGGTTCGCATGATGTACTTCTTCTCTCTTTTCCACGATTCGGTGTATGACTCCAAGAAAACGCCTGAAATAAAGCGACATTAAAGGTTGACCTTAAAACGTTGACCTTAAAGGTGAAGTACGGGATTGTTAAGGATAAGATAAAAAAATTCTGATCTAAAAGATTGTTATTATTTACGGAAGAGTATAAGGGCCACCTGCAAAAAAAAATCGAGTTGCTATCTCGCCGCGGCGAGTTACTATCTCGCCGCGGCGAGTTATTGTCCTGAGTACCATCTGCATGTATCCGGTATTGCGATGGACACGACAATGTTTGTTTGTAAAAAGGAACAGCTAAATCGTACATGTATATAGCCGGCCTGTGGACAGCAAACAAAGAGAGAGAAGACCCAATTGTCTGACCATAAAACAAACAATTTAATTAGAAAGAGAGACATCTAAGTTTTTGCTTATTTGCAGCACAGAAAATTAGAGTATCCGGGATGCGCTCCAAAAGTTTTAAGAAGCTTTTATCAATGTAGTGTATAGCGAGGTCAAAAAACGTGAAGAGGCATAGTGTATAGTTCTAACTGAAAGTGGTTTATCAGGTGGTTGGGGTAGCCGTGGGATGGGTGGGCTGGGGGTTTGTTGAGGAGGAAAGGGGCAGATGAATGAAGAAAGGGGGAAAAGAAGAAAGGGATACAGGGATTGGGAAAGAAAAATGGAGCTATTGGTTAGTTTGAGGTCAAGAGGTGGAAGGTAGGCAGATGGAACAGTGGGCAAACAAAACCGCCATGTGGTAGGTCCAGGCTGAGAAGAGCAAACGGAATTTGTGTTAATAGGAAGAGTGGAAAAGTAGGGTAATTTGACATACCACCCGTCTATATAAGAGTATAATATATTTTGCAAAGACAGAGACAAATCCAACTTGTGGGCTGTTTAGCTGTATTGCACAA
The DNA here is from genome assembly GCA_963971285.1 of Astropecten irregularis. Taxonomy (NCBI): domain Eukaryota; kingdom Metazoa; phylum Echinodermata; class Asteroidea; order Paxillosida; family Astropectinidae; genus Astropecten; species Astropecten irregularis. Next base: position 36,731,982 of record OZ020244.1, on the reverse strand, counting down.
AGATGGTTGAACAAATGCAAGAGGGAAACCAAGAAAAGGAAGGAGAAAGTCTTTCAAAGAACACATTTTTCCGTTGATAATATGCTGATCCCTTGGGTTTGTCCTTTTTGATGGAGGGTTCAAAGCATATTTTCTGACCGTTATTTTGCCGCACTTCATCAGTCACCTTTTAGCATTGTTGTTGTCCTTTGACCAATCATATAATTGCGAGATAATGGTTGTTATTTTTCTGTGTTTTAGTCCACATAAGAACCAATTGAAAAAAACTGTCATCCTGCATGGTTTATTTTCTAATATAAAGAAATAACAGGATCCCTTTGGTTCAACTTCATATTGAATCCCCGGAGGTTGGTGTACTTTACTGTTGCTCTTGCAATACCGGTAGTTCAAGAAATTTGCAAATTTTGTTCGTTACAAAATCCCTTTCGTGTTTGCAAATGCGTTTATATCTCGCCACTTCACCCTTGATAACGCTGCCAAATACAGATTAAGGGTGAGCAGAATCCCGACTGAGCAGGATAAAAAGTGTCAATTTTCTTGGTGGAAACCTTGACATCCAGCTTCCCCTCTTTACTTCCATCTTTCTTAAATCAATCCCTGTCTTCCTTTCTTCTTTTCCCCCTTTCTTCATTCATCTCCCCATTTCCTCCTCAACAAACCAACACCCCAACCAACCCCACGCCTACCCCAACCACCTGATAAACCACTTTCAGTTAGAACTATGCCTCTACAAGTTTTTTGACCTCGCTATACACTACACTGATAAAAGCTTCTTAAGACTTTTGGAGCGCATCCCGGATATTCTAATTTTCTGTGCTGCAAATTATAAGCAAAAACTGAGATGTCTCTCTTTCTTTCTTGTCTGTTTTTGCTTTCCACAGGCCGGCCAAACATGTACGAATTTGCTGTTCCTTTTTACAAACAAACATTGCTGTGTCAATCGCAATACCAGATACATGCAGATGGTACTCAAGACAGTAACTCGCCGCGAGATTCGTGTTGTTACTTTTCCACCCACTATTTCCAATTGTTAGTAATTTAGTCATAATACATCCTAATGATGATTATCAAAAAGAAGGATTCCCATGTTATTATTGTGTAAACGACCAAGCTGACATTTACCAATTGGTCTGGAATTTGGAGTGATAAACCTAAAAAGCCAGGAGTCTGGGCGGTCGGATATGACGGCATGCTGCTTCACGAATGCCTCCTTTATGGCGTTAGCGCTGTTTAGAATCAGTTGTTTCCTGCAAAGGGGAAAAAAGTTTTTATTTCAATATTTCTTTTCACTCTGAGAATTTGGAGTATGAATAAGTCCTATGAATGTTACCAACAAAAACCCAAACAAAAATCATTATTTCTTCTGTGTAGATTTCAGCATGTATATCAATTTTTCATGCTTTACCTATTGAAGCTATATTAGTGGTGCAATTGGCCACTAAAGTTTATCTAGAAGCTATAAGTAGTGGTGCAGTTGACCAATGAGGTTTATCTAGAAGCTGTAAGTAGTGGTGCAGTTGACCACTTAGGTTTACCTAGAAGCTATAAGTAGTGTTGCAATTGACCACTTAGGTTTATCTAGAAGCTATAAGTAGTGTTGCAGTTGACCACTTAGGTTTATCTAGAAGCTATAAGTAGTGGTGCAGTTGACCACTTAGGTTTATCTAGAAGCTACAAGTAGTGATGCAGTTGACCACTGAGGTTTATCTAGAAGCTATAAGTAGTGGTGCAGTTGACCACTGAGGTTTATCTAGAAGCTATAAGTAGTGGTGCAGTTGACCACTTAGGTTTATCTAGAAGCTATAAGTAGTGTTGCAGTTGACCACTTAGGTTTATCTAGAAGCTATAAGTAGTGGTGCAGTTGACCACTGAGGTTTATCTAGAAGCTATAAGTAGTGGTGCAGTTGACCACTGAGGTTTATCTAGAAGCTATAAGTAGTGGTGCAGTTGACCACTGAGGTTTATCTAGAAGCTATAGTCTGTTAGTAGTGGTGCAGTTTTCACTTAGGTTCACTTATAGAAGCTTTAATTATCTTTGTTCGCACATACTGCTTTATACCAAGGATCATTTCATCGATACTCACTTTCAATGATTGGTAATTCAGTCAATTTTCCCTTGTGGTTATTATTTTGATGATTTTATTGATCAATAAGCCGTAATGATCCTCTTTGAGTTATTCCCATGTACTGTTTCTCAGGTTGCAGCACTGCTGCGAGTTTCGATGAAATGATCCCTGGGATGGCTTCTTAATGCCAAACGAAGAAAGAAAATTGACTATTTGGGACACCGCCAACGTAGGGCAGGATATCTCATTTTGCAGAGCGCCTGTACGGTATTCAAAAAGATCGCCAGTTCGAATCCCGCTCCAGTCAATTTTTCTTTGATCACCTTTGAATGAAATATAAATCTTGGCAATATAAATTTACTTGTCTTGATTAGCCCAGGCGCGGTTCTAGAGTCAATATTTTTGGGGGGGCTAGAAGAGCCATTATTTTTTTTTTTTGGGGGGGGCTAGAAGACCCAATATTTTGGGGTCTTCTAACACTCATTTCTGCTATGTCTTATTAGGGGTCGAAAAACATGCACATTATAGCCCACACAACGCGTTTTTTATGTAATTGGCGGTTAATAACTGAAAAAATCCATTATTTAAAAAAAAAAAATTTTCACTTGCATTTCTTTTTGGGGGGGAGGCTAGACAAAAAATTTGGGGGGCTACAGCGCCCGTAGCCCCCCGTAGAACCGCGCCTGGATTAGCCTCTAAAATTCTAAATGCATCCTCATGATCCACTTACTTTCCGAATAACCTAGTCAAAGTGAACACGTCAGGGTGGTACTGCCTTCCGATTCTTGTAATGTTGGCGCATGTCTGTTCCGGTGAACCTGGTCGATACAACGGGAAATCACCGATCAGAGGCCAGACCCTCGGCCCAGGAGGCCAGCTGTATTTCAGCCGGCACGTGACCCACCGGTACACCAGCACCGTCACTAGGAAAACCACGCACAACAGGAGAATACGGGACAAATTTAAGTCCATACTCGCCAAAAGTGAGACAACTTTATCGGTGAACGCCATGATGAAGTTCACGGACCAACTAGTTATACATAATAAGCCCTACCTGCACAGTCTACGTAGTATTGTTGTTCAATAAATGGTGAAATATTGAACGTTTACATATATATTTGTGCACTGGCGCATAACCGACATGGGGCATTTTGGGGTGAATTATTCAGTTTGGCGGCTTCGGCCTACTGGAAATACTAAATATCATATTCTATGGAACAAATAAGGCCTATAAAAAAAATTGTTGTGTTGCCCTCAGCGACAGACCGTAAAATGTCAAAACTTTGGGTCGGGTTTTTTTTTTTCTCCGAGTCCTAAAGTATAAAACTCACCATTTTTGACAGAAAATGTAAGATTTAGCAGTAAAAAAGCGTGTCTCCTCAAAACGACCCAAGACCGTTGATTTATAAACCCTGGTGACCATACAGGTAAGATGTTTGAAAGTCGGCCAAAAAAGAAAATCGACCGACCGACCCAAAGTTTTAATTTTTTCACTTGAGGGCAACACAACACTTTTTTGTTCGGCCGAATGTAGGTAGACTTGTGGCAAAATCCACGCAAAATCCACGCCATCGCAAGTGCAATGGATTTGCAGTTAGCCATCGCATCGCTAGCTCAATAGCGATGATCGCAAAACAAGACTTTATGAAATCGGCCCCTGGCTCACCAGGACGCGAATTTGTTTTCCCAAACGACATTGCAATTGAGTGCACTTTCGCGGCATCTGATTGGCTCGCCGCCTCCATTACGTCATTCATTCATTCATCCCCCCCCCCCCCCCCCCACACTATCCACAACTGTTGGTCAGTCATATGATTGTGACCATATTGTCTTTAACTGTTTCGGTATAAAAATTAAAAAAACAGCACAATGCGGTATTTTTGAACGCATGAGGGCGCTGTTAGGTGTACAACTTTATTTACTTCCGGGGGTACGGTCCGGTTAATTGTCAATTGAGCAGAGGTCATTTACGGACAATTTTGTCTTTTGAGATACGGTAGAAGTGTATATTTTTACTACTACATGTACGAGTTGTATTATGACACAGTGGTACACAAGAACAAGGCATTGTCAAATGACCCCCGGAAGTAATTCGAAGCGCCCTCAAACGTTCAAAAATACCGCGCATTGGGTGGTGAATTTCATTGTTGGGTTGGCTGTGAAAAATAGACAAAATTTTGACCCAACACTGCGTCATTTTTGTTGGCCTAACGTGACACTAAATACGCTGCCACTGCGTATTTACACGGCCTGTGGACTGCGTTACTCGCTACCTCAGCACATATTACTATGTTGGCTAGGCCTAACGTCGTTACTCGTTGGATTGCGTGTGTGCAGCTCCATTTCTATTTATAGAGAAATTCAAGGGTAGTGCTTCAATCATGTTGTTGACCTGAATAGAGTAAAAAAAAAAACCTCAATTTCAGTCCCAAAACCTCATCCAGGAGTCTATCCAGGAGTTGTTGGTGCAATACAGTAAATGGTAGTTTGAAGTTGAACCCTTATATGTATCTAATTTTGTTTCCCCAGTATTTTTGTTAGCCGTTTACATGTTTTGCTAATCCCCCCTCCCCCCCCCCCCCCCCCCCCACACACACACACACACCCACACACACCCACACTTACCGACTTGCTACCAGTTTTCATGAAGCAACTCTCCTCGTTCAAAACAATGTAGGGCAAAATTGCAGCCACAATTTCTGAAGAAGTCTCCACAACAGGTTGAAGCACTAAGCCCCAGCTTGTGACAACCAGTCACAATCACATGCACAATATAGTCATTGCATGACCCCAACAAGGAATCTTATAATAAAACAAAACGAGGGTATACAAATTATGATAACCAGCTCGGAGTAAATAAACTCCTATAGACAACAGTGATAAGTCCTAATACTTCAAAAATCATTTACAAATACTCAGAACTCTCACAGGTGTTCAAGTTGCACAGAAAAGTGATGATAAATATGTAACCTTTCATTTTCTTTTCATTTTATGGTGGGTTGACCATAGAATTTTTGAGATATACTAGCTCATTCTCAGCTGACCACCCCTAAAACAAGGTATGGATCATTTCAGTCAAAGAAGCCATTTTCAAAAAACATCCCGCTGCAAAGCGGCTGAAATAGACCCTTCTCACCCAATTGCATCACAAATGGTCACAATGGAAGCCCACAGTCCAGGCAGGAGGCCCAGTGCCATATTTCTTCAATCCTTCATTTTCATAGCTCTCAGAACTCTCATTTAAAATATATTTAGTGCTTCACTTTTATAAATGAGCTCAGCGGACGGATTTTGGGACTATTTTCTTGGGTGCACCCCGTGATAACTTGTGTACACGCTTTAAGTATGGCAATTAATTGTCGGGAAAACTCTCAAAAAGACGCAGGAAAATGCTGTGAACAATAAATTCGGGACATTCGCAATTCAATTGTAGCTTCTCATTGCCACCCACCCCAATTGTAATGCCCGAAAACACAAAGTGAGGTGAAATTCTAATAGTGCTAGGTCTCGCTTGCCAAAACAATATGTTTGATGTCAGCCACCATGGTCGTTTGTAACTCGCACTTTTATATGGTCAATCTCCACAGATTCTGCATTTGTTTCTTCTTGGGGGAACTCATGCCCCCCCCCCCCACCCAACCTCCTGCCACCACAAGCGGGCACTGCGCAGTATGTACCAGGTATTTTCATGCGCTTATTTTACGCCGGTTGTGTTTACGGCGAATATTCATGCACACACACAAAAAACACGACACACGTTTCCCGAGAACGGTAAATGGCGCCCTCTTGAGGTTAGTCAAAAGTCTCCCATTGTAATCATGCACGGCAATTAATTGATAATATCTATAGAGAATTTACAACGTGGTCCATATTAATTATAGTACTGTGTAATTAGTCGCTTAGCAGACTCGCAATATGGATATAATGGCCGTGAATGGCAACAACGGCAGTATACACTATGGTAACACATTGATAACAAATTAATAATATCCCCGATGGCGCCTATACCTTGAACTTTTATTTTCATGCATCCCTCAGCTCACCGTCCCGACCGACTCAAAAAGTATGATGCACGCCCTCTACGACAGATCATTTGAGCTAGTCTTCTCTAGTTCTTCAAAAGTCATTTTTAATAGCGTGCTTTCTGTTGGTCGTGAACAGTTTCACTTACATTCTGAAACAAGGCCCTCAATTTCTTCGAATAACAATGGAGATGCTTGTGAGTCCTTCCTTGGACATCGAGAAGAATGGGCTGATGTGATATCCCAGACGTAAGAATATGTTATGAGGAATAAACCAAAAAATAATGTCTTTATTTTTGTACAGCTCTGTTTGGTTAAACAGTTGCTGTCTTGAAATCCGATACGCTGAATTTGCAGAGGAAGATGGCGCCAAAGCAAATAATGGGAAATCGACCCCAGTGCGGTATACCACAGTTAGTCCAAGCGCTGTTAGACTTGCTGTCCAGTTTCGATTATTCTTCACTTTTTTTTCGATTCTTGTCCTAATCGATTACTGTAGATGAGGCATGAATGTGATATTCAGGGTTATGAATTAAAGATACAAACGTATCATGTGATTCAGTTGTACGCGAGTAACGGTTAATTCTAATTAATTAATTGCATTGGAACGTGCGCTGAACAAAGCATGAACAGCGTGCATGAAACACTCTGAACAGCCACCAAAAAAGATTGGCCGGCGTTGGTGGCGCTATTCTATAATTGCCTTAGACTTCGTAACACTTTATAATTATGTACACATGTACACGTATGCATGGAGCTAGGAAGATTATCCATGGAGCTAGGTTATACCCTTCAAACACAATAAGAAAGTTTTTCGGGTGAAAAATAATATACCCATAATTATAGACTGATTGTTCAATGTTTAGAAGTTAAAATGTTTATAAATTACATTCCATCACGTGACCTATAATGAGTATTTTTAGATCTCATTTTGGGCAGAACAGTGGTCAAAACATGCAAATAAAGATGTAAAAAAAAAAACTCTATGTGTCACGTGATGGCATGTAAATATTGGTCACGCCGGTTCCAAGCAAATAAATTAAAATAAATCTTATTTTCTGTCAGGGAACATTAAAAGGCAATACCCTGCTTTGTTTATTGTATCATGATGATCCATTTTAAATGTAGTATCATACTTTGGTAAGAAACCAAATCAGAAATGTTCACATATTTACGTATAACTTACAAGGTATGAAAATGGTGGTGATAGAAACATACCGTTAAAATTGTTCCGCCTGAAATGCAGTATTTACCCAGAAATTAGTCAAACAACGACCGAAAATCTTTTTGATCTTTTAAAAGATCAAAAATAAAAGAGAAAAGACTTCAGAAATACTGTGGCAGTCTTTCACGATTTTGAAGTGCGCACCGTATGGGACTGACATTTTCACAGATGATTGTTACTGTATCTTCCTTGATATTTTTGCCCATGAATCTGCTTCTTTGATAAAAAACCAAAGTATGATATTACCTTTAATACAAACTTCAATTATGATACGTATCGCCCCGTTGGGTGGGGTGTGACGGTGTGGGATTGTCGGTATTGATTTTCATGTTGCCTCCCCTACACACCCCCGCAATTTTGTTTACACAAAAATCGCTCCTGTCTTGGACGTGCTTCATGTAAAATGTTGCCTTATTCATGTGGCCACATGAATCTATAAAGGTACATTGAACCTTTTTTTTTATTTGACGCTTTTGAATAATGTGACCATCATAATAGCGTGCAATGATTGGCATTGCACCGATTTCTCCTAGGCAGGTGGCCTCAATTGGACCATTGTCTGCAATAACAATGATTGAACTTACATTCGGCAACACAATGGTTACCATTATTTGCCTTAACACAAACTACCAGGACTGACAGACGGTCTTTCAACAAGGTAAAGAGAGGAAATTCCCGCCTTTTTAAAATTAGCATATGAAAACACGAACACAACAAAATGTTCAAGAAAGCATCAAATTTTTTTCATGGGAGACGAACGACACTTTAACCGTTGAATATGATATGACGCCCCAGAGAAATGAGCCCGGGATCTGCGTCTAAGTGTAGCCCTGAGCATCACTTACGTGCAGTTTCGAGGAAGACATTCACTAGGCTCGTGATTATATGTACATTCATGGGATACGGTTTTGAGGTTGGGGGTTGATGTATGCACCAGAACATGGGGCTGAGGAGAGGGGCGAGTTTTTATATTCGGCATAATATTATACAGACAAATGTGTATTGCTATGACATGGCTACTTCTGCCGTCTACATTTCTGATGCTGGCATGTTTGACACTACTTGACCTTTGTGACCTCTACATCCGGTAAAATCGGATATAGCATCTTATTTGTAAATTGTATTAAGTATTTTATGCCATATTCGGAAAAGACTTGGGTTCTGTATGTCTAGTTTCTTCTTCTTCCTCCTCATCTTGTGGTATCTTGTCAAGCTTTGGCTTATATACATTTTCTGAGAAACATACATCTAGGGCCTATGCATTGCCTTAATATTAAAATGTGGACACTGCATTGCGTCCATGCATTTCTATTTTTCAGTGAGTTTATTCAATTGTTATGAAGATTCTATTGCAGCACAAGTCCTGAATGACGAGGCTTTATCATTGACAAAAAACATATTGGCACGTGTCTTTGAAGTATGAATATCTGTTCGTAATTTAAAGAGTATGTTCAACACTCAACAAACATCGCTGTATTAATTTGTTAGAACTATAATCCTGAAATTACTTGACAGGAGAAAACAAAAAATGTAGTTATCTCACATTGAACACAGAAACAGAGTCTTTTTGGGTGATTTTTCTCTCAACATGCTCAACCCACAAGCTCCCCAAAATTCACAATCTCTGAATTTCGTCATTGGGGGCAGCAGACAAATCTGTGTGATCTCGTGACGTCAGATATGGGAGCCGTTCCTTTAAATGAAAAGGCCCCCATATCTTACGTCACGAAATCACACAGATTTTCTGTAAACATTGACGGAATTCAGAGAGCTTGCGGGGTGAGAGAAAAATCATCAAAAAAGACTCTCTTTCTGTGTTCAGCGTGAGATAAAAATGTTATTCTCATGTGAAGTGATTTTAGGATTATAGTTCTAACAAATAAAGCGAGATTTTTCGAGTGTTGAACATACTCTTTAAGGCTATAAGAAAGCAAGTCATGTTGCTAATTACCCCTTATACAATTCAAAGGTCCCTCGGTTGCCCTTACCAGGTTACCATGGTCACAAGGTTGTCCATCCACCCACTGGTCATGACGCTGGCATGACGTCACACATCACCGTGTATTATCCAGTGTTGATCAAAATAAACAACTTTTATAAAAAAATCATCATTATCAAACTATTTGTGAAAATGTTGCTTCTAATTTTGTATTATTCTGCTTTTTCATTTAAACGTCCCATATCTTTAAAAAATGGTTCAACTTTGTAGCAAGATTTAGTCAGTGTCTCCTGGGTAACAACATACAACTAAACTAAGGATCCTATAAAATATGTTTTGGTGTTTTAAACGTGGCATCTGCTAAAGGCACATAATCCTCGTTGAAATTGACAGTTTAATATTGATAAAGCGGTAATACAGCGAACCTCGTTAATACGAGGTCGCCGGGACTTACCGAAAAATGCTCGTATTAAGCGGGGCCTCGTATTATGCGGGATCCATAACCTAGATCACGTCTTAAGAGAGCTCGTATTAATGAGGTTCGACTGTATACACATGTGAAAACTGTTTTTTCCTCGCATTTTTCGTTTTCGTGTGCCATTTTTAAAGGCTTCGCTCTACTGGTAAAAAATAATCTTCTTAACTCTATAATTATAAGCACCTATTCATTTTCAAATAAATGAAATGACTTCTTCTGTGAGTATGAGTACAAACAATGATTTTTCATATTTTTATTTCATGTGAATAATAATCACCAAGAATACATATTCATTTCATGAGCAGGAAAACACGATTTAGGAATAATTGTCTGTGGTTTGTTTTCTTTTAATATACCATTTGTTTACATTTTCTTCTTCTTTTTTAGGTTTAACCTAAGCTTTCATAAAAATGTTGATGACGAGGGTGATGACGTAACAGGATAAGTCTGCAGAAAAGTCAGACAGCCTTAAAATGTTAAATGTTAACATTAAGTTAATACTTATAGCTAACGCCTGTTAACACTCATTTAACTCATTGTCCAATATAGTTTTGCGGGGCCATTCACATTGGTATAAAGTTCCCTTTGTATCGTACACTATAAGCATGACAACACTGTATATATTAATGGGAAGAATGGACGTGATATTGATCATCAGCATATTCCATTGATATTTATAGCGATATCACACACATTAAAAAGTATTTACCCTTTACCTGCATATTCTTATTTAATTATACACATTTCTTAATTGGTTATGCTTGATAAAATTACACAAGTCTAGCATTGTACCCATCCTCATGAAGTAACATAGCCCCTTCAATATTTTCCCAAGTAAAAACCTGCAGTTGCCTCGTCTTAAAAAAATGAGCGCCTTGTAAGTCAGCTCCCAAAAAGATTACCCCAAAAAAAACGAAATCCATAAACTGATTACAATCTTGCATTGAACACCATTATAAAAAACACATTTTTAGCCTGATAAACATAATAAAATAAAGTCTTAAATCTGATTGTCTATTTAATCTTGTTCTGTGTCCTTCTTTCAGAGACGTTCTTAAGCTGGCTTTAACGAAACCACAAAGCCAGCTTTGGAAGAATTAAGCAGAGTGTACACTGTCCACATTTTCGGTAACAATATCGGTAACACGTTGTCCAGGTAGGGCAACACACTTTGGAAACAAAGACCGGGCTCTGTGTGCACTAGCAACATTTGACCAACATGTTACCGAAATGTTGTTGAAACAATGAGCGGAAATGAGCATTTGGGTGGCTAATTTTCCAATTTAGTTGCAAAATCTTGCATTGCAGCTTTCTTTTTTGTTTTGACCTGTTTGCATGTGACAAGTTGTCGTAGCACGTACCCATCTGTGGGTTGTCACTGACAACCCACAGAGGGGTACGTGCTATACCCAAAACTCGATTAGCCTTTTCTCATGGTAGCTGCCATTTTGTCCAAATCACATGATCACACTAGGTCAAGTGACCTAGAGCTGTACACCTGATTGGTTGATGTCGGCAACGTGTCGGCGAAATAACTGCATTTCTAATCTTTCGTCAACATCTAAGGGACATTTTTGGGTGACATGTTACCCAACTCGTTTTGCTCTGTGTACATGACGACATTTCCAGCAACAAGGTACATGTGCAACAACGGTTACCGAGATTGTTACTTAAAATGTTGACTGTGTACAATCTGCTTAAGATGTCTTATGGTAAAAACATGATTTGAGCAACATATACTGGTTATCAGTTTTGTAGCGAATTAGTTTATACATGTAGTTGGTGTTGGGCGACAGACGTTGTCCAAGAACATTTTTCACTTGTCACTAAACCTTACACCCAACGATCTTGTCCAGTCATTTTTTGAGGGTTTTTTTTTTTCAAAGGCAATGGCATACGAAGAATGGCAAACATCAAAGTACCAGACCGTCGCCTTTGAGCAAGTCATGCGCAAACAAGGATCATAGAAAAGGGACGTGTCTAAAAATACGTTGTGAATTTTTGCTCAACAAAGAAAGAAATGCCCTTGATTTGATCATAAAAACCGTGCATAACAAGGCAAGCCGTATAAACTTTGCACATCATTAATAAACACACACCAAAAACGCCACACAGTACCATTGTGCAGCGAATACAAAAACGAAAACGCTTAAAAGGTTGGCAATATAATTTCATAATTACATTACCTCTATAAGGAACACAATCATGACTGTATGTGGAAGCATTAAGACACGTTTTCCCTGGCTGACTCATTATTGACTAATACACAGACGTTATTTTCAATTGATCTCTATGTACATGTTATTGCTTAGACGACGTGGGGGAAAATAGAAAATCTGAATGAAAATTACAACGCTTCAATTGCTACCATAATGTTTTACATCACTGGAGTTAAGAGCATTCTATCATTCTAACATGATTATTCAGTACATGTACAGTACTTTTGTTCTCATCCAGCCTTCTCCGCGGCAATATTCAACCTCGGGATTTATTTGTCACTATGCCCTGATTGTCATAATATTTATCAATACATATACTCATGTTTCCGATGAATAAATCTCTTCAATTTCGAACAATGGAGTTCGAATTGTGACTATGAAATAAATTGAAATCACTTTTTAATTTCAAAAGAAATTCTGAAATAATTTGAACATTCGAGATAAATTTCACCATATCTTTCAGAGATCAACCACATTTTTAACGATTTGTGAAATTAAAGATGAACAGTCTTGATTTATCGATTGTAAGGCTGACAAAATTTGTTCACCAGCTACGATTTCTAAAGGTATAACAAAACACCAATTAATTTTCGTCAGATTTTCTTCGTATCGGTAAAAAATACAAATAATTGGATATATCGAACCCTAAAAATACCAATCAAAATTACCGTTTGTTATACTTTTTTCGAAGTGTAAATAAGTTAAATGCCCTGGGGTCGAATTCACCAAGCTCATCGTAACTTACTATCAATCGTAGGACTTACGATGCATTGCAGCCCTATGTAGGATACAATGGGTTATTCTGCGTGACTTGGATTACGATCGATCATAGGGCTTCTTGAAATCGACCCCTGTACGTACACAGGGTGTTGGCATACTTCAATGGTGTATTTAATACCCGGTATCCACATTGCCAGTGTCTTTTTTTTATAACATCAAGGTTCTTAACTTGTTTTCCCCATTCACATGGGTATACTAATTATTAAGATGCAGTTAATACTAGGTTGCATGAGTGTATACTTGAATCAGATGTATAAAGATTTATGGAAGGTCACATTTTTTAAAAACAAAATACTGTTGAAATGCTCTGAATTCCTACGCAAACTTGGCGTTCCCACTCCTAATAACTGCTCATGATACCATTTCAAAGAAATCTGTTCCACACATCACGCAATGGGCACTGAATATATAATTATAAGACCATTTCAGACAAAATATCTGCCAGTTTTATCATAAAGAATATGAATTCTCACAGCCTTTTCGAAATTCCTTTACATTTCAATCTTTTCTACGACTAGTTTGGACCGCAGTTTTACTATGAGCTTTCCCATGTGTTATTTTGTATGGCTTTTGCTGAAAACCTATACGGAGATTCTCAGTTGTTAACTTTTCGATACTTCCATACTGTAACTATGATCTCTACATAGAAGTGGGAAGCACTCCACCTTATGGCCTCGATTCCAGTGGAATCGTTGACAGTCCTCGCTGCAGTATCTACTCAGCCTGCACCTTGAGCAGAGTCGAAACTTCCGGCCGGTTTTCAGCTCCTCCGAACGGCCGCATCCCGGCGAGGAACACCAGCGGATCATCTTGAGGTGTGGCGTACGGAAGACGGCAGTCCGTCTGCCCGCCGTCCCAGGGTTGAACGTCCATTCCATGTAGGCACCGTCCCCCTGCCTCAGATTCTCCCCAAGCTGGGCAATGAGACCGGCCACCAGGAAACCCGATTTGGAGATGAGATCCCGTCGGACCATGTAGTGCCAGAGTCTGCTTGCCTCCTTCATGACTTGGTACTCCCTCAAGAGGGTCCTGGACGTGTTGCCTCCACTCTCGCCCATCAGGTCCAGGATCCGGAGGCAGGTTTCGCCGATGATGATGTTCCTGGTTCGGCTGAGGAGGCTCACCACTGTGCGGATGAAGCCACACTGGCAGCAAACCACCATAACATCGCGATCCCAGGAAGCGTAAAGACAGTTATAGGAGATGGCCAGGGCAGACACCACCACGCTGTTCATGCTGTAAGAGGCTAACACCAGTTCGTCGGAAGCCGAAGACACAGATTCGCGACTGATCTTTCGCTCCCTTCGCTGCTCGTGTCGACTGTTGGCTTTGTTCTCTCTGAGATTCTCAGATGTCCTGAGACAAGATAAGATAAGTCTGTTCATCATTGGAATGAGGTCGACTCCTTCCTGTGCTATTCTCTGTAAAGATGGCGTATACAAGCATGACATCCATAAAATTCTTAGAACACTTTGCATCTTGAGGTCCAAGCATACATCTGGATTACCTTTATCTGTGCATAAGTAGCCTAAACAGTGCTCAAGAACGGTCTCTCCAAGCCGCTGTACGATCCGGCAATATATGTATTTATCTACGGAACTAAGATCATCCAATCCGTCCAAGAGTTGATCTAGAGTCGACTGATCCTCCGCACCCGGGCGCCGTAGATGGCGACCAAAGTTCCGGACATGGCCCTCTAGATCGCCATGGCGTAGTGAAGCCACTACTTTGCTGGTGGGAGGTAGGCGAGTAGCTGGCATACTGCTGGTGCTCTGGTAAGCACTCTGGCTGCTCGTTGCTGGACTTGAGCTTCCGCCATCTTGTAGTTCCCCGTCAGCATCCGATGATCGTGGAATGCCTGTATATTTCGATCTCTTCTTCATCTTATTATCTCGCTTCGCCTTGACGCCTCAGAATCCCAGCCCTCACAATCCGTCGCATGGACGAGGCGAGACGGCAGTGGCATTCTACGCCGGTCTCGCCTCGCTTCTACCCCGTGAACATGTAGACAAGTCTCGCTAGATCTCTCATCATGCACGCGATCTAATGCATATTTTAACACCCCAACTGCATCAAACTGGCGTCCAAGTACACGCCCTGACTCATCCAAGTTGTGGATAGTCTCCGGCGTATGATTAATAAACAAAACCGTCACCTTTGCAAGGCAAGGGAATCCAAGATAATTTTGGCACGTAAAACTCCAAACTACATCAGCTAATCACATATCCCTTTCCTCGCCGTAGTATGGTGTTTTCGCTGCACAACACACGGTCACCTTGGGTGCACACCACCGAAAATACACCCACAAAAGCTCAGTGTATATCCTTGGTATTTGATTTTATTCGGCGCTTTCAATAGCATTCATCACGCTTGACGGGATAATAAAAAAATAAACCTGAACCTGAACCTGAACCTGAACCTGAACTATAGTGGTTTTTGTTGCGCGAGTCCTGTCTTTCACGTTGCAACCATCCAACTTCAATATGCAGCAAGTTGCAGTACTGTTGTTATTGGGTCATATGGGGCTGAATTCTGGCGGGGCCATGAAGCCACAAACACAGCAATGGCGACGAGGATCTGTAAAGAAGGACACAAAACATGTGATAAGCAACAATATCGCACACAACCGTATCGCACACACTATACCAACTCCACAAAACTTGCCATCAGCAGAACTTGCATTTGCAATATTGCCGTCTCGCCAAGTAAAGATTGTGAATAATATAGGTTTTCCCGCACATTTTCCAACTTTTTTCATTCAATTCCCTAAGCACTTCACTTCAATTTCGGCCCAAAAAGACTGGAATGTGCAAATGCTACATTCAATTTAGTCATTGGTCATTCGAATGGATCAATAGTCAATCGGTTTCGTCAGTTTTCATTCGTTTTCGTCATAATCACTCTAATTCGTCTCACTTGATCATCATCTACATAATGAATGATCAAATTCGTCTTTTGCCAAGCGATTTCAAGAATTTGTCGTTCAAATTAAACTGAAAATCTGACTGTAAACAGCTTGGTAAAAAAGCTTATAGGTATGCACTTTATACGCCCCCTTTTTAGGCTACATGTAGTTTCTTTAACTTGCTTTCATGATTCCGAACCGTCTTACACCACTTTATACTCCGAACATCAGAAATCTTCGTACAGGCAAATGGATCCAAATGGAAACTGTGCCAGAGGGCCATACAACCAAGTGATGGTGTGGACTATTCCGAAAAAGATGTGAAATAACGCATACATCTTCTTTTATTGTGATGAAGTATAGGCCTGCTTATTTCTTGTATGCATATTTTAAAAACCATCTTTCCTCTACTGAGGTTTTTCCGGCCAAACAAAAATGACGATCTGAATGTATACACATTCAAATAGGCTAACATTATTTTCGAAAAGCACATCATACATTCTCAGTTCGGGTGTGTTTCTGCGTCAGACAAGTATTCTTCCGACAGTAGTAAGTAATGTTTAAAGTAAAAATGAAACGGTGAAACGGAGCTAAAAAACATTAAGGACGGCATATAATCATGTGACGAATTTAAATGAATGTTAGACGAATTTGATTGCAAAATGACGAAATCGATCCGTCTATCGTTCGTTTGGCAACAGCGGTCGACGAAATTGAATTGTCTTTGATCAAAATGTATGGCAAATGTATCAAATTGGTTGGCAAAGTGTCAAAATGGACGACCAAAGACAAAATTTAACATGGGATATGCAAGGTTAGGAATCTCGGAGACGAAATTGAAGTTACTCGCTTTAGAAATTGAATGAAAAAAGTTTTAAAATGTGCGGGAAAACCTATATACTTGCAATACTTAGGATGGTATTTCGTATTTCAAATAATTATTCAGATAAACACACCGTGGTCACCACTATTGCCCCTCAAAAAGCATTCATGGCAAATATCGGTCTAAATTTCCCGCCGGTTTTATAATTTTTTTGTTTCCGCCCGAACAAAAAGAAAACCAAGACATTTTAGAAGCAATATCCCTATGGCGTTGAACATGCATTGTAAAATGCGCGGTACTTCACAGTCATGTTTGCCGTGAAGTTAAAGGTAATATCGTACTTTGGTTTTTGTCAAAGAAATACAGATTCATGGGCACAAATCAAGACAGATACAGTAACAGTAATCAGTGAAAATTTCAGTCCCATACGGTGCTCACTTTTTGAGAAAACAGTGAAAAACGGCCACAGTATTTATTATGTCTTTTCTCTTTTATTTCGATGTTTTAAAAGATCAAAAAGATTTTCGGTCGTTGTTTTACTAATTTCTAGATTCATTCACCATTTCAGGCGGAAATTTTTAACTGTATGTTTCTACCACCACCATCTCCATACCCTGTAAGTTATACGTAAATCTGTGAACATTTCTGTTTTGGTCTCTTACCAAACTACTACCTTTAACTACAACTACAGTACATTGAGGAATTTCTCCCATATTTAAAGACGAGTTTCATATTTTTGTGAATAGGATTCATTTTGCGATTTTTATGACATTCAGAAACGGAGATGCATTATGAAACTTGACTTTACTTCATACATTTGTAGCTTACCGATGGAACATCAGACATACCGTTATTTGTGTCTGAGTGGAATGCTGTATTCATCCAGAAATTGGTAAAATAAAGACCGAAAATCTTTTTGATCTTTTAAAAGATCAACAATAAAAGAGAAAATACTTACGAAATACCATGGCTGTTCGTCACTGTTTTCTCAAAAAGTGGGCACCGTGTGGGACTGAAATTTTCACAGATGACTGTGACTGTATCTTCCTTGATATTTTGCCCATGAATCTGTACTTCTTTGACAAAAAACAAAGTATGATATTACCTTTAACTGCAGGCATATGGCAAAGAAAATACACATTTCTGCTCAATTGAAGTGAGTTAGAGGAATATGTCGTTTTGATGTATCATTGTTTTGTTAAAAAGAATATGAATAAGCTGGGATAGCCTATGATACCTGAGCAACCTAAAACAAAACCCAAATCACTTTTTTATCCCGATCTGATTTCATTTTTGGAGGGTCAGTTCCTTCTCCAGGCGCTGATTACCCGAATAAGAAAGATTTTTGGGCACATTCCTCATTCCGCCTGGACGGGTTCTTCTATCCTATCAATATCATATCGACATTTCTAATTCCCCCTGGTGTGGTGGGCCTTGAAGACATAAGCCCGTCTGTACCGTCGCAGCAGCAGAGAAGGGTAGAGGGAGAGAAAAAGACGGAGCTGGATTTGGACTGAGTCTTGCCCCCCAGAGAACTGACTCACCGCGTCGGATCAAATCAACGCAAGACTCCAGACGCAATTCCTACGGGGAAGCTGTAATGTGCAGTCCCAATGCATGCATCGCCGTGATTAGAACGAAGGGGAAATAGTAAAAATAGGCCCATGCCGAGCCTTCGAGGAGTCTGCATTTGCGAACCGTTGCCTAGCTGCAAGATCGAGCTAGTAAATGATACTTCGGAACAATCCGACTGTTATTCTTGGTTTGGTCGATATTTGCTGGCTGTACACAATTTATAGCTCACTATAACAGGGTATCCTACTGATATATTTCCAACCAAAGAACACATTTCTACACTAAAACAAGTCTGTCTGAGATAGTATAATCAATTTTATGCCATTTTTTTTAATAAGTTACTACGGTTTCATATATGAGTCGAGTCAAGTCGAGTCATGTCGTGCACCGTTTCCCAACTTTTGACAGCCACGTCACACGCTTGTAGACGCACTGAGTCACAAGTTCTCGTAGTACAGTGACGAGTCAAGTCAAGTGTTTGTATAGTAACTCAAGTCGAGTCATTGGTGTTCGAAGTGACTCAAGTTGAAGTGTTGGTAGTGACTCAAGCTGAGTCAAGTCAAGTGTTCGTATAGTAACTCAAGTCGAGTCATTGGTGTTCGAAGTGACTCAAGTTGAAGTGTTGGTAGTGACTCAAGCTGAGTCAAGTCAAGTGTTCGTATAGTAACTCAAGTCGAGTCATTGGTGTTCGAAGTGACTCAAGTTGAAGTGTTGGTAGTGACTCAAGCAGTGGCGTCACCAGACTTTTGAGTCTGGGGGGGCACAAGGGGGGCACTAGCAATTGTTGGGGGGGGGGGCACCGCTACAATATATATTATATTTTTTTTCACCAACCCAAATCTCAAATGGGGGGGCACGCGGGGGGGCACGAGGTTTTCCAGGGGGGGCACGTGCCCCCCCTGGCCCCCCCTTGGTGACGCCACTGGACTCAAGCTGAGTCAAGTCAAGTGTTCATATAGTGACTCAACTGTCGAGTCAAGTCAAGTGCCCTTAGCGACTCAAGTCGAGTCAAAGGTGTTCGTAGTGACTCAGGCAGAGTCAAATAATTTGTTTGCATTGACTTGGGTTGACGAACCATCTAATGACTCGTGTTAGAGCAGTGACAGTCCTTATCTTTGCATATTATGTGGATCGAGTCAAAATAATGTTTGCCGGTGACCACGCTAACTTGGGTCGAGTCATTTTTCGCTGCAAATCATCGCAGGGATAAAGAGGAGGGTTCATCAGAAACTGAAACGATTTGACCTGCCCTACTTTTCCTAAGTATGAACCTGGCCAATAATGACACACACTGGACAATTCCACATCCTCGAAATATAATGCTCGCTGTATTCCATACAATTAAAACTACCAGCAGTGCAACACCTGCTGACACTCGTAGTTTACGCTGGAAGGTTCAGATTGATTCGGTCTTGTGCATTTTATCAAATGGACCGTTGAAGCTTATAAAGGTCTACCGAGTTCACAACGAAGGAATCAGTGCGTCGAACATAATGTTTGCATCGATCCATACCTTTGTGCAGTATGCTTATAAATATGAGCATTTAGTTTAACCTTGGATACTAGGTAAAAATTGATTTCACTTTTCCAAACGCTTGTGTTATTTTACTGAATAATACCGATATACTTGAGGGCGCTGTTAATGTCTGTATAGGGGGCTAATTTCAAAGAGCTGCATGGCACAAAAATTGCTTAGAACAAAAATGGCTTGCCCAATAAAACAAACCACCAATGAAATTTACATTTGGTATTCAGTGTCAGCGAACAACAGCTTCAATTTGGTGTATAGCTTGATTGTCTGAGAAACTTCTGAGTATTTTTAATATTTTTTTAATTGCCAATTTTAGCATGGGAGCCTATGGGAAATTAATTACTGGAGTGCACCCTGTGGCTACATTGTGGGATACAAAATGGTAAATTATGCATAACTTAAAAAGTGCAAACGTGTGCAGAATGACTGAAGTTCATACAAACTTGTCGCTCGTTTTTGCCAAAGAAATGCAGATTCGTTTGCAAAAATATCAAAAAGATGCAGTCATCTGTGAAATGTCCAGTCCCATGCAGAGCCTGAAAAAACAGTGAAAAACGCTCACTGTAAAATGTATTTACATAAGTTTTGACCTTCCTAGATGAAAAGTGCTTTTGGTCCTTGGTTGTACTATTTTTTTTTTGGATAATACAACATTTCAGGCAGAACAATTTTAACGGTGTTTTGTTTCTATATACAACTTTGCCAATTAGTTTATACCCTATAAGTTATAGGTAAATATGCGAAGAGTTTATTTTGTAAATCAGCTCTTGAAGTGATATTTTTTGCACTTCCAGGTCACTTTTCTGTCTCAAACTCAATAATTAATTTGGGGGCCTTGCAAATCCTGTATGCTGCCTTTAAAGGTAATATTATTCAATGGTTTTTGTCAAAGAAATACAGATTCATGGGCAAACATTTCAAGGAATATACGGTAACAGTTATCTGTGAAAATTTCAGGCCCACACGGTGCCCATTCTTTGAGAAAACAGTGAAAAACGGCCACAGTATTTCTTAAGTCTTTTCTCTTTTATTTTTTGATCTTTAAAAGTGGTGCCCACTTTTGATAACACAGTGAAAAACGTCCACGGTATTTGTTAAATCTTCTGCTGTGGTGTTTTAAATCTTTGGGCAGTTATTTTTGATCTTCCGATGTTTTTTGTCATTGGTTTTACTTTTTTCTGGATAAATAAAGCATTTCAGACAGACAAAAATGTTAACGGTATGTTTCTACCATAAGTTATAGGTAAATCTGTGAACATTTTCTGTTTCGGTATAGGCCTATGCCACAAAAGTATGAAACAAAAAGGAGGTAAACTGCGCGCTTTCAAAAACACACTTTCAGATTGTGACCGGAGCAGTAAAATTCATATTTTCATCATTGCATAACATTAAATTCCTATATATTCAAATCGCCGTTTCAATACAATAGCACGGTGAATAAGCTGAACAGCCGTTGGCCATCATTTTATAAGTAGAGTTTATTTCGTCAAGTAGAGTAATTTGAATTTCTATCGTGGCCACCTTTTTGCCTGAGGCGAAATCATCCAATTTGATTTCTGCCAAATTTTCAGTCACATCCTGAAACATTGTTTACGCTTATTTTAAAGCTTTTTCTGACGGTTAAGATTCTTTTTCGTTTCTTTAAATACATCTTTACTATATACACGGTTGTTGTTATTTTTACATTCACACTCTGACTATTAGAATTGCCACTGTTGCTTTTTTTGCTGAGAGCCTAAAAATCTATAAACCCAATGCATTAGTTATGCAGTTTTGAAAGGGACCTTCATGCACTGAAGTAAGTCTTCAAAATATAGATGATGATAATAATAATAAAGACGCGAATGCTTCATTCTTTACGATATAAGTCATATTGTTCTTCTTTTTTAAAGGGGGAAGAAACATAAGATTGGGGTAAAAGTTCTTACAGGAAGTGCATCTCTGATGTATGTGAATATTTTGCTTTTAATTTCCATTATTTTCCCCCGTCCTTTTCCCCATCGTTAAAGGTAGTATCATACTTTGGTAGCATACCGAAACAGACATCTTCACAGATTTACCTATACAGGGTATAAACTTGATGGTGATGATAGAAACATACCGTTAAAGGTATTCTTCCTGAAATGCTGTATTTATCCAGAAGAGAATAAACCCAGTGACCAAAACTATTGTAAGTTGATCTTTTAAAGATCAAAAATAAAAGACTTAAGAAATAATGTGGCCGTTTTTCACTGTTTTCTCAAAAAGTGGCCACCGTGTGGGACTGAAATTTTCACAGATGACTGTTAGGCCTACTGTATCTTCCTTGATATTTTTGCCAATGAATCTGTATTTCTTTGACAAAAACCAAAGTTTGGTATTACCTTTAAGGTTAGTGCAACCTAATCATGAATATGTTTGCACGTTCAACACAAGCATCTCACAGCCAGTTTACCTATACACTGAACTAAGGTTGCGTTGAATCAAATAACTTCTTGCACCAAGGAATTTACTGTCTGTCTGTCAGTCACTCTGTGGAATGGCATGACTGATTGACGTCACAAAGCCGTGACGTGTACAGTGCAAGTTGGTGACCTAACACTGTGACGTTATAGGATAGGGGTCAAGTTCATCTTTAGTGCGACGGATATGTGGCTGCATAATATGTGTACCATAGGGGAAATGGCCAATATCGATCGAGCTGATGAAATTGCAACAAGATAGGAGTAAACAAACAGCCAATGGTATCATTCCGTATGTCCACAGCAATTTAATTACATTAGGGGTCGGTTAACCCACATTTGAGGGCAGATCTTCATATTTCGTTTCCAATCACTTAGAGTAATCGCTTTTAGGTACGCTGCGGAAACGCGAAGAGATAATGAAAATACTCTTTGCAGAAAAAAAAACGAGCAGTGACCGTGGGGATGCGATGCTATGTAAACCTTTGGAAGAGAAATATATTAAATGTTTGCTGTATAACGTTCTGTCAGCCCATTGGGTCGGTAAATTGGGGTCGATCTGCAGCCAGTCTGTTACTTGCTGATAAGTTCATGGTAAGTTGGTCTGATGGATTTATGACGGCCGGTCAGTCGTTCTGTCGGTCAAATGGTGTAGGCTGGTGCCAATTTCACGGCTCTAGTTAGCACAAATTGCTTACAGCATTAGGTTTCTATCATTATAAAAACAGTATTAAGGGCCAAATATCCATTTGTTGTGTATCTGTGATTGTTCTTTGGCTGTTGTTCGCTGACCATGAATATCAAATGGAATTTCGAATGGAGGTTTGTTGGGCAAGACATTTTTGTGTGTGCTAAGCATTTTTGTGCTTAGCAGATCCATGAAATCGGCCCCTGATGTATTTTCTGTTATGTTGGTCTGAGGTCTTATTATGTTTTTATGCAACTTTCAGCCTATTTTTCATACCAAAACACATCACATTGCACTTTTTATTTCTGACAGCCGAAGCGAAGCCTTTCTGAGAGATCGGCTCCGGCTCAGGCTCCGGCTTCGTCTCTGTAATTCATATGCTGAAAATATATGTTGTGGTTTTTCATTGAAACTGAGGTTCCGTTTTCTTACCGGAAAATCTACTTCCGAACCGCAGACTAAAGCCTATATTTCCATGCGCGAAATTCTAGAATGGATTCACGAAATGGAGCCGGAGCCGAGCTTTGAGAAAGACCCCCCCCCCCCCCCCCAGATAGCCCTTGCCTCAACAGTCACCGAATTTGATTTGTTCACACCGCTTGAGGGCGTCACCCAATAACGCCCTCAAGCGGTTTATAAAAACAAGTGTCAAAATCGATGCGCCGAACTAATTATCATCACATTGTAAGCTCGATAATTATTTCTATTGTAATTTTAAGAGATGCAGACATTATTATGTAATTATGGCTAGTATACGTTATTGCATTTGGCTATAATTTTCGGCTGCAATTAATGTCTTATTTTGCTTTGGAAGAGCAGGTTTTGCTAAAAAGGCACATTATTCGAAGATTTGTTGGGGGCGATTCAAATGATGTTTTACATTGGCTGCCCTGTAAATATATTAATATTCTTGAAATTTACACTGCAATCTTCAACAGGCCTTCTGAAGCAAAAAAAAGTTGATTTCAC
This sequence comes from Astropecten irregularis, assembly GCA_963971285.1. Lineage (NCBI taxonomy): Eukaryota > Metazoa > Echinodermata > Asteroidea > Paxillosida > Astropectinidae > Astropecten > Astropecten irregularis. The sequence continues at coordinate 36,708,321 of OZ020244.1, read as the reverse complement.
GGGGTTTTGCAATCATTGATCTGATATTAAAAAAAAAAATTAGTGCAAACTCGTATCAATTCTAGTTATTTTTGTACGATTTCGTCACGTGACGAATCAAATCGGACTTAAGCTCACGCATTCTGTCTCTCAAGGCGTATAGGCTCATAAGCTGTGGCGAAATGCGGGGGCACATGCACTTATTAGTGTTTGTCTCAACACCCACGGGTACCACCCTTCCTATTTGAATCTCTGTATTGAATATACAAATTGTTAATGGTGCACCCGGGCCGCCCCCTTGTCACTTTATAACTCCCTTGATAACGAAAAGTTGTTCACGACTTCATGGGCTATAGATCATCAGGGAGGGGGGGGACACCTCCAACCCCCCCCCCCCCCCCCCCCCAAGTTTTCATATTTTTTTAATATGATATTATATGTATGCCTATGTATGTATTTGTGTACAAACGTATATGGAAGTACGGCCCAGCTACAGGATCATACCCCCAGGTCCGAGGGCTTGTCATACGACTCACGATGTATTAGTAAAGCTATGGGGGGTTTAATTAATACCTGAAATTTGTCAATATAAAATGTATCTTTCTTTTTTTCAGATTTCAAAGCTTCCCATATGATGATGAACTTGAAATATTGAACTGAATGAAAGATGTTTGTCCAACGACCACATTACATTTTGCAACGCTGTATGAAGAAGCACGAGGGTTACCTCGCCGCCATGTTGAGACGAGTGACCAGTAGTCACCCCGGAGTTATGTAACATAATTATAGATTTATGACGTGAGAGTGACGGTCGATTTATCATGGATTGCTATATGAAATAGAGCTATGTGCTCTTCAGCGAATGCGAATATCATAATTGTTGTGTTGTTCCATGGGTTCGGAACTTGCACTCCTGCACCATGTACAAACCGCCTAGCTACCTTTAAGGCCTACCTGTGACAAAAAAAAATGAGAACTATATAGAGGTTGGAACAGCACAAACTGACATCACTCATCACACAATGCATGCGACAGAGCTTGTGAAACCATGGTGCGATTTCACGAAGCCCCACTATAATTGATCGTAACTGGAGTTACGACTGGAATAACCAATCGTATTCTACGTATACGTAGAGCTGCAGCGCATCATAGGTTCTACGATTGATAGTAATTTACGATGAGTTTGGTGAAATTTCCTCATGGTTCAATTTCTCATGGACATCCTTCATGATGACACCGCTAACTGGTATACATTTAAAAAAAAAACAAGGAATATTTCACCAACATGCATAGCCAATGATTTGGACGAGCACTTAAGGACAACGGATCTGCCCAATTGAAGGCTAACCCTTAACCTAACCCTCCCTTACCTTACACAAACCTGACCAAATGAATTGCGCTACAATACTGGATGTCAGTTTTGACTTCGGCTGCGCTTAAAGGTCACATCATACTTTGGTTTCTATCACAGATTCATGGGCAAAAGTATCAAGGAACATACGGTTACAGTCATCTGTGTAAATTTCAGTCTCATACGGTGCCCACTTTTTCAGAAAACTGTGAAAAACGGGTCACAGTTTTTCTTAAGTCTTTTCTCTTTTATTTTTTTTTATCTTTTAAAGATCAAAAATAATTTTGGTCAATGGTTGTAATCTTTTCTGGATAAATACAGCATTGCAGGCAGAAACATTTTAACGGTATGTTTCTACCATCACCATCTTTATACTCTGTAAGATGATAAGTACATCTGTGAAGATTTCTGTTTCGGTATGCTACCAAAGTATGATAGTACCTTTAAGACCAACCCTTTCCATAACTCTTCCTTACCCTACACAAACTTGACCAAAATTGATTAGGTTCATGTAACAATATACTGGACTTCAGTTTTGACTTCGGTTGCGCTAAAGGTTACTTTCCACTCAACACCACACCCAGCAAGTCACGCCTGTGTGTTTGCATATAAACCCCGTATCTGAAACTACTCCAGTCAAATGATAATACATAATAGGCCTAGATAGCAATGATAATATTTAATGAATAAATATGAGCCATTGAGGCCCACGTCTGATATCACATGCGATTCAGACGAATGTATTATTTTATCCTGCTATCATTTGAACAATGTCAAGCAGTCCACATCCTCAGTCTTCCTATTTCCCCCATCCGAGCACGGGCATGTTTGCCTCAGAATTCGCTTTGACAAATTTAATTTTGTTATCTCCCAAGGGTATGCATTCTGGCTTTTTTTGTTCCAGTTTGGCAAATGTCTTTTTTTCATGTGCCAGCCGATCCCTGTGGGGGCCCCGGCTTGGGCTTTCACAGCTACGCCCACCATGCATGCAGGGGGCAAAGATGAATATACGTCTGGTACCCTGTATCAGTTGTCACTGCGTCTACGGCTATAGGTGCTTACTATCTGCCATATTATTAATATACGTTACGGGAATCAGTTTAAAGGTACTGGGCACTATGGGGTGTATTGCACATCGTTTGGCGGCATGCTCTGACATGATACATGCCAATATAGCTGGATTATAAAAGCTATCTTCTCCACAATATAATACTAGTCACACTTTGCCATCGAATACAGAATTAGATTGATTGAATTACCATCCGAATTTCCACATTACTGAGATAATGTATCTCGGAAACACGGAATTCAAAGATATAAGGCTATAACGTGGACACACATAATTCCATGTGAGCGTATCACAAAAACACGGAATCCAATGATACCGTGTCGTGGAAACACATGTCAGCCATCCGTCGGAAACACGGAATTCAACGACAAATTTATGTGGACTGTAAACACAGATTTACATGTTAGAGTATCTCAAAAACCGTACGGAATTCAACGACACTGTTTTGTGGAAACGCCAAATGAACATAATAATGTTGAATTCCGTGTTTTCGAGATAGACTGACATATAATTATGCATTTCCATGTTAGCATATCGTTGAATTATTTGTTTCCGAGATGAAATTAACACAGTTCTCTGCGTTAGTGGGAAGGTTTCCAGGTTTCCAGGTTTCCTTGTTATCTCTGTCAGATACGTGGAAACTTGGGTGGTTATTCAAGCTTTCGGCCCTATTTTGGTATAAAATTATGTATCTCCGTTTGGGGGCATTCTGAGAAAAAGATTGAGCGTTTGCCTTTTCATTGTTACGGTTGCCAAGACTACAAAACTGTCATTTTCCACTGTACTGCCAACCATGATTTTGTTATGTTTTGTATATAATTGTTCTATTATCTTATAGATACTTGTGAAAATATTGAAATTTTTGTGAAGATACATCATTTCAAATGACTATTTCAATAGACTATTGGGGTCACCAGGGCTGGATGGCTCAGTTGGTAGAGCGCATGTACGGTAGTCAGGAGGTTGCCGGTTCGATAAAATAATAGACTGCTTAACAAAACTTTATTATGTAGGGCCTATGTGTGTACTTAATCATTATAATACGCATTAATTATGAAAAAATGCTCTAAGTATGAAATACATCTTTCTACCGTATAAATTTGCCAGATTTGACAATGGATGTACATCACGGTATGTCCGACATGCATCATTACACTGAGAAAAAGTCGCTCTGGATATATCATTTGTACGCTGAGATACATTTTCCATATCTTAAACGCTTTACTTCTCGGATATTGATATTCTAAGAATCGAAAAGGGTGTCCTCACTTTACTGGGATATAGCTCTTACTCAAATTCGCCTAAAAATCGACTTTCATCATTTTACCAAATTAAGGCCGCTTTCTTATAATTTTATAATCGAGAATTCGAGACCGCGCGTGAGAATTAGACCCTTAAAACATTATCTCCTTGCAAAATGTGCCGTTGCCGACATGCGGGGCGCATCTAAGCACGTTGTGTTTTCCAGCTTTAGTCTTGTACAGTGCACAGGGCTCATTCCACTAATGTAGGTCGGGACATGATTTGGGAATGTCCGCGTAACATCCGTCAATCGTCCATCCACCGCTGCACTATGAATCGTAATGAGCCGTCGTGTGCACTTTTTTCCAATTAAATTACAAATTGATTTTATCCGATATCTAAAGAACAGCTGTAAATGAATATCTGCACTCATTAATTAAAGGATAATAAAATTGTGGTACCAACACCAACACAGTCTCGCAATCCTGCATCGTTAATGGCATGTCCCACAATAGATGCAGTCTTTTGAATTTTTGAACATTTCTGGTTGTTGAAATTATTCATTGTATTTACAGAAACCAATGCATATCCATCGTCAGTGCAGCACCACGGCGTCGCATAGTCTGGTTCCCTGCCCAAAGATTCCCTGACCACTCTTATAAAAAAAAAATGGAATTGACTGAGAATAGTCGAAGATTCTTAGTCTGGGGACTAGACTACATCGCATCATGTGACAGGACACGTGACGACGCCTGAACCAATGAAATGACGTTATTTCAAACCACTGAATACTTTTTGAGATTGAGTTGTACCGCCTGTTGAAAATATTTTTGCGTATGATTCGGCACAAAATGACTGAAATGCTTTGGTTTGCTGTTTGCTACAAATGGGCTTACATGCGATAAATGGTATTAAAAAAAACGCAAACTCGAAGGTTTTTTTTTTTTTTTATTTCTTTCAATATAAGTTCAGAGCTCAATTTCACGAAGCCCTACGATTGATCGTTACTCGATTTACGAAGGATAGCCCATCGTTTACGTAGGGCTGCAATGCAGTAATAAGTCTTATATACGAATGGTTGTAAGTTACGATGTGTTTGGTGAAATCGACCCCAGAATTATTTATGTACACGTCTTTACCATTAGTTGATGTCTTATTCAAGTAAAGTCTTAATTTGAAGGGATATTATTTTAATAGGTTAAGTTGTTCACTGTCAGATATTATTTGCCTGGAGAACGGACAGTACGCCTTTAAGACAAGTACATGTAACTTGAAACGGTTCAATGAAAATAATGGGCAAGAACGGAAGGCATTTCAATCATGATCCGAATCAAGTTCATCTGTAGTGGACACACGCGGCGCCCATTTACAGCATGGCGATGCCAAATAAAATGAATCAAATTCCTAAACATAATAAAGGTAAAAAGCTAAGGCCATCGGACAATAATTGCAGATGGCAGAATGTCCATTCCAAAAACATGCGAGAAGACGATGTGATGACAGTGAAAATTGTGGTCAGAAAAAAAGAAGATGTGCAATGTGAAATGGACCTACACTGTGTGTGGTTAGGTCCTATGCATTTTTCTACACGCGTTGCAGTATGCATGGTAAGACGCGTCTTGCCTATGCCGTAATGATGATTAGTGTAATACATTGGCAATCCCGTATCCCAATATCTCTTATATACTGGCCAAGCACATTTAGCCCCGGGGCAAGCAGAGAGCTTACCACGAATAATAGAATTTAGAAATCAATTGGATTAATTCCTGTGAGCTTGTACAAATATATGGATGGAATTAATTTGGAGGTGCATTTTACATGCATGGATGTAGATCACAATTATGCATCTCAGGTCAGGCGTGGTTTTTGCGAGGGGGCGGGGCCAAGGGCGGAGATTAACCTCACCATTTAAGTTTGAACTGCAAATGCCTTAATCTCCTAATTAGAGTCATCAAACGATAAAAGTATAAGATGCCTTTTTAACCATCTCTTCCCTTGTAAATAGCCAAATGAAACAGAATCTTCTTTTTTATCCTTCATCAATATTTAAAGTTATATTATACTTTGGTTTTGCGCATGAATACTGCAGATTCATGCGCAAAAATGTCAAGAAAGATAGAGTAACAGTCCGATCTGTGACATTCCCAGTCCCATACGGTGCCTAATTTTTGAGAAAACAGTTAAATGCTCACGGTATAATATTTGAAATCTTTTCACAGTAGTTTTGATCTGCTGAGATAAAATTGATTTTGGTCATAACCGAGGGTGGGACCTTTGGGAGACTCTCCATAGGGTCGTGCACAGACTTTACTTTTCTTAACATCCTCCACACCAATGAACTTGAAATTGACATATGTCCATATTGAGAGCATTCTCTGGACATTAAAAATATGTCTTTAAAAGGTAGCTGATACCTTAGGGAGACGTCGAAAAGTCTCCCAAAGTCTATAGTGTCTACCTAATGTCAACTTTTAGATGCTAACGTGTCTCCCTAATACCCAATTTGTAATTATTGGTGTGACTCTTTTCTGGATAAAATACAGCATTTGGGGTAAATTATATATTTTAACGGTATGTTTCTACCATCACCCTGCAAGTTAATAAGTAAATCTGTGGAGATTTCAGTTTTGGTATGCTACCAAAGTGTGATAGTACCTTTAACGGACCTGAAAATAAATATGCAGAATATATTTTTCTTCCTTTTGTATTACATTGATATAATCTAATGAATAATACTGTATTCCCGTGCTGACTTTCCCGCGCGTTTAATACATGTGTGCTTCTTTGCATACTGGTTCAGACGATGTCTGCATGCATGTCTGAATCATCCACCGTACAAATTTGCCATTAATGTTGATGTTCGCGCGCTGCATTTGACAGCTATAGTATCGGCCAATAAGTCAGTCCACTTTAAAACCGGCTCAATGCGTCTACGACTTCGTACTCTGTATACACACAATTACAAAGCCATAGCCTTTCGTCACATCATAATGCCTAGACAGGGTGGACCGGAGCCATCTTATAAACCAAATTATTTTCCTTCCACCAAGAGAAATAATTGATTGGATGAGGGGCTATAGCATTTCGACACGGCTGATTGCATCGTTGATGAGAGAGACACCAGGGTCTGCCCGGATGAAAATGCAGGGGGAGCGGCAAGGTATAGCCCCCTTCTTTTGACAACGAGTCATCATCAGTCTTATAAGACCCAGACCGGCTTTAATAATAAATCATAGATCCAGCAACGATCCCCCCTCACAGAAGTAGGCCTATCCTCAGAATATAGGCCTTGCTATGCAGCTTGAATGTATTAATATTTTCTATTAAACCGACTCGGTGAATTCCCTTAGTCCAGGGGAATATAAATAGCAATGTGCGCTAACAGCCGTGCGTCTCGGTTATCCGATATTATATCGACCGTTATACGTCATAAGATAACAACGAATACATGATGTAATACGGAATTAATCAAAGGATTTAATGAAGGGAAAAATATTGATGCATGTCAATTAAGAACGGTTCATCGAGTGCTCCATTGCTGCATTATTATTACTATTTTGTTCATCTATACCTAATATTAATTTATTTACTGTTATAATTCATCACAAAGACGTATCAAAATAATAAATGTATTCTGTGGAAATTAGCGAGTATATTATTCACAGTGAAATAATGCTATCTAATTAGATAAATAATTAAATTGCTGGGTTTTATTTATTAATAAACTGATTCGAGGGCTAATTTTAGACCGGTATTGCCAAAAGTAATACGTCATCCAAGTCTTGTCTTTCCCATACACAGAAGTTTGAAATATTTTCATTTTCATAATAACGACATATTTGTTTAGAAATATTTATTTGCAGTGTCACGGTATACCGTAAATGTTTATACATAAACAGGGCTAAAATCGTATAGGCCTATGCAGTTAATCGCAAATGCAGGTGAAGTAATATTATTTTATATTATTATATTCAGTTGTCCTTCCGCCATATATTCACCGGTATTCCATTACCCTCTCTGCAATGTCCATGTTTGTTTTCATTTGTCAAACAAAATGACAAATAATGACAAATCATATCTGAATATTTTTGAGACAATTTCAGTTTAAAGTTTAATAATTATGTCCTTTTCTGTATTTAAATTTGAAACTGTTTTGATCGCCTCCAGAAATCAGTGTTTATTAAAGTCTCGCTAAATGTTGCTGATGTGTCTTTTATGTTATATTGGACTAATGTAATTCGGTTTAAAGTTATGTCATTTTATGTATCTAAAATTGAAATTATTTGGATCGCCTCCAGAAAGCAGTGTTTATTAAGGTCTCGTTAAATGTGTCTTTGATGTTATTTGTCTTATTGGATTGATGTAGAGAAGATGATTTTCCTACTGGACAATAAAATGAATTAAAATGAAATGAAATAATTTCTCATTATTTTATATGTTAAGAAATCATAATCTACACAAATAGCCAGCGATCTGATTTGTCATTTCCCAGTTATATTTAGAAGTCATAATTTAAATCATAATCGACAAAAAATTAACCAGCAAATCATTTGATCACAGAATAAATTGTTTCATTCGATTCCAGTGACCATACAGTTGAAAAAATTCCAAAGAACGTCTGGATGTATAGGTATTCAAGCCAAGTATTTTAATCACAGTCGAGGACGAATTTTCAATTGTGTGAAGAATTCAAGATAATATTTATTCAACCGAATAAATAATATGGGTTATGGGATTGGTGTGCACGGTTTCGATAATTTACATTTCAGTAAGCCTTATGTTCAGCTCGACTGCATTATGCTATTTCGGATTTGGGGACACATCGGTGGAATGAACATTATTATTTTTATTTTATGAAAGTCTGTTCCTTGAAGATGTTTTTTCTTAACGGTCGCCGTTGCATTGTATCATGTGTCAACACATAAGACATGCTTCACGTAAAACACACCTCCGTGCACGACGGGACATTATTTTGAAGGAAGGGGCTCAGATTTTCTCACAAAATTTGACTTCGTTCGGTTTGGGCTATTGCCCGGGGAAGGCTTGGGGGCTATTGGTCTGGACTGGCAGTCCCGTGGCATGGCATGGCAGTGAGGTATAGAAAGGTGGTACATAGACCTCAATCGATCTCTAGGGGACGGTATAGGGTTGGAGAGCCTGGACACATCAAGTTTACTGAGAGGCCGGGACATGCTTAGGGTTAAAGGTAGTATCATACTTTGGTTTTTATCAAAGAAATACAGATTCATGGGCAAAAATAGCAAGACAGATACAGTAACAGTCATCTGTGAAAATTTCAGTCCCATACGGTGCCCACCTTTTGAGAAAACAGTTAAAAACAGCCACGGTATTTCTTAAGTCTTTTCTCTTTTATTTTTAAAAAGATTTTCGGTCGTTGTTTTACTAATTTCTGGATAAATACACTATTTCAGGCGGAAAGATTTTAGCGGAATGTTTCTACCACCACCATCTTCATACCCTGTGAGTTATACGTAAATATGTGGATTTTTTTGTTTTGGTGTCTTAGTAAAGTATGGTACCAATAGGTACATTTTGGGGTCTATGTAGGGGTGTTGATAGGGACCTGGGCTTCGAGTGAGAAGGGGATAGAATGGGGTGCACTCCCATGGATCGAGTTCACTGCCAAGTTCTGGTGAGATTCGGAGAGGCACTGCATGGCCACCATCGCGAGGGCTGCAGAGTGGGGAAAGGGGCTCAGCAGGGGTTAGAGTGGGTTATAGCATGAAGGATACCTCCATGGTTATAGTGTGTATAATGGGGCACACATCTTGGTCGAGGGAATTGTACGTGGGGATGGGGGAGGGTCCACATGAGGACACACGTGACTTCATCCGGGACCTACAGCTTGTCTACTTCCGATCGGATGAATGTTCATTCTATCCATGTAGATAGGTACTATCTCCCGGGGTATAGCACGCACCTTCCATCATTAAAACAGGCATATCGACTGATAGAAAAAAAAACACATTGTTGCATGGGAAGTTTTGCCATTGACTTCAGTAAAAACATGGCCACCTTGAGCCTGATTACCCATCCATTTATAATTTATGTATTTTCATAATTAGTCAAAGTTGCGGCGAAATTATGATTTTGTCAAGAAATGAATTGGCTATGCAAGATGTTTGTTTTAGCTTGAGACCTTATAAAACTATCTGAAGAAGTTTATACTCACCCCTATCTGCGTCCAAGTATATCATTACCACGTGATGAAGAATATCATAATATAATCCGATATAGAAATCAAGTCATGAAGACCAATTTACGGTAGTTTGTTCACCCTCACAGCTATAAGAGCAGAAGTGGAACTGGCACATTGACCAACTTCACGAAACTATATCACAGATGATGACTCTGCTAAATAACTATTAGCAATTGCACTGGCAGCATCACTTAATTCACTCTGCACACGACTATTCTTCTTCTGGCAAATTCTACCTCCGAAGCAGAATTCCTGCGATATTTTTCACACAAATCGTGTTAACATAGTAATCCCCGTGGCATGAGGAATGCTGTTGCATAGACAATAAGCCGGACAGTGAAGTTTAACAGCTTTATTTTCGCTAGTGAATGATGTCCTCGCTGGCCGAATTCGTCCCGTATATTAAACGATATAGAGATCCTTGCTTTGCCGGTCGACTGAGGGCTTGGTTGATCATGGAGGAATCCCCGGCATGTGCCTTAGCCACAGCGCGGGACTCTGGTCAGACATACGTATTATCTCCCTCTGCTTCTCAATCCCAGTTACCGACGAGCTTGTGTAGGGCCCAGCTCATGCAGTAAAGAAGCCAGCCTTCTCGCATTCACTGATGCAAAGTCTATATTCCTTGAGATGATGGGGCCGGCCGCTAGTTATGAATGCCAAAGCTATGGTATAAATACATCCCGCAGATGCATGCATCCGATATTAAGCACAGCGCGCCAATGCAGAATAGGGTTACTGACACTACTCCTGCATGTTGTGTTCATAATAAAATTTGCCGTCTTCTTTGCACGGTTGCTGCTATGCAGTACGGATCGACAGACTTTAAAGTAATGGACTGTTCAAACTGTGTAAGTTTAAACTGGCAAACATACCATGGAAAGTGGTCAATAGTTTACTATAGTGAAGTTTAATGTTAAATGTACCCTTCCCTACGACTCACTATCTTTATTTATTTAATCATCTAGTCATGTAATCATATTATCTATTCATCTTTATCCATCTATTTTTATTCATCTATTCAACTATTTAGCTAAAAATATTCACCTATTCCTTTTAAGTTCATCATTCTATAAATCTTTTCATCTATATAATTAATGTAATCATCTATTCGTCTATTTAAGTATTCATCTATTATATTCATCTATTCATCTATTCATCTATTCATCTATTCATCTATTCATCTATTCATCTATCTATCTATTCACCTTTTCATCTATTCGTCTATTCATCTATTCATCTATATAATTAATGTAATCATCTATTCGTCTATTTAGAGTATTCATCTATTCATCTTTTTTTCTATTCATCTATTCATCTATTCATCTATTCATCTATTCATCTATTCATCTATTCATCTATTTATCTATTCATCTATCTATCTATTCATTCACCTATTCATCTATTCATCTATTCATTTAAACTTTAATTTACTTCTAATTTTACTTTATTCTAATTATTTAATCATCTCTAAAAATCATTTTATCGATTTATTTTATCCTGCATTCGTCATCTATTTAGGATTTTCTATGTTATTCTGTTCGGAAGTTGAATCATCTATTCAAATATTCATAAAATATATTCATCAATAATTGTGTGTATTCATCTTTCTTTTCAATTTAATTATGAATCTACTCATTATTCATCCATTCGGCTATGGGAGCGTTCGTTTAGCTTCCACAAGTCGACACCAGTCAATTCCTTGTCCGCCCTCTCGCTTGTTGTATGCAGTTAGTACACGAGCATTCCCAGGTCATTGCTGCCCCTTGGATGCTAAACGAACGCACTCAATATTTCAATCCATTAATCCTTTATTCAACTATTCATGTTTCTATCTATTTATCCAACTGTTCACCATTTAACATCTATTTTGCTTTCCAACTTTTAAAAAATTTGTCCATATTCATTGGTTTATCCATTTATCCGTTTAATTCATCCTTTGATCTTTTCATTACGTTCACTATTATTCATCTGTTAATCCTTTAATCCAATCAACTTTTTCATCAAGTCGGATGAATCTATATCGATAATTTATTCACTTATATGATATTCATATTATACCCCAAATCCCAGTGGCGGGTCCAGGGGGCGTGGGGCGTACGCCCCCTTTTCCTTCAGCCAAAGAATACAACGTAGAGAGACTCAAAAGGAAAAGAAAAACTCGAGGGCCGGTGAAAAAATTAGTTGGGGAGTTCACGTCAGGCCCGACGTGACCTGTTGAAGTGCTAGCTTTGGTCGTCCCGAAATGCATCAGTCACGACCATTAAAATGCTGCAATTGTAATTGAAGCACTTAATTACCACGCCGCAATCCCCCCCCCCCCCCCCCCCTCACCCCAACCCCCCTCATGGGAAACATAATTATGCCAGTAGGCGCTTCACTATTTTGGCATACCCACAACTCAGTAATTTTTTGTAATGACAATGGTTAATTATAACCATGACATGGCATTGTGGAACTTTTTCTTGGTTTTGTTGTTGATGATGCTTGTCGTCTTGTGGGTGTTTTGTGGGGTTTTTTTCCCTGGAGACAAGGTCTAATTAGCAAAGTTTGTTGTGAGCTGACCTATCAAACTGAAATTTGTTTAAATATTGAGATTCACCATTAATATTAAGCACTTAAACGGGGAGACTTCTAGTTAAAACGGGGTTTCTCTTTCTCCCTTTTAGTTTTACATGTCTCCCCTAAGTGCGGTGCATCTTGAAACTTGAAAAAAAAAAAAGTAATTTGACATGAACAGCGCCCTCATACGTGAGCAATCACCCCATTTACTGGAGAAAAATACAAAACCTCAAACCAAAACGAAACAAAAGGATCAAAAACATACATTTTTACACCATTATCATTATGGATGATACGTAAACAACCAAATGCAGAGCGAACGATAATAATTATTTGATAATGATGTTTTTTTTTTACAGTTGCGTGACGATACTTATAAGAGTAATGAAATTTAAATAGCCGAACATACAAACAAATCAAGATGGCCGCTGCCATGGTGTAAAAATGGAAAATTCACTTGACTGACGAAAACGAAGCTTAAATTGACATTTTTCATCGTCACACCAGCCAGTATTTGTACACCTTGAGTGAACTGGGGTTCTCTGGAATAGATTCAGTCTAATTGAGGGGACAGTCTTGCCGAGAAGACGGAGTAATGGGTGGTAAGAGTTCGTCGCTTGTGCATACGATCGCTTCGCCCATCTCCAACTATTTCTATGGAGGTAGCAAGAATGGACGGGGTGATGTTGATGAACAGTGTGTAGCTGTCGGCCAAATGAAGATTAATCCATTCGTTCGCTCGAGGAAAAGGTATATTTTGATTCTTGGTGATGTCAAATGAAATTACTAATTTGGGAGTATTCTTGTAGGCCTATGTTCAATTGAATAATTCATTAATTGCAGTTTAACTTGGGTCTTGGCATTCGTGTTGATTAACGCGCGTTAGTGCTTTGGTGAGTGGTGGTTAGTCTCGTACACAGACCCAACAGATGAAGAGTCGTATTTAGGTGAATTACTTTACTGTAGAAGATGGATACCAGACTAACCAGAGGGGCAGAGTGGACTACATGTAAGTAAATGTATATGAATGTGAACGCTAGGCTTGGGCGGTTTCACGGTAATACCGAGTAGTTACGGTATTTTTTTAATACCGAACAACACCGAGTGGTGTTTTCAAAATACCGAAATACCGACCAACTCGGTTTTCAGTTCCGATACCGCGATCATCAATCCAATCTTGTGTGACCACATACATTTTTAGTCATTGCCATAATTACATAGTGCCGATCGTGAACACAAAGACAAAATTACAAGGGGAAAATCCTTATCTGAATATAAGATAAGACCATGATAAGACGTACTGGTGAAGTAAATGTGTTGTGAAACATGATTCTTTTAACAGCCAGACTTGCCAATCATTCTGGGCCTCTCTCGATGTTTTCCCGACTGTGGTTTCCCGATCCCATTACATCTGACAGTACAAAACTATACTTTGGTGCTGGTGCTGACCACAACACGATCACCAGTAGGCATTACCATTACCGTAATTGCAAAGGGAATCATTGTTTTGTAAATTCAGATACAAAACGAAGACTTAGAAGTAGCTTTGACAAAAAGATCCCTTAGGGATTTAAACAATGTCAGACCCTTCTACTATAAGCAACGTAAACCCATATTTACACATGTTTGAGAAAGAACACAACACGTGTTTGTAACTCCGCAGTCAGCACCCCTTGTATAGCTAATGGTATGGCCCAAGGAGAGGGAGAGGCGCTGGTAACATTTACTGTATTGTCACTTGGTTAGTGCACTACACGTGGCTGACGGGTACCAATGATTGTGTGCATGAGATCGGTGTGAGTTGTGTGTTCCCGGAAGTGGGGGTGCGTGTGTTATTCGATGGGAAATTTTATCATGTTTACGATGCTGCACGCGGTGGTCTGGCAAAAACAACAAACGAAGAATAATTATAGCCCCTACATGTACATCATGAATTACCATAAAGAACAAGAGACAACTGTCACAAAATATACACAGGAAACCCTTGGAATATAAGGAAATACTGGATAAGAAACATCAAAAAGTAAGTCTTTATTTGTGACGGAACAAATTGACGCAATCAGAGGGAAATACACCGGTCGGAAATTCAGAATACTCGGAACCACGCACCTGTTTATTTACAGTCATGCACAACTTTTTTTGATGACGTAATAGCCCTGTCCAAAATAGTCCACGGTAATACCGAATACCGCGGTATTTTTCTCATGGTATACCGACTACTTGAAAATTGAATACCGCCCAAGCCAAGTGAACGCCCGTATTTACTTTTAAAATTTGGTAGGCCTAAGGCTAATGGTTTACTAATATAAAACAGGTACTATAAAGGGAATAATAACAATGTTTTGTAAAGAGACTTGCTTAAATATACGTTTGTGGTGTCCTCTTCAATATTATTAGCAAGGTTAAATTTGTGGAAAGAGGGCAGGGCTTTGATTTTTGAGGGCAAAGGTAAAGACCTGTTTTTAAAACCAATACTTGTACATGATGTACACTGTACATTAGCTGCAGTAACTGTAGCCCAATATTACTCCTGACATTGTTGTCGTATATAGGGCTACAGGAAGATATGGAAATCACCTGGTGAGAATTCCCCACCCCTAAAATGACTGTTATTCAGCGATCTGTGGCATAATGACTCACCCTGGTGTTCCTGATGTCGTGAAGAAGCATTCAGAAGAAACAAAATTCAATTCCCATTTCGGATTTCAACAAAACGAGCAATTTTCGGCCCAAATCTCAGTACATACAAAAATGACTTGGATTCTGAGTCAAATCTCCCATAGTGCTTTGAGAAATAATATAAGGAAATACATAAGAATTTAACTCTACCCTAGTATCCTGTCCAGTCTACATTCCATTTACGTGCAATGGAGCAAACGGCACCAGTCTACTCCACTGATCTACACGTGCATAATTCTCGAGTCATTTCTGTATGTACTGAGATTTGGGCCGAAAATTGCTCGTTTTGTTGAAATCCGAAATGGGAATTGAATTTTGTTTCTTCTGAATGCTTCTTCACGACATCAGGAACACCATGGTGAGTCATTATGCCACAGATCACTGAATAACAGTCATTTTAGGGGTGGGGAATTCTCACCAGGTGATTTCCATATATATCTTCCTGTAGCCCTATATACGACAACAACGTCAGGAGTAATATTGGGCTACAGTTACTGCAGCTAACTGTACATATGTAAGTTGTTGAAAGTATTCAACAATGAATTACGCTGTACACATACCTTTAGAATCTTTGGACCGATGAACATCAGACTAGGGACACCAACATCCAAGGAGAAGAAGGCACATCTCTCTTTACATGTAGACCTACATGTACATGTACCATGGTAGTTGGTACTGTGGTGCAGTTTATAACTGGAACACGTACATTGTAGAGTAGGTCAGCACTTTGTGTTGTAACTTGTGTCTAGGATGTATCCCCACAGTCATGACAGTGATATTGAACATTGATGATGTTGAATTGCAGCTTCGGCAGCATGTTGACAGTTTCTGCAGCCTACTCCTTAAATTTCAGAAATTCAGAAAGCCCTTTGTATCGGTTTAGAATGTCATCCCATCCTTCATGTCCTTGGCATTGCTCAAACCCTGCCAGTTGCACACAGACAGTTTGTTCTGTACGTTGCACAAATGTTTCCACAATGTGGCTAAACAAACTCTTCAGAAGCCTTCAACTTCAAGCCTTCAGAAGCCTCCACACGTGTGCTGGTACCCAGCACAAACCGGTTGTCTGCTGATATTGTAATTATTTATACTGCTCAAGTTTATTTCATCATAAACATGATAAACTGTAGGGTCTTGGTATCATATTTTGTTGTAGGTTCACACGTTTTATGATTTGCTTTTTTTGGTCCATACTTGATTGATTGTTTTTATTCACACTTCACAGTGTCCAATGTTGTTTAATTTGAAAAGGGGTGATTTGTTGTTATTCACAACAAATTTCTGTTGATTGTTGACTAAAGAAACAAGTTCAAGGGAAAAGAAAATATCATCATCAAATAACCACTGTAAGGGAAACTGACTGAATTGTAAAGAAAATAGAAAAAAGAAAATATAGTTAGAAAATGTAATTCTAGGAATTGTCCATGGATAGATAATACTAATTTATCTCATGTTTTCCCCTTTTTTTTCTTCTGAATATATTTATAAATTGTACATGTATGCCTGTATTGGGTCTTTACTGCATCAGGTTGGGACAATGTACATGATGTAGTGATGAACATGTAAGCACATGTAATAAACTGTGTTGTATACAGTATATAGTAGTGAGTACAATGGATTTTCTACATGTACATGTGTAACTATTCATCTTGGTGTTCATAGAGAAAATACCTTTCTCCAGTTAACATTTAAAGATTATTAACCCTAACAAAACTTACACTTTATAAGACATTAAGCTACCACACAAGACAAGAGATGCTTACCACACATTACCACAGTCTCCACAGAACGGAATCATAAACCATACATTACGTCACAGAAACCACACTGTTAAAAGTGTGGTATTCAGGATACCACACTTACCACAGGAAGAAACAGAAGTGGTTAACGGTGGTACACATGTAATTTATGTGGTTAATCAGGTACTAATAGGATAAACCTAATCAGGTTTTGATTTGCATGCATATACACGTGTAAATTCTCTTATCATTTTGACATCTCGAAAGTAACCATGGTAACATGAAAATCCTGAGCATACATTACAGCAGGTGCATGTAGAATCCATAATTGGGTCAACAGGGGACCATTTAGACACTAGATCTGTCTGCACACTGGTCTCGTCAGATTTACATGTACGCCCAGAAATTGTGGTCGAGATACGGTATATAAATTGTGCATGTCATGTAGGCTTGTGGAAATGGTACTGTACACGATACATACCCGATGTATATTTGTTTGTACATATTGTACATGTAGGATGAGTGTGCATTAGGGAGGGCTTGTCCGGAATACAATCTCAGGTTTACAGTAAGTATCTAGGCTAATTGTCAAGAAAACATTGGCACCAGCCACATGTACATGATATTATTATTATTATTATTATTTATTCGGCATAAAAACAAAGTACATAGAAACAACAAAAATTTACAGTAGTTTAAAAGACAGGAACAATAAACAAAAGACAGAGGCATATGCCAGGACTTAAAAAAGTTTACTTAAAAACTGTGACCCGAGGGCCTTCAATTCCAATACCTCTGTCTTCTTATTAAACAAAATCTATTTAAAATTATGAATAAAAGACACATTAAAAGTTAAGTTATGCAGTACACATGACCATACTCACTGTCATGACTGTAAGCATGACATGAATGAAGTCCAAGATGCTCGTGAAATGTACATGTAGGCACTGTACACTATGCATTGCCGTTTACACGTGTACAATACATAGGGCCTACATGTCACACATGCAATGTACATGTACACATGTACATACATACAGTAACATACATGTAATTTACATCACGTCATGAGTTCATGTACACTATAAAATAAAGTTTGTAAGTTTACAATGTACACGTGTCAGATTATCCCAACCACCAAAAATTATGGATTCTGCATGCACCTGCTGTATGCTCAGGTTTTTCATGTTACTTTTGAGATGTCAAAATGCTAATTACTACGTGTATAATAAGAGAATTTACATACACTGTACATGTACATGTATATTGTACATACAGTTGTAATGAGATTAAATGTACATGTAGGCCTTTATGATTATCAAACAGTCAAATGATGTACAGTAATTTTGAATTTGTGATCATACAAATGTACAGTGTACACATGTACATTTGATATGTACAGGTACATGTACCTGTACACACATCCGTGCACATTTTTACTGTACGTGTACACATATGTACATGATATTTTGTAATCAGTGTGTTATGATTAGTCACTTTGCTGAGATACATGTATGCATCAAAATACAAGCAGACCTAAAACCTAAAAAAAAAGCTGTTAAATAACATTTAATCAGTCAACTTGCGTGACTTGGTAAAAGGAAATGAGAAAGGTTATCATGAATTACATATGGTCTGCTTCAGTCGGTAATGTTCATTTGAAGGCAGCGAAATTCCCATTAATTCCCGGGTGTTTTCCATTAAGACCAGTTATTACTTATTAGCCCGTCCAAACGAGGGGATAAAAAATGTTCCCTCCGGAGGGAAACCCAAGAATTTAATCTGCAAAATGGTGGATGATTAGCGGATAATGTATAAATATTGTCTCATTTATTAGATCTTGACGAACACGGTTCTAGGCTTGTACTCTGGTTAATGTGAGATGACTGTGAAACCATGTGAGAATCAATTAAATGGCACTGCACTTTTCTTCAATGATGTACACATGTGCAATGTACATACTGTACAGAGGGTATGCGTACGTGTAGTGATCTTGATTTTTGCATATTGGGTAAGGTTGAGAAGGGTGTTGGGTTATGTGGGGGTGGATGAGTTAGAGAAGATTCGCAGGTTTCCTGTGGCAGGTTTCAAACCATCCATGGACCTCCTGTTAGCTACATGTACAGTGCTGACATGCTGTGCCAGTTCTGTTACAAAACAAAACTGGGCATACACTGACATGTACATGTAGGCCTATAAGTGTAAACGTACATACACTGGTACTGGGTATTTGATAATGTATAAACGACGTATACCATGTACACTGTACAGTAACTCACAGAATATTCGCAGCACATACCGGTAAAGATAAATTCTCTTCATGGGAGGAGTAGGCTATTATACGTGTACATGTAGGCCTAATAGTACGTGTTTATCTTGTTTGTGGAGGGTGAAGTACATACACATGTACACTAGGGGTCGATTTCATGAAGCCCTGCGATTGATCGTAATTCGAGTTACGAAGGATAAACCATCGTAGCGGGCCTATCCCACATACTGTAGGGCTTCAATGCATCAAAAGTCCTACGATTGATATTAAGTTTGGAAGAGTTTGGTGAAATTGAACCCAGAACAACACCTGGAAGTCTGCTAGACTTGGTTCCAAGATCTAATAGTTAGTGTTTTTGTATGTTGAGAAAGATCCTGCGACATGTAGAAACATACATTTTTGCAGACTTCCAAAATTCAAATTTACACATTGTACATTATACGTCTCATAAGTACTTCAAAATGAACCAGAGACAGGCAGATGAACATCGCTAATTCTTTCCAGATGACTAAACTGATGGAGGGAAATTCCCTGTGGAATCATTCAAACAGTGCAACATGAAATAATGCAATGGTTTACTGCTGTCCAGCCCCATCCAGAGACATGTGCATACATGTGTTTGCAATGTGCCTTCAATACTCAATGCTCATAATGCAGACTTGTGGCTCTGCAGTACGTTATTAGCATACAGTATGTACTGTACTGATCGCTGTACCTTCATGGAGCTCCCAAAATGCTATTGCACTCTCTGGGTTCTAACGACATCAAATGGACAAACCGCTAACACGTGCCAACTGAAACAAAGTAATAATATTCACTTGATTGGCAAGATGCCATGCAGAGTCATGCCTCTGTAGTTCACATGTTGTCCATCCAGGCTACTTCTAGCCCGTCGAGACAGCCATCATTGGTATGGGGTTTTCGGGGAGTTATTACAAAATATTTAAGTAAAGTCATGGAACGGTGGAGGGCCCATCATTGGTTTGTACAATTTAACTGCAAATGGGGCTAGGCCATTTGCAAACTTGTTGTGGGGGGTCTTCCATCTACAGTACATGTAGGTACATGTACATACATGTATAAATTATAATGTACATGTACTGTACATGTACACTGTAGGCCTACATGTATGATTGTATCAAATGTGTTTGAGAATAGGGACATTAAATGGGGGCACCAAGGTCAAGAACGAGATAATTCAGACTCAGAGACTGTTGTTGCCACGCTGATATTCAAGGCATGCCATGATTCACAGAGGTGCAAATTGATGCTCGCTTTGTGTCATTTACGATCCCAGTCTCAGTTTATTTACAATGGCGTAAACTGTTAAAGGGGATGTACCTAAAGATATGATATGGACAACAATGCTACACATATGTACATGTAAATGACGACTTTATGTTGCAATCTTCAGAATCGTGACAATTTGAGTCTTGTACAATACCAGCGTTTCACAATAGAGCGCCACCAGGAGTTTGCAACACGTTGGCCAATTTGTCGTCAAACTGCGCATCTTTCCACATGCGCAGTTTGTCGACAATTGTGCATTATGATTGGCCAACACGTTGTAAACTCATAGTGGCACACTATTGTACATGTACATCACCCATATTGATCAGATAAAATCATCATGTACAGTATGAGCTTTATAATGCGATTATGGATATCATGCAGACTGTGGTTTGTAGGAATTGTAGCATATGCCACATTGTTCATACTCCAGTTTCTTAACAGTCTCTTTTTGGTAAAAAATGTATCAATTTTTTACAAGCTTTTGGCTTGGAAGTACACATATTGTATATATTCCTATAGTTTGCTCTGTGATTCCTACATGTATTCCTAATTTCCTTGTAGATGTGTGTACATTATTTCAGCATCCAGCCAACATGCCAGCTTTGCCCGTCTAGTGTCTGTACATGATGTCATTTTAGTCTCTGTATCTTGCCGGAAACATGGCAGCCGGAGTAAAGAATTTAACTTTCCGTAGTGGGAGTGGGAGTGGAAACCTGAAATGTCAAGGAAATAATTAATTTAGTTCAGAGTGTATCTGCAGTTCAGCCTGTCTTTTGTTTTGCAGCTCACAGAGCTTTGCAGTTTTCCCAAATTTGTGGAATGAATGTTTAGACGAATTGTTAACATGTACAATGTATTACTTTTTGGATGACAGGGATTTACTTAGGTAATGGTTTCTTTATACTGATTTATTTTTTTTCTTTAGCCCTCATCATAAGTTAGAAATAAACTATTTCGACATGTACATGTACTTCCATGCCCTCATCAAGGCTTTTTGAGTAGACCTATTGGGAACGAATTTTAAAGAATAAAAATCTGATCAAAATACCCCATACTAGACAAGTGCGTTCAAACGCTGTGAAATGTGTATAGGGGTCGGTTTCACAAGACACTAAGATTAATCTTGAGATGAGTTTCCAGTATCACTATAGAGATTTTTATTGTGACATCACACATTGCTTACATGTAGCAATTAGGATTGATATCACGCTTGTAAGATCAGTCTAAGTAGTGCTTTGTGAAGTCTGCCCCAGGTAACTTTGCACATGAGCTTGAAATGGAGCTCTGGTAAATGACATTTCTACCTTCCTATGCTTGTCATTGAAAGGCGAACAAAGAAAAATTGACTGGAGCGGGATTCGAACCGGCGACCTCCTGAATACCATACAGGCGCTCTACCAACTGAGCCTTCCAGCCCTATGTTGTTGGTGTCCCTAATAGTCAATTACATGTATCTTTGTTCGTTTGGTAGTCAGAAGCCATGAAATCACACACATACTGCTACAGTAGGCCTACATCGTTTGGTAGTCAGAAGCCATGAAATCACACACATACTGCTACATGTACAGTAGGCCTATATCCCAGGGATCTTTTTTATTGATACTCGCAGCAATGCTACAACCTGAGAACAGTACTATGTTTGTAGCGAAACCTTTCACAGTTTCATGGGAGATTGTACTGGGACAGGTCAAGCAAATATTGCCTTATGAACATGGTGAATGTCACGACAAGCTAGTGTACTGCAGTGACACCTGCCTGACAACTATTCTGCTCCTTCTACTCAATCTAGTGACTGCTAGAGAATCATTGATCGACCGGTATGGGATGACATCATGATCCATCCATCCATCGATCGTCAGACGGCACAAGTGACAGAGGCTTGGCCAACATTTCTGAATATTCACTCTTTGGATCAAAAGCTACCGTCAACATCATACATTGTACACATATGTACATTCTGAGCTGCAGTAATGGAATACATAATACAGTGTACTTGTATTGGCAACAAATTTAAGTTCACATCACAAAAGAATTACACCACTCCCCCAGTTTCAACCAAATTTTTAAAAATGGAAAATAAATGAAGCGGTATTGTCACCTGATGCTAAATTTATATTATACCACTACACGACAATGTACATTGTAATTGCCAAGAGCTGCATTTTGTTTATTCTTTTAAGAATGAAGTGAAAGATTAGTTGACCCTTATTGATGCAAATTTTTAAAATCTTTTAATAGTCATGTGTCATTTAATGTTTGCGAAAATTATTATAAAATTATAATGTGAAAAATACATTGATGCACTAGTACATGTATGTTTATCTACATGTACATAATGTGTACAGTATGTGTGCACATGTCTACGTGTGTATTTATCTTGTCGTTGAATACGGGGTGATTAATAGGGCCATGCCTGTCGCTGCCAACCAGTAAGATTTTACCAGATTCAGTTTGATTTTTGGCATGAAAAACTGCACATTTTTTCAGATTTCTTGAAGTTACATGGATGTGTTTCCTGAATTTCTAAGTGAAAGTGAGATTTTTGCTTCCATTTTGCATGTAATTTAACAAGATTTTTGCAAGTAAGATGTTGCATCTTAAATTGTTGGCAGCACACTTCCGCATTGGCCAATTACAATGCATGAAATTCATGTAGGTCGACCCTTAATTTCCAGACGCACATTGGGTAAAAAAAGTCAGGTGCATTGTGATTGGCCAACGCATTGCAAACTCTTGGAGATATGAATCGCTCGTATTGGACACAATTTCAAAGAGCTACTTGGCTACTTGGCCTATGTACGTGAACATGTCAACAATATTCTGTTTTGTTATCTGGTCAATTTATCTTTCCAAATTTGTCTCCAAATCAAAATGTTACTGTTTGTTCAGTGAAAAAAACACAACATTTAATATGTAATTTGTGATTTTATGTGCCGGTCAGCAACATGATTTTTGTCTTGAGTGCTGGTCGGAAAGGCTGAGTGCCGGCTGTCCCCGACCAGTGCCGACCGGCGTGGCTTAGAACACTGCCTTGTACAGTTTATTACAGTATGTGACCCGCTCTATGAAAAGAGTCAGTCACATATGGAATAAGGTTTACATGTACGTATGTACCATACCTGTACATGTGCAGTGGCTGTCGGCCTCAAAGTATGAATTTCCATGTTTGCTTTCAAACATGTCGAACATTGTTTCTCAGTCATTACCCTTTCATCTACATGATCTAGGGAATTGTAGCATACACTGTGTGCACGTGTGCAGTGTTTTTGCACGAACGTAAACATGGGTTGTGCAAAAAAAAACGTCAATCAAGTCTTGAGAAGCACTGGACAATGTTGTCGTTGCACTGAAATAACAACGTGTGGGTTGCCATACATTCTGTACATATATGTTAAAGGTAGTATCATACTTTGGTAGCATACCGAAACAGAAATCTTTACAGATTTACATGTACATGTACCTATAACTTACAGGGTATAAAGATGGTGATGGTAGAAACACACCATTAACATTGTTTTGCCTGAAATGCTGAATTTATCCAGAAAAGAGTAAATACAGTGACCAAAATAATTTTTGATCTTTTAACATGTTTAAAGATCAAAAATAAAAGAGAAAAAACTTTAAGAAATACTGCATGGCTGTTTTTCACTGTTTTCTCAAAAAGTTGGCATCGTATAGGACTGAAACTTTCACAGATGATTGCTACTGTATCTTGCTTAAAATTTTTGCCCATGAATCTGTATTTCTTTGACAAAAACCAAAGTATGATAATACCTTTAAAGAGTCTTTTGTCAGATTTTGTAGTTAGTGTAAAATAACTAATTTGACTCGTCATTTTCTTATTTTCTTGTCCTGTTTGATACAGTTCTGAGTATTACGATGAAGATGGCCACCTCGCGCACGAGTTCTACGTTGAAATACCCGGATCAAAAAGAAGGAAAATGAAAGCCGGAATGATGAGAATATACACCAACCTCAAACCACAGGTGAGAGGCACCCTCCCCCCTATCACCCCCTTGAAGGCCCCCTCTCCCACCCCCACAGTTTCCCGACCTCAAGGGCTGTAGACATGATAGGTTAACCCCTAAGGCTCACAACTCACTCAGCTTTTCTGCTTTCTTGATGGAAAGCATGCCCAGAGCTGACAAAATGAATTGTGTTTGGATCCAGTCATATCCCAAAATAGTCCCTGACCTTGATCATTGACTAATACTGGCAAAGGAAATCAGGATTTGGTGTACATGTACACACCGTACATGTATGATTGTGTGAAACATCTAGGATTTGTCATATTTTATGGCCTAGGCCTATAGCATCTGTGTCATCAGTTTATGGACCCGGCATGTCAGCATGTGTATGTCACAAAAGGGAAACTCTCTCTCCAAAAAGACCAAACAAAAACGCTTGAAAGCATTGGCAATTGAAACAGAATCATGTACATATCGGTGAGGCGGTCTCAGCAGTCTCCCGGTCCCATCGGTCCCCCTTACCAAATATGGTAAAGTACGTCATGCCATCTCTGCACAAAACAACTTGAAAGTCGTCCTTAAGTAGGGTGTCATGTCCGGCCAAGGGGGACAGCTGGGACCACCAGAGCGGTACATCTATTTTGTTCAGTGCAGTTGTCATTAAATTTATATACATGGGATCACTTGGACAATTTTTGACATCATGATTTGCCATTGAATTGACACTAGTTTCAGTTTTAATGATTTAATCAAATTCCTTTCTTGAACGAGTCTTTTCATTATGGCTCTCTTCTTTGTCACCTTTTTATTGTGTTTTTTTTAATTCAATGCGAAACTTTTTCTGGTCAGTTCAGTTGGTTTACCCTGACCTTGAAGAGTATTTTGGACAAAAAATCCATTAATCAAACCTGTTTGGCTTGTAATTTGATCTCGAGGGGGTACTATTAGGTAATATCATTGAATAAAAGGTCATTTCTATGAGAGAGAATGACCTGTGTACTCTGCCAAAGGAAAAGAGCTCAGAGGCAGTGAGCAATGGTATCTAGGCCTTATTCACAGTGCAGCCATCCTAATGTACATTTGAAGCAGTGCGAACAAAATGAGGCTTGGATTCAAAATATATGTAGTCTGGTACCCATTTTCTTTTTAGAATTTGTGTTATCTTTTCCAATGGGGATACAAGGAAGGTGACAAGATGGATGCACCATAAATAAGGCCTCATCAAAATAGTTGTCTTCCTCCTCTCCACAAAGTTCAGTCCCAGGAAACTAAGGCAATAACCATTGGCAAAGAAGAAATAACCACGGGCATCAAGGCAGTTATGCCTTCCTGGCCTCTGAGTGATTCAAGCCCAAGGAACAATGACCAGGGGCACCTGCACAGTAACCAGCAGCAACAAGGGAATCGCCTTGGGCACCAAGACAGTGAAACCAGGGGCACAGGGCAATTATACCCCTATACTGCCTCTGTGAATGTCCCAAGCCTTGGGCAAACCAGGACAATTTCCTCTATTGCGCCCGTGGAATTCAATTTCTGAACTTGTTATTTGTATGTTAACTGAATTCCTCCCTTCTCCACCCTTTTCCTTCCCCCTTTCTTTTGCCCCAGGGAGAGATCACTCTGGACCCGCCCAGACTACGGCCAGAACTTCCTGTCGTCATGTGCCAAGTATGACAAAAGGTCACGACCTTGGTGTGACCTGGGTCCATCTACTTTCTGGTAAACGAGCTCTGTCCGAGAAAAACAACGATGAACTGCCTTTTATATTCCTTTTTTGTTTTTTATTTACTGGTGATCAAAATGCTGATTTTAAATGTTTGAAGTTGTCAGCCATTTTGAATGTGTGTGAAATTAAGATATGTTGGGTCCAGTCGAATTCAGACTTCATCGTGTTATTATTGCTAGATTGAAGAGCCTCTTGACCAAAAAGAATACATGAATAATTTAGTAGAAGGCATGAAAACATCTACTTGTAGTGCAATAAGATTTGTTCTTCCTCCAACATGTCTTTAAGGGCATTTTTTGTTTGAATCATCAACATGGTCCTTTTTCTCGAAACCGCACATTTGGTTTGATTGCCAACGCCGCAATCTGGAGGTTTTTCTCGGGCAGGGCGACTTTAATAACGGCTTTGTACATAACAGATTATTTATGGAGATATGTCATGAGAGATGACTGGTCTATTCAGTATTATAAAGCATTGATTTGAAACTCTAGATATCACACGTCGATTAAGATATCACACGTCGTTTTAAATATCACACATCGTTTAAGATGTACTGTCCAATGCTTTTAAATGAGCACTGCAGTGTACTGATAATGCGGGGCACTAACTGTTCAATGGTTGCAGGGCGAATTCAAAAGGCACTTCTTATGAGGGGAAGTGACATTTCTGATGTGAAGTGAAGGGGCATCAAGGCAATGACCACTTGCATTGGGGAAATGACTAGGGGCACCAAGGCAATGACCAGGGGGCACTAAGAAAAATGACCAGGGGCAACAAGGCAATGACCAGGGATAGCAAAAGGCAATGACTTGGGGCACCATGGTAATGACCACTTGCATTGGGGAAATGACCAGGGGCACCAAGGCCATGACCAGGGGCACAAAAGTAAATGACCAGGGGCACCAAGGCAATGATCAGGGGCACTAAGTCAAAGACCAGGGGCACCAAGGCCATGACCAGGGGCACAAAAGTAAATGACCAGGGGCACCAAGGCAATGATCAGGGGCACTAAGTCAAAGACCAGGGGCACCAAGGCAATGACCAGGGGCACCAAGGCAATGACCAGGGGCACCAAGGCAATGACCAGGGTCACCTTGCCTACACCTTTGGTGCCTGTTGCTCTCTGTGCATCAACTTTACTGTGTTGCCCTTTGCCACATTCCCCCGCTTAATTTGCATGAGCAATAAATTTCCATCCATATTTGAGCCAGCCCCACTTTAACACACGTTTGACAATTGAAAAGGGGCTCACCATCAATTACAAATTGTGTGTGTGTGGTATGCTGTACGTATGCAACAATTAATAATGCAAACTGTCAGATTTGATTGATGTACAGTGCTGTACAGATAGCAGACCTGCATGCACAGTGTTGTAAATCAGGCCAATGTGGCATATGTATGGTGTTTTATTCATAACCTTGGCAGGAATTTCAAAAGCACCTGTGCTCGACCAAATAGTTTACCTGCACACATAAATGAACATGGGCTCAAATAACTGTCATGTGACAATATTTCAAAATCAGTTTCTAAAAAGCCCATGTCCTCATACATGTAATTCTTCAAAACCATAAATTTATCGTACATGTATGATTATTTTCCATAGAATTGACAAAAGCAGGGACAGTGTGTGTTTTAAACGATCCAATAGCATGGAAGGTCAAAGATTAAGTTTTAATTGAATGAAATCATTGTTATAATAATACGGCAAGCAGTGAAACATTCCATACCGAAAACTTTGAGTAGTTTGATTTTCGAGTGTGGCTTAATACTGTACTTAAAATACAAAAGCTGTACATGATCAGTGTAAGTGCTGTTGACAATGTACAGTACTGTATCCGGCTTTGTGCATGTGTGTTTCAAGTGCAACTAAACCTGTAGTCTGGCACCCTTGTGGAGATGACATATTCATTCCACCTTTGGCCTCAGGGAACTATGATGATCGTTATTATGATCACATGAAAAGTCTGTGTGTGACTTGCATACTGTACATGTATGTACATTGTGTACTATGACACGACAAGCACAATCAAAGTAGAAATATTACAGTTGTTTTAAAGGTATAACACATGATTGGTAATCATCACATACATCACTCACACTTTGTCTGATCCAGCATGTGCATGAAATGATAAACCTGTGAAATTTTTAGCTCAATCAGACATCTGAGTCACGAGAAAAAAGCGAAAACCCTACTCAATTTTTCTTATGAAAACATAAAGAAATGTTTTTATCTTACCCCGAGATCAAAACTGTTTTCGGTCTTTGTTTGACGAATTTCTGGATAAATATATAATTTCAGGCAGAAATATTTTCTCGGTATGTTTCTATTAGCACCATCTTCGTATCCTGAAAGTTATACGTAAATATGGAAAATGGCCACAGATATTTAACCTATTGGTCACAGATCTTGATACCTGTAATTGGAATTACATGTACCAATTTATACAAATATTGAATGCATTTTATTAACCCATTACCACTGATTTGTGGAAGTCAGTTTTACCTGCATAACTGATTTCAGAGCGACTTAAAATAAGAAAAGAATAAAAAGGATTTGATTTTTGCCAAAGGATTTGCCACTGTAAGTGTTGACAGGTTAACAGAGAAAAATTATGTTTGGAGTTGGAAATTTTAGTAAAAGAGTGTTTTTTGTTACTGATGGTTGGTGTCTCTTTAGTGCACAGATTACATGTGGTATGCTCTACAGCTGAAATGCCATTTCCTTAGGGCGACATTGTGTAGTGTCCACCTGCTTTTCCCTCCACATATCATTATTGGAATTACCCTGCTTTGTGAGCAGGTGGAATTTGTGAAAAAAGGTTGACATTTTATTGGGGGGAGTTTATTTGTGGATTTTATCAAAGAGCTGGCTCTTTGATCAGAAGAAGGGAGTGCATGTGCATGTAGGAAGGTTTTTTTGTAGATGATTTGGAGACATGCTGGCCAAAAGGGGTTTGCATTGACAAACAGGCCTGCAGATGTGTCATGTGTGATGTACATGTATGCAGGAGCTTTACATATAAATTGCAGACAAAGCAGGGTGTCTGGGACTTCAAAGGTGTGGGGAAGACTTCCCAGACACCTTGGCCCTCTGGCCCAGACCTTGGAGTGTATAGGTGCAGCCGTCTGGATAGATAAGGTCTGCTGGTTAAAGATGGCTGAAATAAGATCAGGGGAGAAGCAATGGACCCTTTTCAAACATTGGCTCTGGCTTCAGCTCAGGATCTAGCTTTGGCTTTGGCTCTGGCTTCTGCTGCGGCTTCTGCTGCGGCTTCTACTGCGGCTTCTGCTGCGGCTTCTGCTGCGCCTTCTGCTGCGGCTTCTGCTGCGGCTTCTGCTGCGGCTTCTGCTGCGGCTTCTGCTGCGGCTTCTGCTGCGGCTTCAACTTCGACTCCAACTTCGACTCCAGTTTCATTTCATGCATCCATTTTAAAGTACATGTATTAGAATACCGGTAGAGGCTTTTGGCTGCGGCTTGGATGTAGGTTATCTTTTTTGAACAAGAAAACAGAGCTTCAGCTTCCACGAAAAACCATAGGCTATATTTTCAGCATTTGAATCATGAATGACAGAGACGAAGCTGGAGCCAGAGCCAAGGTTTGGAAAAGGCCATACATGTAAATTTTAATGGGGCTGGGGGGTAGTTCTGTACGTCTGTTTGATACATGTAGTACTTTCAGACTTTTCTAGTGACAATTATGCAACCAAAAATACAACTTGGTTGTAGAAAATAATTAATATGCTTTATTAAGTGTCCTTTAGTTTCCTATCTTGGATTGTGAAAAGGTCGCAATTCATTTCCGTCCTGGCTTTCAGCACTTATTTCAGAGCAAACTTGTTTGTTACTTTGTTAATTTTGTGTTGTTATTTGGTGGTGCGAAAGTAAGCACACGGTTATAAATGTGAAGATGCATGCACGCATGAAAGTGTATTCTTAGCTAGTCCATGAATCTAGGCTGGTTTCCCCTTTACCATCTTAAGTGTCTCCTTTGGCAACATTGTCACCTCAGTCCTTCACTCCAGAATCAATGAATATTCCTGGCTTTTCTTGATTTGTGCCTCAGGCCTTTAAAAATCCTCCAGACCCAACAAAGGAATTGATGAAACTTTCACATTAAAATTCATTACATTGTACCAAGTGCTTTGATGACAGGAAATTGTGTTTGCTGTTTTTCTGAAACAGAATGTCGTGTGGGGGTTTATAGGCTGAGTATTTTAATATTGATTATGGTGTTGTGTACACACCATGCTCACTCAATCATTCATTTTATATACGGAGGATTCTGAAAGTTTATGTCGTTGTTTTTTAAAGCTGAAATTATGCAATGGTGATGCTTAACTTGTAAATATCCGTTACGACCTACTTTGGTGCTTACGGGCACTGCTTTGCCTGAAATCTATGTCATGGAATCAGTAACTAAGACATTTGGCGCTTAATTGGTTAGCGGAGAATTTCTAGGAAAATCTTTATTTTTTTTCTACGAACTGGCACTGTCAATCTGGGCAAGATTTCAACCAATAGGTATCAGTTGGACTCCCTATTTCAACTGCATTGGGATTTGGGAATGGGGGCATCCCAAGTTGATCATTCAGACACCCTGGCTAAGTAAAACCAAATCTTTTCACGAAAACTCACATTCAAAGCCTGCCTTTAACTAGTTAAAGTTTTGAATCACTAGCATGACTAGAAAGATTTTGAGACCACAGCCTGAGTCTGTCAAGTGCCCTGTGGAGAGAAAGCCCACTTAAGCACTAAACAAACACAGGACATAACCTATTCACTGTGTTAATTGTCATCAAGTGTCTCCAATTATGATCAGACTGTCCTGCAGGATGACCTGATGCAAGGTCACGCTGAGGTCAGACAGCAGACCTGGAAATGTCTCCGGAATGTGGAGTCAACTCAGGCTGACTTTGTTTGGGTGACTAGCTCCTCAGAAGTCAGGGACAAGTCAAAGAAAAGAAGGTCAGCATCTAGACTGATGGATGCAATTAGACTGACTTCTTCCACCTCCCTGCTAGAACTGTTATTCCTCTTCAAACAAGACTAAGCCTTAAGGAATGTATTGCACTAAACCCCTGAGGAATACTGTGAATTCTATAAGGGCAGCATCACCAGCTGCTTGTGTATCATGATGATACTTGAAAGTACGGAACTCATTTGTAAGAGTTCATGCTTCAGTTGTTTGTGTCATTTCACATTTTTGAGGCCAGTCTTCAATTTACAGACTTGCAGACACAATTCTATGCCAAAGTCAATGCACTGTCTGTAGTTGGAGAGGATAGAAGTGGATTTGTTTGTACATGATGTACTACGCACAGTATTGCTGACTACTCTCAGGCAATTTACGAAACGGAGGCTCAGGCTCAGGCTCAGGCTCAGGCTCTGGCTCTGGCTCTGGCTCTGGCTCTGGCTCTGGCTCTGGCTCTGGCTCTGGCTCTGGCTCTGGCTCTGGCTCTGGCTCTGGCTCTGGCTCTGGCTCTGGCTCTGGCTCTGGCTCTGGCTCTGGCTCTGGCTCTGGCTCTGGCTCTGGCTCTGGCTCTGGCTCTGGCTCTGGCTCTGGCTCAGTGTCATCCATATGCTGAAAATATAGGTTGTGGTTTTTCATTGAAGCTGAAGCTCTGATTCCCTTTTCGAACCAGATAATCTACTTCCAAACCAAAGCAAAAAGCATCTATTTTGATTTTAGAATGAATTAATGAAATGGTGGGTGGCGGAGCCTGAGCCTTCGTTTCGTAAACGCTCTTAAAAACACTTGGTGACCTGTGTAAAATGTGTGGTTGAAGTCTGGGCTCCAGACATTGCTAGACTGGTACCTTCTTCAGCCCGTCTGTAAAAATCTCATTCTATATAGGCCTCTTCATCACTTGATCCTAAAACAAATTTGCAAGCCTTGCAAGTTTGTTAGCATCATATGAAAAGGCTCATTGACAGGATTGTGTTCAATGGTCCTGTGAGAAATTTCAAATTTTTCACTAGCGGGAGAGTTTTGTCCTAGGTCTTAACATCCGACAAATTTTCTCAAGGATTCACCAGGGATGTCTGTCACTCTGAAGCATTGGTGTCCTCTAACAGAGATGCAACATTTTCCAGATTTTAATCTGAAATCAGATTTTGTGCGGCCCTGCCCTATATTGTGCTTTGTGTTTGCACGCAGCACACAGATGACTATCTACATGAATAACATAGACAGTCATTTTCAGATTTTTTGGCATAGGCCAGTTGTATCTCTGCTGTAAGATTTCTCATGCATGTGAAGATTTCACAAGCCTTGTGAGTTTCTTGAGCATCGTGTGAAAGAGGCCTTATGTGACCAAAGCATCAAAACTCTGTCCACGCCAAATTTGTTTTAATGGTACATGATTGGTAACGGTCACAGAACAGCACTCACGCTTGGTCTGATCAAACATGTACATGAAATAATAAACTTGTAGAAATTTGAGATCAGTCGGAGATCTGAGTCACGGGAAAATAGCGAAAACCCGACTTAGTTTTTCTCATAAAACAAAGAATGGTTTTTGATTAACCCCGAGATCAAAACTGTTTTTCATCTTTGTTTGACTATTTTTCTGGGTAAATGTACCATTTCAGGCGGGAATATTTTAATGGTATGTTTCTACCATCACCATCTTCATACCCTGAAAGTTTTGCGTTAATCTGTGGACATTTCTGTTTGGGTAGGGTACCAATCTTGTACTGTACCTTTAAACATCTGTCACAAAACCAGTGTGGTCCTCAGTGTTGCTTCAACACAAACCTAGTTAGCCTCTAATACGTTTGTTTACTTACATCTTGCATTCATTTTTTTCAGATTTCTTTAATGATCACATCTCTCTCTACCTACATGTATGTACGTGACTACGTGTTTTAGCTGTAGGTGTTAGGTGATAAATATGCATGTACGACTTTCTTTTTTTTAAATACCTAACTGCCCTTAATTTCCTGCTCATTATAAGGCTAGACTGAATCACTTTATCAAATGTGATGTGCTGTGTGATTAAGAAGTCAAATGTGATGTGCCATTTTCATGTTACGGGCTACTAAACATGGAAAGAATTTAAAACTAGAAAAGAGGTTGTTCATCATGGAAAATTGTAAGAAGCTATAAAGTATTTGATGGCTCACAATGTTGGCTGAAAGGTGTAGACATTTTGGCTGAGGAATGCTAGCCTTTATCAAGCTGATGAAGACACTTTCCCGGTCTCAATTTATAACCGTGCTTGGTTTGGGCTGTGTTGGGTCTTGGCCCTTGATTGGTGTACAGTATGCCCCGTCCAATCTGGAGACAGCATGCTTTCATGGAATGAGTTCCTAGTGCAACATTAAAAATGTTTTTCTTTGGGAAAACTGGTGTATTCCAAACTACAGCTTGCTGCAGACCAAAAGAATATACTGTATTGAAGAGGTAAAACAACATTGGTAAGATCTAAACAGGAATGTTTTTGTAAAAGTTATTCAGTATAAATATTGTTATGACATGTATGATGATCAATGTACCAACCATTGTGTTTGCCTTTTTACTGTTTAAATGTATAATCGTTATAATGTCAGAATTGCAAAAATGTAGCTTTTAGAATGGAATTCTTCTTTTTCATCCCACTTTCATCAGCAGAGCCATTATGTATTTGGGCCTTCTAATTTGCATTTTGTACAAATATTTTGTTGACAATAACAATGTCAAAGGTCAGGTATATATACATATTGTATTTTCAACCATGTGAGGTAGTTGAAATTCAAAGGGTTGAAATCAAAACTGTGTGTTATGTACACAAATTGAATGAATTTACCATCACATTATCATTGTAAAATATATCATACATGTGTATCATTGAATTTAAATGTAATGTACAAATTATTGTTAAAAGATTTTTGTTTAATTGTTTTCTTTTTTAATTATGAACTAAACTTATACGGTTGATCCAAAGAGTGCATGATTGAAATATTAATAAAAGATTTAATAAAAATGTTACTATAAAAGATGGAAAAGTAAATGTGTGTTTCTGTGAAGAATGTGTTGATAAATCAAGAAGAATAAGAGTGTAGCCCCAAAAATAAGTGGCTCTTCTAGCCCCCCAAAAAACTAATGGCTCAGCCTCCCAAAAATATTGGCTCTAGAATCGGGTCTGGTCAGATATTGATTGGTCATGTGGTTGCTCCGTTGCGTGATTAGATAGTTGGTTGATTGGATCGGTCAAACACTTGGTTAGTTGCTTAGTTGCGTGATTGGTTGGAAGGTTAATGATGGCAAGATAGACTTATCTTAATCATGAGAAACCCTTTGAAGGATCGAAATGTCAGGCCTGGTAACTCCAGAAAGTTAGCATATTTCAGGTCATTATTTTGGTTGATAAGCAGTTTGAACTTTGCAGCAGTTTATTATTTGTGTTGTTCTTTTTACTTATCTATGCAGAATTTTAGTCTTATCTGAAATTCCCCTTTTTTTATTTTATATTTTGTATAGTTTTATTGTAAAGCCCCTCATGCATCACCATTTGGCATAATTTGCGCTAGATATAAAAAGTATTTATTGTTATTTATTATCTAGTCATATTTGTTATAATCATCAAATAACTACAAGGGAAACTGACTGAATAGTCATATTTCTTCTTACAAATTGTGCCATTTGAACGAACCAGTGTGAAGCAACAGCATTTTAAGTTAATTTACCCATGGAGTGGCATGGGGCTTATTCCTCCGTGCGTTGTCACAGCAACAGTGCTTTGGATTTGTTCTTGGTGAAATGCCACGGTTGCTTTTGCTCCAGTTATCTCAATCTTCTTACTGGATCGTTCTTGCGTGCTCCATCTTAATGCCCTTTATCTAAATGATGACACTTAACATTCCACTCAGACCAGATAACCGCCATGGCACTTCACTGGAGATGCCTTAACATATTCAGACTCATCCATCAAATAGATTGAGTGTTGGATGTTCTTCTTTTTTCCGGCCTGATTCTGTCGGAGAGGTTCATCTGGCTACTAAGCTGTTTTGACAATGAAGTAGTAAACTCATTACTGGTTATATCCTCATTTCACTTAATCCGTGGGATTAATTTGTGATCTTCATTTTCACAAGAATAACTTTCCAGGCCGTTGACCACATAAAGCAGATTTAACATCCCATGATATTTTAAAAGCAATACAACTCGGGATTGAATAGTAGTCCATTACACTGTTATTGCAAACCCGGCCATTATTTTCCAAGCTGTTGACCACATGTGTAAGTACATGGAGTGTTAGCCTATATGTATTTATATGTGAATACATGTACATATAAGAGAGAAAACTGTTCCCAAAGCATTTGTGGCTGGTACCTAGAATATATTCTGCATCCAGGATTTGTTATGCAAAGTCCACCATTGAAAAAAAAATACAAGCACAAAATCTTGTAAAAGATTGGAACTTTTTGGGTTAAGTTTGAGTTACATGTCCTAATCACTGAAAAGGACAAGAAAGAAGTGGACTGGCATGACTTGATTTGAGGGAAAGGTACTGAGTATGTGAATGTTCTCTTCAACTTGTCAGGAAGAGTTTTCAACCTATAGTGGTTGAGTCATGATGATATGATCTCGACCACATGAGTCATTCATGACATCTATACATGTATTAATGAATTCCCCTAAGACAATATTCCTTGGTTAAGTCTCTGTAATCTATACATGAGCATATATCATATGATTGACTCGTTGCCGCTGGGCTATTCTCACCTAACTTCTTCATGTTACATCTGGGGCCAATTTCATTGAGCTCCTTAGCACAAAAATTGGCTAAGCATGACATTTCTGTCTTAATAAAAACAAGATTAACAACCAAATTTCCGTGTGTTGTGTATCACTTGCAATTGTTCTTTGGCTGTTGTTCGCTGACCATGAATATCAAATCGAATTTTCAATGGTGGTTTGTTTATTGGACAAACTATTTTTGTGCTAAGCAATTTTTTTGTGCTAAGCAGCTCTACATGAATGAAATTGGCCCCAAGCTGGACTGTACATGGAAGGTTTGTAAGCAGGCTGGTAAAGATGATGATGTTACTGAAATAACACATCAAAAATAACCGTCAACTAATAATAGATTTTGTCAAGAGAGCAGGTGAGATCTACAGGCTTAAAATTTGACACCCTATCGGTCATCTCGGCCTATTTTACACATCTTGATCGCCATTCATGTATGAATAAAATATGGGATTCATTAGAATGATGAATGTGGTAGATGGAATTATCGCACTTCTCTGCAGTTCATATGTCTCTCTGGACTAGTTATGTAAATTTCACTGTCATCAAATTACTATCATTATCCATTACCCTCGTCAAGTCTGCAAGTTCTTTGTTTATAACTGGGGTAATAAACTCATGGTTCATCACCTCCAACTATAGGAAGTAGAAGGCCTTCAATATATTGGCATACCTTAGGAAGGCAGTCAATTTTAAAGGTGCAGTACAGGATTGGTACCATACCCAAACAGAAATGTTCACAGATTTACGTACAACTTTCAGGATATGAAAATGGTGCTAGTAGAAACCTACCGTTATTATATTTCTGCCTGAAATTGTGTATTTATCCAGAAATAAGTAAAAAAAAGAACGAAAACAGTTTTGATCTCGGGGTAAGATCAAAACCATTCTTTATGTTTTATAAGAAAAATTTACTCGGGTTTTCACTTTTTTTTGTGACTCAGATGTCCGATTGAGCTAAAATTTTCATTATTTCATGAACATGTTGGATATTAGACGTGTGAGTGCTGTGCTGTGACCTTTACCAATCATGTATTGTACCTTTAACTGCAATCATGGCAGTGAATGTCATGCTGATTATTCATAGGCATGATTGTCTCTCAGTCGTAGGCTTTCACCTCGATGGGAAATTACCCCTGAGATAATGTTGCTGGGGCATTTCACACCTTGCTGGAGAACCGATACTGGGTTTGTAATCACTGAGAAGGATGGATTAATTGCTCCCCCGATGGGGTATATATGCATGATGGCAAGGGCGGATGTGATGGGACCATTGAGGAGTGATGTAAGTTCAACTTAAATACTTGAATTAATTCAGTGTACCATTTGTTTTTGGTTGTTCTTCTAACTGTCTAAAACCTTGTAACATGTCAATTGCAACTGACTAAAGTTGTATATGTAGATAAAAGTCCAAACTTTATCAGAGGCCAATTTCATAGAGCTGCTTAAAGGGATTGCATACGTTTGGTAATTTGAGCCTACTGTTTGTTTCAAACCAATATAATTGTGTATATATACCATAAAACTAACCTGTGAAAGTTTCACTTCAAAAGGTGGTAGCGTTTTTGAGATTTTGGCGACAAACTAGAGCGGTTATTTCACGCCAGATAACAGTAAGTCAATAGCTGAGAAGCGTTACGGCCATAACGCTTCTCAGATTCGTAATTTTTGGAGATAAAAAGTGACATATTTTTCCATAACCGCGGTACTTCGAATTGAAAGTTTCTCAATATGCATTATACTATCCAAAGCAGCTGTAGTTCTCACCAAGTAAGTTTTTATTGCCATAAATTTTCAGAGTCATTACCAAACGTATGCAATGCCTTTAAGCACCAACATTTGCTTCATTAGCAAAAACCTTGGTCAGTTATGCCAGCCAAAACTCCTTGTGAATGTTATGCTTCAGCAAATGGCTGTATTCAAAAGCAGGGTCCAATTTCACGGCCCATGCTTAGCACAACATTCTGCTAAGCATGAGATTTATGTCTTGTTAAATACATGATTAACAACCAAATTTCAATGTGTTATGCATCATTTGTGATTGTCCTTTGGCTGTGGTTCGCTGACCACGAGTATCAAATGGAATTTTTAAAGGTGCATGGTTTGTTTAATTGGGCAAGACATTTTTGTGCTAAGCATTTTTTTGTGCTTATAGCACCTCCAAGAAATTGGCCTCAGAAAACATAACATAAATATTTGGTTAGTATAAAAATCCTGTTTGATCAAGGAAGAATTTTCATGCTCAAGAAAAGGTGCTGAAGCAGCTCTATGAAATTGGCCCTTAGCTGGTTTCTTCTTGTTTGTAGTATAATTAACACTATAGCCACACCCATGTTTGATGTTATTATCCTCACAGGTCTAAGATGGTGTCTAAGGAGGTGTCATCATCTGCCTACCTTTTCCAGGGGTATGCCGGCTTTAAGACAGCCCAACAGTTACACGACACCGAGTGTAATTATAATGTAATCCAAACCAGCAGGTTGTCTTTCCGCACATGAGTGGCACATGACGGTATAATGTAGGTGTGACCGCCTCCGATTACAGGCAAAGTTGCATGCAGTGGCTTAAGTTTGCCCTACAGAAAAGTATGCATACCATCATAACTTATCTCCCCTCACCCTTGATGTACAGTGGAGTTTCTCTGAGCAGTGTGGGAGAGATGGAAGGAAGAGGGAAGGGGAAGGGGAAATTGGGGGAGGGGCCCGGGAGCCCTAACTAGTAGCTACACCTTCAGTTCTGCATTAGAGTGACCATGGGGATGTGGTAGATGCATCGAGGTCATGGCCTGATCGGTCCATAGGTCAGAAGATAGGCCAATTTCATATACATGTAGAGCTGCTTAGCACAAAAAATTGCTTTGCACAAAGATAACTTGCCCAATAAAACAAACCACCATTGAAAATTCCATTTGATATTCATCATAAAAAATTATGGTCAGCGAACACCAGCAAAGGACAATTGCAAGTGATACACAACACACGGAAATTTGGTTGTTAATCCTGTTTTTACTAGGACAGAAATGTCATGTCATAATTTTTGTGCTAAGCAGCTCTATGAAATTTGCCCCTGGTTATCCATCAGAAAAAGTAAATCAAGTATTGAAAACATCCATTAATATACATATTAAGTCCCTTTTCTCTTCATTCTTATAAATATAAGAATTATGCAAACTGCATAAAAATATTATTTGGATATAATTATGGCCTACTAGGATTATAAAGTGTGGGGCTGCCCATTATACATGTAGTTTTAAATTTGCCGTGTTTCTTTTGATTTGCCAAGATTTACAACTCAATTAATTACACAATGTCACAATATTTGTCATGTACAATGATGTAGAAATACTTCATATTAGCCTACATACAAGGACATTGGAATAAGATCTTATGTTCTTAAAAGTGACCATATTATGTACAAAAACTACTGGTAGTTTGAACCCAAATGAATGTAGGCTAACTACAAAATTGGAATGCTGTCAAAATATGTCTAGATCTGAGTTTCATTAATGAAACTCCAGAAACAGAATGTCAGAGATAGTATATCCCACTTGAGACCAAGGATGAATGAAGTAAATAAGATACGGTCCAGTTGCTATGTAGTACACATTCCCAGTCAATTGATAATGTAGCCTGCTCTCTACACCATGGGGTCTTTCCAATTTCCTCTTTGCAACCTGCCTAAATTGCTCTTGGCCTTTTTAATAAGATCTTCGGTGTTTTTGTTTCTGGTGAGGTATTTGAAGGCACGATCAAAAGGCTGTTTGATTGCATCCGCTAGTATTATGCACTCCCTGCTATACACTCAGAGTGATAATTATATCGGGGTGCAATCTAGCTGTTTACCTAATGTCAAAAGATGTTGTCAAAAACCAAACTGTAAACAATGAGTACATAGCTTTTAGGGGTACAGAGGGGTAACACTACATCTGCAACCATTTCGCATCGTGTTTCTTTGCCGAAGGCGGCTTATGCACCGCCCCCTTCTGTCGGTCAACAAAGATCACATGATGGCACTAAGTCAGCCAGAGTAAAAGGTATAATACATGATTGGTAAAAGTCACAGGACAGCACTCATACTTTGTCTGATCAAACATATACATGAAATAATAAACCTGTGAAAATTTGAGCTCAATCGGACATCTGAGTCACGAGAAAATAGCGAAAACCCGACTCGATTTTTCTTATAAAACATGAAGAATAGTTTACTTTATGTTTGTTCCAAAAGTCGTTCGGACGAACGATCTTTGGAAAAGGCACCAAATCTTGATTTCCTTGAAAAACCCAGCATCATGAACCAAGATTTATCATGGTGACTGTTTGCACTGTTTACGAACTGTTGAGTCAATTTTTTGTCTCAAACTCAATAATTTTTTTTTTGGAGGCCTTGCAAATCCTATATGCTCCCTTTAAGTCTTCAAGTGCAGCCTTATCGCATAAAATCATGAAATTATTCCAGTACACAGAAGTTTAAACTTCAAAATCATATAGGCCTATCAACACTGATCAAAGATGTGCAATGATTCGTATTGCATATATATTATTCTGTCTTGTCCTGTCATGTTTTGTACACGTATGTCACGGCTCATCCGACACAAGCCTTGGCTTTTATAGGATGTTGCCCCCACACAGTGGAAATAATGTCACTGAATTGAATTGAATTGAATTGATTTGAATTGAATTGAAAGATGTTCCTTGCTAACTGGCCATCTAGATTATCTCTTGAAAATTCTTTTGCCTCCGTCAACCTGCATGCATAAATTTACCATTACATCAGATGAGACCGACTATCAGAGTCAGCGAGTATACATCCAAAGGTGTGCAACTGGTTTGCACTGTTACTGATAAGTTCAGACATTTTGCAACGTTTAAGTTACCTCTTTTTTATTGCATATCATTGCATGCATTTCAAGGAACCATAAGTAGTATTCTTGCTGATTCCAGTAGAAATTTTTTTTTTAATTGCAGTCTTTCAAGAATGATTAATCAAGAAATAGGTCAAAGTCACTTGACATGTAACTGGTTTGGGACCATACTTCTGATTTTCAAGAAGTCTAGCAAAATGCACAAGTAGCACAATAAATAACCACTAACTTTTTAAGCACGCTCCAATTATTAGAAATTACATTGCAGTCTTTATTGTTCCCGCATGGTTTTCAAACTTCAATGTTATCCAATCCTATATCAAATGATACTATGGGCAGAATATTTCCTCTGATTAAACCTGTACATAATTTTTACATGCAGTTTGGTATCATGCATCCGGTCATTACATATATTGCATTTAAAAGATATGACACGTTGAACAATGAAAGAATAGCACAATGCAAAATAATACACATTTAGAAATATCCATAGGGGGTTGATATAGTTTTTGAAGATGGAAATTGTTTAAATACATTTAGCATACATAAAGAGGCAAAAGAGGAAGGAAACAACTAGACATTTCGGTTTGAAGTCAAGCATGAGAGAAACAGAAACAATTTGTTTAGTTGCTTTGGCCTAATGCTCTGCTTTGTTTTAATTTTTTTTTTACAAATCTGATCCAATGGTGTGATATAGGCCTAAGTTATGGTACAATTGCAGCCATTTGTAGAGTCGGTTCATATCAAACTGAATTTTCCATTTTGTGGAGAAAATAAAATCCTCCAT
Organism: Astropecten irregularis; assembly: GCA_963971285.1. NCBI lineage: Eukaryota > Metazoa > Echinodermata > Asteroidea > Paxillosida > Astropectinidae > Astropecten > Astropecten irregularis. The sequence goes on along the minus strand of OZ020244.1, from coordinate 36,666,845 downwards.
TTTGTTTCATCCATAAAATTCAACATTAATCAAACTGTTTATTTGGATAAAGATCAAAATGCATCCGACCCTCCTAACTCAAAGCATTTTTTTTAAATTTCAGGACATTATTTTGGCTGATGAGCAGTTTGCAGCAATTTACAAACTATTTATCATGTATGTGTCACGATATTTGCAATACACGGGTTTACACCATGGCGGCCAACTTAGATTTTGATCGCAACTTCAAAACGAGGCACTTCCACGCATGCGCACTTTTCGAAGTGTAAGCCCGTCCATTGTCGAAGACAATACACGGGTTTACACTTCGGCGGTTTTGATCGCGACTTCAAAATGAGGCACTATCACGCATGCGCTTTTTTCGAAGTGTAAACCCGTGTATTTAGGCCAACTTAAAATGAAACTGCTATAATCATGAATATTCAATATATATACATATATACAAATGTATATATTAAATTGAATATTCATGCAAGATTTACAAATGCAAAAAAATATCAAGTGATAACATGTTTTTTTAAGATTATAACATACATGGAGTATACAAGTTTGAGTACACAAATTATGCAATACCCCTTGTTTTCAAAGGTGAATTGTGACTAGAGTATAAAAAGGATAATCTATTTGCTGTTTAAAATCATTGATTTAAGGTGAATACAGAAAAATTTATTAGAGTGGGATTCGAACCAGTAACCCTTGTTTTGGTTGAATGTTGTACAGGCCAATTCGGAAACCAAGCCAAGAGCAAAGCAAAAGGGTGCAAAGGCCCACAACAATGATTATTCTTCCAAATCAGTATTATCATCATCATAATAATCTTTAAACCAAAATAGCAAGAACAAAACATGAGACAGCACATCAGGTGTCGATTCCACAAAGCCCTATGAGTGATCGTAACTCTAGTTACAAAGGATAACCCATCGTATCCTACATGTACATAGGGCTGCAATGCATCATAAATCCTACATTGATTGTAAGTTATGATGAGTTTGGTGAAATCGACCCCTGGACTTAATGATACAAATAAAGAATTGGAATGTTAATATTTCATTTTTTGTTTCATTTGATTGTGAGTGAGTTTGTTCATTCTGAAGAGCTTGGGAGATCAATCACATAAAGAAGCCATACATCACACAAGTTTGTACTCCAACAAAACCAGCCAGGGCTGCAGGCAAGATATTTGTTGTCTTGCTACCGCTAGAAAAGACACCGAACAACTTCTGACTAAGCAAGTTGTGCAAAAAGCATAAGTGACGCTCCCTAATGCAGTGCTTTGAGACTTGCATCCGGTGTTGGACTCGAGACCGGAGTCAAGACCGTTTTTGCCGGACTTGGTTTTGGACTCGGAGGTTCATGACTTTGACTTGGTCTTGGGCTCTGTGACTCGATGACTCGGTCCGAGTCGGCTTGAAACCGGCAAATGTCACCAGTTTTGAGTGTATGCCAACTTTACTACTTACTGCAAAGTCAGTAGCTTTTTGCAATGTCAAAAACAGATTTCTTAAAGCAAATCTGTAGTGAGGCCGGTATTTCAACTTGGTGTCTTTGTCATTTTGAAGAAAAAACAAAAGCAAATTGAAATAGGTCAATGTGATTTTGATTGATAATTTGTATATTTTTTGTACATGTGCCGGACTAGGACTCGGACTCAGATGGAGTCAGACTCGGATGTGTTGACTTGGTCTTGGTCTCGGACTCGGTCTCGGACTCGAATGGACTGGACTCAGACTCGGTCATGGACTCCGACTGACCGGACTCGGTCACAGCACTGCCCCCTTATGTACTCATAGTATTCAAATCATAAATTCCACACTGCTTCTACATGTGACATGTACGAACAAAGGAAATGCTCACGTGCCATGTGCATCATGGTGAGTTATGAGTGTGAACATGTGAGTATGTCTAACTCTGAAGGTTCAAATGCTCAATGATTTTTCTGAAATATCCAACGATCTTTGTTTGAAGTCATTAAAAAGTGAACAAAGAAAAAATTGACTAGAGCGGGATTTGAACAAGCGACATCCGGAATACCGTACCGGTGCTCTACCAACTGAAATTTCCAGCCATATGTTGGTGGTGTCCCTAATAGTCAATTATCTTTGTTCCTTTGGCAGTGAGAAGTCATGAAACCACTCACTTAATGCTATATCCCAAAAATTAATCCAGTCAGTTTCCCTTGTGGTTATTTGATGATGTTTGTTTGAACTTGCATCTCATTGGGCATGGGTCCATGAGTACGAGACCAATTCACAATCTAGCTCAAAATATTTTACCAGATGTGCGACTCTCCAGGAATGCATGCGTTTTTTTCCGTGTGAAGAGACCTTTCATCATCTTTTTGACCTACAGTCAATGATCTGGGCCAATTTAATAGAGCTGCAACAAACCTTGCTTAAGACCTAAATAAAATCAGCACGCCAGCCAAAACTTATGCTCAGCAAACAATGACCGAATACAAGTAAAAGCAGCAAACATCACATACAAATTTGGTTGGTAGTGATGTTTGATCAAGTAAGACTTTTCATGCTTAAGCAATTTTTGTGCTTTAAAAGCAGCTCTATGAAATTGGCCTCTGGTGATCAGTGCTTTGATAACTGTCATCTTCAGATGATTTCAGATTGATGATGGATGGAGATTCTACTCCCAATCATCCTCTGAGATGGCTGTGTCTGATCTATTCCTACTGGGATTAGGTGGAGGTGGTATCATGGCTGATAGTTTGTCCATGGTAGAGCCAGAGCCAGAGTTGTTGGGCTTGCTGTCATTTCCTCCTCCGCCTCCACCACCTCCACCACCTCCACCACCTCCACCACCTCCACCACCAGCTTGTCTCGTTCCCGATATGCCCTTGCGTCTTAGTGACAGCTTAGAGGCCAGGTCATCCATCAAGCTCATGCCGCTCACTGCCTGAATCTGCTTCTTCTGCTTCTTCTCGATCTTAAGTTCCTTCATGTTCCGCAGCTTGGCTTTACCAGAGCCACCGGCCATTCGGATGGACTCCATCAAGTTGGCACGGCCGTCTTTACTCCCCGACGCAGCAGCTGCTGGCGGGGCTGCTTCGGCAGCAGACGGTGGAGGAGGCGGAGGGGGCGGAGGTGGTGGTCCACCACCTCCAGACTCCACACCAGGTGGGGGAGGAGGTGGGGGCGGTGGTGGTGGCGGAGGTGCTGCACCGCCCGGTGGGGGTGGTGGAGAAGCAAAACTACCCTCAGGAGCGGGAAGAGCAGGCAGGTCAACCGAGGGCCCACTGGGTAATGCATCCATGATGCTAGGCTCCATAGCGACACTTGGAAGCTCAGGAACATTACTGCTTAGTAGAGACGGAGCTATGGAAGGACCTAAATCAGCACTGTAGCTAAGATCATCAGCAACTCCTGCAAACAATGAAATAATAAAAACAACAATTAGTAATGCTTCCCACACTTAAAGAAAGCCTGACATTTCAATCCAACAGAATCTTATCCCTAAGGTTGCATGACAAAAATTACAAGAACAAACCCACCCATACAGCAAAAGAACAAAGGGGGGGGGGTTATCGGCTTAGTTATATTGTCACAGACTCAATTTGGCTGCTCTAAGAGAAAAATCACAGATATGACATTCAGAAAGAAAGCCTTGCAGTGATGGTAAAGCCCATAAAGTACCCGTAGTCAGTCTTATTAGGCTTTCAGTGTTGTAACTTGTAGTCGAGACCAGCTTGACCGAGACCAAAGCATCAAAGACCAAGACCAAGATGATGCATTTTGAAACTAAGACCTAGCCTTCCGAGACCCAAGACTTTTGCAGGTCGCGACTGACACAAAGACTGAAACCAAGGAAGCCGAGATAAGCAGCACAGTCTCCATTCCAGCTTCGTTCGTTGAAGCGTCAGCCTGAAAACTTGTACATTGGAAATCATTTGAGATTTTTACTCTGGTTAAGAACCACTGAATATTAAAAGACTGTGCTAGTGCAAATGAGCAAATTTAATCTATAGAGGGCGTAATTTGCATTGTTAACCAACATTCTTCATGGTGTTTATTCAGTTGCATCATTTCACATATTTAAAATTAACATTATTCTTTGTTGTCTTGACTGGTCTTGTGGGTAAAATAAAAAAAGTTGCATCCAAGACCGATATCGAGACCGAGACCTTTGACTGAGGCTTGGATAGGGTGAGACCAAGACCGAGACCACCAAAAAAGGAGATGGTTTTGAGACCGAGACCAGGTTTTGAGACCCACAACCCTGCAGGCTTTCTGTAGAGCAATTACATCATATTGTACAAACTACTGTCCTCTTAAAGACACCCGTTGGCACTGTCTGGCAGAAATATCAGCATTCACAATCACTCAGTGTGAAGTTCACCCTCAAAAATCAGTGTACAGTACAACGCTGATAAAACCAATACCACTGAATGTACACAATTTGTATAACGGTCGTTCAGTATAGCGATTTCCAGCCGTTGGCGGTGTTCAGTGGCCATTTTTACTTGTATAAAGCCAACTCATCTTAAAGGTAGTATCATACTTTGGTTTTTATCAAAGAAATACAGATTCATGGGCAAAAATATCAAGACATATACAGTAACAGTCATCTGTGAAAATTTCAGTTCCATACGGTGCCCACCTTTTGAGAAACAGTGAAAAACAGCCACAGCATTTCTTAAGTCTTTTCTCTTTTATTTTTGATCTTTTAAAAGATTTTCGGTCGTTGTTTTACTAATTTCTGGATAAATAGACCATTTCAGGCGGAAAAATTTTAACGGTAGGTTTCTCGGTGTAAAACGTAAATCTGTGAACATTTCTGTTTTGGTCTCTTACCAAAGTATGATACTACTGTATCTGTAAGATTAATTTTAACGTTTGGTGAAATCCAGCCCTGGTCCCGGACCGTGACCGTGTCTCTGATATTTTACCTGGTAGATCTGGGAGATAGTTTGGCACATCAATCTCCGGTACATCCCCGAGGTCTGGTACATAGAAGTAGTTCTCCATGCCCTGCCTCTCCATCTGTTCCCTCTGGGTGATGGACATAGGCGCAGCACCAATCTCTTCCTGTTCTTCTTCTATGGCCTTCCTTGTCTTGGTCACTGCTCCCAGAGGGTCAATCATCACATACTTCTTGTACCTGTGTGTAGAGAGCAATTCGTCTACCAAGATTAAATATTAGTGCTTACAAAAACTCATTAGGTATTATGTTGCCGAGATGGGGATGGGTTGCATGGCTGCCGGGGTGTGGCCATCAGGAGACTGAAGGAGTACCGCTCTAAGGTAGATGCGGTGACGCGCTACCACAGTGCATGCTCCCACTGATTGATTGATTGATTAGGTATTAAGTACCCAGATAACAATTAACAGTTGTTGGATTGCATGCGATGATACATGGGGTTTTGTACACATGTACCACCACACAACATGCAACAACTGTTTTGTTATAGGCCTACCACGTACCGTCTTCCGAAGAAGTCTTCAGGAAGGCTTGACTGAAAACGCCTGGAATTGCGCGTCTGGGCCATAGAAAAAAAAATTCCCTACAGTTTTATTTTAACTGTTCCCTGCAACCCACAATGCAGAGTACATACATCATCGCGTAGTACCAGGGAATAGTCAAGTTGGTTCTGATCGGGTTTTGACCAATGAAATTCCTCAAACTAATGTCGTGATATAAAAAAATTAGAATGCACCGTTGAGGACCATTGAGTTACCATTGAGTGGAAATTCTGAGTTTAAGCCATCCAACCTTTATGAAGAATCCATTCTACTTTCTAAGTACACGTATCTGAATATTTGAATGTCTCATGATATCCACGCAAGAATCAAGCTTAAAGGTAGTATCATACTTTGGTTTTTGTCAAAGAAATACAGATTTGTGGGCAAAAATATCAAGAAAGATACAGTAAAAGTAATCTGTGAAAATTTCAGTCCCATACATTGCCCACTTTTTGAGAAACTAGCGAAAAAAGGCCACAGTATTAAATTAAAAAAGATCAAACGATTCTCGGTCGTTGTTTTACTTATTTCTGGATAAATACAGCATTTCAGGCGGAAAAATTTTAACAGTATGTTTCATTGTTTCTACCAGCACCATCTTCATACCCTGTAAGTTATATACGTGAATCTGTGAACATTTCTGTTTTGGTCTCTTACCAAAGTGTGATACTACCTTTAAAAACCAAAGTGGTCACTATGAACATGATGAACCTGGTATTAAATATGATCCTCTGACAATTTAGTGACTGCCATGGCATTATATGCTCAACATATGCTGACTCTACACTTGGCTCCAACGATTGATGGGACAGTTGCAGACTACTTACGGATTTTCACTTGTGTTGAAGAGAAGCAGTGAGTTGATGGATTCTACGTGCTTGGGCAGACCCCCAAGCCCCTCCCAGGAGCTCTCACCATCCTTCTCCTTGCGGACGTTCAACTGCACATTGTAGAACTGGAGTTTCTCCCTCAGGGCGCGACTGTCCAGGTTCTGGTGTTTGCTGTTCAGCTTCCGATGAGGCCTCCTGACCTGGCCCAGGTTGGTGGCATCAAAGACCGACTTGTACGATGCGTGGCTATCCGGAGCAGGGTACTTGGCGCTGGAGAAGACTTTGATGGCCTTCCGCGTGTCCTTGATCTTCTCTACTTTGGCATGCGCGACGTCTATCCTCTTGTTGATGCCCTCCAGTCGGGAGTGGTTATCTGTCACCTGGCTACTGATGCGATCGAAGACATCGTTAGCGACCTTCTCCATGTACTCCAGCGTGTCGGCGATCTGTTGGATGGTCTCCTCCCGCCTCAGGTCTGGCTGGATGATCGGGATGTTGTAAACCTGGCCTGGCATCTTGAAAATGAGGCAGGGGGGTAACGTTCACACCAAGGATACCACTATCAGAACTGTTCAGGGTCTAATCTGTTTGGTGTGAGAGCAAAAATGGAAGGTTTTAAAAAGGTGGATAAAGCATCATGCTAACAGTATCCTGCTGCTGGAGGAAAATAAACTCAAAATTAAGAAACAAATTATGAAAATATGAATAATATTGTAATTCAAGTAGGCTTCCTGTCTGTAAGTGATTGCCACTTGACTTTGCTTGTTCCTGAGTTTGCTACATGCCTAGAGTAGAAATCGTGGCTCTTTGCCACTCTTTATTACGATTGTGGATACCACTATTTAATGTGATTGACGTGCTTGAAATTAAGGCGCACCCCTTTACAAAAATGGTTTAGTCTAATGATAAAAATTTATCAATGAATTTATAAACGGTAATCTTTCCGCAAGCGGGGTGGTGCAAAAAGTTTGTTTTTTTCTCAAAAAGTTGTGGGTCAATTACAAAAATGAGAATATCCAAACATAAAGGATGAATAAAGATCAGGAAAAAAATAATAATTTAGGAGTCGAGGTAGGTGCTGCAACGTGTCACCAAAACTTCATCGAAAATTGTTGTTTTCAAAACCCATACAGTTACAGCACCCCGAAAAATAATCCTTCTAAATCTAGAAGTCCTAACGTTAGACTCCAGTCTAGTCATTAACATCGGTGCCTGAGTGTTAGTGTTACAGTGTTACTAGTTTTGCCACAGATCTTGGTCGCCATATTTAATCTTACAAATCCATGTCCCATGCACACTATGCAGGATACGCTCAAATGCAATCCAGAGTACTGAGTAGCTTTTGGCCTTTTGCACGCACCGTACAGGCGTACTGCAGGATCACTGATCGCGTTCCTGAAACAAACAGGCCTTAGATCTCTTAAGTCTTCGCATGCTTAATTAGTTTCCAAAATTTAACCTAGGCAGGCTAAAATCAGTGTCTAGGTTTTCTTAACCGACTAGGTGGGCCCAGCTGAGCTGAGGCACCAGTATCACTCAGTAAGACAGTGTCAGTAGGCCCTAGGCCCTATCACATTTTCACAAACAATCTGAACTAACATTTTAGTAACAAGTAACATTTAGCTAGCCTACCAAACATTTCATTTTTCTGTTCATCTGTTACGGCTTAATTTTACAAATAAGCTATTTACTGGTGTCTTATATCACACTTACCTTTCTGAAAGAATATATTCTAATCATATAACAATAAACAGCAACTAAAAATGCAATAATTGTAGTCAACTTTTTACCATGTACAATGTACAATGTAAAGGATACGATCACTCCCCCAAATTTTGTCAAGCAATAGAATCGATTATATATTTTCGTATCTTATTTATATTCGTTCAAATATTAGACTCGATTCTTTGACTTAACTTTATCATGGGGAAAATGACCAATAAACCGAATACTCGAGCTTTCGTGTCGAAGATAATATTCGTATCGAATTTGCTACAATCATGTGATTATGGGATCACTGCGAACTACAGAGGGCGGTGTTCGAAAAGATAGCACTGTTTACAAAACATTACATCATAAGGTGAGAGTTCTTGTGATTAAATCTTTTAATTTTTGCTGCATATCACGAATATAAACGCAGACATGCAAACATTAAAGGTCTTGCAGTTGGGCCGTACGTGCATTCAACCGCAGTTGATTAAGCACGGCCATAATGTGACCTTTTCGAGGTGTTTTCTTCACCGGAAAACCGGCACGGCACTGGAGGCCAGAGCGCTTGGAATTGGAGTTGGACTTCATCTTCATACGAACAACGTGATGAAACGTGCTGTTGCTGCAAATTTGAGTATTTTGACGCGTTACATAAGGGCAGCCCCTCCTTGCAGCAACATAATCAGACTGATGAGCACAACAAATACTGACGACCCAGTACGGGGAGTTGGCACAGTCACCCAGCCATCTAACCAATCAGTTCTTCCCAGTCTTGATCTTGTTAAACTTCGCTCGTGGGCATTTTCCGTTGAGCCATTTGGTAGTCTCTCTGTCCATACCTCCTCATCTGTTAGAGTCACGCCCATCGATCCCCATGACTACCCTGCAGCCGACAGGGCCTTCGTTCATCTTCTTCTTGGTGCCAGGCGTGGGAATGATAAAACAAAGAAAATATTCAATGGCCTAGTTAATGATGACCGGCTTAATTGGGGACAGTTGATGAAATGTGATGTACAATACAAAGATGATGTGATCCATGTGAGAGGAGATGCTCTGGTATCCAAGGAGGATCGTCTGGTATCCAAGGAGGATATTGAGTTTGTGTGGCTTGTAGAAATCCCAATATCCTATGGTAAGCTAGCTAAGGTTGTGCCCAAATCTCTGGCTGCTTGCGACCGCAAATAACACACAAGTCTATCGAAATGGCTGCAGTCACTGGCTAGTGGCTGCCATAGGCGCGTAAGTGTAATTTGCAGTCGCAGCCAGATATTTGGGACATAACCCAACTTCCCAAATTATGTTTGCTGTATCCAAGCTTCGCTATTCTCTATTGGTTCTCAGATTGAGAATTTGAAGCTTTGCATGTTATGAAATGACCATTATTTATATTATAAGGTACATGATGTATTTTGTGGTAATACTGTACATGTACATGTTGACAGGTGAAATATCTTAGATAGAGTAACTAGTTAGTACTTGTGATGATCGTGACCCTTGTTCTATGGCATCATGGACATGATGGACCGATCTACTGAAAGGGTATGATCATTGCAACTACTCTTCTACAAAGGGAAAACAAAACTCACCTGCCCATATTGGTTTCTACTGATTTTGAAAAAATCCTAACCAGGCTACCCCAGTCTTAGAAACAGATGTAGAACTAGAAAATGTTAGACTCTTGTCAGCCTGTGGAAGTCAGAACCAGGGTGCTACATGTATATGTATGACACAGTATCCAACCAATGAATATGGGCCCAATACTCTTTCAATCTCAAACGTAGGAGAGAGTTTCTGCAAATTCTTACAGATACAAATTGAATGAATAGACTGAGAAAGTTGTCAAATACTGTTCTTTGAATGCATGGTACCTCCAGCAATGTTGAGGTCAGGATTTGTGTACAACGAACAATACTGCCTGTCAAAAGTATGTTTTGCCTGTCCATTAAACTGGTGAAGTTGCAAGAATGAACCCTAACCCTCTGTACCTCAAGCAAGACAATATCTGCTTACCACACATGACCACAGTCTCCAGAGAGGAATTGGATCAGAAACCACACAATACCACACAAACCACAAGTTGTCCTGGTTGTGGTATCCAGGTCAGGTTACCACAATACAGCACTGGAAAAAACATGTGGTTAACTCTGGTATGCAGGAGGGTTATATTATATAATAAATTTTCTGTTTTCTTTTGGCAGATGTTCATGCTGTGACAACCAATGAAGGTTCAGTTAGTATTGAGCAACTGGAAAATCAAACTTGCAAAGTGCATACAGAAGAAGGGGATATAGTTACCAAGAAATTAAAGGTGAAGAAATGATAATGTAAGCTTCCATGTGCAATACATGATAATATAATTATTTGTGAGGCTAATCATCCTTACTCGCAGCTCTGGCGTGCTGAATTGCATAGGATGCAACTTCAACGTGATCGAGTAGCAGGCTTTCATGGGCGCCCTTGGCTACCAGCCACATCAACCCATACATGTATATACGGAGCACTGACTGAGATCGAAAGTGTTTGATTTTTGTGGAGGGAGGAAAACCGGAGAAACCCGGAGAAAAACCCTCGTAGCATAGGAGAGAACCAACGCACAACTCTTCTCACATATTACCCAAGCCTGGATCGAACCCAGGCCACATTGGTGAGAGGCGAGTGCCTAATGCACTTGCCACCTATGCCCCCAAATGTACTCTCTACAAGTACCTGAAATTGTGTGGCTAAATCGCCAGCCTATTTCACTTATTTGCCAATTTTTTGATAAAACCAGTGAAAATATAAAACTAGCATTCCTTTGGCAATAATTTTCCAGAGACAAATTAATGGAATAGCCAAGATTTGGGTGGCTTTATAAATGGCCACTAGGGTTAAATTCAAGCTAGTGAAAGAGCCACTGTTATCAAACCTTTAACTTTAAACCCATACATGCCATAGGCCTAACATCATAATTTGCTTCTCTATTGGCAGTCAGACACAGTCACACTACAAAGTGCACGTGGGGATGTCAGCTGTTTGAAGTTGTTGCAGGGTAATATCACCATAGCAACCGGTAACCATGGAGTAAGTAGAACTATGGATGTTTGTTTTAATTCAATTTCACTAGATACACTAGATATGTGTATGTATACAATAAAGGGAGCATATAGGATTTGCAAGGCCTCCAAAAAGAAAATTAATGAGTTTGAGACAGAAAATGGACTCAACAGTTCGCAAACAGTGCAAACAGTCACCATGGGAAATCTTGGTTCATCAGATGCTGGGTTTTTCAAGAAAATCAAGATTAAGTGTCTTTTCCAAAGATCGTTCGTCCGAACAATTTTGAAACAAACATAAAGTAAACAATTTTTCATGTTTTATAAGAAAAATCGAGTCGGGTCTTCGCTATTTTCTTGTGACTCAGATGTCCGATTGAGCTAAAATTTTCACAAGTTTATTATTTCATGTACATGTTTGACCAGACAATGTATGAGTGCTGTCCTGTGACCATTACCAATCATGTATTGCATCTTTAATATAAAGTGAGTATACTGTGGTACACTGTAATACATGTTGGCGAAGTTAAAGAAATTCAGCCAACGTCCTTGGACCTGCCAGTGAGTACCCGAGTGATACATTCAATACTGAACTCAGACATCTGACAGGATGGTCCCTGTCCCTGTCCCATAACCCTGTCCCGTAACCCTGTCAAGGGGGAGGAGCCTCCATCACACCTCACCTTGGTAATTCACATAATATTTGTCTCTGAACTTCTATCTTCACCAGACCATTATGACAGACAGACTTCAAGGTAAGGATGTGTGCATCCATTCCGATTCAGGCTCCATTGCTGTTAAAGACATTTATGCCAGGAAGTCAGAATTGGAGTCGGTAGGAGGCGACATCCATCTTGGGAATCTCTACGGAGATGTTGACGTGGCTTGCCACGAAGGAAACCTGACAATAGGTGAGTAGCAAAGGAAATAGTCATCGAGCACTCCAACTTTAAAATTACAGATAATGAGAAAAGCTTTACCTTCCTTTCTCCTGGGAAAAATCAATGGTATGCAGTCAGGCAGCATCTAGTTGTGTTAACCCTAACCCTCTGTACTTACGACACAAGACAAGAGCTGCTTACCTCACATTACCACAGTCTCCACAGGGGAACAAACCACATCGTGGTGTATTGTGGTATTCAGGATACCACACTTACCACAGGAAAAACCATGTGGTATACTATGGTAAGCCAGAGGGTTAGGGTTTAATAAGAAATCTCATCTCAATTGTGAATTGTTTGTCTTCAGGGAGCATCGATGGATCGCTGTCAGCTACGATTGAGAAGGGGAACATGTCGGCTTATCTTGCCAACCATGGAGATGTCAACATTACATGTAAACAAGGTAAACAAAAGACCAGTATACTGCAGTAACTAATTTGTAAACAGGCATCAAATTACAAAAATTGTAAGGCATAATTGTATCTGGCAATCAATCAATCAATCAAAAGACATTTAAGTACATGTTGCACCAGATACCAAAAGGTTGCTCAAACTCACGTTGACACCAGACTTTGAGTCACAAAATATCAAGTCCGCAGAGTCTGAGTCCAAGCCTCATCTCTCGAGTCGGAGTCCCGAGAAATCCAGGTCGAGTCCGAGTCTTGAGTCAGTATGCTGAGGCAGAGTCTGAATCCGAGTCAAAGCCATTTATTATTGTGGTCTGAGTCATGGAAAGAAGGACTCGAGTCCGAGTCAGTAGTCCAAGTTTGAGTCAGTAGTCCAAGTTTGAGTCAGTAGTCCAAGTCCGAGTCAGTAAACCGAGTCCGAGTCAGTAGTCCAAGTCCGAGTCAGTAGTCCAAGTTTGAGTCAGTAGTCCAAGTTTGAGTCAGTAGTCCAAGTCAGAGTCAGTAGTCCAAAATGGGTCAGTAGTCCAAGTTTGAGTCAGTAGTCCAAGTCCGAGTCAGTAGTCCAAGTTTGAGTCAGTAGTCCAAGTTTGAGTCAGTAGTCCAAGTCCGAGTCAGTAGTCCAAGTTTGAGTCAGTAGTCCAAGTTTGAGTCAGTAGTCCAAGTCCGAGTCAGTAGTCCAAGTTTGAGTCAGTAGTCCAAGTTTGAGTCAGTAGTCCAAGTTTGAGTCAGTAGTCCAAGTTTGAGTCAGTAGTCCAAGTTTGAGTCAGTAGTCCAGGTTTGAGTCAGTAGTCCAAGTTTGAGTCAGTAGTCCAAGTTTGAGTCAGTAGTCCACGTCCGAGTCAGTAAACCGAGTCCGAGTCAGTAGTCCATTAAGTCCGAGTCAGTAGTCCATTAAGTCAGAGTCAGTAGTCCAAGTCCGAGTCACGTCAGTAGACCAAGTCTGAGTCAGTAAGCCGAGTCCGAGTCAGTTGTCCAAGTTTGAGTCTGTAGTCCAAGTCTGGGTCAGTAAACCGAGTTTGAGTCAGTAGTCCATTAAGTTTGAGTCAGTAGTCCAAGTCCGAGTCACGTCAGTAGACCAAGTCCGAGTCACGCCAGTACTCAGTAGACCAAGTCTGAGTCAGTAGTCCAAGTCAGTAGTCCTAGTCCAAGTTAGTAGTCCAAGTCCAAGTCAGTAGTACAAGTCCAAGTAGACTGAGTCCAAGTTCGAGTCAGTAGACTGAGTCCGAGTATGAGTCCAAGTCACAAGTCAAGTCTGGTTGGCACGTAAAAATGCAATAAGTCCATCTATGTTTGCCAAGACTCTTAAAGTAGGTGTTCGTTAAGAATTATTGAGCTCTAGAAGTCTCTTGGTTTGCTCCATCAGGAGATATCTGCCTCAAGATGAGTCCTGACATCAAGACTGGTTTGGATCTCAGAGCCTCCACGGGAATAGATGTCCCTGAGGAATTGGCCGCCAGATTTTCTCCAAAAACAGCAGAAGAGAACTGCGAACCAGGTGCCAAGACCAAAATCGGTAAAAAGGATTCACAAATATCATCACTGATCAGAGGGAGCAAGGTGCTTCATATCGCCACTCCCATCACGCTCTTGAGCCATTTGGCCCGGGAAGCTGCTATAGCAGTTTGACTCATGGCGTGATAATATTCATGATTTCTTTGTTGTTTCAATTGATATACTGTCTGGAACAAGTGGTTCAATGAACTTTTATTGTCCAAATGAACGTGGGCATTGTGGAACATTTACCCCCTTGATTTGCATTTGAATATAGGCCTTTTTGAGCAGACTACAGTCTGTGAGTTCTGACCACAGCTGCTGCCATGACACTGATTATGTCTGCCTGGAATGTTGGTTATTGTGCGGCGGTATTTAACCATTATATGCCTGTTTACGCAGAGCTCCCTCCACACAAGACCGAGCCAGATGATGGCCTCTATTTGACCGGTGGCTGATAATGAGGCCGGTAAACAAATCCCGAGCTGAAGGTGTTCAAGCCTTCCTCACACCATGACCATCTCAGCTCCTGAAGAAAATCACCTGAAATGCTGATATTCTTTATGCAGGATTCTTTATTGTCATACACATAAATCTCTCTTTTATTATAAGACAAGGATATTCAGTCTGAATTTACTATAGTTACTACATAAGTGAGGAAATGGCGTAGTCTAGGCAATTAGAATTACCAAAATTACAAAATATTGTTCAACGCAATGGGTACATGGGGAGATTGATTCTTGTTATTGGGATCTCTATATTACTGTCTGCATAAGTCAAAGAAAAGTCTGACAACCAATTTGTCCAATTTTCATCCAGTTTCTTTTCAGCAAAATGAAATGTAATCCCTCTCTGATTTATGTTATTGCAAAACTATCAGCAAAAGTACAGGATTGGTAACATACCCAAACAGAAATGTTCATAGTTTTACATATGCATGGAACTTCATGATATGAATAATGAAGATGGTGCTGGTAGAGACATACCGTTAAAATATTTCCGGCTGAAATGGTGTATTCATACAGAAATTACCGGTAGTCAAACAAAGACCAAAAACAGTTGTGATCTCGGGGTAAGATCAAAACCATTCTTTATGTTTTATAAGAAAAGCTCGTATTTTCACTGGTTTATTATTTCATGCACATGCTGGATTAAACAAAGTGTGAGTGCTGTTCTGTGACCTTTACTACTTGTGTATTATATCTTTAATGGTATATTATTTGATGTGAATTTCCCACTCTGTTATTTTCAGGAGATTTAAATGGAGCTGAGGATTCATCACTGACAGCCAGAGCTGACCGTGGTAATATAACACTCATGGTTCAATCATGGTTCGATTCACTCCAACTGCAGAAATAACCACACCATCACCAGCGCTAAACATGGCTATTTCACACAGAAGGTACTAGCATGATTTCAGGCTATGGCTCCAGCTCAGGCTTCGTCTCTGTCATCCATATGCTGAAAATAAAGGCTGTGGTTTTTCATTGAAGCTGAAGCTCTGTTTTCTTTTTCAAACCAGAGAATATACATCCGAACTGCAGCCAAAAGTCTCTATGTTGATACCCATCATTTTATAATGGATTCACGAAATGGAGCCAGAGCCGGAGCCGAGCTTTGACAAAGGTCCGTAGTCGCACATATCGTTGAGTTCTCACAAGTACCTGACTAGTCTGAAACCCTGTAGTAATGTGCAGGTAGTATACCTACTAGTATCGCAGTACCGTCCTATTTGGTCAACGGGCGATTTCTACATGATGTCGTCTGCTCTTTCTCCTGTGAGATTTGAGGGCTTATTTTCAAGGCTTAGAATTCAGCTTGTTAACCCATGTTTTTGAATTCAGGGCATAAACATTTTACAGAAAAAATGCTACACATTTCTGCCTAGCCAAAATGTTTCTTCTTGTCAATTGATCGCCCACACTGTATCAGAAAAGTTGGGTTGTGACACAATATGACTTGTGAATAACATGTTTCTTATCAACAGTTATGCTGAGATTGAAGCATGGGGACATACCAGCTAGCATTTTTACTACAATTTTGCCAAGTCAGCCTTCTTGGCCCTTTTCCAAACCTCTGCTCCGGCTCAGGCTCCGACTCCAGCTCCATTTCTTGAGTCAATTTTAAAATAACGGGTATCAAAATAGAGACTTTTGGCTGTGGTTCGGAAGTAGATTCTCTGGTTTGAAAGGGAAAACGGAGCTTCAGCTTCAATGAAAACCCACAACCTCTATTTTCAGCATATGGATGACGGAGCCGGAGCCGAGGTTTGGAAAAGGGCCAAGGATTCTGTATTGGGAGGGGGTTGGGGGCTCTTTCCCCGCCCCTGTGTCCAACCAGGATGGGGTCATAGACCAAGCTGAATGCAGGGTTTAATCATGAAACAAGTTACAAGTCTAACCAGGGGCCATAGAGCTGCTTAAGCACCAAAATTTGCCTAAGCATAAAAAACCTTGGTAAAATCAGTATGCCAGCCAAGACTCCTTGTGATTGTTATGCTCAGATGACTGATTACAAGACAAAAGCAGTAAACATCACGTGAACGTTTGGTTGGTAATCCTGTCTGACCAAGGAAGACTATTCATGCTTAAGCAATTTTTTTTTTTTGCTTAAGCAGCTTTATGAAATTGGCCCCAGGTGATATTAGCAGCACTGACACAACCTTGTCATCTCTGACAATGATAGAGTATGAATATGTTTGTGTTTTTTGCTAGATCCCTTTGACATTACCTTACATAAGATTACTGCATGATTTTCGGACACAAGTTTTAAGATTTCCCTAATTGTAACTGATAGTTGAAGCAAGATAAGATTTGAAATTAAATCCTGACAATGTTACTGCCTTTGTGGCTCACCATATTTAAACCTATAAAAAGAATGGCAATTGGAAGCCTGCCACTTTGTTAGCAGTGTTGTATCTGAGTACACAACTTCCCAGGCTGAGTCCGAGTCATGGGACTCCGAGACCAAGGCCGAGTAACACACGAGCATATCATTTCACTCCGCAAGACACTCTTTGCTAGTCTAGATCAGTAGTGTAGACACGTCCTCAGACCTGGGGGGGTTGATCTTGTAGCTGGGTCGTACTTCCATATACGTTTGTGCACAAAATTATTTTTTGTATACATGAAAAGTGAAAACCTGGGGGGGGGGGGGGGGGGGGGTTTGTAACCCCCTAGCCAAGACCCTCCACCCCCCCCCCCCCCATGGCTGGATTCGAACCCACAATCTGTAGATTGACCACAAGATCTTGAGTACGACACCCCAGACCACTAGGCCACAGTACCCCATGTACTGGATCTAATTGCTTGATCTAAAAAACAGCATCGTTAAAAGCATTCCGAAAGTGACGATCACATTGAAGAAGACGTATACCATAAATCGCACATGTCACACATGTCGGACTAAATTACCCGATTTTGCTCGGCACTAATTTAACAAAACTTCCCCGATAGCTCAGGGTAAAGACATGCATTCATGCAATACATAATAAGTGCACAGTCACTGAGGACCAACAACTGAAGCAACATTAAAGGTTATATCATACTTTGGTTTTTATCAAAGAAATACAGACTCATGGGCAAAGATATTAAGTAAAGGAAGATACAGTAACAGTCACCTGTAAAAATTTCAGTCCCATACGGTGCCCACTTTTTGAGAAAACAGTGAAAACGGCCACAGTATTTCTTAAGTCTTTTCTCTTTAATTTTTTTTTCATTGTAATATTATGTTTCTACCATCACCATCTTTATACCCTGTAAGTTAGAGGTAAATCTGTGAAGATTTCTGTTTCGGAATGCTACCAAAGTATGATAATACTTTTAAAGGTAGTATCATACTTTGGTAAGCGACCAAAACAGAAATGTTCTCAGATTTACGTACAACTTTCAGGGTATGAAGATGATGCTAGTAGAAACCTACCGTTAACATTTTTCCACCTCAAAATTGTGTATTTATCCAGAAATTAGTCAAACAACGACCGAAAATCTTTTTGATCTTTTAAAAGATAAAAAATAAAAGAGAAACGATTTAAGAAATACTGTGGTCGATTTTCACTATTTTCTCAAAAAGTGGGCATCGTATGGGACTGAAATTTTCACAGATGGCTGATACTGTATCTTCCTTGATATTTTTGTCCATGAATCTGTACTTCTTTGACAAAAACCAAAGTATGATACTACCTTTAAGTCACAAGAACCAATGTAACTTATTAGAATATATGTTTGTGTGAACATGGTAAAGGGTACAACCATTTCGGATTTCATTTTGGTGCCTTAAGACAGTATTTTGTAAGCTTTGAGTTTTATTTTCATAATTATGCGTGTGTGATGAAAAAGGGTTCTATGCAATAAAATAAAACCCACAACATGAATTCAATGTTTCAGTTTCAAAACGAGTCTTTATTTTCCATCAGCGTATGTAAGTATCATAGACTATACAAAGATAATTGACTATTGGGGTCGCCACCAACGTAGGGCTGGATTTCTCAGTTGGTAGAGTGCCTGTACGGTATTCAGGAGGTCGCCGGTTCGAATCCCGCTCCAGTCAATTTTTCTTTGTTCACTTTTCAATGACTTTAAATTCAGTCAGTTTCCCTTGTGGTTATTTGATGATTGTATTAATTAAAAAGCTGTATCCTCTTTGAGTGATCGCCCATGTACCGTTCCCAGGTTGCAGCATGTATCATTGAAACGATAGCGGTGTTTGCGTGGTTTCATGGCTTCCGACTGCCAAACGAACAAAGATAATTGATTATTGGGGTCGCCACCAATGTAGGGCTGGATAGCTCAGTTGGTAGAGCGCCTGTACGGTATTCAGGAGGTCGCCGGTTCGAATCCCGCTCCAGTCAAATTTTCTTTGTTCACTTTTCAATGACTTTAAATTCAGTCAGTTTCCTTGTGGTTATTCTATAATTATATCATCGAATATCATAGACCCCATTAGATTTCAATCTGAAATCAGATTTTTGTTTATCTTTTACCCCAATTCCGATTTGTTTACTCATCAAATGTTTGAAGTTGTACAATTTATTTTCATTCTCAGTTTGATCTGAGGGTGCGATCAAAACTCCTGCGAATAGATTTGAAAATAATGTGAGCGTAAGTTCACTGTTTTCTCACTAGGTGGTACAGTATGGGACTGGAATTTTTTACGGATGATTAGTTGATATTTTTGTCCATGAATTTGGATTTAGTGTATGGAGTTACCTTTCACGGCAAGAGTATAGGCCAAAAGGTGCACTGTGGTAGAAAATCTAACGCGAATGCGTGCGCTTGATCCCCTTGAGTCAGAAATTTTGTTTATTCGCGTGCGGTGTGACGTTGTACGACCCAAATATTCAGTAACTGTTGAGAATGTAACACATAGCCATCGCGCTCAATAAAATATCACATGAATGCATATCCCTGCTGTGAACGTCAATATCAAGGGGATTTTATTATATGCCTTTGTGAGAAGCCTGGAGCATGCAGGGCTTACGTCACGCAGTACAATTTCACGCCTTCGAACCTATTTCGATTTATGTTCACGCGAGATATTTTGCGGCGGGAAGATTGGCACGTGCACCTTTCGAGCTGTGGATGATTATTGGCGGGAAAGTTGTGATGACGATTGTTTGCCATTGAGGGCCTTGGCGTTTGCGTGTAAAATGTTCCAGGTGTATGAAGCAACAAGAAAATGGGTCAACATCCCGACAGCGTAGGCCTACGTACGAATCGTGTCCGAAACAATTAGACCATGGGTTGGTTTCACCAAACGTCTCGTAACTTAGGCCTACTATCAATCGTAGGACTTACGATGCATTGCAGGACACGGTGGTTTATCCGCTTCGTAACTCTACTGATCGATCCAATTTCTCGTAACTTACTATCAATCGTAGGACGTAGGCCTATGATACATTACAACCCGATGGGTTATCCTTCGCAACTATCCATCAACACAAGTAATGGATTGTTGCAAACTGTTCATCAATCAAAATAATGGCCTAAATTATAGAAAATGCTTGAAGTAATGGGAGGGCCTCACGTTTTGATCCTAGCTCCATCTTTATCAAAGATCGAAACGTCAGGCCCTCCCAACTATGCCTATGCCTACCGTGGCAGTTTCAAAATGTAGCCTTATTTTCCACCTTTCGATGTGTCATGTTGCAATTTTTGAAAATGTCACACTTTTTTGGTATTAGGCCTACAGTCATGTACATGAAAATAATACAGTCAAAGTTGTTGCGTGACAAATGCTGTTGAAATGTTTGGGTCGATTTTGCATGCGATTCGCCGTCGGCTGCGCATAGCCCCCGCACTAAAGTTCCAAAGAATTAATAACTGTCCACATGACATTGGCAGTGACCATGATGATATTCCGTGTGTGCAACTACTGTAACAGATAGGAGTAAAATATCGATCACTAGCCTGGGAGAGTACAGCAAACAAACAGCAGAACAAACATTTGGCGGTTAAATGGTAATCCATTTTGTGTAACAGGTGTTTCTGCGAACAGCAGACAGTGTCACTAAGCATACACACCCATGAGAACTTTGCTTTTTATTCACACAATTTGGCGTAGCATCATCCAGCAGCACATTGAATTGTAATTGAATTGTCAGCGGACGCCATTACTTTTTTCGTCGAGGATTAATTTGTTCTGCTCGTGCAATGAAGAGGCCGGAGGCAAGGTGTTGCGGCGGTTATACCAAGTATCACTTGGCTACATTCCTGCTGACGTATTCCTCGTAAGTATAAGCCAAGCTTGATCTAGGATTTAATAATCGAAATCATTTACTGAGGTTTCAAATTGATTCAAATTGACGGTTAAAATCTCTGAGTGATACCACCATGCACACAACTATGCAAAGAAACATTGTATTCTCTGTGCCGTTATTTTATTGAATCGTGCGGAGTCGAATTATGACCGAAAAATAACATATTTCTACTTCAAAATGCTTGGAGTTAAAAGGGCCTGACGTTTCGAACCTATTGTTGGATCGTTTTCGAAGGTTTAAAAGAAGCCTCGACTAAAATGATAAGATCCTGCTAGGATCGAAACGTCAGGCCCTCATAACTCCAAGCATTTTGTATGTTTCAGATCATTATTTTGGCTGATGAGCAGTTTGTAACAGTTGTATTGATATTTTTACTTCAGTTAAAAGACTGGAACATTTCTCAAATATATCCATGTCAAGATTCCAGATGTATACGTCTACTGACAGGACTTGCAATTTGCTTTTCATTAAAACTTGACTATGGGTTCTGTTTTTCGGTTGGTAATAAAGCACTTCTCATTTTGATTTCGGATTCCCACAAAATTGGGAACATTAAAATAAAACCTGACCCACCGTATACATGTATACATTAGTTGGCTTGCCACTTCCTTCACTTTGAATAAAAAACAAACAGTGAATGTGGGCAAAATCAGACACACATTCAGTTGTAATATTGCATGTATATTTTAGGACACTTTAGGTGTAACATGGACTTTTATGAATGAAGTTCATGACTGAGTATGCATAAATGTTTCCCTGTATGTGTGTCAATGATTTTGTTCATAACAGCACCTTTTTATTGAACGTGTTTTACATTTTTCATGCACAGTATGCTACACGTATTATGTTGTACAAGTTACATTATTCATATTTTGTAAGTAAAAGGCAAACACAGAAAACGGGCCAATTTCATAGAGCTGCTAAAGGTAATATCATACATTGGTTTTTGTCAAAGAAATACACATTCATGGGCAAAAATATCAAGGACGATACAGTAATAATCACCTGTGAAAATTTCAGTCCCATACGGTGCCCACTTTTTGAGATTTTGAGAAAACAGTGAAAAACGGCCACGGTATTTCTTAAGTCTTTTCTCTTTTATTTTTGATCTTTTAAAAGATCAAAAAGATTTTCGGTCGTTGTTTTACTAATTTCTGGATAAATACAGCATTTCAGGCGGTAAAATTTGAACGATATGTTGCTACCAGTACCACCTTCATACCCTGTAAGTTATAGGTAAATCTGTGAACGTTTCTGTTTTGGTGTCTTACCAAAGTATGATACTGGTGTACAACCTTTAAGCACAAACAGTTGCTTAAGCATGAAAAGTCTTCCTTGATCAAACAGGATTATACCAACCAAATTTCCATGTGATGTGTACTGCTTTTCTTGTATTTGGCCATTGTTTGCTGAGCATAACACTTAGGAGTTATGGCTGTCAGCTGATTTTAATTACCAAGGTTTTTCGTGCTTTTAGGCATATTTGTATACTAAGCATGCTCTTTGGAATCAACCCCTGTTATCCATTCTAACAGATTTTGTGCATATTTGTCGTCGTTTCCCTTCGAGTAATTATTTACATATTGATTTGAAGATTTTGTTGTGTTAATTAATTGGTTTTTACTTGCAGGTATTGTTTTTACAATGCTGCCCGTAAGACGTTCAGTAATGTCAAAACTTCGGTTCGGCTCAGCTGGGCTCCTCTTGGTGACAATGAAACAGTACCAGACGGATATGAAGATCATGTGAGTGCTGTTTACTGTATTGTATCTATCGATTTCACCAAACTCATCGTTACTTTATATCAATCGTAGGACTTATGATGTATTGCAGCCTTATGTACATGATATGATGGGTTATTCTTCGTAACTCTAGTTACGATCAATCGTAGGGCTTTGTGAAATAGACCCCAGATGTATATCTTTTTTGTTAGATCACATGTAAATTGGCTGTGTACAATCATGTAGTGGCTTTTTTTTTTTTCAATCATAAAATATATCATCCGATTTGTTATTTTTGTTGGGGGGAGTTGTTGTTTTGTATGTTGTTAATTCCTTTGTATCTACTTGCTATTGTTTTGCACATTGATTTTTGTACATGTGTTGTTTTTTTGTTGTTTGTGTCAGTTTATTTATTTGTTGTTTGTTGGGGTGTTGGGGTGTTTGTTTGTTTGTTTGTTTGTTTTTGTTTGGTCTTTTCTCAATTATTACTTCTTCATTTAGATTATCAGTCATTTTGTTTGTTGGTCATTTATTCATTTGTAGTGCTTGGTTATCATAATACTTTCATGCAGTAGAATTCAGTGTTTAACAGGGATGTGAGAAATTAAGATTTTGTTTATCGGATTTCCTGGGTTTTTTTTATATTTTAACTCAGAATTTCACCTTTTTTGTCCAACTGCTCTGTAAAAAGGTATCAGAACTTTTCAATTTGAGCGTTTTGCTTGGTGTTTTATCATGTTTGTGGCCACTCACATCCTTGGTTTTAAAAAAATGGCTGCCATTTTGATTTTATATCAAATTTTGATATTAATTTCTCAGAAATGTTCAATTTTTCCCATGAGATTGTATTTATAATTTCAGTTGATTCATTGTTTTGCGTATACACTGAATTTCTAAATTGTACATGCTTATAATTTACATAGTAATTAGTAATCATGAAACAACAGCTGGTGTTGATATTTTGATGCATAATTTTTTCGTTTTATTGTTTTATTGGAAATATATATAAAATATATGTACATAATATATTATGTTAAATATGTTCGTTAATTTTACTGTATTTTGTGCATATATAATGACCAGCCTACTAAAGGTATCAAGGGTATCATCATCAGAACTATGCTTGAGATCAGACCACAGAATGGCTAAAAAAACATTGAATGTCGGGCTTGAAATAAATAAATTACTATATAGCTGAAGTTCCCATTGGTTTTTTAGCTGAGAATAGGAAAACTTCTCAATTTTGTGGAACTGTAAGCTTAAATATCGTATAACATCTGTCAGATTTGCACCTATCTAAACAGTAATATTTTTTGTTCATTGTTTTTTCATAATTCAACATGGAAATTATTCCATTGACAGACTTTTATACACAAAAAGTGGAATCACAGTGCCATCCATTCCAGTTAGAGAAGATATTTATCAGAATCAGAACTTCTGGTTTTTGCATTGATAATCACAGGTCATTTTATTTTTGGTTTACCATTTTGCATGATTTACTCAAATGTGACCTTTACTTTATACTGTTTATATCAGGACAACCAAACACTGTTCATTGTCCATTCTAGATGTGTTTAGCACAATTTCCGACCTCAACTCCACTTGAAAATCCCCAAGTTTACCAAGTGATATCTGACGTCAACAGTATACAATGGCAACCTACACACATTGACATGCACACAATGATATCATGATCAATGTTTGCATAAATATGACCTCCAGTAAAGAATCTATACAGACAAACAGAATATGATATGTAAGCATGGTTGGTCTGGAACTGAGAATAATTTACAACTGTCATCCTTTACAATTATAATGCTCATCTAGCTGTTGATTAATGGTATAACTTCGTACTTTGGTTTTTGACATGAGCAGAACATTTAAAGAAAGATACAGTAACAGTCATCTTTGAAATTTCCAGTCCTATACGGTGCCCACTTTTTGAGAAAACTGAAAAACTTTCAAGGTATTTTCAAATCTATTCACAGGAGTTTTTATCACCCTGAGATCAAAACTGTTTTGGATCAACTAGTTTGACTCTTTTCTGGATAAATACAGCATTTCAGGCAAAGAAATGTGAACAGTATGTTTCTACAATCACCATCTTTTTACCCTGTATGGGTCAAGTAAAGTTATAGGCAAATCGGTGAAAAGTTTTGTTTTGGTATGCTACCAAAGTGTGAAGATGTTACCTTTAAGCACGAAATCCTGCTCAACCAGAATTTAATAGATTTAATTAATACAAAAAGCATTACCAGTCACTGACAGAGTATTTGCCAAGCTTACAGCTTGTGATTACTTATAACAACTTTGTCTTTATCTGCAGGTTCATGTATTTACAACAGTTAAATGCGATACAAGGCTGTGTTGTTTTAAATACAGGATTGTCCAAATTTATCTGTGACCAAAATCTGGGCATGCAGTAAAGTACAAAAGCAATTTCTCCCAAGTACATACATTCCTTTTAAGTCCCCCTAAATCTCCACTCCAACTTATTTGTAATAATTAAATGTATTCATAATTAATTTCATGGGATAAGTGGAATTTAAATCAACATCATACACCTTGGTATTGCGTTTTTATTGTTTGTTTATTAATATAAATATCATAAAGCCAACAAGTTAATTGAATTTCTAACAGACAAAAATACACAACATTTAATATCATTTCGGTTTATTAACAGAAATTTCAAGAAGACAACAAATTAGTTAATTTTAACGGAAACAAAATACACAATATTATTAAAATACACAATGGTCACAGCTGGTCAAACAATGCAACAAGTGTACTTGCTTTTAATAAAGGAAAATAATAATTGATGAAGGCATTTATATAGCTTTCTTACACAGGTGTTATCACAACGCTTTACGCTGTTATTATCCCTGGTGATCGGGCCATGAACATTACCTGAAACAATCTCAGCTCCCTGGGGAGTATACAGGGATATCAAAACTCCTTTGAATATGTTTGAAAATACCTCAAAAAGTAGGCACAGTATGGGACTGGAAATTTCTCAGATGACCAAGTGTTTATACTGTATCTTTCTTGATGTTTTTACCCATAATCTGTATTTCTTTGGCAAAACCAAAGTATGAAGTTACCTTTAAAACACCAGCATGAGCAATGCTATATAGAATGCACACAATACGCTTAAAAGTACTATCATGCTTTGGTAGCATACTGAAACCCTATAACTTACACTGGATAAGATGGTGATGGTAGAAACACATCTTTCAAGTTGTTCTGCCTGAAATTTCTGTATTCATCAAGAAAAGAGTAAAACCAATAACCTCCCCCCCAAAAAAATTAATATTAACTTTATCTTTAACTTAAAGATAAAAAATATAATTGAAAAGATGTTTTTTTTCTGAAATTTCACAGACGACTGTTGCTGTATCCTTCTTTCTATTTTTGCGCATGAATTTGCATTTTCTTCGACAAAAAACAAAGTATTATATTACATTTAATTGTAAACTTCCTCTTTATGTCACATGACTTCAGGTGAAAAACCTTGTGCATCCATTCCTTGAGAATGCAGATGAAGTGGAAGTCTTCTTCGTTATCCTGGATACGGTCTTCCTTGTCTCATATGCAATTGGTCTGTATGTCAGTGGCATGCTGGGAGATATGTAATTACACATTCATATATAAATTTTTAACAAGGGCGGGGCTATCATTTAATCTCATATGCAATTGGTCTGTATGTCAGCGGCATGCTTGGAGATAGGTAATTATACATTCATTTATGCGTAACAAGGGCGGGGCTAACATTCAATCTCATATGCAATTGGTCTGTATGTCAGCGGCATGCTGGGAGATAGGTAATTATACATTCATTATTCATTTATGCGTAACCACGGCGGGGTTATCATATAATTAGGGAGGCAGGTTGGCGTAGCGGTTCTTTCCTCGTCTTTCACCTCTGCGGACCGGGTTCAAGTCCGGCTCGGTTCACAAGTGGATTGGGTTTCAGTCCCTACCTGATTTCATGGGTTTTTCTGGGGTTTTTCTCCCACCTCTAAAACTGTATCTTCTTCTCATCATTTTTCCATAAAAGGTTTCATCAGGCTTTCCATCTACAGTGCCTAGGGCGCTTTTAAGGAATCCTTGGTGTCATTACTTTTACCAGAAAGAAAAAAATAATAATCTCATATTTAATTGGTCTTTATATATACTCTCATCTAATGCAACCAAATTTGCTATTGTAGATAGTAAAAGTAGTAAGTTAAAATGATTATTTGAAAGACTGCCTTACATTTTGTCATTGCGAGTTTTGTATTTTTATTCATTTGTTATTGTTTGTCTTTTTTGATGAATATTCTATAGAGCGCTATGTTTGTTTGTTTGTTTTATTTTACATATAGGTTGGATAGAAAGAAAGTCCTATCTTGGGGCATGTGCCTATCAGCAATCACAGTAAGTTTTCTAAGCAGCAACTCTTCCCCGAAACCTAATGGAATGACCCATAATAATGGTACAAGTTTGCTGATGCTACACGGACACCGTCAAAAACAGTTTTGATCTTGGGATGAGATCAAAACTTCTGTGAATAAATTTGAAAATGCTGAGAGTGTTTTTCTCAGTTTTCTCACAAATTGGGCATCGTATGGGAATGGAAAATTCACAGATGACTGTTACTGTATATTTCTTGACGCAATGTTCCCGGAACCACCGGTAGGTGGCGCTGCACACGACTAGGGCTTTATCGGAACACTCTTAATTACTTTCGTAGAAAAAAATCCGGTAATGACCAAAAATGCCCCAGATATGTATGTTGTAGTCAACATTTTGACATTGTATCGCATGGAACGCCTAAGAATGGTTTCAAGAGGGTTGGAAACGCTGAAAAACATACGAAACAGTATATACCTGAGCCAAAAAGTGGATTTTATTGCTTTATTTAAATGACCTGTGACGTCACAACGAACGTCATCTTCGGCAGGTCTTCGGAAGCAACGTTTTCGGAAGCATTCGGATGCTCGGAAATGTGCAAATGCAAATGGGAAAGAATTCCACTGATCACCATTACGGAAAAAGGATTATATCCTCCAAGAGTTAACTTATTGGATACAAATTATGATAAACCTCAATTTCAGGTGTGGAAAACTTGCGTAGAATATCTGAAAAGTGAGTTTTACAGGGTTCTTTTACCTACAAACTGTACAAAGCCAGTTTGCTCAAAACGCCCTCTGTTGGTTCTATAGAGTTGTGCACAAATTATGGTCATCAGTGGAATTCTTTCCGATAGGTGCACTAGGGCCTATAAGACTAAACAACGGTGCCACATACTTTACATGATCCAATTCCTATTATAAAATGTCACATTTTCTGATAGGAAATTGGGGTGCAGCCTCAAGTTAAAAAAAAGTGTGATCCTTAACTTAAGAGCCCTGTTAAAAATAGGGTTGTGAGAAAATGCATTATTTAAAAACACAGAAATTAATTAAATTTAACAGGATTTTTTTTTTATATGAAACTGGTATATTCTGTTCATCAATATACCATCAAGGTCCAAATTATGGAGAGCTGCGTTGCCAATTTGAACTTGCATAAATTTCCTTGTCCAGAAGCCAAGGTATATGTGCCATGATTTCTGACACTCCATTGATTTATGCTACCCAGGCCCCCAGAGTCGCTAAAAAATATGCCAAAATAATTTTGTGGCTTGTGTATGGTCCATTTTAGAAGAAATGCCGGCATCTACCGAATTTACACTCCACTCCATTGACTGCCGTTCATTTCGTCAATGGCTGGAGTCTAATATCTACGCCATTGACTTTTGTACACACTAGAGTGGTGCGCACGGGAGCGCACGGACGGAATGGAGTTCAATTTCACGATATGGCCGAAATGGCCCGTTTTTATCAGGGCATTGCCTTCAAAAACTCTGAAGTTAAGTCCTGGATGTGTCCATGCACCAATTTTCTTTTTTGAGTTCTGAGCAGTCAAATGACACTTTTTTGGGAAAATAAATGGGGGCAACTTTATAATTTGCCCACTGCATTGATGAGGTATTATTTTATTTTGCAAGGCATGTTTTTTTCAGCATTTTTTCATGTGTGTCCGAATCATGGACAGGGTGTCCGAATCATGGCTAAAATTAAGGTTATTTTTCAAGTCAATTTCATTTCAAGGACACACAAAACTTTCATAAAATATCAACCTGGATATAATAACTTCACTTTGTTGTTCATAAGTGAAAATAGTTGAGAGAAACAAACATTAAGAAGGTCAAAATAATCCAAAATTGCTTAGGTGTCCGAATCATGGCTATTTTACCCTACGTGTTCATCTCGTACCAAATTTAACAGCCTGTGTCATGCTTAGAGAAATATAAATTAAATATAAAGCCAAAGATACTCAAATATCGGGAAATTTCGGGTCATTAATTTACAACGCACAGTAAATACGCATGCATCTGGTGCAGAATTCTGATGTTCACATTGCCCTTATAGGTACACTCTTCAGGGGAGTGTACCTATAAGGGCACTCCAATACTGCCACGACACTTCCCCCTATACTCCTCTCGAGAGGTTGTTCCCTTGCTCCCATACTTGCTTCACTTGTGAGTGAGGACATACATAATTAAATGTCAATGAAGCAATCGCCATTACGAGGGGAGTATACTTCCTGCTGGATCATACATGTACTCCTCCACAAATGCTTCACGTTTGGACCCTCATTGATAACAAAAAATAATAATAATTATCTTAAATACTGTATAATACTTCGGAGGTCAACAGACTTTTCCCAAATATAAACGTTACTCTTATGTCAGGCCACTCAACACACGGTCCATGGTGTCATTGTCTTTTATTGGTCTCTGGCGGGGAGGGATATCTTATCCACATTCTTACCATCCTGCATATCCTTCACCTCAAGAACACCATGTAAACGTTTGTTTTAAGCACAATTCCAACACGTACAAAAAAACCCAAGGGCCCTAGGAAGTTATTTAGAATTTTCATTATTGTTGAGATATCCACGCATAATAGGATTTGCACATGCCTATACCCATCATGCTTCCAACACCCCCCCCCCCCCCCCCCCACCCTTCCCGGATGCGCCACAACATCTATAAAATGTACAGGTAGCCCCTTTCATCTGGCCAGACGCAACACATAGCACCTATATCTCTAGTTCCGAAAAACTCTGGATATTTTTGCCCATGAATCTGCATTTCTTTGACAAAAACCAAAGTATTAACTATAAAGTTGCCTTATTATAATGCTATAAACCTTCACTAAACATATGATATACAAAATAATGATACATTGATGAAAATTAACACTACATCGCAAATTTAATTGTTTTATTTCAACAGATTTTCATGTTTGGCACGCTGAGTGAGTGGATTAGTCTATACAGCAAGGCATACTACATAATATTCTGGATTCTGAACGGTCTGCTGCAGGGAACCTGTTGGCCTACATTAATTGCTATTATGGGAAACTGGTTCACAGAATCAAGGTAAGCTGCAGTGATAGCATTAGTCATTCAGTTTGGCCTTATAAATACAGTCCCAGGTGTTACTGCTGATTATGACATGAAAATATTCTAGGAAGGTATAGGCGTACACGAAGTCATTTTTTATTTCATCTTTTTTTTCTGCAGGAGATCGATGATTAATTGATTGAATATTAAATGGCAAAACCAGATGTTCAGGCCCACTTTCAAAGGACAACATATACATGCATTTAGTTTGAGGCAATCTTTATTATAGATAGATGTTATACATTTCATTGTTTTTTTTATTTATATGAGGAAAATGATCAGGTATAGGGCCTACCACCAGACAAAAAGTCTTTTGTCATCAAAGTTTTCCTTTTGCATGCATCTGTATATACTTACATTGCCTGTACAAATTGCCCTGTATAGCTATGTGGTGGCTTCGTCATAAGAGCTATGTAGAAAAGCTGTTATTAAAAAAAAACTGTTGTTCTGTTGTCCAAAATGGCAAACAACTTAGAAGTTGGAGGCCAGTGTGCAATCTCCCTGCACAAATTGTGGACCCAGCTAGGTTTTGTCAACTTCAGTGTATTGTTCTTTTTTGTGTTTCCGTTGACAATGAATCTGTCAGGAGTATGTGATTTTTGAAAATGTTTAGCGTTTCTGGTCCTTATGTGATCTGCTTCTTATCGTGTCCACACACATCAGATGTTGTGTTTCAGCCAAAACTGGACACAGCTCCTAGCAACATCATTGTACTCTGCAAGGTCCTCAGCTTTGCATAAATGTATGCTCCAATAATTGGGACACTTCAAGAGGTGCTCCATAGTTTGTGGCTCAGTGCAACATAAATTATACAGGTCACATCATCAGTTTGTTGGAAGCCCCACTTCTTGAGAGACACCCTACATCCGCCAGTTCCAGTTCTCAGTCTGTTGAGGCACTTCCACTCATTCTAGGTTGAGTCAGCACCAGGGGGAGCAGCTCTTCTGAGCCATGAGAGCCTTATCTGATAATATCAGTATGCATCCCTGACCTAGAAGCCCCTGTCATTAGAATGTTCATACTTGGTCTGTGTGATATCAAACATACCTTTAGTGAACATGAATCCACATAGAGTAGCTTTCATTTCATGCTCTACAGAGTTGTCCTCAGATGCAGCCTGAGTTTTAAGAATGTTGCCCGATTAATTGTCTGAGATTGTAAAGTAACCTAGTAGGGTACATCCTCTATACCATGGTAGGTGAAGGCCTTAATTCTGATCTTCTACATAATAGTCCGCTCATAACTGGTTGTTTGTGGCTGTAGTTTGGCTGCCTGTATATAGGTTGTATTAAACACTGTATTTGTTCCTTTCTGTTTGGCTTTCAGAGGACTGGTGTTTGGGATCTGGACCTCCTGTCAGTCAGTGGGCAACATTATGGGATCATTCCTTGCTGCCATGGTCTTGAATCAAGGGTATGAGGTGAGTAGGCCTTCTAAGGAAGGACTAGGTATATAGACCTTAGGAAGGTGGAAGACCTGGTGTTAAGGATCAGTCAGTAGGTAACATGATGGGGTTATTCCTTGCTGCCATTTTCTTGAATCAGGGATATGATCATGAGTTGATTACCAAGGAACCACTAGGTATAGACCTTAGAGGAGGTGGAAGACATGGTGTTGAGGATCAGTCAGTATAGGTAACATGATGGGGTCATTCATTGTTGCCATGGTCTTGAATCAGGGATATGAGTTGATTACCAAGGAACTCAGGTAGACATTACAGGAGGTGGAAGACCTGGTGTTGAGGATCAGTCTATGGGATATAATGGGGTCATTCCTTGCTGTCATGGAGTAAAGTCAAGGGTACGAGGGCCAAGCAAAGACTAGGTGCATGGGGCTTAGAGGTAGTGCATGAGGCCTGGCCTGGGTGTTGAGCATCAGATCTGTTGGTATACATATGGGGTCATTCCTTCCTGCCATGGAGTGAGAGTCAAAGATATGAGGACCAAGCAAACTTAAGACTGGGTGGGGCTTATAAGGTGGTAAAGGCTAGCCAACCTTGTTAAGCAGGAAACCTGGCATTAAGGTTAAGCTTAAAATTAAGAGTGCATTAAAAACATGAAGACAATTATTTCTTTACTCTGGAGTCACTCTATATAATGTTTCTATTTTCATAGTTTGCTTTCTTGACAACTGCGAGTATTCTGTTTATCTGTGGTGTAATCATGTACCTCTTCATCATTCCATCACCAAAAGAATTAAGTAAGTACTACTCTTTGATATTTTGTCATTTAAAATTGAACAAAGAAAAATTGACTTCCATAATGATCCTGCTAGGCTTGAAACATGTCAGGTCCTCCTAACTCCATGAGAATTTTATAAATTTCAGGTCATTATTTTGGCTGGAGCAGTTTGCAGCAGTTTATTACTCGTAAGAATTGTCTGCAGTGAAGCATGGGATTCAAACCTCTGACCCCCGGAATACCGTACCGGCGCTCTACCAACTGAATATCCAGCAGTGTCCCTAATAGTCAATTATCTGTGTTGATTTTGCAGTCAGAAGCCATGAAACCACTCACATACCACTATATCCCAATTATTTAAGATATACGCAGCAAATGCTGCAATCTGAGACAGGGTACATGGATATATTTGTTCTCCGGTTTTCAAGTTTCTGTAGTTTCATCCTCATTAATTACCAGCCAAATTGGACTGACTGAAATGGTTCATGATTACTGCAGTTTTATTTTGTATTTATTTTTCAGACCTACCACATGTTTTGGGGGGAGAAACCGAAGAGACTGAACTTAAAAAAGGTTTGAATCAGTATAGTATCATTTTATTTTCCTGTGGTTGTTTATAAAATTGACATATTTGCATTCATTTTTGAAGAAGAGAAAGTTTAAAGTGTTGTTTTATCATGTTTGGCAGTGTTTTATCGCAATGGCCATGTGATCCTGGCTTCATTTAATGAAAGGCAGTCAACTCTGGAATATTGTTCCAGAGTTGTGCTGCAGCTGCTGAACTTTGAACTTGCAATGAACTTTGCAATGATTATCGATCTCTTTCATCTGCAGATGGTGATGGCTCAGTATCAGGAGATGATGATAATGACAGTTATTCTGATCTGGATATCTCCAGACCTGAAGCCATTGGGTTTGTCCAAGCTCTGATACTCCCTGGTGTGGCATTAGTGAGTATAGGCATTCTGTGGCTTTCCTCAGGCAGGGTATCGTCCTAATGTGGTTTGACGGTTATCAGCGGGGTCAACCCATCCGCCAGCCAAGGGCCTTTTCCAAAAATCGGCTTTGGCTCATGCTCCGGCTCAGGCTCCATTTCTTGAATGCATTCTAGAATAACCGGTTTTTTTTAAATAGAGGCCAGTTTGGCTGCTGATTCTTCTCCATCAGGTGCAGTCCTAGAGCCAATTATTTTTGGTGTCTTAACCCTTCGCACGTGACGTCATCTTTAAAGAGGTTATAGCTCAAATCCATATCATCAACTAACCACAAGGGAAACTAATTGGATTTTCGTTCCTGCATGTTCATTGATGTGTTTGTTGTTGTTATTTGATTGTACCTAGTATGCACTGTGTTATGCCTGCTTGAAGCTGGTCAACTATGCTATCTTCTTTTGGCTTCCGTACATGCTGAGTAATGAGTATCTCTGGACTGAGGTGGTATCTGACAAGATTTCAATGTTCTACGACATCGGCGGCATCTTTGGTAAGGGACTTTGAATTATATTTTTATCCTTTTTGTATTTTTGCAACGTGTTTATTTTATTGACGTTTTTAGATTATTTTCTGACATGTACCTTCCTTTAAATCATTCAAATTTAGTTTGAGAAAACGTTTTTTCAAGATAACAGAATTTGTCCTTTCAAAGGATGATACAAGATAAAAAAAAAAAGAATGTTTAAATCAGAACTTCATTTGAAATAGAAATTCACGGGTATCACTCTGATAGAACCTACAGAAAATATCGGATGAGTGGGGAGTAGAGGTGTGTGGGACACCTCTTCTGCGATTTCATGAGCTGCTTATTTTGCTACCACCATTTGAGGCTCAAAAACGAAATGAAGGGATTGGGCCGCATGACAAAGCCGAAGAAAGGCTCCAGCTTTGCCAGGTATCTCAATTAGGCCTTCAATTTCTAGGACACAAAATGGAGGTATCAAAATAAATCCCAAGCCTAGCCTCAGACCTCATTTCATAAAGGCCCTTACACTCATAATTGAATTGGTCTGTATGGTCATGCATTTGATGGTTCTGAATTTAAGTCTGAATTATGTGGCTGTGGCTTGAAGTGACATTTCTATGGAAGCGGCTACACCGTACTCATAGGCTTATGTGTAACACTCAAGCCGTAGCCAAGTAAATAAGGCACAGCCTGACGTATACCATACATCCCCAACCCTCTGTTGATAATTAGTATAAATCTATTTCTGTTACTACAGGTGGTATCTTAGGAGGTTTAATATCTGACTGTATGGGTATTCGCTCTCCAGTGGTGACTCTCATGATGTTTATATCAGGTGGAGTTCTGTTTGGATACAGATGTAAGAAATTAACAAAATTCCTGTTATTATGTTTTCATTTGATCAAAACTTATTTTGATATTTGGTTTTACTATTTTCTGGCATTTCAGGCAGAACAATTTTAATGGTATGTGTCTACCATCACCATCTATACCATACCGAGTTAAAGTTACCGGTAAATGTAAATCTGTGAAGATTTCTGTTTTGGTATGCTACCAAAGTATTACCGGTATGTTATCTTTAAATTTGGACACAAAATTTCCACGACATCCAAAACTGAAATTTAATTTTTAGCTTAGCTGTTTGCAGTTTATCCAGATATTTTGTTCATTGAAAAGTGAACAAAGAAAAATTGATTGGAGCAGGATTCGAACCAGCGACCTCTGGAATATACCGGCGCTCTTGCCAACTGAGCTATCCAGCAAGAGATATTTTATTTCAGCTGAAATATTCAATATCCTTGGTGAAAATGAAATCATACGCATGTTTAGTGTGTCTTGAAAATATCAGGATTCATTCATAGAAAATTAAGCTTAATTTATATGAGGAGAACAATGAATATTGTCTGAAGCAGGATTTGAGCCATTGATTTCCAGGATACTGTTCCAGTGTTCTACCAATTGGCCTACTGAAAATTCCGGTGCTCTCTTGAGTGTTCATAATTGTCAGATACTTTTTCTTGGTTGCCAGTCAGAAGCCATATGATCGCTCCTTGGCCAAAAAACATCATACACGTCATCACTAGCAGTGGAACAAAAGTGATGGTCAGTTTGGCCAGGACACTAACACAAGGCTGGATATAGGCTAGCTCAGTCAGAACCACTTCTGAACTTCTGAAGTCATAGCTTTGAATCCCACTTTGCTCTCATTTTAGAAAAAAGAAAAAACTTTCATATTAAAAAGTATGAACTCATTTGTGTATAACCCACTCAAGAAATAATCTGTTAAAGTTCTGAAATCATTTATTTAATAAATTGATGATCATGTTTTCAGATTGTCCAGATAGTTTGATTCTGAATGGGGTATTCCTGACTGTGCTTGGTGTCTTTCTCAACGGAGCTGCTCATGTGGTCAGTTCTGTCGTGTCAGCTGACCTAGGACAGCAGGATGCCATCAAGGGTAACCGAGAGGCTCTCGCCACGGTAACGGGCATCATCGATGGGACTGGAACAATGGGCGCGGCTATTGGTCAGGTAAAAACCACACCCCGATCCATACAGAATTTGACTTCATTATTTGTTAGACTGTAGGGCATTGAATCTTGAGTGTGGCATGCTTTGGCTCAGTTTAAACGTGACCTAGGAATAGGGGAGGTTTCAACTCAGTGATAGAATAGGCAGCGGCGGATCCAGGGGGGCCGTGGGATGCACGCCCTCCCCCCGTTCTTTCCGCCAAAAAGAAAAAGAAAAAAGAAAGAAGAAAGAAAGAGAAAAAAACAATATATAGGAAGGGAGAAAGACTCAAAAAAAGAACTAGAAAAAGAGGGGGAGAAAAAATTTTCCGTAGCTTTGATGGACCCGAAATGTTTTTGTCGCTATCAAATTGGCGTTTTTTATTTCCACGCCACCCCCCACTGGATCCTGATCCGCCCCTGGAATCAACCCATTTTGCATATTTTACTTCATTCTAGATAATTGTTCCAGTTCTTCAAATGAATTATGGTTGGCCATCTGTCTTCTACTTCTTAGTCATATCGGTAAGTTACAATTCTTGCTCTTTCGGAGTCTGCCAGTTTTGGTAATTTTAAATACTTCTACTGTTGTTGGTTTTTATCTCAAAGGTTTTTGCATTTGGTTGGTTTAAATTTTTGTTAGTTTTTGTTCCAAATGTTGGCTATTTTCAATAAACAGTTTGCATCTTGCCCTTCAGATTCTCGGTTTTTAAGGTGTGTCATTTTTCCAGGTTAATTTGTTACTTATTGGTAACAATTATGGACAGTTCATACAAATCTATTCCGGATATTATTGTAACATGAGCTAGTAAAAATAGCTTTCCAAAGGTGTACACCAATATTGGGCAATTCTGAATAGTGTACCACCAAGAGTTTACAAAGCATTGGCCTGGAGGCTGTGGGAGGTGGGATACCCCCTCCCAAACCAAGGACTTTTTAATAAAAACAGAGTCGAAAAGTCGCATTTTAGAGCATTTAAAAACAATGTTCAGAAGAATTAAACAGTATAAATTCATTACGAAGACTAACAAAACAACAAGGATCATGTAATATTTCTATACAATAAAATTTAATTACATTCAACCTCAAAATATTGGGGGGATGATATATCCCCCCCATCCCCCCCGGGATCGACACCCATGCACAAAAGCCTCAGTCAAACTCGGTCACATGTGGTATGTAAAACACACGTGGGCGGGGCTTAAGAGCGAAGCCAGAATTTTCCATATTATCTTGAATATTGATGAAAAGCTGTCCTGGCTTGAGAAAGTGGAAAAGAAATGAATAAGGTTTGTGTGAGATTGGTCCATAGCATGTTGTGCATTTAATTCATGATGCATGTTTTTATCTTATTTCAGACCATCATTGGAACGTTTTTCGTCTTGCCGTTATCTGTCCAAGAGCTAAAAACGCTATGTAAGCAGTCCAAGTATG
Source organism: Astropecten irregularis (assembly GCA_963971285.1). Classification (NCBI taxonomy): domain Eukaryota; kingdom Metazoa; phylum Echinodermata; class Asteroidea; order Paxillosida; family Astropectinidae; genus Astropecten; species Astropecten irregularis. Next base: position 36,629,910 of record OZ020244.1, on the reverse strand, counting down.
ACGAAAAATAATAACCAAGATGCCGTCCTTCTCTTTATTACTTAAAGAATTGAGGATTTTTTAAATATATATTTATTTTTAAAGTATGATGAAATCTATTTTTGCTTTCCAAAAAATGAAGGAAGAAATTAAAATTAAAAGGAAAAACTTCAGTCACTTTATTAGTCATTGCCTCAGTGCCCCTGGTCATTGCTTCTGTGTCCCAGGTCATTGCCCTATAGTGCCCCTGGTCATTGCCTCAGTGCTCCTGGTCATTGTCTCTGTGCTCTTGGTCATTGCCCTATAGTGCCCCTGGTCATTGCCTCAGTGCCCCTGGTCATTGTCTCTGTGCCCCTGGTCATTGCCCTAGTGCCCCTGGCCATTGCCCTAGTGCCCCTGGCCATTGCCCTAGTGCCCCTGGCCATTGCCTTCGTGCCCCTGGCCATTGCCTCTGTGTCCCTGGTCATTGCCTTGTGCCCCTGATCATTGCCTATGTGCCCCTGGTCAGTGGTCATTGCCTCTGTGCCCCTGGTCATTGCCTCTGTGCCCCAGATCATTGCATCTGTGTCCCAGGTCATTGCCTTAGTGCCCCTGATTATTGCCTATGTGCCCCTGGTCAGTGGTCATTGCCTCTGTGCCCCTGGTCATTGCCTCTGTGATCCTAGTCATTGCCTCTGTGCCCCTGGTCATTGCATCTGTACCCCTGGTCATTGCCTCTGTGCCCCTGGTCATTTCCTCTGTACCCCTGGTCAGTGGTCATTGACTATGTGCCCCTGGTCATTGCCTCTGTGCTCCTGGTCATTGCCACTGTACTCCTGGTCATTGCCTCTGTACCCCTGGTCATTGCCTCTGAGCCCCTGGTCATTGCCTCTGTGCTCCTGGTCATTGCCACTGTGCTCCTGGTCATTGCCTCTGTACCCCTGGTCATTGCCTCTGAGCCCCTGGTCATTGCCTCTGTACCCCTGGTCATTGCCTCTGTACCCCTGGTCATTGCCTCTGAGCCCCTGATCAAAGTGGTCATTGCCTCCGGCCCCTGGTCATTGCCTCTGTGCCTCTGGTCAAAGTGGTTATTGCCAGCTTTGCCTCTGGTCAAAGTGGTCCTCATGTTGCATCTGAGCCCCTGGCCATTGCCTCTATGCCCCTGGTCATTGCCTTGGTGGTGGCCTTGGTCATTGCCTTGGTGCACCTGGTCATTGCCTCTGTGACCCTGGTCATTGCCTTGCTGCCCCCGGTCATTGCCGTTCTGCCCCTGGTCTTTGCCTCTGCTGCCCCTAGTCATTACCTCTGCTGCCCCTGACCACTGCCTTGATGCCCCTGGTCATTGCCTTGATGCCCCTGGTCATTGCCTATTTGCCCCTGGTCATTGCCTTAATGCCCCTGGTCAATTCCTCTCATAGAGAAGTGCCTTCATGCAGCTGTATACCAGATATAATGCTTTTACCAAAACGAAAGATGTCTTGTAGAAAGAAATCATTTGAAATATCTGTACATAAAGTTTACATTATAAATCTAAATTATTTGTACCAAAGTGTTGATACGTACCTAGGGCCTATACATGTATCAGAAGTGAGCAGTTAAAATTTTGACTAGCATTTTTGTTCCAAGAGAAAATCCCTTTAATCTGCAAAGTTCATATTTTACACAATATCTCATCCACTTGCTTCGAGACTAAGTGCCTTTTCCAAACCTCGGCTCCGGCTCAGGCTCCGGCTTCGTCTCTGCTATCCATGCTGAAAATATATAGGTTGTGGGTTTTCATTGAAGCTGAAGCTCTGTTTTCCTTTTCAAACCAGAGAATCTACTTCCGAACCGCAGCCAAAAGCCTCTATTTCATAACCGTTCTTTTTGAATGGATTCACTAAACGGAGCCTGAGCCTCAGTCAGAGCCGAGGTTTGGATAACGGCCTAACTGTGGTCTCTATTAAACAAAAACAATGTTTAAAAAAAATGGTTTGTGCAATATGAAAGTATTGTTTTTATTTTTAAATTGTATATTTTTTGTGAATTTCTTTATAGAATCCTATACATGATTTAAACATTAAGGTTGCGAAATCTAAAAATCTTACAAAAGTGTCATCGTGTGAAAGGACATGCACCAATGCTTGAGAGTGACCGACGTCCCTGGTGAATCCTTGAGAGATTTTGACCGAGGTCCAGACCCATGAGATAATTTCTCAATGGTTGAGAGGTTTTTATTGTCATGTGAAAAGGCCTTTGGATTGTTTGGCCGATTTGTTGGGTAACAAAATAGAATTAAATTTTTGAATTGACTGTTTTGCGATTAAAGGTTGTATCATACTTTGGTAAGAGACCAAAACAGAAATGTTCACAGATTTCCGTATAACTTACAGGGTATGAAGATGGTGGTGGTAGAAACATACTGTTAAAATTGTTCCGCCTGAAATGATGTATTTATCCAGGAATTAGTAAAACAACGACCGAAAATCTTTTTGATCTTTTAAAAGATCCAAAATAAAAGAGAAATACTGTGAAGAATACTTAAGAAATAGGGGGCCTACTTAAGAAAGACTGTGGCCGTTTTTCGCTGTTTTCTAAAATAGTGGGCAACGTGTGGGACTGAAATTTTCACAGATTTCCTTTACTTTATCTTCCTTGATATTTGTGCCCACGAATCTGTATTTCTTTGACAAAAACCAAATTATGATATTACCTTTAAGCCATTATTTGATAATGTGGTCGAAGATAAATGAACAGTTAATTTTAGAAGTAAATGTAATAATGGATAGATAGACTCGGCCTTTTTGTTAGAAAAAATCGAAAGTCCGTTCTATTATTAAAAGTGATTATTGTTGTGGTTCTCTATATGCATATACAAATTTAAGTTTGTTTACAAACGTCACCAGCTGCCGAAATTCGTTCGCTCGCTTGAGAAAAAAAAAAGAAGAAAGTGATATTTTATCTTGAATTATTGTTCAGTCATGACTCTCGAAAAGAAATCAACAAATACAGCGATCAGAAACCCAGAAACAGTGAAATATTACAGTTGCGTGAACATGTCGGCTTTTGAACCCTTTTGCAAACTGCTCATCAACCAAAATAGTTACCAGAAATTATATCAAAACTTGGAGTTAGGACATAGGTGTCGATTTCTTTTCATGATTGGGGGGAGAGGGTGATTGGTGATTTTGTGTCCTATGCGAGGGAGCGAAGCGACCGGGGAAGTTTGTGTCCCACATCAGGGACTTATAATAAAACAGAGTCGGAAAGTCCCATTTTAGAGCATTTAAAAACATTCAGAAAAATTAAACAGTATAAATTCACTGCGAAGACATCAACAAAACTAAATTTATTGTTTTTCTACATTCCAAGCATGCAATTTAGTGTTCATTATTTTGTTGGTTCTTGAGATATTTTGTCGGTATTAAAGAACATTCAACCTCGAAATATTGGGGGATGATAATGCACGCCCCCACCTCAAATATGGGGGGGTATCCCCTCATCCCCGGGATCGACGCCAATGAGTAGGACAATGTAGGAGGGCCTGACGTTTCGATCCTAGCAGAAAGACTAACGTTTCCATTCTACTATAGTACGGGATCTTTCTCATCATCAAGAAGTAGGGCCTATACTGCTGTAGTATCGAAACGTTAGACCCTCCTATTATAACTCCAGATGCTTTTGTAATAAGGACTTGGTCGGCCAATTCCTGGAAATGGGTCCCTGTAATAATGTTTTTTCTTGGCTTTACGGAATTAATTACTAGTTAGGCATATTTTATTTTCAGGTTTTGAATAATAATTAAATTGTGTGCGGTTTCAAACAGCTTGGGTGTTAACAAAATATATTACGTGAGCGAACGGGTTGTCCTAGTGACATAGCATTATTCATTTTAACATGATCTGTCGTGTCCAAAATACAGCGTGTCTCCCCCCCCCCCCCCCCCTCCCTAAAAAAAACGCAACATTTTGTATCGGGAATCATTATGTTAAAATAAAAACTGTTTATCACTTCAAGATTAAGTTATATGATATAACCATGTCTTAGCTGTCACCATGTAGAATTAATACAAAATTGGATTGAATTGGCGAAAATGATAAATTAAGTTGTCAATATGAAAGAAAGATGGAAATCAGGTTTTGAGGTTGGGTCATTCAGTCAGTTTTTCCCGTCAATTTCAGTCCAATTTCGCTCAAATTCTACACGGTAATAGCCAAGACATCGCTGTATCATATATCTGAATCTTGAATTGATGAACATTTTAATAAAATGGTTTCGGCACAAAGTGTCGCGGTTTTTTGGGAGGGGCACGCTGTATGGCTATAGGGCTCCAGTTACAATAGATCTAGCCATGAAGAGCTATATGACAGGGTAATATTGCCTTGAATCATTCAAATTCTTCCTACTCAACTTTTTCAACAGACTTGAATTAGTTAAAACAGCACCCCAAGCAGAACGTTTCAATTCTGTGTGAGACGTTTCGTCCATGTTTAATGTTGCAGTGTCAAAATTTGTGTACTTGAAGTAAAAGTATAATGTTGAACGAAAATGTATTTTCGTTTAAGTGTATGACTACATGTATTTCTTAATTCTGGCGTGAATAAAAAAAAAGAAATGAAAATAAAAAGGTATGGTGGCATTTGAAAGTATTTATATTTCATCATTTCGATAAAGGTACTGTACAACATTGGTAATACCCTAAACATAATCTTCATAGATTTACGTGTTTTTTTTTCCGGATTGTAAAAATGGTGGTGCTGGTAGAAGCATACCGTTAAAATATTTTCGCCTGAAATGGTGCATTTATCCAGAAAAGTAAAACAACGACCAAAAACAGTTTTGATCTCGAGGTAAGATCAAACCATTCTTTATGTTTTATAAGAAAAATTGAATCGCGTTTTCGCTACTTTCTCTTGACTCAGAACTGATGTCCGATTGAGCTCAAATTTTCTGAAGTTGGAGTCCGGCTAAGAGGGCCAGACGCGTTTCGATCCTCAGGATCGTTGGCAAAGGCGAATTTTTTAGCCATGAGAAAGATCCTTCTAGGATCGAAACACGTCAGGCCCTCTTAACTCCAATCATTTTATATATTCCAGTTCATTTTGGCTGATAAGCAGTTTGCAGCAGTTTATTACTTGTATTAAAATGTGTTTCTCTCAGGCCTCCGATTGAAAAGTCTAAAAAGAAGAATTAACTCGATTGAAATTCTGACCCGTGATAATACTTTCGCCGTTTACCCCATCAGATAAACCGAATCATCGGCAGGAATAAAGGTACTATGATGCTCGGTAGCATACCGAAACAGACATCTTACACAGGGTATAAAGATGGTGATGGTTGAAACATACAGTTAAGCTTTTTCCGCCTGAAATTATGTATTTTTTCAGAAAAGAGTAAAAACCAATGACCAAAAACAATTTCAATCTTTTAAAGATAAACAAATTACGGTGAAAAGACTTAAAAAAATACCGTGGTCGTTTTTCACTATTTCAGTGTCAAAAAGTGGGCACCGTATCGGACTGGAAATTTCACAAATGATTGTTACTGTATCTTCCTTGATATTTTTGCCCATGAATCTGTATTTCTTTGACAAAAACCAAAGTATGATATTACCTTTAAAGGTAGTATTATACTTTGGTTTTTGTCAAAGAAGTACAGATTGGGCAAATAGGGGGCCTATATGCCTATCAAGGAAGATACAGTCACAGTCATCTGTGAAAATTTCAGTCCCATACGGTGCCCACGTTTTGAGAAAATCGTGAAAAACGGCCACAGTATTTCTTAAGTCTTTTCTCTTTTATTTTTGACCTTTTAAAAGATCAAAAAGATTTTCGGTCGTTGTTTTACTAATTTCTGGATAAATACACCATTTTAGACGGGAAAATGTTAACGTTAGGTTTCCACCAGCTGCCAGCACAATCTTCATACCCTGTAAGTTATACGTAAATCTGTGAACATTTCTGTTTTGGTGTCTTACCAAAGTATGATACTACCTTTAAGGCGCGAATTTCACTGCCAGGAAATGGCAAAGAAATTGCGCCTCCAATCTTCTCAATTTCAATATTGCATGGGGGAGATCCCCACCTTCGGCGTCGCTGCCCGCCCCGAAAATTATTGGATCTGCCTCAGTCTGCATAACAGTCAACTATTTCGTTCCCTATAAATCATTTCGGTCCCTCGAACAGTGGCGTCGCCAAGGGGGGGCCAGGGAGGGCACGTGCCCCCCTGGAAAACCTCGTGCCCCCCCCCCCCCGCGTGCCCCCCCCATTTGAGATTTGGGTTGGTGAAAAAAAATATAATATATATTATTGTAGTGCCCCCCCAACAATTGCTAGTGCCCCCCTTGTGCCCCCCCAGACTCAAAAGTCTGGTGACGCCACTGCCCTCGAAATCTTAATAACAAAATTCACACAAAAGTCACACAACAATACCCACTCTTTGTCTGATCAAACAACACTTGTATACATGAAAATAATAATAAACCTTTGGAAATTTGAGTTCAATCGGACATAATATGATTCACGAGACGGTAACGAGGCGACTCAATTTTTCTTATAAAAAGTTTTGATCTATACCCCGAGATCAAAACTGTTTTCCGTCTTTGTTTGACTAATTTCTGGATAATTAATTTACACCATTTCAAACGGAAATATTTTAACGGATATGTTTCTACCAGCACCATCTTCATACCCTGAAAGTTATACGTAAATCTGTGACCATTTCTGTGCATGAAAATAATAATAAACCTTTGAAAGTTTGAGCTCAATCGGATTATTATGAGTCACGAGAAAGTAACGAGGCGACTCAATTTTTCTTATAAAAAGCTATAAAGAATAGTTCTGATCTTACCCCGAGATCAAAATTGTTTTCCGTGTTTGTTTGACTAATTTTTGGATACTTTACACCATTTCAAACGGAAACGGAAATATGTTAACGGTATGTTTCTACCAGCACCATCTTCATACCCTGGAAGTTATACGTAAATCTGTGACCATTTCTGTTTGCGGGTATGTTACCAATCTAGGCCTGTACTGTGCCTTCAAAAATAATATAGTGCAAGTGCATTGTTTGAACTTAACTTGCACATGTTTTCGTAAGCGTCACTGTTTCCCAACCAGCGAGGTATATACGTTTCCATGGCAAGGCACGGCAAACGTTGCATTGTGATTCGTACAAAATCATCACTTCACAACCCAACCACCTGGAGTTTTTTGTAGGCCCTACTGCCCATTATTCGGCTCGCACTTGAATTGAAAAAGAAAAAAATACCGAGTTGCCGAAAATCCATTTCACAAAAGACCGAGAAACGATTTGGCGCCACTCGTGCACCTGTGCTATTACAAATCACCCTTTGGTTGAAGCTTTTGTGTTTTGACAAAGGAAACGTGACATTTAAAGCAAAAAAAATATAGAAGGCCGGGAGGCCCGCGCAGGAGTACAATACACCTTCCCCAAAAATGACGTGTGGTGGCGCTCTAACAAACAGTGTTTATGGACTCTCTGTGTGGTTTCACCAACAGAACTATCTTTGTGCGTGCAATCCTCCCTTTATATAATATTCATCTTTAAAGTTTGGCTTTTCAAGATTTATGGTTTTTTTTTATTATATGTATTGCTGTTGGTTCCCTATTATTATAAGCATGCATGAAAATCCCCCATTTTGCAAAGCTATTCAAAAGCCAAAACCAAATGCTGGTTTGAAACCAAAATAAGACTTGCCATTCATCAATTTTCTGTTTGATTATAATTTATGAAACGAAGGCAATGCATAACCTGACTGAAAAACTAGGAACCCTTTATATGCATGGATACACAAACCCAAACAGACTCAAACCCAGTTGACTTTTAAATAAAATTTTTACTAGTATTCTTTTTTTTTCTTTTTCAACTGTAAGATCAGTTGGAAATTTTATGACAGCATACCGAAACAGAAATCTTCACAGATTTACCTATAACTTACAGGGTATAGAGAAGGTGATGATAAAAACATACAATTCCAATTGTTCTGCCTGAAATGCTGTATTTATCCAGAAAAGAGTAACACAATTGACCAAAATTATTTTTGATGTTTTAAAAATGTTTTTTCAAAAAGCGGCCCACCGTATACTGGGACTGAAATTTTCACAGATAACTGTTACTGTATCATCCTTGATATTTTTGCCCACGAATCTGCATTTCTTTGACGAAAACCAAAGTATGATACTACCTTTAACTTTAAGTGTCCTTTGCGCGAAGTTGCTGTAATCGTACGACAGACGGAGGAGTTCCGACCAACCGTGGGCCACGCGTGGGGCGGGGAGAGGGTTGGGGACGGGCCCAACCTTCCAGAACGACCGGTGCTGACTTTCCTCCAGTGCACCGTACTTCAAACCACCAATTGAAACTGAATAGTTTTGATAAACCGTATAAAGGTAGACGAACTGGGGGTCGAATCCCTCTTGTGGCATTGCCAATTAACTGTGCCTAAAATAGTACTATTACTTCACTACTACATGTCACAATACAGTCATACCCCTCACTAATAGGCCTAGGCCATATACTTGCGATCATGAAACTTGTAATTTCACAATAGCATTATACATTACGAAAAGGTAACATTTTAAAAAGAAAAGACAACAATAAATTACTATTCAATTCAGTGCCCTATACAAAAATCACGATTTTAAAGCTTTTTAAAGTATAAAGCTTTGTACAACTGATACTTATTTTACCCTTTTGCTTCCTCTGAAAATTAGATTGAAACATACAAACTGTAAATATTTTATAAAATCACTCATTCAAAATGGTAATGAACAAAAGTCTGCCAATAGGTGTTTGCTGATCTATTACCAATGGTGTCTTATTGCTTTGTATTTGTGTATTCATGTAAGTTCCGGTTGGTAATTTTAGACAAACAATAGTGCAACCAAAGTGCCTAAATTCGTTATTATTATTATTATTATTTGTAACCGTCCCCGAAGAAAACGTTTGTGCATGTTTTGATATATTCTATTCTGCTTCTTAAAAAATCATATTGTATGCCCTGTAGTAATTTGCAGTTCACTATAATTTTAAAAACATAAACTCTTTTAAAATAAAAATCTCGACCAGGATAATATTTTTTATGAACGAGGTTTCTTATACAAAACCGGTTGCTGTGACAATTAATTGATAATAAGGGAAGGCTTGCCACATTTTGGTTATGAATAAATCTAAATTATAGATTTTGGGACATTATGGGAATTTCCCCAAAGACATTAAATGATAGATGTTCACATCCGGTTTATTTTCTCATTTCTGGGTCTTCTATTCTTGCCCCGTATATCATCCTATTTTTCAACCATTGCTCATGCATGACCTTTGCAAAGAGCCATATTCACAAAAGAAACATATGTTTGGGCGTTTGCGAAAATTATTATCGTTGAATTAAAAAATGTAAATAGTTTTTGAGGAGCCTAAAACCGTTGGATTGCTGATTTATTACCCGATTTTAGGCCAACTTAACCGGATATAGTTTATACAGATTAAATTTTAAATCGCCCATTAGAAAACGAATGTCAGCTTTCAAATACCTTGACTGAAAATATCCATCACTAATTTATGAGGATAATGAGAGTTATGGTTTAAAAGCCCCGCCCCCCCCCCCAAAAAAAAAACAACAACATGATGGCCAACCAGAATAAAATGTTCTCATTATATAGATGCAAAATAATATTCAGATATTAATAAAATTATTTGAAAAGCGGGGAAAATCTCGGATCTTTTCATCCTGTCAGATATACAAATTCAACCCGACCCCGCCCTGCCTTGTTTTGTTCTGTTTTGTTGTCGTACAGGATACACCAACTTACTACACACATGTATTACTATTAATTGAAACTATTGGTTATTGAAGTTAATTTGATAAGTTAATTTGAGATAATTACTGATCGAGCTACTGGGAAATCTATGCCTGCCCAGCTTGCCTATACGTCATAGCCAGGCTGAGCAATGATACTATAGTAGCTCAGTCATTATACCGACATTATAATGGATACAAACCACTGAATGGAAGCATGAATCAATGTGTGAATCAGTGAATCAATTAACTAACATCGAAACTGAAATTGCAGATTGAAAAATTAATCGCAAATAAAAAAGTCAATGATTTATGCTTTTGCATGCTCGATCCAACACAAATGTTTCCCCCTTTAATTAGGCCTGATAATTTGAGAAGCTTTTGGTCAAATAAATGTGTACATTCTGTTTCCCACTGTGCTTTTAAACCGCGGGTTTTTCCATTTGGAAAAGAGCAGAACATGTATGAAAATGTCATGCAATCCTCATCCTAGTGACAAACTGTGACTCATTTGACTTAGCAGTCAAAATTTTCGCATGTTGTCCACGGTCGAAGACAGCGCGCATGTTTGTACACACACTGAAAAATGATTCAAAAATTCTCTGCGTCAAAACACTCCATAAATAGCCCAAAAAAGGACGACGATATCATATAACATAAAGATGAACGAGAAAGAATTTTGCGCTGTATTGGACGCACTTGGGCTACAAGCGAGCCCAAAATGTAAGGCACGCTACCCACAATACATTGCCTAATGGATCTAGGCATGCGCACTGGTGCTTTTGTTAGAGGTCCAGAGCACATGGCGGGTTTCTGAAAGTACCAAACATTCTTTGGATTGATAGTGCAATTATTTTGCACAACTGTTATTTTTTGCAAGTAAACATTTCCTCTCCCATGTCTTCTTGATCTGTGATCGCATTCTCATGACCCGGGACGATGGGTTTTTCGGGATTTTTGGAGTATATCGAGCGGCTTTGCCCGCAGGCGTGTGAAAGAGTCGACCTCGGACAACTTGCGAGAAAGCGACTTCAGCAGAGCACGGGCCCCGGCCGTCGCGGCCGAGCTTTGGTCGGCCAAAACCCTCTCTTTCTCCTGATCGATGCTGAGAGCTGTTTACATCGACTCTATGGCGGTAGCTTCACGGACTGGGTATGTGGGGGCGAATGGAACAACATGTTTCACTTTGTGGACAATCTGGCCCGTGCATGCCGGAGCAACAACATCAAACTCATCGTGTATTTCTCGGGGAGTTTGGAAAAAGGAAGAATACAAGAATGGATCAAGATGCAAAATCAGGCCCGGAATACCGCCTATCAAGTCTTATCCCACGTCCACAACAAGGCTACACCTCCACCCAAGGCCTGGTTCATACCTCCAGTAGCCATTGGTATGTAATTTCCCTCTCTTTTGGTAGCATTTTCGCGGTTTTTTTTCCCCCTTTTGAGGAAGAGAGGCCTTGCGCCTAGGCCCGCAGGGATAATGCTGGCCCCTGCTTGTGGTTCTGGCTTTGTTTTGATTTGTACTGTACATGCTTTGTGCGTCGTCCATTTAGCTTTTGTTTGTTGTGTGTGTATGCATGTGTACAACGTGCATGCAACCAACAACCTAAATATAGCTCAGTTATTGGCCCCACACGTCCTTTCAAATCACAACCATTCACGTTTTTTTCGCGCCACTCTCGATCCAAAAATGGTCCTAAATCGTCCCCAAATAAACCCAACCGATGACTCCAATAGATCGGTGCAACAATTTTGCCCAGGCGCACTCAAATGAAGCATTTCATGATTACATTTGGGGAGCCGGTGTCATGGAATTTTTTGCGGTTTTGACAGCTTGTGGCCCAGGCTGGAAATGAGACGTTATTGACTGACCACAAAGCCCCCAAAACAATGCTTTGTGGTTTTGACAAGGACCAGAGGTTAATGCATACACACCACTTGGCTGTGGACTTATCTTATGAAAGATCTTGTTACATTAATCTGATTTGTTATTATTTTATGACTTTAGGAAGTGTAATATAAATTATTACCCTCTCTTATTAAATGTTTTTTAGAGTTGAATTGAAATCCTACCATGGATTTTTTATTTTTATTTTGGAGGGGGATTTTTTTTTTCATTCCAAATTTCTATACATACATGTAGGCCTCATTAAAAAATGTGGGTTGTTATCGTATTTATATAGCAGTGTTTTTAGTTTGTTTTATTTTATTTATTATCTTATTTTTGTATTTATGCTTCTTTTTTTCAGTCACTAATTTAAGATCTGATTGATAAGAATTTTTGTTTCACTATTTTTTTTCAGAACTGAAAATTTTACAGCGAGAACAGTAAACATTAGTTGTAGTAGATTATTGTTGATGTTTATGTTTATGTTGATGTTTATGTTTGACATGAAGCGCTCATGATGCACATTTTGACTGGGAACCTTCCTGAATATGCTAAATCAAAAACTGTTCTGTAACCGGATAATAGAATGTTTATTTGAACAAAGTAAAAGCCAATGACACTTGATTCTAATCCCAAAAATAGAACACATACTTTAGTTTTGCAAGTAATAAACTTTTGCAAACTGAGCCCAATTTCATGGAATCCAAGATTTCATTGTTTGACCAAGAGTTATCCCTTAGTACCACAAGGTAAATATTGGTAACAAGCCCTGGAAATACATACAGCACAGAAAGCATCCAGGCCCAATTTCATGGAATCCGGCGTTACTGTTAGCAAAAGTTCTTCGCTCACTTTAGCAGACTTTTTTGTTACGGTTAGCGTATTTCACGGGAGAGTTTTCTTTTTGGTAACAGTAAGCAGGGAATTTCTGCTGAATGTATACGATAGCGCGTTAGCAGAAAATAATCACGGTTACCCAAGAAATTCTTCGCTAACCGAAAGTCTTGCTTACGGATTCCATGAAATAGATTTCACTCATAGCAGTGCCCATTAGCACAAAAATAGGCCGAAATGGATTCCATGAAATTGGGGCCTGCTCATCAACCAACATATTGTCCTGAAATATATAAAATGGTTCGCGTTAGGAGGGATTGATGTTTCGATCTTAGACTAGGCTTCTCAAAGGATAAAAAAGATCCTGCTAGGATCGGAACGTCAGGCCCTCCTTACTCCAAACATTACTGTAGTTATATCTTAGATGTGTCACGGCTTTGTTGTTGGGAACATTTAAATAATGCTGAAAATGTGTACGAAGGCATTGCAATAAAGCAAATGTAAAAGATAAAATAAATACATATTGCTTCTCACAATGATATGAGCTATCACATTGTAATGTAGCTGAAATCTTTGCTGATATATATCCCATTGCAGTGACCAGGTCAAGCAATTGGTGGAATGTTTGTAAAGATATGTGTGTATGTTTTCATCAAAGATAACGTCATTTGTACCGAGCACTTTCGTGAAGTTACAGTGCCTGGGCCCCTAACTGCCAGTCTGTCACATCTCTGCTGTACCAGACACAGATTTTGACTGATTTCAAATGGTTACGTGTAAACATTGTGCCCTCCAGTATGTTTTGTATTTTAACTGGATATTTCGATCATAGGGTGACAAAATTAACTGAGGACCAGTGATAAACATTGCTTTATTAAACAAATGTACGTACTACATACATAGCTCTGAAGAATTGCCATTCCAAATGTGACTTAGTTTTACACAATGTAGTTTTAGAGTTTAGAATTGGTACTTCGGGTCATAGTGCCTTTATTCGTATTGTATTATTTTTATGCTTCGGAAAACAATTCGTCAAGAATAAAAAAACTTACTCTGAGTAAGTCCAAATCTACTATTTCTAAATGAATTTTTTATCCAAATGACCGATTTTAACCAAAATTCAAGAATTGGGATTCTCAATTTGTCAACAATATGTTTATGGTTGAATTTTGAAAACAGCCCTTATTTGTAATCTTGAGCAACAAGAAAAATGCATCTGGGATAATCATCAAACATTGCCCCCAATGCCAGTCCAAAACTTTGAAATGTGTTACAAATGCAATTGACTGTCTAAAATTAATGGTAATAAACTGCACTCAAACTAATAGGGCCTATCTTACCGTCGTAGAAAATTATTTGTCATTAGCAAGTAGTTATGTTTTGTTTCATTTCTTTTCTATTTTTTTTTGAGACGGGGGACATGGTGAGAAAGTGAAAGGCACTTTTGTGAAACCATACACGTGCTTGGGCGATTGGCATGCAATTTTTAGCAATGACCCGCTGTGAGCTTGGAGGCCCGATCTTAATACTGTGTGGACGTCGGGCATCTTTGCTATTAACCAGCTGTATGTGTGTGACTGTTAGGCAAGGGCTATTGCGCTAAGAAAACAACACTCCCATCTCTCTCCCTCTTAAACTCAAGTCATCAAAAGAATTATAAAAGGTTTGGGACACTTAATTAGGGGTCATTAAAAGCTTGGAGCAGTGTAACTTTGTGTATACACACGACAAATCAGTCGCCCCCGATGCCCAGGACCAAAATCAACTGGCATGTTTCAACAGAGGTCATGAAAGATTGAATGAACAAAAAATGAAAACATTGTTAGAGGACCTTCATAATGTCAACAAGGAATACTAGGAATTATTGGTGGTGCAGATGGTCTGGTTCCTACACAGTTTTCATTTCTCATCATGGGATCTGATACCGGACTAAATAATTTTGAAATTGCTTTTGTTTGGATAAAGTCTGGTCTCCCGTGTCGAGTAATACCCCATCGAACAATGCCATTGACAAGGAACCTGTCCAGCTGTTGCAGTTTTTAGGTGCACAATTCCACATGACCCCACGTGACCCCTGACATTGTAGTGTTTGTGTGCATGCAGGCACAGTTGCAATAATAATGGAACTGGGTGGGATCAGAAGTAACATTCCGACATCAGTAATATCTTCAGATTTGAGTGTGTTGCGAAGGTTGTGAATTGTGTACTTAGGAAACTTGAACATATCTTCAAGTTCAACCTACTAGTTTACAGTGTATTTATTGGCAAAACAATGAACCATAGAGGATTGTTACAGTAAAGAAGCATTTATAGGCCTAATTTAATATCCAGTCCTTCCTTGAGAACTGTCATAATTAACAGCCTTTCTTCAAAATCTCCTTGTGTTGACCCTTGACCCCTGAACTAAGGTCAGTTGTAATTTTTTTTTTACGTGAACAGTATGTGTGAGTTGTGTCCTAAACCAAGGCATTTGGAGAATGTACTGCTTCAAGTGGCATTTTCTGACTTTGTGCATTGATAGTCTTATTATTATTATTTTTTATTCCCAGAATCAGCCTTTTAGGATGTGAGAACGGTTGACTGCAAACACGTGTAGAGTGAAAGAGCTTAGCCATGTTGCAAAAAGCCACGATAAAATAATTCTCATCAATGTAATACAGTATCTTTTATGGACAGGAATAATAGTTATAAAGAATGTCACTATTGCTGTTCGTTGACCTTACTTTGGTATCAAGTTACAGTAGAATGACTGGTGATTTTTCCAATTTCGTATCAATGTTTCCTGTTTCTTATCATGATTCGTTTGATCAGTGTGAAGTGCTACATGCACGTATGCTGGCATACTCCATCTTGATGGAGAAATAGCTTGAAAATTATCACTAAATGTGCTTATTGTATCCATATCAGTCACATACATAATGTGTGTAATGTCCTCCTCACCTGTACACAGACTTAACTTTTGTGAAGAGCTGACCTTAAAGAATTTTCTAAGCACATGGACCGTATATTGGTTGAAGTTCTTCCACATGTGCTACAGTAGTTTCCTGAAAACTGGATGAGAAAAGGAGTCGTTCCCAGCATTCAGACTTGACCCTGATTATTGGGGGCAGTTTGGAGATCTAGACATGTCTGTTTTACGACCGATCCTTTACATGTACACTATGTTCAAATGATCCCACTTTTCAGGAACAATTTCACGGCTGAAGTGGTTTTGGTCAACGAGCATGGCGCTGAAGTGAAGCGCTTGCGCACTTACATGTATGATGAAAATGTCTTCCCACAAAGATGCCCCTGAACCCAACTTGTTTGGTGAGGGCACCGAAACAAGTCGCAGTAAGCGTCCCCACTATGGTTTGGGTGGGGGGTGGGGGGGGGGGGGGGTGCTGATTATCAGATTATCCCCATCTCCCTCCCAATCCCACCTCATCTCACCAAATCCACCGCCCCCATCCCCTCCCCATCCAACCTCATCTCACCACTTACCACCACCCCCATCCATCCTCATCCCACCACTACCCCCCCTCCATCCTTACCACCTCCATCCTCATCTTACCACTACCACTACCACCAATCCCCATCCCCATCTCATCCACTACCACCACCCCATCCCATCTCATCCCACCAGTACCACCACTCCACCCCCATCCCATCTCATCCCACCACTACCACCAACCCCCTTCCATCCCCATCCCACCTCATCCCTTCACTACCACCCCCATCCCCATCCCACCACTACCACCATCCCCTCCCCATCTCACCTCATCCCACCACTACCACCACCCCCTCCATCCTCATCCTACCACTCCCCCTCCATCCTCATCCCACCACAACTCCCCTCTTCATCCTCATCCTACCACTACCACCAACCCCCATCCCCATCCCACCTCATCCCACCACTACCACCATCCCCTCCCCATCTCATCCCACCAGTAAAACCACCCCATCCCATCTCATCCCACCACTACCACTACCCCCTTCCATCCTCATCCCACCACTACCCCCCATCCTCATCCTACCACTACCACCAACCCCAATCTCCATCCCACCACTACCACCAACACCCCCATTCCGTCTCATCCCACCACTACCACCACGCCCCTCCATCCTCATCCCACCACTACCACCAACCCCCATCCCCATCCACCACTGCCACCAACACCCCCATTCTGTCTCATCCCACCACTACCACCACGCCTCTCCATCCCCATCCCACCTCATCCCACCACTACCACCACCACCCCATCCCCATTCTGTCTCATCCCACCACTACCACCACGCCCCTCCATCCCCATCCCACCTCATACCACCACCCCATCCCACCTCATCCCACCACTACCACCACCACCCCATCCAATTTCACCCCACCACTACCACCACCCCCTTACATCCTCATCCCACCACTACCACCACCCCATCCAATCTCATCCCACCAGTACCACCAGTCCACCCCCATCCCATCTCATCCCACCACACGCCACCCCCCCCCCCATCCCCATCCCACCACTACCACTACCCCCATCCCCATCCCACCTCATCCCACCACTGGGCACTGACACTACCAACCCCCATCCCCATCCCATCACTACCACCATCCCATCCCCATCCCACCTCATCCCACCACTGCTACCACCAATCCCCATCCCCATCTCATCCCATCTCATCCTACCACTACCACCACCCCATCCCACCTCATCCTACCATTACCAACTCCGATCCCCACCCCCCCACTACCACTACCCCCATCCCCATCCCCATCCCCATCCCCATCCCACCACTGCCACCACCCCATCCCACCTCATCCTACCATTACCAACTCCGATCCCCATCCCCCCACTACCACTACCCCCATGCCCATCCCCATTCCACCTCATCCCACCACTACCACCAATCCTCCCCTCATCCCCATCCCACCTCCCCCCTTGTGTATCACATGAGTCATTCTCCCTGGTTGTGTACTGGCAAAGCAAGGCAAGTATATGGAACTGTTGATGACAGCGTGGTATGAATCATATTTCAGCGCGGATGGCTATTTTTGGCAGTTTAGTATCTACAGTTCCCTGTGCGCAGGTCCTTGGGGATGGGAGACTGTGAAGACAGATTGGCTGCTTGCTTTTTTATCTCCAGTTAAATGAGTCACTGCGCCGGTGTGGGCTGGACTGATACCATGACAGGCCCATAGGAACGCAACGAACAGGGCAGGCCTACCAAACAAGACAGAGAATGGCACATATGCACGGTGTAATTGTTGTGCGTGTTGTGGATTTGTCACTGATGCGAATTAACACATTCTGATGGTCGTACGTTACCCAGAATCAATTTTGCTCAGTCAGTCAGTCAGTCTTTTCCAGTATAGTACCAGTGGCTGGTTGTAAACAAACGGTTCGTCAAGAGGCGGAGCCAGTGTGTGGTAAAAAAGGGAGGCTGTGCATGAACCAAATTGCGCAGTAGAATTTATAGCTGGGGCATGCGGTATTTGAAAATCAACACAAAAACAAAACACATAAATCCGCTCTGTATTTTGCATGCATCATTGGCGTATTCCAGGATAGATATTGAAATACATGTAGGTTTTGGGAACTGTAAAAGAAAAGCCATGCCCTCAACTTCAGTATTGTACTCAAAATCAGAGAACTTGTCAAAGTGTAATTGATCAGAGAATGTTACAAAGCCCAAACAGTGTAAAGTGCAATGACCTAAAACCAAAACAAAATCTCTACTACATGTACATTATGAGGTTATAATGCACCGTGGAGTATCCTTAGTGGTTTGGTCCCCTTGTGGTCTAATGTCAATCAATAATGATTCATATAATATACCCCTGCCATATTCTGGACTACCTTCAGACGTGCAGTTTTTCTAGGTCAGCAATGGGCATAAACCACAGTTGTGTTGTTATGACTGGGATATTATAATCTCTGCATAATTTATGACGTACATGTAGGCTTTCATTATGCTCAAGTGGTTATCCTTGTCGATTGATATTGAAATTGTGGTTGGTGTATTTGTCATTGAACTTTATTCACATTGTTGACTCCCTTACAATGTGTACAATTGTTACCCTTTCTGGCAATTTTGTCACTTGGCTTTTTTTGCTGAATCTAATGTACATGTGGCCAAATTGTGCCACTAAGCCCCAATAACTTCAGTACATCAGTTTGAGCCCTAGTCTCTTCCAGCCATTCAAATTAAACAATCTTCCACAAGGAATAGACTGAAGATGGTGTAAGGACATGCTCTGTTTATAATGAAAGGTAGGCTTAAAGGTAATATCATTAAGTTTTTGTCAAAGAAATACAGATTCATGGGCAAAAATATCAAGGAAGATACAGACAGTCATTCTGTGAAAACTTCAGCTCCATACGGTGCCAACATTTTGAGAAAACAGTGAAAAACAGCCACTGTATTTTTTTAAGTCTTTTCTCTTTTATTTTTGGTCTTTAGAAGATCAAAAAATAATTTCCGTCACTGGTTTTACTCTTTTCTGGATAAATACAGCATTTCAGGCAGAAATATCTGAACGATATGTTTCAACCATCACCATCTTTATACCATGTCAGTATTTCTGTGAAGATTTCTGTTTCGGTATGCTACCCAAGTATGATACTACTTTTAAAAACCGACCAGGCTTATTCATACATACTTGTAGGTACATGTAGCATTAGCATTGAAGACCAATTGTCAGATTGATGAACAAATGAGAACAAAATGAGGTCACTTTTTGTTTCTTCTTCTTTTCCACCTCAGTTTTGGCAAGTACCCGAAAGTTTGTAGTATGTAGCGTCGGTTATAATTACAATGACGATTCAATATAATGTCCCAACAGCATCATTCCGCTTAACAACATTGAAATGTGTGCAGCACATACATCTGTTTCATGTCCCCAATGGTCGTTGAATGGCATACATTGGAGTTGATCAGGCCTCTCCTGGGTCCATCTCCTCTGGAATCTGTACTGTCTATTATTTTTAGCCCTCTCTCCTCTCCACCTACCCCCCAACCCCCCTCTAAGTCTGCACCTGCTGAAAAACCTCACAGTTGTGTGGTCTCCTTCCAGTTTAGTTTTTAGTTTAGGAGTCCTTGGTTGTCCTCCATTTTAGGTCTATGCGCAGCAGTGTACTGGGAGAAGATTTATGCACACTACCAAATTACAGCTGTGCAGTTTAAGCTTCAGATGTTCCAAGGGGATGGTAGTGGGTTGGGAAGGGGTTAAGTTAGGCCGGCCTGCATGTCATTCGCTGACAAGGCTATGTTGAATGTTAAAATATGATAAACTTTTCAATTTTTTTTTTTTTTATAGTAAAGGAGGTTATTTTAGTGGATAAGTCGGTTTTCTCTGGAGCTCTGAAAGCTTTTATTGGCTCTTGGCTAAATATTCAAATGTAAACCCAATTGATTTAAATTCTGTCTGAATTGATTACGTTTATTACCCTTGATGCAACTGAAACAATTTTGTTTTCATTCACAGCGTGATCAAAAATTAGGTAACATTCAAAAACCTAATTAAAATTCCATCAGCACTTGTAAAAATTACTTCTTTTCAGTAAGAAGAGATGATATTTTTCTAATCTAAAAGAAATTTCTTACATTATTTAATTAACCAAAGTTGAAAATGTTTCCAAGTTTTAATAATAAAAAAATCTGTAAACTCAGGGGAAGGTACATGGTGTAGTCATTATTATTGATGTCCGTCCCTCATGCCCTAAAATCTTCTTTAAAAAAACACCCCAAAATAGACAAATTGAAAATAACATGTGGCCAACATTTGCATTGATGTCAATCCCTCATGTGAAGGACGGATTTGGATCAAGATCTTCGTTCATTGGAAGCCAACCGAAATCATTTAGATATTTGAAAATGAATCTTCATAATTAAGCTGACGTAAGAATCCTGTATGCCATGTGAAAAAGTGTTTTTGCCTGCTTGCTTGCATGAAAAAAAAAATGGTTTGTAAATAACACTCCCAGTACAGATACACGTACATAAATGAATGTTTGTTAATATCTTAAGACATTAAATCTCATTTATAAATTTATAAATATCAAAGATTCCAACCATCTCCCCCCCAACCCCCCCCCCCCAAAAAAAAACAAACAAAAAAAACCCAAAAAAAACCCAAAATAAATGAATAAAAACAAATAAAATAAATAAGACAATTGTGAAAAATAGGCCTAAACCAGCAAATTGTAAACAAGAATGGACGTCAGGGCTCGAATTTCGTGAAAAAGGGCTCTGGACAGCAGGTCTAGTAACTGAAGCATTTTACTAGACCTGAATTTTTTTCACTAGACCTGTGACATTCATGTACATAGGAAAACCGTAATTAAATTGTATGCAATATTGTGTCAAAAATCATCAATTTAGGCACCATTTTAATTGTGCACGGAAAACAGAATCACTAGACAGCCGGACTAGTGCAGTATACACTTTACTAGACCGATACTGAAATCACTAGACTCGATCCACGGTCTAGTGGATATTTTGAGCCCTGGACGTAGGATTTCCTTATTTACACCTCCAAAAAGATCAGGTCTGTACTCCACAAACTTGTAGAGCACAGCAACCCTCCTTCTCTGCTTGTTTGCAATGCAGTCTTACCAATTCCAGCTTACAATTGTGTGTGTGGGAGGGGGGAGGTGGATGCCTTGTGACTTTATTTGTTGATTGAATGACATCATCAATTACCTTTCATCAACTTGGAGATGACAGTAGTTGAAGACTCATCGTGAATAATAACTGGGGGAGGGGGAGGGGGGTGATGATCTTAACTGAAAATTAAAGAAATGCTTCAGTTGCTATGACTAACAATGGTAAAAGAACCTTGATCCGTGATCGCATTTCTGAAACTGATAAATGTACACACTCCTTGACCAGGCCATGCTTGGACTGACCAGGCCGTGCTTGGATTGACCAGGTCTTGCTTGGACTGACCAGGCCATGCTTGGACTGACCGGGCCGTGCTTGGATTGACCAGGCCGTGCTTGGACTGACCGGGTCTTGCTTGGACTGACCAGGCCGTGCTTGGATTGACCAGGCCGTGCTTGAATTGACTGAGCTGTGCTTGGTCTGACCAGGCTGTGCTTGGACTGACCAGTCCGTGCTTGGACTGACCAGTCCGTGCATGGACTGACCAGGCCGTGCTTGGACTGACCAGGCCGTGCTTGGACTGACAGAGCCGTGCTTGGATTGACCAGGCCGTGCTTGAATTGACTGAGCTGTGCTTGGTCTGACCAGGCTGTGCTTGGACTGACCAGGTCTTGCTTGGACTGACCAGGCCGTGCTTGGACTGACCAGTTCGTACTTGGACTTTTCTCGATTTCACGAAATGTTGCATAACTTGCGCAAGGTACAAATGTTGGGTAAGTTTTCGTGAAATGAGCATAACTTGTACAACCAAAGGCATGAAAATGTTGTGTAAGTTACGCAACAAAATTGTGCGTACACAACATTTGAAGTCTCTTAGAATCGTGCATCAATCATCAACATTATTTCCATCCCTCTTACTACACAAGACAAGAGCTGTTTACCACAGTCTCCACAGGGGGACTGTATTATAAACCCCACATTACCATACAACCCATGTGGTGTATTGTGGTATTCAGGAAACCATGTGTGGTCAACTGTGGTATGTTGAAGTGTTAGGGTTAAATAACATTTTGTTTCTATTGGGGGAAAACTCTCTGGATGTGTACAAACTGTAGGCCCTATTGGTATAGGTACATGTATGTATGCAGTTTCTTTGAATGCAAAAACCAATTTCTAAGTAACTTTGGTGAAGAGCAAGCCTAAATTGCATACAATTTCTAAGTCACTCAAGAAGATTCTACGTATGTAGATTAAAAAAAAGTATGTCTGACAAAAATAGCATTAAAATTTTTATAGCTGCTGCTAGCCCGATAGTCTTTGAACTTGAATTTGAACTGAAATTCAAGCTCTGCTTTGTATCTACCCTTTCCCCTATTCCATTTTTTGCTCCCTTATTTATAAACCGCTGGTGTTATGTCTGGAGTTTAGGCCCTGTGTTTTGTTTATAATGCAGATTATTTGCACACGTTGTAATTCCGGTGGTTGCGGGTTCAAATCACGCTCCAGTCAATTTTTCATCGTTCACTTTTCAGGTTTTCACTGACATAAAAATGTATAATTGCACGTTATGAAGGTCCAAATTGTTAATTGCATTTTGTCGGAATTCTGCACAATTTGACTAACCCAGAAATTGTTGTGCTAATTCAAGATACACACACAAAAAGCAAACCAGAGGTGCCAACCACTGTGCACACAATAAGTGTTTACAGTTTGTGTATATTGGACCAATCGTCTAATTATATCAACACTGGGCAAAAACACTCGCCACACTGCGAGGTGCCATCTTAACACCCCAGTTTTTTGGCGACGCACAACTCCCGAGACCATCACCCAAGACAGCACTTACAGATCTGTGTTGATATAATTACTAATGATGGGCGAAACAGGGTTTTAAATAAATTCTGGGTTGAGTTGGGCAGATTGAACGGATTGGGCAAGTTGGTATCTAGGCGGAGCTAGGGGTGGGTTGGAATTACCAATGAAGATCTGGGGCCTTTCTCAAACCTCGGCTCCGGCTCCGGCTGAAAATATAGCGTGGTGGTTTTTCATTGAGTCTGAAGCATTCTCTTATTCAAACCAGAGAATCTACTTCTGATTCGCAGCCAGAAGCCTCCAATTTGATACCTGTTATTTTAAAATGGATTCACGAAATGTAGCCGGAGCTTTGAGAACTTAGGCCCCTGATCTTAGAAAATACAAGCACCCCCCAATCCAAGTTTCGGTTCTCACTTTGATCAAAGTGTTCCTACCCGTGCCAACATTTCATGAATTTTAATATTAATTTTCCATGCATGTCTGGATTTATTAGCAATTGTGTACTTAAGGGCACCTATTCATTTGAAATAAAAACCACTTTTGTAAAAGTAACTGAGCAGCTAAAATACGTTTTGTAGTGATGTCCTCTTGAATATAAGCAAGGTTAAATTAGTGAAAAGAGGGCAGGGCTTTGATTTTTTAGGGAAATTATGGGGTGAAATGGTAACGAAGATACAACTACTGTACACACGGAACAGCATGAAAAGCGCCATCTACCGTCAGGTAGTTCAGAACAAAATGGCGTGAAAACAGGCTGTTATCAAGTTCCCAACATACAGGCAAGAAAATTTTGTGGTTTTTTTTACACTGAAATGATGTCAACATTTCTTCAAAGTTCAATCTAGGGTTTCAAAGATTCAGGAACATTTGCTCAAAGTCACAAATCGCATTTTGGAACAGTAGAAACTATTTAAGAACTTTCATAATCGATGTGTTTTTAGGTGCCCTGCACTTCACAATCGGCGATTTATTTTATTTCACATGGATGCTATTCAAAATTTCTGTAATTGGACAAATTTGTATGAAACGTTCCGATGAGCGTCTGTTTGGATTCGCCTTTGCAAAAATTTGTGCTGAGCAGAAGTTTCTGCAGCTTCAAACATTTCACTGTTTGTTTTGATTGGAATTCTACATTTTGCTGGTATCTACATAAAAGAAACTGACCTGTTTATTACTATTAGTACAAACATGTAGGCCCTATTCAAATTATATCAATGTTGGCTAATAACGGTTTGTACAATGTACATCTGGGTCAAAATTTGAAATGTCAAGAAAAATAAAAAGTTGGGTGATTTTCAGTTTCACGTAGCCGTTGAATGTGCTTTTTGACACTGTCATTAAGTTTGAATATTTTTAATCTATGATCCATAAAATGGAATTTTGTTGATTGTCGCTTACTTCAATTGCGCTGAAATCTATAAACAAGAATACACAACATAGAGTTTCACGGCGGAAAATTTAACGGAACTTGAACGGAAGTTGAAGTATGAAACATAGATTTTTTTTGTCGCTTACTTTAATTGCGCTGAAAACTTAAAACAAGAAAACACAACAAATATCGAGCTTCCTGGCGGATCATTTAACAGAAGTTGAGCTGCTTTGAGTGTTAATAAATTCAAGAATTTTTTCCTGATTGCTGTTGCACTTTTGTATTATGTTGCCAAAGAGTTCTCAACTGGTTTGAACAAAACCGAAAGCAATGTTTTGGACCGGGGTTGATCTTGAGACAATGGCGTTTCTATTGTGTGTGGCTGCGAACGAACAAGTGAACTTCAGTGAAGATAACAACGCCCAATGTCAGTGCAATGCATCGGGACCAGATTTGCCTCTCCGCCCTTTGTTTATTTTTAGCCACAAAGGAAATAATATCCAAATGTCACATCTGAGCTTTGGTACCCACCCTACTATATATTTATCATATATACATTATATTCCCTTTGTACATGTGTGTGTGCATACATACATGTATACCCACACATGTACACACTGTACTGTATATATAGAAAATTAGTCTATACAAGAATTAGTCATACCAAACATGTAGGTTTTTTTATTGACCTTGGCAGAATGCCAAGTAACCCTTTGGCTTCCCCAAGCGCGCAACGCAGCGCACACACACACATGCTGGACAGGCAAGCTTGTGGTAATGCATTGTCCTTTGTGCTGAGGTGTATGTGTGTACACGTACATGTATATGTTCAATACATGTGTACACCACCTACTACCATGTATAGTAGGTATCGTGTACAAGTTGTACAATGTGCAGTGCGTATACACTGTATATCATATCCCTGCGTGCATATTGGTGTTGGGGCTTAATGGTACACATGCACACACTGGTAGTCAGCCTAGTCGGTCCCCCCACTCACCACCCTGTCATAATTCGTTGATTATTATCTTTGGATTTGAGGCCCGGGACCATTTGAATGACAATGGGTTGCCAATGTTAGGAACAGGTGCAGGACTTAATGACAGCTGGGTCTTTTTTTTTTTCTTTTCGGATAATTTTTTTTTGGGGGGGGGGAGGGGGGGGGGGCTTAGGACCATCACTCTGTAGTAAGCAAGGAACAAAGAAGTCACAGCAGTACTGTATGGCTGGCCATGAAGACATTTATACATAAAATGGCTTTGTGGTTGATAAATGTACACATATACTGTCCAGTTGTTTGGCAAGTTTCTTTCTGCGCAACATAATCCCTCTACTGCAGACATAAGAATAATTGATAGGTTTTTACTTTGCAGGACCAACAACCTTGGCACCCCTGGGAAATTTTTTTTTTTTTCGTTTTTTTTTTTTTTTTCAAAGAGAAAATTGTGGTTTTGTTTTCGGAAGCTGTTGAAATCCAAAGAAACAGTCCTCATTAATGCCTTCTATTGATGCGTAACGGAACCTACAAAATAATTGAAAATACATTTGGGTTCTACACATAGATATGATCTTGTTTCTGTTGCGTCCACTTTATACACTAGGTGTTATTTGACAAAGAAATATGACCATCCAAATTGACTTCTAAGTTACGTTGTTATTTTTAGGCGTTTTTCTTTGCTAAATTTGGAAATTTTTAATCAACTTAGAAATTAATCAGTATTAGTAATAAATTTGCCTTCGATAAAGATCTTGCTAGGATGAAAACACGTCAGGCCCTCCTAAAACTCCAAGCAACTTAGAAAGTAAAGAATTGTTTTTTTATCCTAAATTGCAAAGTCATTGTCAGACGTGGTAAGAAAACAAATTATCAAGAAAATAAATAAATTTAAACAAAAAGTGGTCCCCAGAAGTTAAATGTTCAGAAAATATATTTCCCCTGTCCTTCTCCCATGACTAGATGAAAAAGATCGTGGACTCTTGCAATATGATTGCCACGATGATGAACACTTCACATATGATGGCCTGTTAAGCCCCTTTCACACCGAGCCTTGCGTAGCTTTGTGTAACGACTACGCTTCCCTACGCTCTTCATACGCTAGACTACGCTGGCTTTTAGCGTATTGTTGCGTATTAAGCTAGTATAGACTAGAACAGCTATGGTTGCGTAGTTGCTTTGCAACGCTACCCAACTGTATGTTAGACCCGGTGTGAAAGGGGCTTTAGTGAATACCTTGTATTTTCCAGTTATGGTAATGTTAGGACATAATGTGATGAAGAAACACTTAGGCCTACAGAGAGCTACTGAGTCCTAAATACTGGCTTCTACTTCATCTACTGTACTTTCCGGTCAATGGTCAGAAAAACCCTTGGGCATGAAGCCCCGAACATTGTTTTGAAAAGAAAGAAAGGGTCATGGATGGAGATTTTCCCACCACAAAGGTCGCCGCTGTAAGAGAGACTGGAATGCCCTCTGGGGCAAGTGAAGGGGCAAGGAGGCCAAGGGCGTAGAGGGATTGAACAGGAGTAACCAAGGCAAAATGACCACAGGCACCAAGATAATTATCGCTTTTGCTGAAGTTATAAAAAAAAGACCACCATGTGATTATTGTGCTTGGTTTTCAAACCTACATCAACCACAAGTGCCTTCCATAGCCATCTTGGGTCTTCAGACTAATTTGTGTATAACTGTGATGTGGGCTGGTTGGATTATATAATACTTGTGTTGTTACACAATGCTCTAATTGAGTAGGATTGTGTTGGGATTAAGTAAGAATAAATTAGGAGACAAGCAATGACCACAAACCATAATAGAGCTTCATAATAATAGAGCTGGAGTGAATTATTTGTAGGGATGTCAATTGTCAAGTCTCAAGACATGCTAGGGTGCTTGGCTCACATGTACAGTACAGTATGTCCCCGCTGAGCTAGAAACCTGTCCTAATGTATGTGACTATCCTACAAGAAATTCAGTGGAATGAAAGGTTTATTAAGAAAATATAATTTCCTTGAAATATTCATGTTAACATTTGAAGTTGTTTCAGTGTATGTCACACAGTATCAACATACATGTATGTATGTCATGTGTGCATAATGTACATTAATCTTGCATACTTAAGGACTTTTAATAACAACAGTACATGTACATGTAACTTTCAATCAACTGTTAAAGTGTAAATGATAAGAAAATACGTACATGTACACTGTTTAACCCCGGAAATATTTGCTGAATATAAAAAACGTGATTATTTTTAACTGGTACAGGTGGATTGTCCACATAGAGTTGAATATTTTAATACCCCTAATTGCCCCAAAGCATTTTAAGAAATTACATTCGAAGAAAGTTTTACTTTCCTGAGACTGCATTTGTTTTATTTGTCAGTAGCAGCCATACTATGGTGGTAAGTTTAGAGACCAGGGACTGATCTCAGTTCCGCTTTGCGATCATCACCAATGCCCAAATCCATCGCTAAACGTAAAATTGATTGCTACTTGTGTAGCAAGTTTCTGTTTGATAGCAATTGATTTGGGCTTTAGCGATGATCACAAAGCGTTAGTGAAATCCGCTCTTGGTTCTTTGGGGTTTTTTTTACCCCTAAATCTTAAATTAGGAGGTTTTATTCACATGTTGTTTTGTTTTTCAAATAAAAACAAGATATTCAATCTCTGTCTCAACAATAGGAATTCCTAACAATGTTTAGTTAAACGTGTCTTAATAGAGGACAATAGATTGAACGTTCGCAACGTCGGCTTGAACTTTCTGATAACGGAAGATTTTTGCATTAGCGTCACAGTGAAACTGCATTGACATGTTTGGCGGCACTTTATCTTGAAGTCTTAATACTTCATATTCTGTGGAACGCAGGCAAGATGTCGCACTCTCAGTCCGCATCCTTCTTTCCCACTGATGATTGTCTGCCACCACTGTGTTGACCTCCGCAAATGCGGCAGACCCCTCGTCAGAAATTAATGGCCGACCTCTGACCCTTTGAGGCATTCTTATTTTCTGTGTCCTGGTTTAGAGCTGTCCCGTGATGTTAGGGATAGGCGTATTGATATTGACAAGTTTGAAGGATGGAGGGAAATAGTGGAAACCAGGTTGTGTGATATTTTACACTGTGGTATCAGCTGCAGAATTGAATGTAGGCCTTCCAAACAAATAGGACGTCTAAATCATTAAATCTGCAATGATTCTTGCTTAGTTTTATTAATATTTGATTATTATGGCTTATTAAAGGTAGTTATCATACTTTGGTAAGAAACCAAAACATAAATGTTATGTATTTTTGGTCATTAGTTTGGTTGATGAGCAGTATGCAGCAGTTATATTACTGCACAGTGGTTTACCATTATGATCTTATAACTTTATAATAAACTGCTGCAATCTGCTCATCAGTCAAAAAAATGACCTGAAATATATATACAAAATGTTTGGAGTTTGGAGGGCCTGACGTTTCAATCCTAGCTGGATCTTCCTCAAAGGCTAAATGATAAGAGGACAGGAACATGCAAGTGAAGATACACATAAATGGAATGGATGAGAGGATCAGAACAAAAGTGGGGGGATCTTATAACTTGGGCATTTTATAATCAAATAATGACCAATGTGATGTTAGCAGTTACCATAGCAATGAAAAGATGTACATGCTTCATAATAGGATGGGCATTTAACCAAAATTTAATAAAAACTTGGGCCTTGATAGAGGACAAGGTTTGGATAAGAAAATAGATCAGTTTGAAAAGCGCTTTTACGGTAACCCTGGCGACCTGAGTTAGAATTCCACCTCAGTTACTTTTCTTTGTCTTCCTTTGAATGACTATAGATGTATATTAGATCTAGGTAGTTAAATGCTTGATTTGATGACCTTGTATTGATCAAAATAAACTGTATTATGTTTCTATTTCTCAGTTTGCAGCAATGCACATACATGTATTGCCATGTTTTTCACCCAATGCATCCTTTGGAGATATACTGTAGGCCTACATAGGGCATAAAAACGGAGGCTCGGGCTCCGTCTCAGGCTCCGGCTCCATTTTCATGAATCCATTCTGACATAGGCCTAACAGATATCAAAATTGGGGCTTTTGGCAGCGGTTGGAAATGGATTCACTAGCTTGAAAAGGAAAACAGAGCTTCAGCTTCAATGAAAAACCACAACATATATTTTCAGCATATGGATGACAGAGCTGGAGCCTGATTCGCCGTTTTGTAAACCCCCATAGTAACATGTTTTTACCGTTTCATCATACACTTGTGATACATGTAAGCAACTGAACTTGGTAATTGACAATTTATTCGTCGTAACCCAACGCATAAACGAATTAAAAATGTATACAAAAAATAATCGCTGGCATTTGGGAGAAGGGCCTTTTAGAGAGAAAAATTGTAACCAGTAACCTCGGGGCAGGTTGGGTTTGGGTTTGTTGGAGCAAAGTTGTGGGCCAGCTACTCTACTAGCCTAGCCACGTCAAACAGGATTAGTCAATGTGTAAATCTTGTAAAAGAGCTTGCATTGTGGAGAAGGCTGTGGAGCTGGTTGAGTACTGCATGCTGAGTATGGGGTTAAAGAAAGCCCTATTTGTACATCTAAAGGCTTTTTCACACTATCTCCTTTTCGATTTGTGTTGAAACCAACCGGGATCCATCTCCGTTCAGCCCGGCATGTTTTTGAACTGAATCGAAGAGACGCAATGTTCACACTGCGCTTAAATGGTGAACCAGCTCATACGACATGCATTGATCACGGCAAAAAATGCAGTTTGGAACCGGGTTGAGATTTTCAACCCTGCTCCCTACCAGGGTTGATTTCGATCCGGCTAGGCTGTCCTACCCGGGTTGGCTCAGCGTAAGGGTTGAACATTTTCGAGTGTGAAAAGGGTTGGAAAAAATCTCAGGGGTTCGATCCGGTTTCAACCCCGAGAGTTTGGATGGTGTGAAAAGTCCAATAGACCTTTCTTTGGCAACATCACAGCCCAAGTTTTTGCCAACCAGCATGGCGGAAATTAGGCCATAAAAAAAAAATTGTTGTATTGGCGTAACCCGCCCAACCCAAAAATATGCCCCGACCCTAAACATTTTAAACCAAAAGAAAAATAATAAAAAAAAAATAAATAAATAAAAATCGGAAAAACAAAACAAAACAAAAAAAATCGCAAATTTGTATGCAGATTAAAAGCTTTAAAAGTTAAAAGGAGCAAAAGATGGAAACCAGACTGGTTAAAGTTGTTATGTCATTTCTTGTCTTTATTTGACTCGTCAAATACTGTGATATACAGAAAAAAAGCATTTAATACAGGAACAAAAAAAAATAATAATAATAAATCCGCCCGCCCTACCCTATTTTCCAAACCTCCGTTACTCCAATACAACAATTTTTTGTATGGCCTTATGGTGAGCCATCAAAGCCAGGCATAAAAAATAACCACAATTTAAACACAACGTTTCATAAACATTGAAAGATATTGCTGAATGTAATGGAATCAACACAAGCAATGATGGTACAGTATGTATTTTGTACATGTATGCTATGGAAAGTTTGGAAAAATGTTGAATTTGGTCACGCCGTCTGTCAAGAAAATGAAATGATTTGCAACATTTGGATGCCCATACCATGGCGGAAGGAAAATTGCCAACCAGCATGTCAGTGTTTGTAAACAAAAGAAAGGTCTACACATGTATGCACTGTACTTACATGTGTTTATGCTATCTAATTGCCAACATTTGTACATGTACAATGTGTGTGCACAGGTACATGTGTACATGTAGTATACAAACTGTATACACAAAACATGTATGACTACATGTGTACATTGGAAGCCTATCTATAACATGCATGTATGTGTCCCAGTTATACACACGTGCTGTCAGTTTTAAGGTCAAGGTAACTAGTCTGTCATCCATTGGTATTGTTTTTGTTTGGCTTTTTCAAATGCCGTCCTTGTGATGACTGATGATGTCCTTAGCATTGACAGTTTGAAACCGATCAATGTGACAGAAGCTGAAGAATCCCTTTTTTGAAATAGGGTAACAGTCCCAGTGGTCACCGGGCGAAACGTTTCAGGAAGCGCAAATAAGCAAAGAAAAAATGAATAAATGAATAAAAAGGCCTACCTGTACTGTGAGTGAAATTATTTGTTATTGGAAATCTAATCCAATGAACCAAACAAAGATTCCATTTTCAGATTGTCAGATTTATACTTTTGTTCGTTGGCATCAGAAGTTGAATTTGGGGCGAAATTTTAGCGCTTGCACCGGGCGCCGTTTCCCCTAGATACTCCGCTGAACAGTCCACCTTGGATTAAGAGAAAAAAATGAAATTTCCTAATTAGGCTTTTAGGAAATCTGAGTTCTTTGTGTGTTTACATATTGTACAATTGTATCATGAACTTGAATCATGAACAACATTTATCTCTTTTTTGTCTTTTTGTTTTGTTCTGAATTATTTTTGTTTTTCTAATTTTTCTTGTTTCGTTTTTTTTTTATATTTAGATTTGTATCAACTTATACATTACATATAGGACAAAAGCGAAAAAACAGTACATTTTGTCCGAGCTACATGTACACTTTTATTGATTTATTTAATGTCACTCCATTCTGAAATTTTTTGTTGAAGATTGTTTGTTTTTTCTTGTTTCATTATTTAGAATTCAGATTTGTAAAGGATAAAGGGGAAAAACAAGTACCATTTTGTCTGAGCTGCACTTTTATTGATAATTTGACTCCATTCTTAATTTTCTTTTTGCTGAAGATTATTTGTTTTCTTGTTTCATTATTTATAATTCAGATTTGTATTATCAACTTTAAAAGACAAAAGGGAAAAACCAGAACTTGACCATTTTGTCCAAGATGCGCTTTTATTGATAATTGACTCCGTTCTGATTGTTTTTGTTGTTTTTTTAAGATTAGATTGTTTTGCTCGAGATAAGAACTAGAGGATGTATACATTTCATCTCATACATGTACACTAACACGTATGCACTCGTGCACTGAGATGTGTGGGCGTTGTTTTCATTTATGCGCTCTGTCCATTTTGGCAATTCCGACGGGTTTTTTTTTCTGCGAATGAGACTCATTTTTGAGTAATGGATCTCGCTGTCATCCGCCTCCACGGTCTCCTGTGAAAAGTGAATTGTGAATTAGAAATTGCGAATTAGAAATTGCCGTGTAATAAAAAAGTTCTATAAATACATTTTTTATAATCGAATTGTAATTGTTCGGCCAAAATGGGCTGGATTTAGGCTCGGGTTGTTGTGACCATAAAAATTATATGACTTAACTTGTTGATTAAATTTGGTGTACAGGGCTTTTAATAAATTATAATTAAAAAAATCATCAAATATCCACAAGGGAAACTGACAGATAAAAGGTAAATGAAAAAAAATTTACTGGACTGGATTCGAACTGCTGGGTCGAATCCTGCTTCAGTAAATGTGGCTCGCTTGTCCAAGAATTTGTTTGTGTGGTTACTGCATAGTGTTCTAAAAGGCTGTGTCCCAAATATCTGGCTGCGACCGCCAATAACACACAAGTCTATGGAAATGGCTGCAGTCACTGGCTTGTGGCTGCCATAGCTGCCATAGGTGCGTGTGTAATTTGCGGTCGCAGCCAGAGATTTGGGACATGGCTTTGACTTTAATCTAGAATGTCTAGGAGGTTGGGTTGATGGCCTTCACTCACAACTCTGATGTTCATGTATCTTTGCGCGTATTATTATTATCCCTAGTCATTGGGCTACATTTACATTCCTGAAACCATCTCAACTCCCTGGAGAGTATACAACCCCAGCTGCTGTAAAGTGCACAAAGGCTAATCAAGCACAAAGCCATCTCTACCCTCACAGGTATCCATTTACTCCTGTGCGTAGAGAAGCAATATGTGGCAAAGTGTCTTGCCTAAGGATTCAAGCACCACTAACCCATGGCTGGATTCGAACCTACAATCTACAGTTTGACTGTCACAAGATCTTTAATAAGACATGTCAGACCACTAGGCTACAACACCCCACGTATCCAAGATTCCTTGTGTTAACCTAAGCTGCTTTCTTATTTCTTGTAATAGACACCTGTGTTCGTCTGGCCATGCGACAGTGCGGCATCACCACCCTCAGCAGTTCCAGGGACCACCCTAGGGAGGTCATCACCTACCTGCGCCAGTACAGCTGCCATGGGATCCTGGCACAGACCTCTGAGTTTGCCCTGTTTGACCCGCCCCTCTTCTTCTCCTCCCACCTGATGAAGCTGACCAAGAAGGGGGAGCTGCTGTCGGTCCAGTACTCCATGGAGGAGGTTGCCAAATCCCTGAACCTACACCCGGAGAGATTCGTCATTCTCGCTGCCCTGCTCGGTGAGAAACAATTAATATGGTTATATTAATTAAAAAGCTGTATCCTCTTTGAGTGATCGCCCATGTACCGTTCCCAGGTTGCAGCATTGCTGCTTGTATCTTCAATGATCCTTAGGATATAGCGGTGTATGCGTGGTTTCCTGGCCTCTGACTGCCAAACGAACAAAGATAATTGACTATTAGGGACACCACAAATGTAGGGCTGGATATATCAGTTGGTAGAGCGCCTGCACCGTATTCAGGAGGTCGCCAGATTGAATCGAATCAATGACTTTCAATTCGGTCAATTTCCCTTTGATGATTAACCTCTAATTTTCATGGAGTCTCTGTGTGGCTCTGAAAAGAGCTGGTTATTCTCTGGGGCCAATTTCATAGAGCTGCTTTAAGCATAAAATTTGCTTAAGCATGAAAAGTCTTCCTCGATCAAACAGGATTGCCAACCAAATGTTCATGTAATGTTTACTGCTTTTGACTTTATTCGGCCTTTGTTTGCTGAGCATAACATTCACAAGGAGTTTCGGCTGGCATACTGATTTTATTTACACCTGTACCTAGGTTTTGGGTGCTTAAGCAGATTGGACCCTAGTTATCTCCAGTAATGCTTTGGCCGTCTTCAGGAGAATGCCGCATTATGTTCTTCAGTCATGCATAGCCTTAAATCTAGCTTATTATGCAACTATCATTATGACAGGAATTTATAATCATCTGGTATTTCTACCCTTTTTTCATCGTCATCTAGGCAACCACATTTTGACGGAGGAGGATCTTGCCCTGTTTCACTGGTCCCTGCTTGGTCCGGACCACCCCCTGAATGGGCTCAGAGTAAGTTTTTACATGGCTTCCTGGCATCAAGCGTTTGCCAAATCTTGTCCTTGCCCTCACTAGTGATAAAAGGCTTGGATAGCTTTTGCCTGCTGAGTTAAAAGCTCCAGGCACCAGTGGCATAACCAAGGGTACCATGGCAATCAGCAGGGGCAACTTTGGCAATTGATTTCATTGCCTCTGCGAAGTCCAAGTCCGGAGCAACAAGGCAATGACCAGCGACACTGAAGTCAAATGCCTCTAAAGGCCCATGCCACACGAGGCAATTTACAGGCAATCAGTTCCAGGCAATCTCCAAGAAGAAATAACATTCATCTTTCAATATTCGTATAATTTTCTTGGGGATAGTGAGAAACTACCAGAATAAAGACTTCTGTACAAGCAAGGTTTCCCTCTTGTTGCCTTGTGTGACATGGGCCTTAAGCTTAAACCGTTTGCACTTAGACAGTAACTAGTGGCACTGTAGCAATTGCCCATGTAGCCACTGTGAAGTTTGTGCTAAGATGTTAATTTTTTTCCCTGTACAAAATCCACTTGTTCGGATGGGTAATGTAGCATTTGAGTGGCGTCACATCAAAGAGAATGGCACTTCTGTTGTATGAATTCTAGAGGTCACTAAGTCTAGTCTTGTTTCCCCAGCTGTGTTTTTAACCGTACCCTCTCTCCTGAGGACAGCCAGAGCACACTGGTCGAAATGTTGAGATATTCTCTCTGACCGGTCCTTCTAACATGTCTAAGGACCACACACCTTCCAAAAAGAGTGTTATACATGGTGTCTCCGCAAGCCTTACTATGTTCTCGTACCTCTCTTGTTGCCCCAAGCTGAGGGCCCAGCAGCTGATCCTGCCCCCGCTGGACGTCATCATCAACACGGTCAGCGAGTACGTACGCAACCTCCCCGACACCCGCAACCTGGAAGCCGTGGCACGCGACGTCTTCAAGAGTTCCACCTCCCGCACGGAGGAGAAGATTCGACGCTTCAAGGCCTGCGTGGAGTACTACTGGTACGGCACCCGGGAAGCTTGGGCCAAGTCTAGGGGCAAAGGTGAGTCTAATGAATTATTCATGAATTGAAGATAATTGACCATTAGGGACACCACCAACATAGGGCCGAATAGCTCGGTTGGTAAGGATGCCGGTACGGTATTCCGGAGGTCGCTGGTTCTAATCTTGCTCCAGTCAATTTTTCTTTGCTCACTTTTTAATGACGTAAAATTCAGTCAGTTTCCCTTGTGGTTATTTGATGATTATAATGTTTGGTTGTTTGTTATGTTACAGTTCCCAAGTTCAGCCACTATGGGTCATCTGGCCAGCACAACAATGTATCACACAAGAACCAGACCAACACACAGACTACGCAGGTAAGGAACAGCCAATGTAACCCTAACCCTCAACACCTACCACACAACACAAGACCTGCTTACCACACATTACAACAGTCTCCACACCTGTGGAGTCCACAGGGGGTATTACTAGATAAAATCCTCTATGCTTAACACACAACACAAGAGCTGCTTACCACACATTACAACAGTCTCCACAGGGGGTAACTGGGTCAGAAATCACATATTACCACACAAACCACACTGTGGTGTATTGTGGTATTCAGGATACCACACTTACCACAGGAACAACCAGGTGTGGTAATCTGTTGTATGCAGAAAGGTTAGGGTTTTAATGACCTACATGTAAGCCTACATGCAGCCTGACAGAGCACTATGTGTACCCTGGCACTGAGCTTCAGCTTTGTTCTTATAATTACAATTACTGGTAGGCCAACATTCTCTATAAAGTTAAGGGCACTTAAATGTGAGAGGAACTAAGCAGGGGCCAATTTCACGGTGCTGCTAAGCACAAAAATCTGCTAAGCACAAAAATGTCTTGCCCAATAAAACAAACCACAGTTAAAAATTTGATTTGAAGTTCATGGTCAGTCAACAACAGCCAGAGAACAATCACAAGTGATACAAAACACATGGATAATTGGTTGTTAACCTTGTTTTTATTAAGACTGAAATGTCATGCTTAGCAAATTTTTGTGCTAAGCAGGACCGTGAAATTGGCCCCTGTCCTGTTGAACATTTTGTCAAAGAAGTGACTAGGGGCAACAAGGCAATAAGCCATGTTAGTGACAGGGGGAACCAAGACAATAACAGGGGCACCAAGGTAATGACATTGGGCATCAAGGCAGTGACCAGGGGCACCAAGGCAATGACCAGGGGCACCAAGGCAGTGACCAGGGGCACCAAGGCAGTGACCAGGGGCACCAATGCAGCACTCAGGGGCACCAAGGCAGTGACCAGGGGCACCAAGGCAGTTGCTTTCTTTACCTCCATGAAGTTTAAGGTCTTATGTACATGTATATATCTAAATAATTATCTGACCATTTGATAAAAAACCCAACAATGTTTTTTTTACTTTGTTTTCCTCAGGAACCGTCTGCGCCACAAATTGTTGTACAAGCCCCGGAACAGCCACAGACAGACATAGAAAAGGTAGGTCATATAATATGGAAGAACAAGGGCCGCTTTCCTGAAACACTAAGATTAATCTTAACTTTGGTGTGTCAATATCACCAAAGTGTGAAATCAACCCCAGGAAGGAATAAGGGTAAGAGTGACTGGCATGCCATGGCATCCACTGTTGCCTGCATGGCCACAGTGGACAGGTGATAAAAATGATCAGGTGACCATAGTGAGTAGTGGCCGGGGCCAATTTCATAGAGCTGCTTGAAAAGCACAAATTTGCTTAAGCATGAAAAGTTTTCCTTGACCAAACAGGATTACCAACCACATTTTCATGTGATGTTTACTGCTTTTGACTTGTATTCGACCACCGATTGCTGAGCATACCAAATTTTGGTGCTTCTGCTGAAACTCTATGAAATTGGCCCTAGGTGACCAGTTATCTCTCTCCGTCCATTTTCAAGAAAAACAGCATTGACAATGTTAAGGGAATCCTTCCATGTCCTGGTAGGAAAATTTGACCGATTTCACAAGTGGCTCTTCTTGTTTTCAGGCCCTGACCGATGACATCCACGCCCAGATCGAAGAGGATCTGGAGGAGAGGATGACCAATATGACCTTGGAGACCATTGAGGATAGCCTGAGCGAAGGAGAAGGTGCTGAGGAGAAGGCAAGCACTCAACCAAGGTAGGCAGAGGCCAGGCTAAGTTGAGCTCTCACCCTTCGTCCCTAGCTGCATGTCTAAGGCATCTCGTACCAAATCCTGGGGATTTGGCAGCATATGTAGGATTTTAAGGTTTAACTGCTTCTGTGGGGTGCTGTGACCCAGAGGTCTGGCGTGTCGTACTCGAGATCTTGTAGTCAATTTACAGATTGTGGTTTCGAATCCAGCCATGAGTTTGTTGTGCTTGCGTCCTTGGGCAAGATGCTTTATCACATATTGCTCCTCTTCACCCAGGTGTAAATGGGTACCTGTGAGGGTAGAGATGGCTTTGTGTCCTTGATTAATGACCTTGGTGCGCTTTACAGTTTAGCCAGGCCTGTATACTCGCCAGGGAGTTGAGATTGTTTCAGGAATGTAAATGTAGCCCAATGACCAGGAATAATAGTAGTACAGGTGTAGATATATCCCTCCTCGTTCAAATTTCGAGGCTGTTCGTTTTCCATTGGGTTGATAATTGGTGAACAAAGAAAACATTTAATGGAAGTCAATTCAGGCCACTGGTAAAAGTTTGTATCAACTTCCATCTTTATTAAGATATATGTGTTGTGCAAGAAGTGAATACCTTGTTTTATTTTTACCTTGTTATTTTTCATTTTCAGTGGTCCCCAGACATCAAGCAAATCTTCCCAGGTAAGAAAAACTCCTAATTGTAATCATTTGGGGGAATTTAGAGGGTTTTTGATAATTGTTTTTGTTTCATTTTAATTCAATTCAAAAGCGGTTGCTGAAAGAACATGCCTCACAGTCATTAACTGAATTGCACATGTTTGACATACAGTAACAAGACTTTAAGATTATAAAGCCATTTCAAACAATGGTTGGTTAAGAGCTGGAAAAGATAGATATATCTTTATAAAACAAACAGGCTGTGCTGCACTGTATTTCCAGGACTTTGTACTTAAGTTGTAACTCTCTCTTTGTGTTTTGTATGGATTCTAGGATGCCCAACTACCCTCTTCCAGCAGTAGTCTCACTACCAAGCCAGCAGGCGATGCCCAGTCATCAGACACCTCCTCCACCACGCAGACATCTCGCTCCTCCATCCCATCCCTGATGGAACAGCCGGTCCCTCCTTGCCTGCTAGTCGAGGCCCCGCCCCTTCCCTTTGTGGCCCCCGAGGTGCTGAGGATAGCCAAGCACCGGCATGAGACGTCCTCCATGATGCCCCAGGTGGCCCAGGTTCTCAGATGGGTAAGGAAATGGCCGCCGAATTCAGGCTGTGTTTTGGTATTCGATTCATTGCTCTTTCCTTGACCTTGTGTGTTGACTGCGTTAGGCTGCCATCACAGAGGCATGAAACAACACACAACAATCAGAGTGAAACAAACTGTCTTCTTTGTACCTCTAGCTGAGGGAGCCATTGTCAGGTGGTTAAGCTTTGTAAGACACAAGAAGATTATTGCCACTTAATTTGGAATGCATTGTTTTCAAATACAATTTCAATTTATTTGGCCATGCATGAATGATAAAGTGATCCCCATGTACTGTTTCTCAGGTTGCAGCATCGCCTATGCTATGTGTATCTTCAATGATCCTTCAATGCGATATACATGTAGCGGTATGTGAGTGGTTTCATGGCTTCTGACTGCCAAACCAACAAAGATAATTGACTAATAGGGACACCACCAACATGGGGCTGGATAGCTCAGTTGGTAGAGCATCAGTACGGTATTTCGGTGGTCGCTGGTTCAAATTCAATTTTTGGAAAGTCAATTTTTCTTTGTTCACTTTTCAATGTGGTTATTTGATGGTTAAATTTTGGAACTGAGTGTCGTCTTCAATCTCTGTTAATTGTTTTTAGCATTTGCTCAAATGGAGTACGCGCTTATGTCATATATTTCCTAGATCTTCTGGCAGCCAGTACATACTCTAGTTTTGTGAGCAGCAAGTAAATACCATGGTTCACTAGCTTTGCTGTATGACAATCTGCGCAAAGACTCTTTGTGGTATACAAACTTCTTCGAGCATTGAACTTGGATTTATACATCAGTTGTCATGACGATGGCATCTCTAATCCTTCCTCCCATGAGCTCATTGACACGAGAGTTTCTTTTACTGCTGTTGTTCAGGGTGAGATCAAGATTGGCGTGACCCTGGAAGATGAAATGAGCGGTGAGTTCCCACTGTCTACGCATCTCTACCGGCCGATCCG
Source organism: Astropecten irregularis (assembly GCA_963971285.1). Classification (NCBI taxonomy): domain Eukaryota; kingdom Metazoa; phylum Echinodermata; class Asteroidea; order Paxillosida; family Astropectinidae; genus Astropecten; species Astropecten irregularis. The sequence continues at coordinate 36,590,162 of OZ020244.1, read as the reverse complement.
TCAGAAGGTCTACGGCATTCTCTTCAGCTGTCAACATCTCAAAGAGGTCAACGGTGAGTTGAGTTGTCATGGAACAACACTCTGAATATCTTGGTGTCACTCTTGACTCAAAATTAAAATTGTGTCAAGACCGAAGAAAGTGAAAAAGGGCTTAAAAAAGAATCACTAGGAGTAATAAACTGCTGCAAACTGCTCATCAACCAAAATAATGACCTGAAATATATCGACTTTTTGGAGTTAGGAGGGTGTGACATTTTGATCAGAGCAGGGTCTTTCTCAAAGGCTTTAGCTCCTAACTCCAAACTTAAAAAAGCGAAAGCAAATTGAAAATTGAATTTCTGAATGTACAAAATGCTTGCCATCGAGTTAGCAAATTGGAAAATTAATTCCTGAATGTTCTTTTTTTTTTCATGAAAACATTTTTTTCCATTTTTCTCTGTCCAATTATTGTAAAAGGAGGTAAGAAGGTGAAGCTGTTAATTATTCAAAATGCAGTATGAATATGCATTTATGCAAATGATTCACATGAATATTCATGTCAATCGGCTCACAGGTGGAGGCGACATGCCCAAAGTAGTCATGAAGGAGTGGCTGATCCGCCGAGAGTCCACCCTCCCCAAGCCGGACCTGGTGGAGGCCACGCCCATGGAGTGGCTGGTCCCGCCCATCCAGCGCCTGTGGCTTGGCCGTGAGCCCGAGGATAAGACCATGCGGCTGAGGGCCTTCCTGTCCTGTATGTACAGCGACTCCCCCGCCATGCTGAAGACCACTTATGTGCCAAGACATGCCATCATACTCTGCTGTGTCCTGAGGTAAGGCTTGGCCCTATTTCATGGAATCCGTTACCGTAAGCAAAAATTCTTCGCTTACAATAGCAGACTAGTTTTGCTTACGGTTTATTGCGTATTTCATGGGAGAGTTGTCTTTCGCGCTATGATAAGCAAGGACTGTCTGAAGAATGCATATGACTGCGCGTTAGCAGAAAATAATCACGGTAGCCGAGAAATTCTTCGCTGACCTTAAGATTCCCGGCGTAGCAGTGTCCGTAAGCACAAAAATATCTATTTATATCTTTATCTTAAAAAAAGGGAGGATATGACGTTGCGGTCTCTTGTTCTGTTTGTAGGTATATGCTTCACTTCAGTCCCCCTATCCTGAGGAGACACGAGCTAGATGCACTCCTAGCCCAGAGCGTCTCACCGTATCTCAACCAACCCCAGATGCTACAGGAGCTTAGGGTGAGTCATGTCAATCATTACACCTCTCTGAATCTGCTCAAGTCCTTCACTGTCCAGTGGCAAGCTCTTTGGCCATCACCTTTCCAGCCATCCAGCCAAATATGAAGTTGCAGTGCCTTGACCCTACAGTCCTTTGTCCACTAACGTCCAGCACTGTGTATTATACCCTTGGCACAGTCCTAATGTCTGGACTGAGTTGAGCCACCGAGTTCTCATTTGAAGTTACAGTGCTTATTATTTCTATTGATTTGAACAGCGCAAATGTTACAATACTACAAGCCTTGAACTTAATAACGGAGGCCACAGAGGCCATGGCCTTCGTTGCCCTGGTTCTTGGCCGTTGTGCCCCCTACAAATGTTTCCACAGACATTATGATTTTCAAAGGCCATGTTTCACATAGAAAACACACACATGCGCATTGCAAATCACTTCGCAAGGGTCCCTTGAGAAATGTTGTCGTAGGTCTGGACCTCGGTCAAAATCTCTCAAGGATTCACCAGGGATGTCGGTCACTCTCAAGCATTGGTGTCCTTTCACACAATTACATTTTTGTAAGATTTTGCAACCATGAGATATTTTCTCAATGGTTGAGAGTTTTTATAGCGTCGTGTCAAAAGGCCTAAAGTGTGAGTGTTGTTCTGTGACCTCTACCAATCATGCATTATACCTTCAAAGTTCATTTAACCTCTGTGTACTTCATGATGAGTGTGATGTGGCATTCTCACCATCCGTACATTATTAGGTGCCCACCATCACAGCCCGTGGTGTCCAGCTAGCTGCTATATTCATGCGTGGTGTAGAGGCTGCCCTCTTTGCTAATGATGCCTGTGGTGCACCTATCCCATGGGAGCTGTGCTGTCCGTGGTTGTACTTTGATGGTAAACTGTTCCAGTACAAGCTGCACCGAGCCATGACTGGTAGTAACCTGAGGGACCTGTGCGATGGAAAGGTATGGTTTACTGATGACCTTTGTTAAGCTAAACCAGGTTTTATTTGACCTTCTTGAAATTAAACCTGGTTTAAAAGTGACAGCGGTATTTATAATGCAGGGATGAGATTTCTCAGATTTTTATCTGATTTCAGTTTTTTTGTTTTTGGATTTCGGATTTTTTTTCTTTCTCACAAGCTGTGTACAAAAGTATAGGAGAGTGCAGTTTTTCTATGCCCCCTTTCAGTTGTTTTTCCAATATTTTTATATCCCTGATAATGATATTAAGTTTTGTCCATACAAGTAATAAACTGCTGCAAACTGCTCATCAGCCAAAATAATGACCTGAAATTTATAAAAATGCTTGGAGTTAGGAGGACCTGAAGCATCGATCCTAGCAGGATCTTTATTGAAGGCAAACTTTGGTAGTAGGTGAATATCAAACCTGAATACTATTAAGCCTTAACCTGGTTATTGAGTCTAACCTGTATAATATCCAACCAAGTAACTTGTATCTTCTGTAGTATTGAACCTGGTTACATATTACCTTTTTTACCGATAAATCATATTAAACCTGTTAACAGGTAACCTGCACAAAACTGAACCTGGGCCCAATTTCATGATATCCTTTTCTGTATTAAGCAAAAATTCTTCGCTTACGATAGCAGACTTTTTTTGACTGACAGTTAGCGTATTTCATGGGAGAGTTTTCTTTCTCGCTATTCTAAGCCTGGACTTTCTGCAGAATGCACATGACAATCAAGTTTAGCCTAGATATTTTCCGCTAACCGATAAAGCATAGAAAGTTTTGCTTACGGATTCGATGAAATAGATTTAATGCATACAAAAACGTAAAGGATGCCATGAAATTGGGCCCTGGTTACAAGTGATCTTTATTGTATTTTATTGCATTGTATTGCTACCATGGCTACAGATGACCTTCGTAATGTTGGAATTGGTTGCATATTTGAAACTTGTTTTCAAACTGGTTTGGTCTTAATACAGATGGACCAAGTTGGTAAGGTAGAGCGTATGAGGCAGTGTATCCAGGAAGGAGTCCACATTGACTTTGCCCGGCCAGTCATTCCCCCTATGGGTCATCCTCACCAGTTCCAACCCCAGGAATATTACTACAACTTCAGGCCGGCTGGTTCTGCTATGCCCCAGATGCCTCCACAGATGGGCCGCGGTCGAGGCATGCCCGGTAGGTCATAATTTGACTATATTTCATGAATATTCATTGGTTCATTCCAGGGACTCGGCTATGTGATAGTACAGAGGTGTTGGAAGTTGACAGCTTTTGTTTGTCAACTTTCAACACCGAGGGAAGCTAGAATCGACTGTCCAACCTCAAACCATGTGATATTTGTATATTTTAACACCCTATGCATAAATTCTGTCTTAAGAGCATGACATGTCATATTTTTACATGAAAAACGGTGACGTACTATTCCATAGCAATCAATGTACTATCCTATAGCAACCAATTTAATATCCCATAGCAACCATACTGTACTATACTGAGCTACACGATACCCAGACATATATTTTAGTGTATAGCGTACAGCACGTAGTAACACACGTTTTATTTCCCCGCAAAACCATGAAGTTTGTACACTATTTGTCAATAGCATCCATTGTTGCCTTGTTTATCAACTGGGGCCAATTTCATAGAGCTGCTTAAGCACCAAAATTTGCTTAAGCACCAAAAACTTGGTAGATAAAATCAGTATGCCAGCCAAAACTCCTTGTGAATGTTATGCTCAGCAAGCAATGGCTGAATACAAGTCAAAAGCAGTAAACATCACATGAACATTTGGTTGGTAATCCTGTTTGATCAAGGAAGACTTTTCATGCTTAAGCAAATTTTTTGCTTATAAGCAGCTGTATGAAATTCGGCCCAGTTGTGCCTTCCTACAGTTCAAGTACAGCTCGGAATGTTTTGGATCTGTCATACCATGATGTCAGTATGCACCTTAAACATTAGACAGTAGCCATTCATTAACTGACTAGTACTTGTTGTTCAGAATCCCTCTGAGGTGACATTGTGGATGTGTCCATCTTGTTGTGTCTGTAGGTAAGCGTCCCCCTGTACCTGGCCCCGGCGGTAGGCTGGAGGTGGCCGGAGTTGTCGTTGGTGAATGGGCTGGAAGCGATGGATCAAGAGGCAGAGGGTAAGTCACACCTTGTACCTTGTCTGTTCATCTATTGACTGGAAATTATTATTTAAATGAACAAGGTAAAGAAAAAAGCTTTTGATCAGGTTCATGATAATGATATAATATACGGTGGAATGCCACTATAACGAACATGCTGGGATGCACAGAAATTGTTTGTTATAGTCGTCGTTTGTTAAAGTGAACAATGTTCAGCATGCCATACATTGTACACATACAAATTGGGAGCCAAGGATGGTGTTTGGTATAGCCAAATGCTAGGTTTTGTGGGGTTCGTTGTAGCGGTGTTCCACTGCATGTTTTAATACCATTTGGAGATTTAGTTATTCATTTTCCTTCTTTTTTTTAATTCACTGGTACCCATGTAGTGGTATGTATTCAGGTTCAGGCACGGCAGTTAGAGGGGGCCGGCCAAACCAACGAGGGGGCATGGGACGCGGTACCTATGGCAACGGGGCAATGCATGGTTACTTCCCCCCAGGACCACAGCAGATGTGGGGTGTACCGGACGCAAGGGTAAATATCAACTGTATACCTAGCCCTAGCCCTTAACCTAGCCCCTTCCCAAGCCCCTCATAAGCCCTAGCCCCTTCCCAGGCCTAGCCCCTTTCACAGTCCCTTCCACAGCTCTTGCCCCTTCACCAGACCTGTCCCATTTCCCAGCCCCTTCCCAAGACCCCTTCCCAAAACCCCCTCCCAAGACCTCTTCCCAAAACCCCATCCCAAGACCTCTTCCCAAGCCCCCATCCCAAGACCCCTTCCCAAAACCCCCTCCCAAGACCTCTTCCCAAAACCCATCCCAAGACCTCTTCCCAAGCCCCCATCCCAAGACCCCTTCCCAAAACCCCCTCCCAAGACCTCTTCCCAAAACCCCATCCCAAGACCTCTTCCCAAGCCCCCATCCCAAGACCCCTTCCCAAAACCCCCTCCCAAGACCTCTTCCCAAAACCCCATCCCAAGACCCCTTCCCAAAACCCCCTCCCAAGACCTCTTCCCAAAACCCCATCCCAAGACCTCTTCCCAAGCCCCCATCCCAAGCCCCCTTCCCAAGACCCCTTCCCAAGACCCCTTCCTAAGACCCCTTCCCAAGACCCCCTCCCAAGACCCCTTCCCAAAAACCCCTCCCAAGACCTCATCCCAAGACCCCTTCCCAAGCCCTTTCCCCAGCTCTAGCCCCTTCCCCAGCCCCTTCCCTAATTGAATGTGGAAACTGGATTATTGAAATCCAAATCTTTGAAAATGGAGGAAGCCTCTTTGAGTTCAGCATTATGTGAATTATTTTTGTGGTTTGTTTTCATTTAATACAGCAACAGCATCTGTACGGCGATCCCGGCCAGGTCTACAGACGGCAGAACCAGAGCAAGCCCAAGCCCAAGAGATCCCAGAGAAATAACGGCGTCGGTGGTGGAGGGACAGGCGGGAAAGGCCGAGGCCGAGGCGTGACGATTGCGACCGAGGAGGCCGTGGTGGGAAGCGGCCTGGCGGAGGACCCAGAGGAACCGACCGAACCTGAGGCGGAGAAGCTGAGCGGCTCTGATTCGGTCAGCGATACCAGCAGCTCCGAGGAGGACATCCCCGGCGCCTTCAGCGACGCGAAGGAGACACTGTCCCCGAGCACGGAGTACAATCCCTCCACGCCCACAGACTTAGGCATGGTGTCCAGCTACCACGAAGGAGGATACGAGCTTCCCAGTTCCCAAGCTACAGGACCTCCGTACAACGGAGGCATGGACAGTCTGCACAGCACGGTCCACGCAGAGAGTGGAGAAGATCCAAATGTCCCTTAAATGACCAGAAACGAAAAAAAAAACCAGACCAGAAGCCCTAGCAGTCCTGATAATCCGGTCTCTGGATGTAGTTGTTGTTGTTGATGTTTTTTTTTTACTGATGGAAATTTAAAAGAGAATGGAAAGAGATTTAATATTTTTTGGATTGATGTGTGCTGAATGGATGTTGGCAAACAAAAACAAAAAACAAAAACAAAAAAAATTTATAATAAAATTATGGAAACCAAAAAAAATTTGTAAAAAAACGAAAGAGAGATCGAGAGTGCAAGAGATAATTTTTTTTTTTGGAATAGTAAAGATTGGAAGGAGGGTGCTTTGTTTCTTATGAAATAAGAAAGAAAGTTTTGCCCCCCCGTATGATGAGTGCATTCGACAAAATTCTTGAGTGGTTTTTTAGTGACTTGCGAGTCTTTTTTGTACCAACAGTAATCTTTCACACCCTCACGTTTAATAGGTGGCTATATAGTGTGTGCGTAGAGAGACCTAGCTATAATAAAATCGGTGCAGTGAGTAGTTGGTTGCATGTGGCTATATCATAATATCCATCCATCACACATCAGGGCAAGGTCATAGGTCATAGGTCATAGGTCATGCAAGGCAGTGACCTTTGACACTGTCATCAGTAGCAAGGTTTTTTTCCGGGGCCTTTTTGTTTTTCGGACGGGAAGCAGGATTGCCATGCTACATCGGGGGTGCATTCCACTGCAGCTAACTAAGCCGGTTTCAACCCGGAACGCGCTGTTCGCCAAACACGAACACAACGTTCGCCTAACATAGCTAACGGTGTAAAGTAGATGTTTGCTTAAGTTGGCTAACTACATTGAATGAAAGATGGACGCAATATGCAACACAGTTTATTGCGTTCCGAATCCAAACGTAACGCAAACATAGCGAACATGTTTGAGTTTGTCCACACAAGTGGAATGCACCCCTGTAGGAAGCTTTCCCGCTCTAAAAACTGGACCAAAAGAGCCTAGTGGCAGATCTTATCTTTACAATAGTGTGGGGATCTAGGGAACATATTTCATAGTAGAGTGGTGCAGCACAGTCGTCTAGACTTTCCTGGGTTGGCTAACAGTGTTTAGGCCAAGGAATTCGCCTTGCCGTTCATCTCTGCTTTAAAATTCTGTAAGCTCGAAGTGGCGTACAAAAATACAATAGACTCATGTGAACGGGGAAGGCTTTTTATATTGAACTCGGCCAGATGTACATGTGACAATCCAAATCGGCCACAGTACATGGCCCAGTAACCTACCAAACATGGGCCGTTGGAGGGACACTCCAATAAACTCCACTCCAGGCTAGATTCCATGTTTTGGTTGATGCGGAGAGTAATGTGCTATTGACCTAAGGCTGGTAGCCAAGACTGCCTACCAGTCGGTCATCTCACAACTGATTAGAATTTCGCGCAGATTAGGCACATCTTGTTGCCATGGGAACACTAGAGCATTTTGTTTCTTCAGACTCTTTACACACCATTTTGATTCTTACGTGCCTCTTTGTATAAGTGCCACATAAACCAGAAAAATTCCATCAGGAAATGCGTTCCAACAGCGGACGCCCCAAAAAACGGACACACTCACCAAACCTTTCACAAATTTGAGCCTTTCATTAATTAGGAAATGGTGTTTGGTACAAACCAATGAATGGTTGGTGTATTTTAACGTTCATTTCTTCTCAAAACATATCCATGCAATGCCATTATGCACATTTTACTGACAAGACAACACAGTGCCTTCATACAAAAACAAAATTCAAGACAAACTTCCGAGAGTGAACCAAAACAAATATTTTGCCTTTTTTATCTAGAAGGGCTAACATTCTTTGGACAGTCAGACCTAGATAAACCCTCTATGCAGCCTGGCACACTTTTTTGTATTTGTAAAACCCCTTTGATAAAAAAGAAAAAAATGAAAGAAATTTGTTTTTATAAATAATGTACAGCCCTCGTTTTATCAAAAAAGATGAAAACAAAAATGGCCTTGATATTAAACAAAAACCCTCAGGTGAAATTTCTGTGAACGTTTCGTGGCAGTTTTCTTAAAAAAGAAATGTGACTGCCGCGATCGCATCACAACTTGTGCAGATTCACGTAGAAACCAAAATTTGATCAAAATTTGTGTAGATTATACCCCTTACACGGTAACAAATAATTTGGGGAGCAATAGTGGAATAATGATCATAGGTTTAGCTTTATAGTCAATTGGGAGGATTTTTTGTTTCCCTGTTGGGGAAGAAATTCAGACGTTCACAATAAGTTACAAATTTGACACTTTTTAATTGTTCGGCAACTATGCAACTAGATTTTATTGGTCCAGTTGTGTAATATGGTAGTTTATCAAAAAAAGAAAAACGGAAGAAAATTAAGAATATAAATCATAATGAAAATCCCCTGATGAAAAAAATGATGAATACTTTTAATAAGAACACTAGACAAGACTTGGAGTTAACTCGTTCAAGGGACTTTTTATGCAAATTTATGCCTAATTTTTTATTAAAAATCTTGGGACTGTTTTTTCCCTGATGGGCAAGACGGTCGTTGTAACGCATATAAAAACGAAAAGTGTGTCGTAATTGTTGGAGCAGGCAAGCATAGCTACTGACTGTCTTTGCATTGTTAGTATCAGCTAAAACGCCAATGTACAATACATTGGCACAGTCCAACCCGCACAGGCTAATTTCATAGAGCTGCTCAAGCACCAGAATACGTTTAAGCACCAAAAACCTTGGTAAATAAAATCAGTATGCCAGCCAAAACTCCTGGTAAATGTTATGCTCAGCAAACAATGGTTGAATACAAGTCAAAAGCAGTATCCATCTAATTTGGTTGGTAATCCTGATTAATTAAGGAAGACTTTTCATGCTTAGGCAAATTTTGTGCTTAAGCAGCTCTATGGAATAAGCCCCAGCTAGTGTGCATCAGCTAGTGTGTTCAAACTTGTATCAGTAAATGACAAAAATTTCTGTCGATTCGGTATCATTCTAGAAGATTTCTGTTGAACTGGAAAGGAAGCTGGGATGCAATTTTTTGGGAGGTTTTTGACAATTTTTTTAAAAATTTGTTGTGGATTTTTTTCTTTTGTTAAATAAGAAATATTGTTAAATATTACATACCATGTCTTTTTTTTTTGCTCTGATAGATGTCTATAACAGCTGTAATATTAAGCTTCGTATTTATTTGCGTAATTTTGAACTTGTTATGCTGAGACTCTAGAGGGCCTCCTAAGATTGATGTTGAACTATAAAGAGCGATGCCTCGCTATAAAGCTGGGTTTGGCTGATCACTCGCAGAACATTTGCGTGATTGAATGTAACAGGTTAAAGTAAAACGCATGTGACGACTTACTGTCTGAAGAAAGCGCCCTCTAGAGCTGCAGTGTGGTCAGTTTTTGTAAATCAGTATTTTTACACATAATTCTGCTAGGGATTGTATGACTGACTAGTTCATAATGGGTTGGAATAATTAAAATAATATGATCTTATTTTGGAGGTGATAAATTCAAACTTGAAGGTCCAAAAACATGTGAGCATATCCTTCATAGAAAACAAAAAAATGAAAACCTGTAATTGAAAAAACAAATTTTCTTTCATCCTTAAATCTAAATTATTGGTAATAACTTAAAATATTACGAAAAAAAATTACGTAAGGATTATAACTGTCCATATTAAGATATCAGTTTATTATTGCATGCCGTGTTAGTTCTCATTCACGTAGAGCCATTGCCCATTATATATTTAGAGCATTGCCATGCCAACTTGACATTTCTTTTCTATATGTGGCCATTTTGAATTTATTCCTGCATTTCATCCTAGTTAGATTTCAGTGAATACACTTAGTTATCAAGGAAACCACAGTAGAAGAACGATTCATCATTTATCATTCATTTCTCATTAAGAAAAGAAGCATGACAAATTTAGGATGTAGATATTTAAAACAAAACCAAAAAAACGAAGAGAAAAAGTCGAAATTATTTGAATCTCAATTTTCACATGTCCTTAATATCCAGAAATGTTTAATATGCATGTTAAATAATTAGGCCATACTTAAGAAATCCTGTTTTTGTTTTTTGTTGGCATCGTTTTTATAGATTATTTAATTGATTAATTGATGAATTCATTGTTTCTTGGAAACAATTAGTAAAGTTTTCATTTGTTTTCCGAACGTCAGCCATTTTGTTTTTGGTTCATTTTTTTATTTCTTGTAATCATACATTTCAAGTCGGAAGAACGATTCTGACAGTATTTTAGTTGTCGGAGCCTATTTTTTTAAAAATCATTCTGAGATAATTTGAAGAATCATGCATTTTGGAAAAGTTCTGTATTTCTGAGTTTTTTTAAACATGATTTTTGTTATTTATTTGATGTTTTTGTTTAATGAATATTCCTTTCTCTATCGCTTGTAACTTGGCCTTAATTTTGTTTCCGTTTCACTTGTAATGCTGTTATTGAATGGATGGCATTGTTCCCTCATGAATCAAAATTGTATACCAAAACCAGTGACGAGAAATTCAGAGAAGTCTACTCTTTGATTTGGCTGGTGTTCTTGGTTCATTAGAAGACATGTCCAAGACGTGGAACTGGAGTCGATTTTTAAGAAGCCTTACAATCGATCTTAAAACTATTTACGAAGGATAACCCGTCGTACCCTACGTAGGGCTGAGTAACGATGAGTTTGGTGAAATTGACCCCAGGTTCCTTGATTAGAAACCAGGGTTGTCAGGGGTTGATTTCAAGAAGCCCTACAATCGATCGAAACTCAAGTTAAGAAGGAAAACTCGTTGTATCCTACATAGGGCTGCCATGCATTGTAGCCCTACGATTGATAGCAAGTTACAATGAGTTTGGTTCTGATGCTAAGACCTGTGGTTCTATGTCTGTAGAGAGATTCTGGTGTTACTGCAATGGTATACCAGTCCAAAAATTGATCTGATCTCCGTTTTATGGAGAAAGACTTAATCACCTAAGAGATTCCATATATGTCATGAAAACTAGGGTTTAACAGTCCAAACGTTGAGTAGGCCTCTGGTTTGCAATGGGAATTGCCGTATCAACATGTCCCCCCGAGATTCCCTACAGTATTACAGATTTTTCACCATACAAAGCTCAAATTCTTTCCAAAGTGTTTTTGTTCTTTTGTTATTATTTTTGGTTTTGTTTTCATTTATAATTCTGATTTTTGCTGAAGTATGGTTCAGCATCACCCACTTGACGCAAACATCCATGTTAAGATTTTTGGACAAAATTGAAATTTTCACAAATTGTGAGTTCATCATGGCTTAGACACTTAGCGGCCATTTTGTCTGGTACCCAAAAGACAAAACAAATTTGGGGCATTGATCAAATGTATCACCATTGTCTGGTACCTTTCAAAGCAGTGATTCTTTTTCCAGTTGTTTGGTGCCAGCCTCAAAACAACTTTGTCCTCTTAAGTAATTGAGAAGTTTAACAGTTTGCAAGTTTTCTTAATTTACAAACTAGTAAGTCTATTTGTAATGTACAATTTATTAACCTTTTCAATTTGTGTTATTAGTTATGAAATAGAGATAGTACAAATTTTTCCTAGGATTACCAAATGCCCTGGGGCCAATTTCATGGCGCTGCTAAGCAGAAAAATGTGCTAAGCACGAACCACCGTTAAACATTTCATTTATTAAATGTCCATGGTCAGTGATCAACAGCCAAAGAACAATCACAAATGATACGCAACACATGGAAATTTGGTTGTTAACCCTGTTTTTATTAAGACAGAAATGTCATGCTTAGCAAAATGTTTGTGCTAAGCAGCGCCGTGAAATTGGGCCCTGTTTGCAGTCATTTTTGAATCGAAGTAGGTCCTGTGCTTATATGTAGGCAATTTTTAGTTGACGCATTTCGTAAAGCCTTTAGATACTGTGTTAAGACCTTCATTAAGAATTTACTTATTAAGTTAATGGCGTGTGGTGTTTTTTGCCCTATAAGCATTTAGTCCAGTCATGTTTAAAAGACTACACTACAAGTAAGATTTAAAGATATTTCCGTAACTACAATGTTTACCATTATTATGATAGCCTTTTAATATACCGTATGCCGAGAGCTGTATCTATGCTATAATTTGGTAAGATTTCTCCAAGATCACATAATAAGCCCATGTCATTACCCCACAAGGACTTGCATGGTCACTCTTGAAAATATTGGACTTTGCTCCTATTATTTTTCCACCAGGGGCCAATTTCATAGAGTTGCTTAAGCACCAAAATTTGCTTAAGCACCAAAATCCTTGTTAAATTAAATCAGTATGACAGCCAAAACTCCTTGTGAATGTTATGCTCAGCAAACAGCGGCCAGATACAAGTCAAAAGCAGTAAACATCACATGAACATTTGGTTGGTAATCCTGTTTGATCAAGGAAGACTTTTCATGCTTAAGCACTTTTGGGGCTTAAGCAGCTCTATGAAATTGGCCCCAGGAGTCAACATATTGTCTGATATCCTGAAGACAAGGGCATAATATCAGGATTATACCAGTAACAGGTACCCGACTATTTTTGCCTCTCGAGGCTCACTTTCAGTCCAGTATTTAAGCATGGGAGAAGAAAACAAAATGGCGGGGTTGCCATGGTGAAACATCTGGTATCCAATATACCACAATGGGTTTTCACACGGTTATCGACATCACGCAGAAATTATCTCAACGGATTATGCTGAATATTTCTTGTCTCTATTTATAGCTCAAAAAGCATAGCACAGTATGTGAAACTTGCTCTATAACATGTACATTAAAAATTTAATTGCTGTTTATGCGATAAAGAAATAGTAATGTTTTAAGTATCGATTGTTTCTAGAAACTGCTACTCAAATTGTGCTTCTGGCCATGATTTTGTACATAAGTCTCTGTTTACTTTGCACATTGCATTCAGTAGATTGTTTTTGTTCTTGAAAAGCCCTTAGTTTTCCCTCCTTCAAAATGGTGGATTAAATTTGAATTTGATGATGTTACTTACTTTAGTAACAAGGGATATAATATATTAACAGTTAACAAAATACACACCTGGTTTTGAGCAGTTTTTTTCCCTGAAATGAACAGAGCAAATTTGGGAAGCAACAAAAAATGGTGTCCTGTTTTAGATAGCTGTTTAGCACTGTGGAACTTTGGCGGTGATGTGGCAGAGTACCAGTGCTAGTAAGCAATAATCATATGGAATCTTAGTTGGTTACCTGCGTACCTAACATTTCGGTGCTTTATAGTTACACACGGAAACTGTAACTTTGTCATAATGTGGATCGGGTGGAAATTGTGAACCCCAAAATGTCACCTAATTTTTGAGTGCAAAAAACCAAACCAAATCATTACTGTTTGACCTGAAGTAGTGACGTATAAACATAAATGCATTCTTGTATGGAATATCCCAAGTTAAAAATAAAACAGGTTCCACTTGTTTGTCATAAAAATGGTGATACCCAGTGAACGATGGAAACTAATTAATCAAAAATTGATAAAAGAACTGAGAGGGTTTATGACGTCCAGTTTGGACATAATTGTCCACGTTTGGGTTTTGTACCGTTTGAAATCTCATATGAGCTTCTAAAAAATATTACTCAAATTTTAGTAGGATAAAAGATTTCCACAATCATATCTTGAAAAAGTCAGACAAATTGATATGATGTTGGATGGTGGAGGACAGTCTAATAAAGAGGGCGCTATTACAAAGGACAAAATAACTGGCACTCATCTTTTAACCATTTTTAGACACATTGTGTGGTATTCTGACCAAATATGGCAATGTATTGGCACATAGTGAAAAGTGTACCATACATGGCGAGATGTGAATGATATGTACACGGCCTCAATGTAGTTAGTGTACACAACTGGCATGTTATGTACATGTACAGCTAGGTCAAAGTACACACAACATGTTTTTTTGTGTCTTGAGCACACTGAATGACACTCAAGTATGACCTTTTTCCCAGAATCATTGTGAGATTTGTATAGGAGCTTTCTTCTTTGTGTGGTTTTCACAGGTTATGCCAAAACCTTGAATTTGGTTTTGATATTCATTCACATGTAAAGTGCACATGTTTCTGAAAATTGTGGAAAAGACTGGGAACGATTTTTCTTCAGGCCCTCTATTTAAAACAGGAAGTTGAATTCTTTTTGACCATGGTGTTTGAAGATTTTTGATTTTGGATGAGACTGGGTTCTAACCTGTGCTCTCTCTAACAGATTGATCACCATAGGACACTTAACCAGCAATTTCAAGGTCATGAGTTCGAACTTGATCTTTTGTCCGAAAAAGCATTGAAAATATGTTATGTATTGTACACAAACCTTATACCAATGTCGGACAGTATTTACAAAAATGCATTTCAGTTTCCATTTTTTCTTTCAATGGAAAGTTTTTCTTTTGATTGTTCAATTGTTGATTATTTTTTTCCTGGTAAATTTCATTCAAAAGCTCAAACTAATATAATTTCGTTCTCTGCTATATCCATAAAATTTGGATAAATGTTAGAGTTTGTCAGTGACACCAAATTTTCTTTTTCTGATTGGAAGTTTTGGATTTCTTTTTGTTTCCCTGGATGGAAAACCATTGTTGCTTGTGACTTTTCCAGCAAATTTGTTTCTACTCTGTCAAAATACGTTGCACATTATTTATACCCATGGCTATCGTTTCTTGGTTCTGCATGCTAAATAGATAAAATACAATGTGCAGAAATTGATGATGCATGACGATATGACAACAAAAAAGAAGATGTAGTTTTAGTATCGTGAATTTTACTCTTTGTACAATTATTAGAACCACTCAAGAATTTAAAAAAAGCAAATTATTGAAGGATAGATAGTTGATACGTATACATCACGCATAAAATGCTGAATGGTCGAAGGTATATTGGCAGGACTTGGAAATCAGAATGGAGAGTGAAAAGGTTCAATGACACTCAGTTTTGTACAATTTTTTTAGTAGTCAACAAAACAGTAATTTAGAAAGTGATGAAAGTAATGTTGAACTAGATTTGGGGAAAGTCCGGACCCAACAATCATGCTAAAACATGGTCAAGGAATTTCTTGTGCATTAACTGGTAGCATATTTAATTGTTTGAGTTAATGAGGAATTCTGATGTTAAATGAGTAAGTTTTACTTTTTGGAAGTAATATTTCATGTCTCTATTGAAGTGTTTTTAAAAGTGCAGCATTTCACAGCAAGCGCCCGGCCATCATTACAGAATGGTGTTCACTAGCGGGAGATTCCTTGGTCAGTTAAGTCATGAAGTTGGGTCCAGTCAAATTTGTTTATTAGTGTATCGCATTGGTAGAATAAACGCCATTACAGTCATGCCAAATGTTTCTATATTGTAAAGGATTTATTATTTTGACGGTCGATTGCTGGAACACAGTCCTCTGCATTTGGGATTGTGAAACCTTTATACAGAAGTGGTCTTAGTACTGTTTTGCAGACTTATTTGTGATTGATTTTTGAATTTGAAAGGCACGCAAAGGATCAAGCTCAGTGAAGTTTGAGTAGTTATAGCATGAAGAGTATTTCTCAAGAGAGTCCTGATGTTTCATATTGTTTGGATCCATTATTTTGACATGTACTTGTACTTGACAGTATGTTTGAAAGCTTTTCAAGCAAGTATAGTTCCAAGTCCTGTCAGGTTATAGTGTATAAGACCTCGTGTCCCGAGAATGGTAGCGTTCATTAGTTAAGGATTGCATTACAGATGAGAGTTGTGGCAGAATATTTGGCCAGTCGATGCATGGGCAAGTCTTGGCCAGTCCTCCCTGTAGGCTACTGATGACAAAACTTCTTGTTTGGGGAAAAGATCCTATGGCTTCTGTTTTTTAACCTCTGGTTTTGCGCAAAGACATTCTATGAATGACCTTTAACCCCACATTTATTTGACCTTAAGGTTGACCTTTGACCTGTGATTTTAACCTTAATATTGACCTTTACCCTATTTCTTTATATTTGATATAATGTCAGACACACTAGGAGTAAATTTCATTAAAACATTGACTTAGGTTTTGTCTGTCAGCTTTCTACAATCACTTCATTAAGCCCTTAGTAACAAGCATTCTTCATTGATTTCATTTTTGAACAAAAAAACTGAATGAAATCCTGATAGTGGTGGGATAAAAGCTGTTTTTATGCAAGAAATTCAGTTATTTGGTAGCTTTGGTTGACTGGCCCAGATCAGCATGCAGATTTTAATGTATTCACACCGTTTCTTATAATAAGACGTTTCTATTTTAAATGTACAATTGTTTTGTTTCTTTTTCCGTTTTTTTGCAATGAGGACGCTATCTTAACTTCATTCAAGCAGCTGAGCTGTAATGCCGGAAAAAAATAACTGCAAAAACCAGATATTTTTTGTAACTATGGTAAATTTGTTTTGTAGCTTGTATTGTGCAGCTGAAGGTTACTACATTGTACAAAGCAATGGCAAAATGAGAAAGGATTTGAGTTCAGATTTTACAGAGGGATTTACAGATTGGAAATGAAGGAGTGGAATAGAATGATTTGTCCTTAGCTGGTAACCGGTTAACAGAGAGTCGCATTCTGAGTACCGGTATACCCGGTATAGTAGTTACCTTGGTATTGGACCAGTTTGTTGGAAAAGCAGTGCGACACTTGGCATTAACATTGAGCTGTGCTGGTAACTTACTCAGCATGTTTGTGGCTAGTGTACAGGAAGAGTACCCAATCACATCCTCTACTGTTTGTAGTAGATTATGGAATGGGCACCTGTCTATTTTATAAATAAGGGCATAGCCTGTTTTATAAAGCCATTTGACAACATCAGCTCATTGTGGATGTGGCTAGGGAAAGAGCACTCGATCTACTGTGTGTGCTTTTGGTATGGAATTGGTAACAGGTCATCTGTCTGAAAGCTGTAGCCTAAGCCTGAAATGTATCATGTACCATGGCCTAAGGTTTTTTGTATTACGCTTGTTGGATGTTTAACCTTGCAAGAATATACTCAGCTTTAGTAGAAAACCAACTGGAGTGAAAGAGTGTTTTGTGTTTGTGGTCTATAGTAGCATACCCATGGGGCGTGGAATATCCATGGGCGTGGCATACCTATGGGGGCGTGGCATACCCATGGGGTGTTGCATACCCTAATGGGGTGCGGCATACACCCATGGGGCATGGCATACCCATGAGGTGTGGCATACCCATGGGGCGTGGCATACCCTCATCGGGTGTGGCATACACCCATGGGGCATGGAATACACATGGGGTGCGGCATACCCATAGGGTGTGGCCTAGGGGGTGTCCTAGTGGAGGGTATACTGGAAGTTGTGCATGTTTCATTGCCATTTCGTCATCACATAATGATTCTGTATTCACCAAATAATCGTCACAGCTAACAATACATATCCTGGCATTACCATGGTAACAAAAACCGTGGTAACAGTCTATGACAACCATGAGAATCAATGACAAAAATCTTCGATCAAACATTGATGGTTTTATGTCCTTGTTCTTCGTCAAGTGCGCAAAATATAAAACAAATTACATATTATATGACAAAGAAAACCAGTATACGCACTGAAACACTGAAAAAAACCAATACATTTCAAAATCAACATTTCCATCCATTTATGAAAATTTTGTTATTTTTCTAAAAACAAAACAAAAAACAGAAAACATTTCTGTAGCACCTTGGTTTGGGAGTTGAAATAAGAACAAAGAAACATTTTGTGCCAATAACCGTAACTCTTGGTAAAAATGATGAAAAAATTGCTGAAATCACATGAAATGGTCACTTACTTTGACATATGTCGACAAGTTTAACTTGCAAATAGGTAGTACGCATATTGGAAACGATATTTTGTTTGGTTTGACTTATACATGTACAAACTATTCATGGACAGTAATAACTAACATCACCAACAGTTCTAGAAACAGTTAAGTTTATATATTACAGACAGCGCTCAGTTTAAAAACTCATTTTACTTTTTTGACTTGATATATATTTCAGCCTATGTAGCATTGCAAATAAAATTATCTTTAAATTTACATACATTTTTCTGAACCAGCATTGATGAGGTGGAGGAATTTCATGCCGGTTTAATATCTGCTTTTCAAAAATAAGATTTAACTTTATACAATTTAAGTTTTTTTCTGTTATAATAAAATAATCTTCAATTATCTATTTACATGCAAGTTCCATTGACATACAAATTACACAGGCGCAATGTTTACGTGGTCTTTTTACATCACTTTTGCATTGGATTTTAAGTTATAGTGTGAACATTGTGATCTATTAGTCATTCAAACACAATTATAAACATTAAATGCACTACCGCATGTACCAGCCAAGCAATGCCCAAATTTAACTACGTTGTTCAGTAGGACATATCTGCTTTGTAGTTTTATTATGTTATGAACGGAATTGTATCAAACATATCTGGTGCCATGTAAAGACAGAGCACAATAGGTTGAATATGTCTCCACAGGGAAATTCTAAGGGTATCTAGGTCTCCACAAGGTTTTCACAAAAGTGATTTTTGGGATTAACTCAAAAAGAAAGAATTTCCAAGGTATACTTTTTTGTTGCAAAGAGAAGTATTTTATAAAAGGGCATTTACTAAAAATTTCAACCTAGGAAAGTGATTTTGGTTCAAATGGGAGCAATTTCAATTCTGCTTAGGTGAGTGTTCATTAGTACACAAGAACACAGCCACAATGAAACAAATTCATGTAATACAAGTCCAAGCTATAATCACTTGAGACTTCACCTAAATTTGCACCAAAATTACCTCATCTCTTAACAAAAAAATACCTAGAAAGCTCAACTATCAGGGCTATAAAACAATACAAGTACATGTAATAAACTGCTGCAAAGAGAGTTAAGAGGGCCTGAGGCATTTCAATCCTAGGAGGCCTAATGACAAGAGGACAAGAACATGCAAGTAAAAATGCTTGTCATTTAGCCTTCGATAAAGATCCAACTAGGATCGAAATGTGTCAGGCCCTCCTAACTCCAAGGCTATAAACAATGGGAGACTTTTGAGAACCGGTCTTCAAGTCAACAGCGCATGCACAACAGCGCATTAACCCAGACTGAATTTTCAGTCCACAGTCCTAGTACACAGGCACGCAACTTGGACTTCCAATCTTTACCATACTTTTTACAGTGCTGTTCACTTTTCAATGGCATATGAGTGAAGTGAAAAAGAAAGAAAATCAGTTGATCCGAGGAAAAATTGCACGTCTGAGTAAACTTACATTCGCAGACACGTCTTTAGTGCATATAAAAGCTACAGGTAGTACTTGGCCCTTTAAAATACCTACAACACAAATAGGTACATTGTTTTTTATTCCCATTTCATCAATGAATGGAACAGAATTAAAAATGTAGGCTTACATGTTTGTCAGAAATTGATCGATGGTTTTTTTTTTTTTTTTTTTTACAACACCAATGTCATCTTGACTTAAATTCGTTTCATTTTAAATTTACAAAAAAATAAAAATGGCATTTCTTTGGTGTTCTAGCAAGCTTGATATTGGCACAAACTGTTCACTTACTGTTAATATCAAATAAACCTAAAGGGTGACAGACTAGATTCATTTAAGTATTAAATCAAAGCAAACTTTAAAGAGGATGTTCAACACTCAACAATTCTTGCTTTATTTGTTTAATAGAACCATTATCCTTAAATTACTTGACATGAGAAAAAAATATTTATCTCACACTGAACACAGAAAGAGTCTTTTTTTGATGATTTTCTCTGAGCTCGCAAGCTCCCCCTGAATTTCAATGGGGCAGCAGATAAATTTGAGTGATTTCAAGACGTCAGATATAAGAGCCTCTTTCTTTTGAATAAAAGAATCCAATATCTGACATCACGAAATCACACAGATTTGTCTGCTGCCCCAAATGACGAAATTCAGAGAATCTGAATTTTGGGGAGCTTGCGGGTTGAGCATGTTGAGAGAAAAATCATTCGAAAAGACTCTCTTTCTGTGTTCGGTGTGATCAAATAATTTAAGGATAAAAGTTTTCGCAAATAAAGTGAGTGTTGAACATCCATTTTTAAGCAAGTTTCGATCATGCGAACACTGGATAACTGGTGCTCCAGTGTTACAAATTGTCAACTACATTCGTTTGGTTGCCGGTCAGAAGCCATGAAACTACTCACAGTGCTGCTATGTCCAAAGAACCAACAAAAATACGGAACGGCATTAGCAATGCTACAAAAAACTGTATAGTAATTCCTTCATGATATTAAAGCAACATTTTGTTTGGTTATTCATGGTTTCATGGCTTCTGACTGGCAAAGGAACAAAGATAATTGACAATTTGGGAGCTCCAGTCAATTTTCCTTTGTTCAACTTTCAAATAAAAAAGATTTTTTTTTTCCACTTTTGGCCCCACACCAATTTGTTTACTAAAGGTGTAAGGCCCATGCCACACCGGGCATCTCAGTTGGAGGCAACCAAGGCAACAGGAAAACCTTGCTTGTATAAAAGTTACTTTTTCAGATAGTTTCACTACTTTTCACTATCCCTATGTAAATGATATGAAAATTGAAATATATATGTAATTTCTTCTTGGAGATTGCCTGGAACTGGTTGCCTGTAAATTGCCTCGTGTAACATGGGTCTAGGTCAACTCATGCGCTGCTTTTACCCACTCGCACTGTCAGCATGTACCGGTCAATATTCAACATGCCGGTATGACATCTGCCAGTCAATATTCAATATATGACATTTACCAGTCAATATTCAATATATGACATTTACCAGTCAATATTCAATATATGACAAGTACCAGTCAATATTCAATATATGACTGGTACATGTCATATATTGAAAATTTACTGGTACATGTCATATATTGAATATTGACATGTACCAGTCAATATTCAACATATGACATATACTAGTCAATATTCAATATATGACATGTACCAGTCAATATTCAATATATGACATGTACCAGTCAATTTTCAATATATGACATGTACCAGTCAATTTTCAATATATGACATCTGCCAGTCAATATTTAATGTATGACATTTACCAGTCAATATTCAATATATGACATACATCAATCAATATATGACATGTACAAGAATCCACGAGATGGCCAGACAATATACCTTCTAGACACCTCCTCCACACTAGTGCAGATTGTCCTACTAGGTAGATGACCAAATTTGGCAAACAGGTCAATTTGAAGCGTCTTATAATTAACCCCTGCCGACCAGGGAGAATCTACAGCAGTTTGCCTCATGGAGTGAGAATATTCATGATTGCTTTGTTATTTCCATTGAAATACATTGAATGGGGGTACTGTATAGACCAAGAGGTTCAATGAACCTTTATTGTCCCCCAAAGTTTGCTCATTGTGGTACATTTACCCCCTTGATTTGTATTTGAATAGGTAGGCATTTTCAAGCAGACCGTAATCTGTGAGTTCCAAACACAGCTGCCATGACTCTGATTATGTCTGCCTGGACTTAGGGGCATTGTCCAGCGGTATTCAACCATTGTGTGCCCGCATTGTAAATGCCAAGCTCCCTGCACACATGGCCCGGGCAGATGACCTCTATATGACCGGTGACTGATAATGAGGCAAATAGAAACAAAGCAAGAAATCAATCCTGGGCTGAAGGGGATGAGGAGTCACAGTCAATACTTTGACTGGTCATGAGTTGGTGTGAGCAACCAATTTGACCTTCCCCTGACTTGTCTGAATTAAAACTGTAGACTCGATACTTGGGACTACCAGCGAGTTTGTGATTTAAAAAAATAAATTTCGATTGATACTTTGGCTGAAGGTCCTCAAATGCTGTGACGTAGATCGGCTTGCTGAAAACCTCACTTTACGTTGTAGACGTGTTGTCCAATGAGGCTTGTTTTAATTGTTCAAGCTGCAGCGCAACGTGCAGACAGTTCGGACAAGCCATGGGCAATAACCCATCCTTCTTGGTGTACTGGCTGCTAAGAGACTGCATGTTGCTAGGGAGCGGTACGGGCAAAGCGGCCATCTTGCCTGTCCATGTGGGAATGATGTTCTCTTGGAGGTTGTTCTTCCGGTAGTGGTGTCCGCACGTGAAGACCACGCTGTCTGATTTCTCTAGGGATGTCTCCGCTGGCTCATCGGCGGCAGTCAAACTTGAGTCCACCAACCCGGCTATGTCGGTCTTGGTGATGGTGACGTGCGCCCTCGCTTGGTTGTCCTTAGCCAGGTTGTGCAAGACCTCCTCCCAAAGTCTTTCGGCGGTCACCGTACCCGTCGAGCCTTTGGACAGTGAGGCTAGAGTGTTGTTCCTGTCGGCTGTCAGATCCTGGATTCCTCCGGTCGATCGGTACTCTTCGCAGGATCTTCCCTGGTTGACTTCTTGTACCACAGCCGACGTGACTTCCAAACAGAACTTGGTGGTGAATCTCTTGATGAGCTCATGGGCAACTATAAAGCACGGCTCCCCATTCCCATTACGAGAGGAAGACGGTTCAACACTGTCACTGCCGAATTAAACAAGAAACAGACAGTAAACAAATAGGCATGTCAAAACATCAAGAGTCAAGTGTAGGGTGTGACATGTACAAAGGCTCATCAAGCACAGAAATCCATCTAATTACCCTCACAGGTACCCATTTACTCCAGGGTGAAGAGGAGCAATATGTGACAAAGCATCTTCATGATCTTGCACAAGAATTCAAGCACCACTAGCCCATGGCTGTACTCGAACCCACAATCTGTAGATTGACCACAAGACCTTGAGACCGACATGCCAGAGCACTAGGGCCACGGCACATCAGACATCAGCTAGTTGCTTCGCATAAGTACTGTACATCCCACATTAAGGGTGCATAAAAAGTAACTTCCATTGATTTTGACGTCCGACCCCTCTAAATCTAATCGGTTAGAGCACACCTTAAGCTTCATTTTGATGCCCCACTTGATGCCAAAGACCTAACACAGTTCAATGCACACATCATTGTTTGTCAAAAGGTACAAAACCAAAAGTTGCACTTTTAGGTATACAGGTTGAACTTACCATGCGCTATATTGCATAGGGCGATATTGTTTGGGTCTAGAATGGGTTACGCACAGCTACACACTGTATACCTAAAAGTGCAACTTTTGGTTTTGTACCTTTTGACAAACAATGATGTGTGCATTGAACTGTGTTAGGTCTTTGGCATCAAGTGGGGCATCAAAATAAAGCTTAAGGTGTGCTCTAAACACTCATACTACTCATATCACACCAAACCGATTAGATTTAGAGGCGTTGGGCGTCAAAATCAACGGAAGTTACTTTTTGTGCACCCTTTAGATGAATCCTTCTGCATTTCTGAGCATCTTCTGAGAACTAGCTGACTTCTATTTTCAATGCCCTGCTTAAGCTAAAATTTGTAAAATTTAAATTTTTCCCACTTCTTGGTCCTCTGTTTTCCAGTGCAAGCCTGAATCGGGAATACTAAGTTTTTTCCAATTTTGAAGGCGCATATCCTTTTATTATGACAGGGGTCGATTTCACCAAACTCATCATAACTTACTATCAATCGTAGGACTTAAAGTACATTGCAGCCCCATGTCGAAGGATACGATGTGTTATACTTCGTATATCGAGTTACGATCGATCGTAAGGACTTCATGAAATCGACCCCTGGAGTGTTATCTTCCTTTTCAAGGTCTGGTATTAAGGCTAAGACTATTACTAAGACCAAGGGTCAATTTCACCAAACTCATCGTATTCTTACTATCAATCGTAGGACTTATGATGCATTGCAGCCCTACGTAGGATACGATGGGTTATCCTTCGTAACTCAAGTTACGATCGAACGTAGGGCTTCGTGAAATCGACCCCTGGGAAGATGAAGGCATTAGGGTTGCCCGGCCAACTCACCATAGCAACAGAAGACTGAGTGGGTAGGCGACTTTGTCCATGTGATTCCTCAATACGCCCTCTAAGGCTTCCTGAGGTAAGCCATGCTCCGCCCAGAACTGTAGGATCTGAATATGCAAATCAATCTCATTAATATTCATAGATCATTTAAATGAGATGATGAACAGTCAAGATATGTCAAACTTTCAACATTTTTTGGGACATTTAGATGGCTATAAAAAATCCACAGCGTTAATATCTCTATACAATCCTTTTGAATAATTTCAACATAAATGTGTTTATAGTAGGACCCGAATATGTAAATAAAGCTCATACATATTCATGACCTACTTGTTACATTCACAGTACCGGTATGTTTTAGAGCGAACACAAAAAAAGGTTTTATACAAGTTGAACAATTTGACAATGATGATTCCAATATTCACCAATAATTACTGTCAATATGAAAGACCAGGGGCCAATTTCATGGAGCTGTTATGCTTAGCACAAAATGTCTTCCTCAATAAAAAATAAACCACCATTAAAAATTTGAAATTCATGGTCAGCGAACAACAGCCAAAGAACAATCACATAACACATGGACATTTGGCTTTTAATCCTGATTTTATTAAGACAGAAATTTCATGGTTAGCACATTTTTCGGCTATTAAGCAAGGCCATGAAAATTGGCCCCAGAGCACAAGCCAGAAAATTGGGCATTGGTCGTCGTCAATATATTTAAAGTTGTGCCAGTTCTATTTCAGTCTGGCTTCAGGTTTTGTTTCATAAGATAACCATAGTAAAGAAAGCTTTATTTTGTCTGGTGTCGGACCCACCTGAAGTAGCAGCATCTTGCAAGACTCCTTGGTATCCCTTTCATTCGGTGTTGTGTCAGGTGACAGATCACATGACAATCTGAGACAAAACCAGCAAGAAAAATGGTGATTTCAACAGCTGTCACAAAACGTGATTTATACAGATGCCCAAACGTAGTATGTTTGCAAAGTGACTATATACTATGTACAGTGGGCTCATAATGCACAGATCCAGTAGGCTGCGCCCCTTGACAAATTTACCAATTACAACGCATTAATTATCTAAGGTCAGACAAATTGGCGCCATTTTGTCCAACTAACTTTTTAAATTTTGCATTCTTTACTACACACTTTTCGTTGTGTTTACTTTTGTTCCGTACCGTCAATTCTTTTACAAACCAGGGGTCGATTTCACTAACGCTTTGCAATCATCATAAAGCTCAAATCCATCGCTAAACAGAAAATTGCTATACAAAGTAGCGATCAATTTTCCGTTTAGCGATGGATTTGGGCTTAACGATGATCGCAAAGTGTTAGTGAAATCGGCCCCAGATCCTTAACCATGGTCAAGCGGTGTTTATATTTTCATTGTAATACTGACTCTCGATGCCCTTGCTGAGAGGAAATGTACATTTTTGGCTTCTTCCAAAAGTCCAAAGGAGAGAAGTGCTTTCGGTGGTTTAGGGCGAGCAGCGCATGTGGGCGATCATTGTGACATCTTGTGTGTATGTGCGACGTTGCTTAGCTTTTGCTATGATGGGCATGACCTACTGGATTGATATATTCATACACATTTTTAAAAACAACTATTTTTATGGCACACAAATTTTGAACTCCCAAAATTCTTTATATCTATTCCAAACAACTTGTTGTTTATTAAAAAGCAATATAACTGTCCACAGAAAATTGGAGAAAACGACTTGGAACTATTACCTGATGTACTTATCCACCAACTTGACAGTTTCATCTAGCCCCTCCCCCTCATTGGATGCTCTGAGCTCCGCCCATTTGCCCTGCCTCTCTTTGAGTCTGTACAGCAGTGCCAGGGAGTAGTTCTTGTCGAGTTCAGCGATGTCAGCGGACGCATACCAGAGCCTATGGTCATGGCACAGACGGAGGATGGTCTGGTGGTTGTAGTGGGTGTCTAGGGAGGTTATGGACAGGGTCAGGCTTCGGGGTCCGTAGGGTGTCTGGACGGGGTCAGTACCGCTCAGACTGGGGAGGTCCCAGTCTGGTGATACCTCTTCATCCTCCTCGGAACTCTGCAAAAATAAAACACCTCAAATAAGGCTGTGTCCCAATTGACTGGCTGCAGCCACTGGCTACGGCCGTGGCTGAAACGTCAGGCCCTCCTAACTATTATTTAGCCTTTGAGAAAGATCCTGCTAGGATCGAAACATCAGAAAATTTCAAGTGAAAGTTTTGCTTGATGAGCAGCTTGCAGCAGTTTAATACTTTGATTATTGGATTGTCAATGTTGAAACATGTTTTTAGCGGGATCCTAACTCTCTGACTGTGACCGCAACTAACACGCTACGGAAGTCTATGGAAATGGCTGCAGTCACTGGCTAGTGGCTGCTATAGGTGCATGTGTAATTTGCGGCCGCAGCCAGAGATTTGGGACCAGCCTAAATGTTATCAACCAAGGGCAAATATTCAAACTACACTCTCAAGTCTGGTACCTAGACCCACCTCCATGTCATCTTCATCACTCTCCTCTTCAATGTCATTCATGCCAAGCAATGGTGCCAGGGCCACCAGTGGTATGCCGGATACCAGCGTGGGACTGACTACCAGTCGTGTAATCTGGGAGCTCTTACTGACTCTGGGGTTGGTATGGACAGGGGGTCGGTAGTGGAGGTGACCTCGGTAAATGTCATCTAAACCAAGCTGAGAAGGATGGCAGGGAAACGAGAAAAAACAAATTAAGTAAATAACCATAAATCATAACCCTTTCTGCCTGAGAAGCATCTATAAGCAGTTCGTCTCATAGCGTGAGAATATTCATGATTGCTTTGTTATTTCCATTGAAATACATTGATAAATACATTGAAATACAGCTGCTGCTTCCAATAGGGCTTTTGTGCAGCAGTATTCAACCACCGTGTGCCCGTATTGTTTACTCCGAGCTCCCTGCACACATAGCCCGGCCAGA
Source organism: Astropecten irregularis (assembly GCA_963971285.1). Lineage (NCBI taxonomy): Eukaryota > Metazoa > Echinodermata > Asteroidea > Paxillosida > Astropectinidae > Astropecten > Astropecten irregularis. The sequence goes on along the minus strand of OZ020244.1, from coordinate 36,563,235 downwards.
TGACCTCTATTTGACCAGTGGCTGATAATGAGGCCATACATGCAGAGCAAAAAAAACAAACAAATCTGGGATGAAGGGTTAAACTACAATGACCATTAAATAACCACAAGGGAAATTGTCTGGATTCATTTTAAGAAAAAGAAAAATTGACTGAAGTGGTGGCTAAGGTTAAAGAGGTTACCTGTCCATTCTCTGGAGATCCCCAGGAGAAGACTTGGCCTTGACATGTGATGGCCACGGAGAACTCGACGCCAGCGCCGATGGCCGCAACAGAATGCTCATCGGAAAAACGCAACAAGACAGGAATTCTCTACAAGCAGAAACAAAAACTGACAGGGATCAGTTGCACAGCAAAACCAACCTGCATTCAACTGCATAGAACTAATTTACAGGGCCTATGATCAGGTTAATACTAATACTAAACACATGTTTAGTGAGGTTACCAACCAAAACTGTATGCAAACTGCATTACTCATGACTGGTTTTCGGCTAAATTTCTGCATGGGCATCCGACTGCAGCTTTTGCTCTGTCTACTCAGTCATCCATATGCTGAAAAATATAGGTTGTGGTTTTTCATTGAAGCTGTAGTTCTGTTTTCTTTTTTCAAACCAGAGAATCTACTTCTGAACAGCAGCCAAAAACATCAATTTTGATACAGGTTATTTAAAAATGGATTCACGAAATGGAGCTGGAGCCGGAGCCGGAGCCGGAGCCAAAGCTTAAGCCAGAGCCAGAGACGGAGCTGGAGCCGAAGTTTGGAAAAGGTCCCAGGACTGTACCTGTTCTGTCCTGTGACTTAGTCCGAGTTGACCGCTGTCATTCTTGCCAAAGCTGTAGAGCTGACCACCGGACGTCAGGATGAGATTGTGGTTCATGGCACAAGCAACCTAAAAAGAAACCCCCCAAAAAGAGAGAGAAGACCTTAGTTAACTCACAATGGAATTTTACAATCTGAAACTCCCATTTCATAACTTATGAAACTCATCTCTAATAGAACAACCGACAAGGTGTTATGAATTTCTTTTTCAGATAAAGACTTGAAGCTATGCATGGTAGAAGTACTGAATAAGGCAAGGTTTGCAGTGACACCATGTACAAAAATCTCTTCTATGAGTGTGCGGTTCTGAGAAGAACACTCAACAATCTGAACAGTTTGCTCTGTGACTTGTCCAGGTGGCTTCTTTAAAAACTCTTCAGTTTGCTGAACAGTTTGCCAAACAGTTCCTACAAGCAGTAAGGTTTAAAAAACTTTATGCTAGGGATTGAGACATTCAATCGTCACTACCTCCTACATTTGTCAGCTTGTTTGTCTGTTCTGTCAGGTGGTTGCTCACCTCAGTGAGGCATGGCATTGCCATCATCTCCTACATTTGTCAGCTTGTTTGTCTGTTCTGTCAGGTGGTTGCTCACCTCAGTGAGGCATGGCATTGCCATCACCTCCTACATTTGTCTGCTAGTTTGTCTGTTCTGTCAGGTGGTTGCTCACCTCAGTGAGGCATGGCATTGCCATCACCTCCTACATTTGTCAGCTTGTTTGTCTGTTCTGTCAGGTGGTTGCTCGACTCAGTGAGGCATGGCATTGCCATCAACTCCTACATTTGTCAGCTTGTTTGTCTGTTCTGTCAGGTGGTTGCTCACCTCAGTGAGACATGGCATTGCCATCACCTCCTACATTTGTCAGCTTGTTTGTCTGTTCTGTCAGGTGGTTGCTCACCTCAGTGAGACATGGCATTGCCATCACCTCCTACATTTGTCTGCTAGTTTGTCTGTTCTGTCAGGTGGTCTGCTCTGTCGCAGCCTGTATACCCTGACAGACTCACCTGTTTAATCGGTGCGCATATTTTCCCGCAGTCGAAGGCGTACGGTTTCAGATACTGGTTCTCATCCTCTGCCCTGGACTCCATGACCGTGACTGACCGCCGACGGCCGACAATGACCGAATCACCACTGGCATCGCGAGAGGTCTTCCGTTTCCGTGATGACTGGAGGGACTGGCGCAACTCCAGTGGGCTCTTGCCCCAGATGTAGACCTTCTGAGGGTTGGTTGTCACGGCAATCTGAGAATAATAGTTCAAGCCGATTTAAAATAATGGTCCCAGGTAGGCCTAAGTTGGAGTGGTGAAGGTTCAAATGAAGTTTCCTCCGATACTCCTAATACTGCTCATAACCCACATGAAAATTGTGGAAGCTGAGCACCAAGGAGGAATGGATTTGACATTTATAAAAAGCAGTCATATTCATGAATTAGAGGGTTGAATCACCAGTCTAATATAATCATCTGCAAAAATCTGCCAGCACATCCACCTGGCCCTCCACCTCAGCACAATGCTCTATTCCTAGATGCAGATATTTGAGCAAAATGACACCAAAGAACTTGGTTGATGGGTTGAAGAAATTGACAACTTTTGACAACATTTCTAAAATGTGTGGGCTGCTGTGGCCTAGAGGTCTGGCGTGTCGAACTCAAGGTCTTGTGGTCAATCTACAGATTGTGGGTTCGAATCCAGCCATAAGCTAGTGGTGCTTGCGTCCTTAGGCAAGATGCTTAGTCATATTATTGCTCCTCTTCACCCAAGAGTAAATGCGAGGGTAGTGATGGCTTTGTGTGATTGATTAGCCTCTGTGCACTGAATACGGCACCTGGGGCTGTATACTCACCAGGGAGTTGAGATGGTTTCAGGAATGTAAATGGGCCCGATGACCAGGGATAATAATATGTGCGCCACGAGTGTCTTTGAACAGACGTGTGCAAGCTATAAATTCAGGATTATTATTATTATTATTTGGTGTTTTTTTTGTAACGTACGTTAAGGAATCGTATTAAAGTGGTATACTTGCTGATTCCGATAACACCTTTTTTTAATTGGAATCCTTCAAGAATGATTGATCAAAGAATATAAGTAAAAGTCAATTAACATAAAAACATAAGTAACCGAGGAATTGACCCAACATGTATGCGAAGTGGTGTATAAGCAAGATACTGATTACTTCGACTGGTGTCTGTTAACTAAACCTTGGCTAGAATTCCAATTTGTCCAAGAATTTGACGAGATACTCACATTATGGAACAATCCACTAGCCACCAACGTCACCCTTTCCTTATTGAATCCATCCAACAGCGTCGGAGATGTCCTCTTCATGACAAACTTGCCCAGGCCTAACTGGCCGAATGTCCCGGACCCGCAGACCCACACCTGCCCCTCAGCAGACAGTACGAGGGTGTGGCAGTAGCCGGCTGATATCTGGGTGATGCGGATGGGGTCGAGGGCCGTCACATGCCTGGGCTGGAGCTGGTCTTCCACACAGCTGTGGCCCAGCTGTCCATGGACTCCCCATCCCCAGCTGTACACCCTACAATACACATATAATTATCAAGAAAAGAGGTTGTTCATTGTGGAAAATGGTAAGAATGGTAAGTTCGATGTCTCTCGATGTTAATCTGCAGGATAATCCCCCTGCTAATCCGGTCTGCAATGCCCATGCCCTTGCCCAACCCACCAATTAGAAGCAAGCTGCCTCGGGATTGGACAGGGCATACACCAATTAAAGCCCTCCTAATCCCCAGGATAATCTCCCTGCTAATCCGGTCTCCACAGCGTGTGCCCAAGCCACAAATCAGAAGCATGCTGTCTCTGAATTGGACAGAGCATGCACCAATCAAGACCCAGTTAATCAAAAAAACAAAACAACTGCTGTCATTTATTGCTGTAGTTCAGGAGGAATGGAACACTCAATGCCTAATGCAGGGGAGAAGAATTTTTACTCCAACACGCATCAACAGTCACTATCTGTATGTACAAACATTAAAATCTGGCAAATATACATGTATCCAGAAGAAACTTACTTTTGGTCTCTTGTGAGGGCCAGTGAGTGATACTGACCGCAAGCAATGGCCACACAGTAGTTACCGGTCAGTGCCTGTACCAAGGACGGTCTGGTGTGGGTGATACGGTCACCTAGGCCCAGCTGACCACATCTGGACATCCCCCAGGCATACAGCTATGGAATAAAGACAAGGGATGTATCAGTAGATCGAGCTGCTTAAGCACAAACATTGCTTAAAGATATAATACATGATTGGAAAAGGTCATGAAACAACACGAGCACACTTTATCTGATCCAGCATGTACATCAAATGACAAAAATGTGAAAATTTGAGCTCAATCATGAGAAAATGGCAAAAAACCAACTCAATTTTTCTTATAAAACATAAAGAATGGTTTTGATCATACCCGAGATCAAAACTGTTTTCGGTCTTTGTTTGACTATTTTTAGGATAAATACAAAATTTTATGTTTCTACCAGCACCATCTTTTTACCCTGAAAGTTATATGTAAATCTGTGTTCAATTCTGTGTGGGTATGTTACCAATCCTGTACTGTACCTGTAAGCATGAAAAGTATTCCTTGATCAGACAGGATTACCAACCAAATGTTCATGTGATGTTCACCACTTTTGACTTGTATTCAGTCATTGTTTGCTGAGCATAACATTCACAGGGAGTTTTGGCTGGCATACTGATTTTATTTAATACCAAGGTTTTTGGTGCTTAAGAAGCTCTGTAAAATTGGCACAAGATCTTAACCACTTCTTTTCCAGACTTACCCTTCCTTCGTCCCCTAGTGCAAGTGTATGTTCCTTGCCGCATGCTACAGCAATGATGCGTATCTGATGCATGTGGAGTGTCTCTACGCGGAAGGGCGTTGACTTACCATCAGCTGGTATGATATCACCATGACCCAGCCTGTCAATAATCAAGCAAGAACAAACTCATGCTATTGAACATTATAAAAAATCTTGATACAAACAGCTTTAGCAGTCAGAATACAAGTATGGTATATAAATAAACTGCAGCAAACTGCTCATCAGTCAAAATAATGACCTGAAATTTTTTAAATGCTTGGCGTTCGGAGGGCCCTGATGCGTTTGAATCCTAGCAGGATCTTAGAGACATTTAAAGATCCTGCTAGGATCCAAATGCGTCAGGCCCTCCAAACTCCACACAAATTTAAAGAATAATGGAAACATGCATGCCTCTTTGCTCCTCAGTTATTGGCCACCTTTGATCTTGCCCACCCCACACACCCCTTTGTCCCCCCTCCCCTGACCACCCTTGCCCACCTCTATCCTCTCTTTGTGGTTTCCCAGTCTAATTGCATGCTTTCCCTTTTCAAAATAATGGTTGCAGCATTGCTAATGCTGCACATATGATACTTGTGAAATAGCGGTATGTGAGTGGTTTCATGGGTTCTGACTGCCAAACGAACAAAGATAATTGATTATTGGGGTCACCACCAACGTAGGGCTGGATAGCTCAGTTGGTAGAGAGCTGGTACGGTATTCCAGAGGTTGCTGGCTAGAATCCCGCTCCAGTCAGTTTTTCTTTTCAATTACTTCAAATTAATCCAGTCAGTTTCCCTTGTGGTTATTTGATGATTAAGTGGTACCTGTCAAAACTGCTCATCAACATAATTTACGTTGACGTTATGACGTTCTGATCCTCGCAGGATCTTTCTCAAAGGCTAAAAACCACAAGCCTGGAATACATACCTTCCTCCATGTGCTTTACCCCAGGTATACACATCATCTCCAGACACCATGGCCACATGGAACTGACCACAAGCTAGGATGTTCCTCTGTAAGGGAAGGCTGACCGGTACCTCCTGCTGGAGCTGGAGACTAGACGGACAACTGCCATCAGCGTTAGGGTCAAAGGACGCCACTGACAATGAATCACTATCAAAATAACAACAGACATGTGTGTCAAAGGTAACATCATACTTTGGAAGCATACCAAAACAGAAATCTTCACAGAACAATGTTCAGCAGGCCTATATATTGTACATAAAATTTGGGAGCCAAGGATGATGTTCGGTATAGCCAAATGTTCAGTATAGCGGTGATTGTTATAGCTGCGTTCCACTCTATATCTTTCAGGGTATAAAGATTGTGATGGTAGAAACATACCGTTAAAATCTTTCAACTAACATGATGTATTTATCCAGAAAAAAAGTAAAACAAAACACCAAAAACAGTTTTGATCTTGGGGTGAGCAGCAAAGCTGTCATGGATTGCAGCACCATTACATGTATTACCAACATATTATTTTTGGACAACAGACCAATAGCCGGAGACTGAAAATGTGCAAGACAAAACAATTGTACCTTAAGCAAATATAAACAAGGTTTATGGATGGATGGTTGGAGGTATTATTACATAGGCTTACTCAGCTTCACAGCTCACCAAAAATAAGGACATAATATGAGCACCAATATGTGCTTGAGCACCAAAACCCTTGATAAGTAAAATCAGTATGCCAGTCAAAACTCCTTGTGAATGTTATGCTCAGCAAAAGTAATAAAACATCACATACAAATTTGGTTGGCATTCCTGTTTCCTTTTTCATGCTTAAGCAAATTTTGCAACTAAGCAGCTCTATGAAATTGGTCTCTAGCCTAAGACCCATGTAACACGAGGCAATTTACAGGCAATCAGTTCCAGGCAATGTCAAAGAAGAAATAACATTCATCTTTCAATTTTCATATCATTTTCTTGGTACAAACTACCAGAAAAATGACTTTTGTACCAGCCAGATTTTCCTCTTGCATGCAGTGTAGTATAAAGTTGGTTGCCTCTTGCATGTAAAGGTTGCCTCGTGTGGCATGGGCCTATGAGCCTCGAAGCTCAGGGGAACTGTTCTGCTTGTACGATGATTCTTACCCTTGGTCAATCCTCTTCCTGTTCAACACGATGAGAACTCGGAGGTAGAATTCAACCAGGCAACTGGGCTTGGGAAAAGACTGGCAAGTGTCCTGTAAAAAGATACAATACACATGCAGCCATCAGACAATCAATGTCTCACAATACAGGACACCAACTGGGAGTCCCTCAAAGCTGCCCCATGAATGATTATCCCACAAAGCTTATATGAGTAGTGCAAGAATATGAGTGAATTTGTTAACATCAGTGCAGATAAGTTGACAAATGGGCAGTCAAACCCAAGGACCACTGCCTTAAAATACTCTACCGTCTGAGCTATCCTATCCTATGAGTATCACCCATTCTACTCCGTGTCACTACGTACAAACGTCTGATACATGCGTGCATGCAAATTTTATGCTACGCGGCACATCAGCCAATCAGATGTTTTGAGAACATTTCCGTCAGGATCGTGACAGAGGATGTTGATTGGTCAATTTCGCGTGTCCCAGCGACAGCAGCTATCTTCGTGATAGACACGCTCGCCGAACGGTACGATCTGAATGGTCAAAACTTAGATCGGTCAGTGCTGGGTTGGTTTGCATGATTAATCATGAAATCTGCACGCATGTGATAGACACTTGCTCGCTGTACGGTGAGTCGAGTGCGTCTATCACATAGACTACCCTATGACAGGGCTCCACCTATAAGCAATCAATTATCTGTGCTTGGGATTGATTAAAAGTGGGTATGTTCAACAAATGCAGACAATTTTCTTCAAGACTGGAGGTAGATAGTTACATACCAATGCCGTTTCCATGGAGCCGTCGTCACTGCTGGCCGTATCCAAGGAGACGGTGGATGAACCATTCTGAGCCCTGAAAGAGAAGCAAAGGATGTAGTCATGGATACCACCTTGGTGATATGAAAGCATCAGTGTGACTGGATTACAAATGAGGGTTCCTTGTATCTCGTTGTAGATAGCATTATGGCCCCTGTTTCAGGCCGTTGGTATTGCAAGGCATGGAGTTTTTCTATTAACATGTCTATGGGAGAGTAACTTTAATACTGGTTAGGCCTCGCCGCTGAAAATCCTAGCCAGGCCTGGGTATTGCCAAGGACTTTTGGACTTCTATAATGCCTAGCCTTGAACTATCAAATTCAAGCCCTTGCTGTGCCCTGGATCATCATAGTTGGCATAAACAGATTTACAAATTGAGTCCACATTGATCATGGACAGTATCCAGAAGCCAGGCTTGATTGATTTCAAGCATGTCTGTTGTAGTGAAGTTCAGGACTGATAAGAGGAGGATTTCAGGCCTGAAGGCCCAGGCCTGGCCAGGCTTTTTAGTGGCTGGGCCTGACTAGTATTAAAGCTTCTATCCCTAATTTGAACATACCTGGCCTTAGCAGTGGTCACCGCTCTGGTTAGCAGTGGTTTAATGGTGGGCTTGGATGGATCAAACAACCAGGCTAACTTCATCAATGTGGCCGGCTTCAGGTCGTCCAGGAAGTGCTTGAAGAGGTCCATGTAACGGTAGCAGAGCTCCGGCTGCAAGTCAAATCAAACCAGTCAAATTCTATTTGGATCCAAATTCATCTTGAAAAAAATTGAAGTGTGTCCATTTGACCGTTCAGGTTTTTGTTTTTGTTCTTTGCAGAACCGGACAAACTCAAAAAAGAGATTATTTACACATGATGCCTCTGCAAATTAGACTAAATTTGATGCCTTCACCGTGAATAGTTTAAAAATCTCATAATTTACCTTCTCCACGAGTCTATTGACAGCCTCCTGGGTGGTCATGCTCATCAGGAAGGCATTGTCGCCAGCATTAGCCATGGTAGAGATGAAGCCTTGCGACACCAGGAGACACTGCTGCCCACAGTCTATCTCCGGGGAACCGTGGGTGAGGGCTGCCTCTAAGGCCTGGCTTACAAGACCCCTGGACTGTGAAGAGACATCAATGAGAGACCGATTGAGAATGAGTTTGAGGAGACGGGAACTGGATATCAGTAGATATTCACAAATCAGGTCTGGAGTCCTAGTTGATGAGGGTATCTTGTGTCTGAAATCAAGTCCTAAAGTGGACTTATCGAGGGACGTGTAATGGCTAGAAAGAATTTTGGACACAGTCTCCAATTCTTCATTTACAAAACAGAAGATCTTTTGATCAAATTTTTCGCAAATTATAGGGCATAAAATCTGGCAAACGATCAAATCACAGATGCTAAAAATGGTTTGAAAAATGACTGGAATTTATGATTTGGTTCAAATGGTGCCAATTCTTTTTTTGAACGAAAGGGTTCCAACCCCCAAAACCCCTCTCTAGATCCGCCAATGCTATCAGATCACTAACCCATGAGGAGAGATAAAGGTCCTGTTTGTTTCGCCACGGATCTTGGTCGCCACATTTGATCGATACAGATCCATGTCCCAAGCAGGATACAATAGAATGCGATCAGGAACAGCTTTTTCAGGCTGGATCACTGATCGCGATACTGAAACAAACAGGCCCTAAGGAAATGAATTAGACTCTCAGACCAAATATTCCCTCTCATTCTCCTACATTCCCATCAGACAAAACCCATGACAAACTAATCGGAAAGGAAACGGGCCATTGGGAAAGGAGTGAAGATCCTCACCCTGGCTACTTCAAAGAGCAAGTCCTGCATGCCGTACTCGGCAAACATCTCCAAGGTAGCTATCTCGTTGTAGTCAAAGTTGTCCGTCAGAAACTGCCTGCAGGGTATGAACAAGACATAAAAAACGTTTTTAAAAAGAAATAGGGGTCCAGAATAAATAAGACTTTATAAAAGGCCATACTCGTGGTGCATTCACAGTGTACACAACGTGGCAGTCTATTTTGAAAAGTCTGGTAAGAACGTGCACTGCGTACTGAATGTGTGCATCTTTGTGCACAGCATTTGAAAATAAAGAAAAAGTTTTGCTCAGCAATTTGAACCACACTCAGACAAATTAAAATCTTTTAACATCCGCCAGATAATAATATGCAGGAGAGACTTGAAAGATGGCAGAGTATGACCATAGAATTTGACATTAGCATTGTGTGTTGTGCGTGCATAAATGCAGTGAGTATGAACTTGCCTTTTCTCTACCTGACATGAAGAAGCACTTTAAACTCAGCGGTGTCCCTAGAAGCAGGAATCAGACTTTCTGTTTACAGCAAAGAGAAAACTGCCAGATGGCCATGGCCAGATGACCTTGGCTAGCTAAGTGGTCAGCCAGTATAAAAAGAGGACACCAGACAAGTCGACAACGGGACAACTTGACTCAAGAGAAGTCGACTGCAAAGACAACTCGACTCTAGGACAAGTTGGCACCATCTCTGACACTGCTATGTGCAGTGTGTTTTGGGTCTGAGTGCGACAGTACCTAGCAAGTGGCACAGAAAAAGGTATTCTCATAGTAGGAAGCAAAAGGCTGCTCGAGGGTCTGCACAAGAAAGACTTAGCAGCGGGCAGTGGCAGACAACCAAGTAGAGTCTAGCAGCGGCAGAGTCAAGTCAAGAGTCGTGGCAAGTCAAATTGTCTTTGCAGTCAAGCTATCTCAGAGTTGAGTTGCATTTTTGGTTGACTTGGCCCCAGTCATGCCAGTCGAATTGTCCCATGATCGACTTGTCTGACATTCAGCTGTTCAGTAAAGATGCCTGATTAAAAAAACCAGGAGATGTGGCTTTCAAATCCCGTCCATTCCTTCTTACTTGAATCGGCCAAGGAGTGCTTCATCACTCCGTCCCTCGAGCATCTGATGCAAGTAACACTTGATGGCAGTGTCAGAGAGATGCCTCTTGTCAGCTGTGCTGAGCTGGTCTGGCTTGCTGAGAGCCGACAGGGTCAGGCTCAGGGCTTCCTGGATGTAACCCTGGCTCACCAAGTTAGTGACCTGCTTCAGCTGGGAGCACTGGATGAGGAAACACACATCATACATGTATAAGAATACCTCTCAACCTCCAGCATAGAGGCAATCAGATTTTGGCAGTTGCATAAACGCACTCTGTCCTGTACTTTACCACGGTTTGGGTCATGAGCCTTTTTGAAACTTCGGATCCGGCTCTGGCTCAGGCTTCGGTTCCATTCTAAAATATTGGGTATCAAAATAAAGGCTTTTGGCTTCGGCTTGGAAGTAGAGACTCTGTTTTGGACAAGAAAACAGAGCTTCAACTTAAATGAAAAACCACAACCTATATTTTCAGTGTAAGCTGGAGCCAAGGTTTGGAAAAGGCCCAATATAATATCCACAAAGTGTTTAACTCCAAATTATCTTTGTCTGTAATTGACATAAACTCAAAATGAACTCACCCCTGAGCGATGGTAGAGTCCCATTGCAACCTTGGTCTGTCCCTCTACCAGTCTGCGATTGGCTGCTAGCCCATACAGCCCATTCATATCTAGCCCCAGGGTTATTCCAAGATTATCAGGGAGGGATGCATCCACGTCAGACATTGCTAGCTCCAGGAACAGACCCTCTGGTGAGATCCTGCACAGAAGACAAATGCACATTGTAATATGAAGGGACGTTCAGTGAGTTTGTAGTTTTATCAAAAGTTTACAAAAGCAAGTTACTGTAGGTATTAATAAACCTTTGAATCAAAGATTTTGGAGACATCGAATTGTCGCCACATTGACTGATGTCTCCCAAATATTCTCTTTCAGACACTAACCTGTCTCCTTAATATGCAATTTAGAAAAATAATGCAAAGGCCTATTAATATTCAATTTACATGTATAATAACTGAGTAATGGGTGTCATTTTGAAATGTGCTCTAAATTGCCACAAATGCCCAAGTAGTTGCATGTCTTGTGCAATGTGCATCTTTGACCAAGAGTGATTTTTTGTCAATGACAAAGAAGTGGATTCATTTTCAGTTAGTGTTCGGAACTTTAACAATACACACACATTTGTGGTGTAGACTGTAGATGGCAACATCACAATTCAGATATCTGTTTTTATTCACCCTAAAACCACTTATTAAGGGTCTGTTCAGTTTCCTTTGAAGCTATTTGATGAGGAACTTGTGCTTATTTCAGAAAGTTTTAATTATTATTCAAATTTCATAATAACCAAATGAAAATGTACATGTACATGTGATATCAAATCAATGCAGAATTCTGCCTCACACCAGATCCAAATTCACCCCTTGGCTCTGAGGAGCTCAAAATTGATGGTAAGACCTGGGCCCAATTTCATGGAATCCGTTACCGTTAGCAAAAATTCTTCGCTTACGGTAGCATAATTTTGTTGGTTACGGTTAGCGTATTTCACGGAAGAGTTTCCTTTTTGGTAACGGTAAGCAAGGAATTTGTGCAGAATGCATACGACAGCGCGTTAGCAGAAAATGATCACGGTTACCCTAGAAATTCTTCGCTAACCGAGAGTCTTGCTTACGGATTCCATGAAAAAGATTTCATGCGTAGCAGTGCCCGTAAGCACAAAAATAGGCCGTAACGGATTCCATGAAATTGGGCCCAGGATGGACCAGTAAGCAAGAAGTTGTGAGTTCTAATCCCACGAAAGTTGTATGCATAACTTTGACGTGCCAGCTCTGTAGAGCCAAATCTCCTCTGAAAATGGAACTGTATGTAACTTCCTGTAAACGCAATGAACTTGCTTAATTGAATCAAAAACCCCTAGGCTCTTGCACTAGGAAGAATAAATAATCCAACATCAGTACTTCAATAGTTAGTCACAGGTTTGGTAGTGATTAATACTGAACCTGACAAACTTCAACAGGCTCCAACTGCATGTTGAATTTAGTATGGATGTGTCTATGCCTTTTTTATCCATTTTTATTAATATTTGTAAGCACTTGTTTATATAGGGCTGATCATTGTGAAGCGCTTTTGAATATTGATTTTTTTATATATAGAAATAGCGCTATAGAAATGAAATCAATGTTAAATGTTATGCCTTGGTGTGTGTGTCCCAAACCCAACACAATGAAACAATGCTTTTGAACACACAAAATAAATGTCAATGCACTTCCACTTGTTATCACAAGTCTCATGCCTAATACCGGGTACTTCCATGAACCTAATATAATTAAACAGATTATTCCTGGACCTTTGGTACCGAATCAAACAAACCCCAACAACACTTCTTACTGTTTGGTACCAAACAAGCCAAAACTAAACAGAACCACACGGTGAAGTTTGATGGGTTTTGGCCTGTTAGGGTTTTTAATACACAAAGAATCCACACATGGTTTATGGACTGAATTATAACACCTGCTGTGCAAGGATATGCAGATATCAGTCACACACACAGCCATGTCAATTTGTACCAGCATGACCAGTGATAAGATAACCCAGTTATGCTGTTATTTGTAGAATCTGAACTTTAGAATGAACTTATCAGAATTGCATACAAAAACTAGGTGACGTGATACACCAGAATGGGTAATAAGTGGTATGGATCCACAAATGATCTTCACAAACAAAAAAGTATCCAGGAAACTGTACTGTACCTATGCGCAACCATTTGTTGGCATTGATGGTTGATAGTCAATTAGCGGTTGAATATAGGAACATTTTTTATACATGTCAGAATTCTGATATTGTAAGGAAAAGTTTTCAGGGATTTTAGATTTTTGAGCAGGCTTCATCCAAATCTTCCCTTTGTTGGATGGAACTTCCCCTACCTACAGACCTACATGTAATGTAGCACCTTTTCCCTCATTTTGCAATAGCAGGATACAAATGCTTTATGTGTCAACAGCAGTGAGTAATATACATGTGGAAGGCAGCAGATGTGACACCAAAAAGGTCTAAAGTCTGCAATACACATGATACACAGCAGAAATGAACACTAACAGTAACATCCAAATGCAAGGAAAATTACTCATACTCGTGGATAAATTTCAAGCAAATTTATGCTCATTGTAGACCATGTGTCGAATTCACGAAGCCCTACAATCGTTCAAAACTTGAGTTACAAAGGATAACCCATCGTATCCTACGTAGGGCTTCAATTAATCATACATGTACATGTAAGTCCTACAGTTGATGGTAAGTTATGATGAGTTTGGTGAAAATCGACCCCCATGTGTCAATATGTGTAGAGAATGACATGTGTGATCAATTTTAATGTAAAATATAGTAAAGAAAAAGTTGACTGGAGCAGGATTCGAACCAGCAAACCCCGGAATACCATACCGGCGCTCTACCAACTGAGCTATCCAGCCCTATACTTAGTGGTGTCCCTAATAGTCAATCTTTCTTCGTTTAACAGTCATACAGTCATAAGCCATGATGAAAAACACAACATTTTATTCATACTAATCACATATTTCATACTGTGACAAAAGTCCTTGTTGTTTATGCTTACATGGATTTAAATCAGTCTTACCTTGGTCTGCACTGGTACACTGCTCGATTGGTAACCAAGATACAACCTTCTAGGACAGTATGACTCTCTAGTTTGATGGGCAGGTCTGGCTGGGGTGAAATGGTGCCTCTGTGCCTCCGAGCATCTTGCCCAGTTCTCGGTCCACTGTAAAAGTGGAAGAAAAATGTGTTCATCTGATATTTCTTGGAATTGTTAGGAAATTTGACATTATCATACCCCAAGAATGCACACGCTGACTGTTGTAGCTTAACCCCTTCTGCCTGGGAAGCTGCTATAGCAGTTCACCTCACGGCATGAGATGTTCATGATTGCTTTGTTAATTCCATTAAAATACATTGAATTGGGCACTGTCTGGAACAAGAGGTTCTATGAACCTTTATTATCCTAAAAAAATGCTCATTGTGGTACATATTTACCCCCTTGATTTGCATTTTGAATAAATCAATATTTTCTAGCAGATCGCAATCTGTGAGTTCCGAACACAGCTGGTGTGACATAGATTATGTCCGGCTGGAATTTGGGTATTGTCTGTTGGTATTCAACCATTGTGTGCCTGCGTTGTTTATGCCAAACTCCCTGCACACATGACCCAGCCAGATGGCCTCTACTTGTCCAATAAATGAAGGACTAGAAAATTAGAGATATATGTACATGGCAAAGCTGAGGCCATCCTTCAACGTTGCCATGTGGTCCAATCCCCTCATTTAATTTTGTGTGACAAAATGGCAGTAGTGAAATATTGCCCCAAGCCTAGCCTCAAGCCTGGCTCCATAATGGACCTTTAAAAATCATGGAATGACCCAGGTCTAGCTCCTGGACCCTTCCCCATGGTTCCTTATGACATTACTGACCTGGTCTGGGACCCCGTCTCCTCTCCTGGTATCCTGTCACTAATGTACATAGCAGGAAAGGTACATTTGTACATGGCAACCAGGCTCTCATCAGACGGAAGGCAGAATGTTTGCATAACGGCGTTGCCATTCGGTGGCTGTTGATGGTCGCTCGTCTCCGATAAATGGCTCGATAATACACCAAACACCGTCTGTTTCCATGATAACACCACATAAACAATTGATGTCAAACTCATCATTGATTTGGGGCTTTTGTTATGTAGTTACATAACAGACGTCTTGCACCAATGCACTGTTCATAATGGATGAGAATGACACAAAGAAACCAGTCCATTCCAGAGATGGGTATCGCTACGCAATAGCTTGCCCTGAATCATGTGATTTAGTAATAGAGTCTTTAGTCTGGGAAATTCAAACTGTGGTGTTGAATATGTGCAATGAAAGGAAGTCTGTGTACCAGATACTATTCAGATTTAACTCACAAATGGATTATTAGGTTGTCTTAGTGCAAGCTTCCCTCAAATGGTGTGAGTGTGGTGGTTATATTCCATAGAGCTATATTAAAATTACTAGAGCGCTAGCTCCGCGTTCTCCGTGCGTAGACACTTTGAAGCCGTCCTGGACGCAGTCATTTTGAACTTGTGTGCGTGTCTGTGGAGAAATAAAACTTTGACTGGAATGTCTTTCGAAGGGTGTACTCTATATGCAACACGTATGTGCGTCGGATTTTGGGGGCGACTGGGCTTCTATAACGCACCTGTATAGAACACAAACACAGATATGCAAATAGACGTACAAAAGACGTACACAATTTTGTGTTTTCCATACGTTTGTGCACAAACATGGATGCGCCCAGCAGGCACCACTCTGTACACGGAGCTAGCGGTCATGTAATTTTAAAATAGCTCTATGTTATATTCCAATCAACCCTGAAAGACTTGATCAAACACAGATAGCAACTTACATCTTCATCTTGAGTGTAGATTGCAAACAGGAGCCGATCAGTCAAGACCACATGGTAGCATTGACGGGGCAACCGGTAGACGTGCAATGGTAACCAGTTATCAATACTACTATCAAAGATCTGATGATGGTACAGGAGAAAGATGAGACAAATTGTTATTGTGGAATGCCGGATTCTAGTTTCACAAGAAACACATATTTATGACACAATGCCAAAGTCTCTGTGGGCCTTTATGAAATGAGGCTTGAGGCTCAGCTTGGGATTTATTTTGTTTCTTCCATTTTGTGTCCTAAATGAAATGAAGGGCTTGAGATACATGGCGAAGCTAGAGTCTTTCTTTGGCTTTGTCATGTGGGCCCAATCGCTTTGTTTTGTTTTGTGGGCCTCAAATGACGGTAGTGAAGTATTACTCTCAAGCCAAGCCTAGATTTCACCAAACTCATCCTAACTATCAATCGTAGGACTTATGATGCATTGCAGCCCTATGTAGGATACGATGTGTTATCCTTCGTAACTCAAGTTACAATCGATCGTAGGGCTTTGAGAAATCAACCCCAGGTTTCGTAAAGCCCAATGTTTTTTAGTGGTTGAGTCATAAGTATACCGACGACCAGCTTTTATTTCAATGTTTTTCCTTGGTTAATCATGTCATAGGATCTACCACTGAGATATATCATGGCATATGAATGTAAATACAGTGGAACGCCAATACAATCGGCTATACCAAACATCATGCTTGACTCCCAACTTTTGTGTACGAAACTTACCGAACATTCCTGTTGAAAAAAAAGGGAAATATGTAGGCCTATAAAATCAAATGCTGCTGAGCCGTTTGTAATTCCCGAACAATTATGACAGATTTTTGTACATGCACGTCTGTGAGTACAGCAGCAAAAAATGTAGAACATGTATGTACAAAAAAGCAATCAAAAGATGGCATACTTCATTCATTCATTGGACAAAAGGTCGCTTCATAAAAATGGCCGCAGCGGCTGGAAATCCGAACGACCGCTATACCGAACAAATTGTGTGCATCACACAGTGTTTGTTAAATTGGCGTTCCATTGTAACAAACTGTATCCTGAACAATAGACAACTGAAGTTCCTACGATTTACAAGAAAGTATGTGGCTTCGTAGACTGTACCTTGAAGATATTTGATGAATAATCATGAGCGGCAACAAAGTTGTGACCCAAGCCGGACTGGGCGGAGAGGGTGACGATATCCATGAAGTTATTGAAGCAGTAAGGTAGGAAGGTTGTCTGCCCTTCTTCTGAAAGAGAGAGAAGATCGGAGGAAGAAAGAAAACACAAGGCTCTAGCTGCTTTAAACAATTCAATCATCAAATAACCACAAGGGAAACTGACTGGATTAATTTTAGGTCACTGAAAAGTGAACAAAGAAAAATTGGCTTTAATAGTGGGATTCGAAGTGGTGACCTCCGGAATACTGTAGCAGAGGTCGCTGGTTCGAATCTCGCTCCAGTATTCAACCACTGTGTGCCCGTATTGTTTACTCCAAGCTCCCTGCACACATAGCCCGGCCAGATGACCCCTATTTGACCGGCGGCTGATAATGAGGCCGGTAAAAACATTTTTCCCGAAAAAATCCCGAGCTGAAGGGTTTAAAAGCCAGACAACCCAAGCTCACTGGTGAATTTGAATCCTGCGTTGCAACAGATATTATCAGTCATGTCAGTCTACAGCATTGTACAGGGTGGGTCAAAAAGTTGACCGTAATTGGTGATGTATTTTCCGAAACAAACAAATGACACTCAAAAGTTCAGTAAAGCATATATTTATCAAGCATTCTTTCCTGCTTTTTAGAAAAAAAGGAAACAAATTGATCATTTCTAAGAGGAGTTATTTCCATTTTAATGAATGTACTCATTTTGCAAGCTGTCCATGGAATGTTAATGCTTGAATGAATCTAAAGGGCTTTTCACACTATCCAAAATCTCGGGGTTGGAACCGGATCAAACCCCAGATTTTTGTCAACCCTTGTCACACTTGAACATTTTCAACCCCGAGCCAACCCGGGTAGGACAGCCTAGCCGGATCGAAATCAACCCTAGTAGGGAGCAGTGTTGAAAATCTCAACCCGGCTCCAAACTGTATTTTGCGCTGTGTTGTATGAGCCGGTTCACCATAAACGTAGTGTGAATATTGCATCTCTTCGATTCGGTTCAAAATCTTGCCGGGCTGAACCGGGGTGGATCCAGGTTGGTTTCAACACGGATCGAAAAGGAGATAGTGTGAAAAGGGCTTATTAAAGTAGCAAATGGTACGTACACAGCTTAAATGCTTACTTTATAGTTGTTTTGGACAGCTTGCAAAATTAGTGTCATTTGATAGTTTTGAAAAACATCAGCATTCCCGGTCAAGTTCTTTTTGACTCACCCTGTATCAAAAGGATAATTACATTGGTGAGATGACAATATGCCACGTGTATTATTCAACCTCTACCATCCTGGAGTTACATGTAAATGACATGAGCGCTGTCTTACGTGCATACAGGATACTGTGTCGTGGGATACTGCTCGGCTGAATGACTTCATATCCCGGCAGTGTCAGCTCAATCTCGCCCAGTCTCAGGTTAGGATTCGTCGAGAATTTCTCCAGTAATAGACCCCACTGAGTGCCCAGAACACTCTGAATCTAAGAGAGAGAATTAAAAAAGCCCTATGGATATTTTTCCACAGTTTTGGGACATAAAAGTTGCCTCGTTTTTGCATATTTGGATGCATTTCTAAGGAACCATAAGCAGTATACTTGCTGATTCCAATAAAATATTTTTTTAAATTGGAGTCTTTCAAGAATGATCTGATGATGATCAAGGAATAGGTCAAAGTCACTTCACAGGTAACTTACGCTACTGTGGAATTGCCCTCATAATTATCAAATAAGGGAAACTTACTGAAGTCATTAAACAGTGAACAAAGAAAAACTGACTGGAGAGGGATTCAAACCAGCGACCTCCTTCCAGTACGGTATTACGGAGGTCTCTGGTTCAAATCCCACTCCAGTCAATTTTTCTTTATTCACTTTTCAAAGAAATAGCCTTTAAGTAGGCTTTTTAAAAAGACAAAGCATCTTGCCCGAGGACTCAAGCAGCACTAACCCATGGCTGGACTCAAACCCACAATCTGTAGATTGACCACAAGAGTACAACGCACCAAACCACTAGGCCACAGCCATGACAGCAACCCACAAGTAATTACAAATCAAAGCTCAAATCTTGCTGGGTTTATAAAGTGTCTTCTGTATCAAAATATTATTCCCTAAAGGTATGAAAGATTATAGTTTGACTCATTTGAATTTGAGAGTGAGGCCGTGTCCAAATCTCTGGCTGCAGCCGCAAATAACACACAAGTCTATGGAAACGGCTGCAGACACTGGCTAGTGGCTGACATAGGTGCGTGTGTAATTTGCAGCCGCAGCCAGAGATTTGGGACACAGCCTGACTTACTAGGAGGTAAGTAAGACCAGGATGTTGGACAATGTCCAACAAGGCTATCTCCTCCTTCAGATGGATGTCTCTGACAGCTTTACGTGCAGCGATATCAATCAGCGATACTTCTCCATCCTGAGTACCTACGATGACAATGTGTTTTCCATCCGCCGAGTTCCACCATACCAATTTTGTTGGGATGCCTGTACATGTAGAAACAGTAGTCAAGAATGTGTGAGAAATTATGTAGGTGAAACAGACTACATCCGGTAATAAGCCATTTGTGAGTTAAATTTAAATAGTATCCGGTAATATCACACTTTGGTTTTTTTTCAAAGAAATACAGATTTGAGGGCAAAAATATCAAGGAAGATACAGTAACAGTCATCTGTGAAAATTGCAGTCCCATACGGTGCCCACTTTTTGAGAAAACAGGGAAAAACGGCCTCAGGATTTCTTAAGTCTTTTCTCTTTTATTTTTGACCTTTAAAAGATCAAAAATAATTTTGGTCAACATGGTCAATGGTTTTACTCTTTTCTGGAAAAATACAGCATTTCAGGCAGAAATATTTTAACAGTATGTTTCTACCATCACCATCTTTATACCCTGTATTATAGTTACAGTAGTTATAGGTAAATCTGTGAAGATTTCTGTTTCGGTATGCTGCCAAAGTGCATGTATGATACTACCTTTAAATATTTAAGTCTTGAGTGCAGCCTGTGTGCTTGCAGTGTGGTATTAACCATGTTAACGGATTGAAGAGTTTTCAAACATGTTTGTAGCGCACATGGGCTGGTGGGAGGGGGCTTTATACTGGATCGGTTCAAATTCTTGTCAGCCAATCACGTACCTCGTTTGTGAGAGATGATTCTGGTGATGTCATCGGCCTTCCAGCCGTGCTTGACGGTAGCAGTCGGATGTCCGTGTAGCAACGTATGGATGGGAATGATATAGACTGAGGAGTCCATACAAGCGCACACCGCCTGCTGACCAGATGGATCCAGTGCTATGGCCTCCATCTCCTTCTGAGGATTCTGATAGTACACACATAAAACATATGAAATACTGGTCAAGCTGGACTCTAACATACAGACAAGAATATAACCTCATATCATGTTAACATTAATAGCCTGAGTGTGTCCAAATGACCAAGACGTACAGGCTTTCATTAGCAAAGAACACAACAACATTGAATGTAGAAAGTTCCTATTTTAGCAAAACTTCTTGAGAACTAGAGCTCCATGGACCACCGGTAATTAATAAAGAGGCCTCAAGTAAGTTTAAACCCCTTAAATTGAGAATTTTAAGTGAGAATATTCATGATTGCTTCGTTGTTTCAATTAAAATACATTGAATGGGGGTAATGTCTGGAACAAGAGGTTCAATGTTTACTTTTACTGTCCCTCCAAAAATCACTCATTATAGTACATTCCCCCCCCTTTGATTTGCATTTGAGTAGATCGGCATTTTTAAGCAGACCGCAATCTATGATTTCCGAACACAGCTGTCGTGACACCAATTACATGTACATGTACATCACCCTGGAGTTTAGGATTTTTCCAGCAGTATTCAACCATTGTTCAGGCATAGTTTACGCCTTTGAGCTCCCTACACACACAGCCCAGCATGATGACCTCTATTTGACGGGTGACTGATAATGAGACCGGTAAAAAAAAACAATTTAACTGAAAAATCCGGGGCTGAACTTGAAGGAGTTAAAAATACTAAGCTCTGCCTAATTTTGAGGAGGTTCAGTAGACAGACCAAAAGACAAGGAATATGACACGCACCTGAAACCATGGCACCTGTTTCATGAATGATTCCTTGCCAGGCTCATCACAGCGCAGTAGTAGATAACCTATGATGGAGGAGTGGACATTCAAGATAAATGATTAACATTTGGTTGAAGCCAGTTTATGACATGCTTTGAAACTCTGTGAGCAGTTAGTCACTCATTATACACTGTACTACAATGTATTATGTGCACTTCTCAGACATGTCAGATAAGACAACACTTGGTTGCCAATGTGAATATACCATATTGGACTGACCAGGGATGTGAGTGTGAAACAAACTGAAAACTCCAAGGAAAAAGCTGACATTTAAAAGGTCCTCTGTACTTTAGTACAAAGCAGGTGAACAAAAAAGCAGACATTTTGAGTTAAAATCTAAAAAAAAAAAAAAATCAGAATTCAAATTTAAATCTGAAGTTTCACATCCCTCGGACTCATTGCTCGTAACCAGTCCATAGAGGGATCCCAATATAATACGAGGGATTTTAGAACAAGACATTTCAAACTCACCATTACTGCAGATCAGCACTGTAATACTAGTGCAACCACGCTGCATATGCGCACACATTCGGATATGCACCCTACTCTGACCGGCATAGCCCCGCCCTCCATTTCCGGCATTGGTGTTGTGGCCAGGCGTCCGTAGCCGGGTCAGCAGGGCTAATTCAAACAGCGGGTACTCCGCGGGGTCATTCTGATGAGTCTCGTCCTCCACTGCAGCAAGGCTCGGAAGCCCCTGGGTCTGGGCACCGCTCCGTTGTCTAGCCATCCCACATTATGTCTTTATTCACAGGTAAACAAAGATCTTTATGCTAAGTTTCACTGATCCAATACTGAACATATTTTCCATACACCGGATTTGAGCTTAATCTTCACTCATTTGTCTAAAAGCTCAGCTGAAGCTCAACAAGTTTGGCGAAATGTTGGATTCTTCGGAACAGCTTCCACAGTGTGACTTTGGTCATCTTGGACATCACTACAGCAAGCAAAGTCCCAGCGAGAGGCCAAGTATATGTATCACCAGAGGATCATCATATGTTGTTTGATGGGACAGGCAGCAGCGAATTGCATCACAGTGAGCACCACAGCGAGCATTGGGATCTGTCATCAACAAGAAATAAAATTTCAAAGAGATCAGTTAGACTACAAAGTCATGGGAAGACAGTACTACAAGCACTCCCTCAGACCAGGGGCCAATTTCATAGAGCCAGGCCTTGAATGTGGTTCTGAAAGGAGCAAGGCCACTTTTCCATTGCAAGGGGCACTTCCATTGGAAAATCATCATTATCTATGGAAACATATGAAGGGGCATGAAGGCCAAGAACAAGGGCAACGAAGGTCATGGCCTCCTTCGCCTCCGTTAAATTCAAGCCTTGTACAGCTGCTTTTAAAAGCACCAAGATTTACTTTTAAAAGCAGCAAACACCTAGGTAAATAAAAATCACTTTGCCAGCCAAAACTCCTTGTGAATGTTATGCCCAACAAACAGCCAAATAAAAGTAAAAAAGCAGTAAACATCACATGAAAATTTGGTTGGCAATCCTATTTGATCATGCAAGACTTTAATTGCATGCTTAAGCAAATTTTTTGCTTAAACAGCTGTATGAATTTGGCCCCAGGGTCTGAGGGGAGTGCTTTGGAGGAGGGCTTGTAATGTTCAGGAAGGTCAAACAGAAATATAAAACTTTCGCCTGACTCATTTATGTTTGTTTCAAATTCAATTGTATACAATGTGACAATGATCATCAAGCATGTCTAGACCAGACTTGTGTAATAAAACAAATAAAGTCCTAATAGCGCTCCACACTTGCGCTAAAAATAGCACCGGCTCAGACAAACACTGCAACCATGCAAACGTGTGTGCGTGTGCGTGTGCGCGTCCATATGTACACTACGTGTGAGACAATGTTTGTCTGACATCCGGGGATTTTGTGATGTCATTAGTGCGGAGCGCTATTGTTATCTACATTGTATTTGGGGATGAGATTCGTGACATGGCAGCCTGTATGAAAGTGCTACAGTAGGCCTAATTATGCTAATGGGAGCTAAACAGAAAATGAAATGTTTTTATGTAACTTTACAATATAACATGCAGCACTGGCACGACTGCTGTTTCTTCTAAAACCAGTGAAAAGGATTGATCAGCATTTACAGCAAATGTCTGCGTGATATACACTATGCATCAATTGACATTCATGCAGTATTGCTTATTAACATGAACACATAATGTATGATACAGGTTACGTATCAAAGTTTATCCCTACAGTCATGACAGTAGGAAATCCTGTTCACGTTCAACAAAGTTTAGAATACGGTACACGTACTGGTACAGATTACTGATTCAAATTGTAAAGTCAGGGCTCACCAATTTCATAAATTTACTGTTTAGCATATTAATTTAACATTAAAAGACAATTCTCAGGCAGCCTCTGTTATGCACCCATAACGATTTGAAATAAAGAGAAAAGACTTCAGAAATACTGCGACCGTTTTTAAACTGCTTCTCAAAAAGTGGGCACTGCATGGGACTGACATTTTCACAGATGACTGTTATTGTATCTTCCTTGATATTTTTGCCCATGAATCTGTATTTGTTTGACAAAAACCAACTTGATATTAAGTTTAACTTTAACTCTTCACGGCAAATTAACAAATGTACCTTGGAAATTCCTCCTTTTGTCATGTTTGTAACTTAATTTCAAATATCAGTTTCATGAAAGCCTCGTGGAGACAGCTGTGAATTTCCCTGTGGAGACATAACCTACTGTGCTATCCTATTAGCGAAAGATGAGCTGCGAAAGATGAAGTACGCACATGCCGCCATTTTATTAAGCCAAATTTACTGTTTTCATTTGATGTGTGATTCGATAAGGCTGAATAAATAATAATAATAGGCCTATAAAAATCATTCGGGTGAAAGTTTCGTCTTCCATGTAAAACAATTGAATTTCACATTTAAATACATTGTAACATCAGAAATAGCTTTGTCGCTTACTATACATGTAAAATGGCAGCCAAATGATGTCACGTTTTGGGCTGAGTAGGCTATCTTGTGCCGCAAGCGGTACTATACTATCATTGGTTTCCACAAGGCACCAGATATGCTTTCAGTTTGTGTTAGTAATTTATCCTGAAATGGCACTACAAAATTCTTGCAGCATGATTAACATACATAGCATACAATATGCCCAGAGCTGTCTGGCTGTACACTGTACACCACTACCTCCTTGCAGAACAGCATGCAGTCTACTTGTAATATAACTGTCTGTTATCATAGCTACATCTACAAAATGGATATCTCTCCATTCACAGTGGCAGCACTGGGCAAAGGCTATGTCAACAACATAGCAAAATTATCTACTATCTCTGTGCAATAGCTGTGGGGCATTGCATTAAAAATAGACCAAAATACAATGATTTTGAAACATGGAATGATTCCGCTTAAGCCATAGAGCTAGAAGCTTAATGCCTGATGGGGCATCCCCGCATGATTATCTTAGTGTCAGAAAAGGTGCTTGATGTGCATGACAATATCGGATTCTCAGTCTACATGCACTTATGTTACAAAGTTACATGTATATAAGTTATGCAATTGATGTGTGCTTTAAAAGAAGTAAGAGGAGTGTGTGGTATTGCAAACGATATTTGACACTTTCTTAAAAAAAGTTTCCCAATTTGTCAATATTTCTTTCAAAATAATATATGAAATGTTCATTAGCTTTTCAATGTAATACATTTTATAATAGGCCTAAGTGCCAGCAAGTGTGCACATCTAGGTTCATTAGGCCTATCAAAGGCCCAAAATTAAGAGAGCTTTTCCAAAGCTCAGTAGGCCTTATAAAAAAGTTTTTCGGTTTAACAGTTTCCGGTTCTGTTTAGTGTGTGTGAGTGTGTGTTTGCATAAAAAATTCTTATGAATTGGAAATTGCATATTGCCCATTCGTATTGCCCATGTTTTTTTTGTTTCAGCATTATTAGTTTCAGAACCATCTAGGATACAGACTTCAGAAGTTCAGACATAAATTGTAATTTCCAACCATAAACTCACAGTACACGATTCTGCATTGAACTTGATATTTCTGTCTTTTGTTTTCAATCTTGCGAATTGCAAAAAAAAAAAGAGGCAAAATTGCTAAGTGTCCAGTTATTCAATTGGGAACAACACTGCACTATGTACGAACATAATTATCATAAAGTATTGTTTAAGTTTAGTCAGACAACTTGGTGGGCTTGCTACATGTATTTTTATTAAGTTCATACAAGAAGTAATTCTGTGAAGTACATATGTACATAGTTCCCTTTGAAATGTAGGTATTCCAGAAAATTTAGTACCAGCTTAATAATTGGTTGTAGCTACACAATATAGAAGCTTGCACAAATTCACTTAAAAAAGCAACAATCTGTTCACTTCTGAAAAATGTGAAAGCTAATTTTGATGAAATGTTCACCTGGGATTAATTTATGTTATAAAATGCAGTAAAATAAAAACAGTATACTCTGGCTTATGTAACCCTATATAAAATATTGGCCTACATTTGTAGATGAGAACATTTGCAGGTGTTTCTTTGTGAACAATTGCTTAATTTTGTTCTTTTAATCACAAATGATTTTCGGGTACATTTAGCTGAACATGCTGAAGGAAATGTTCATTATATTTTATCCATTATAATCCAAAACTAAAATATCAAGGAGGGCACTCAATTGTCTTGGTTCCAAGATGTTAAGTACTACATGTATAATACATGTGTGTGTAAGTGTAGTCAATTAAGCAGGGCCATGCAATGTGACTAATCGCTGTCCGATTGACAGAATTTTCTCCATGACTGCCATGAGGGGGCGTCCTATGGGCTGAGGGAAAACAACAACGAAGGTCTTGGAACCAAGGCTACTCGTGTAGAGAAGTGCCACACAAGATGGCCGCCTTCCGATCGTTTTCGTCTGGTTTTCCATCGGAAAACATCTAGATTTTCATCACACGGAATGATCCTGAGGGAAAGAATTCCACTGACGGCCATGACGGAAACAGGGTTATTTAATCCAAGAGTTAAAGTTTGATGCAAGTCATAATGAACCTCAATCTCAGATGTGTAAACTGGGGTAGCTTATCTAAAAAGTGAGATTTTCAGGGTTTTTTTTCCTACAATTATACACTTCGAATGCAGCGTCAGACATTTTTCTCGAAATGCCCTCTGTTGGTCCCAAAGGTTGAGTGCACAAGTGATGGCCGTCAGTGGAATTCTTTCCGATCCTGAGTACAAATAAATAGGCTGCATTTCATCCCTGAAAATCAGAGAAGAGATGGAGCGTTTTTCAAGCTGATTTGTGATGTCTCTGTTGTCATTTGGGAACATTTTTGGCGCAAGTACCGTGAAGTACATTTTTTTCTGTGCACAACGCATTAAAGTCAATACAATTCTCTGGGGCACTAGACCATCTGAGTTCAGTGCTCCAGTGGCTGGGTCTACTCAGTTGGATAATTTTCGTCAATTATGTAAAACTATGGGCTATGGCAGACCAGTACTAACATTAATAGTAAGTTATTTACTACGATTCCATAGCTAGTCTAAATGACTAGTAATTAGTATGACTGACACCGAGTACTATGACAATGGTGGATTGGGGACTTGAATTTCCAACATGACAATACACCAATTGACAATCAATAACAGAATTTACCGTGACTTTGCAACCAAAATGAAACAAATGCTTAGCCAGGCCTTTGGTCTACACAACGGTGACAATGTAATCACAGTAGCCTAATGTTCCCAATTCGAAGCAAAATTGTGGTTTAAATCATCAGCTGGTCTGTCTATCGTGACTACGTCTACACGACAGCAAGTTCAAGTAGGTCTACTGAAGCTTGATAAGGTAGGCGTCACCCAGTGGTCACAAAATTATGATACTGACCCAGTATGAAAAACACATGCAAAAATGTTGTGCATGTGAATAAATAGAAAATGAGAGTTTTACCCAAATCTCGAGGCAGCAAAGAGTCGTCTATCTCACGCCTACATGGTTTCCAAAATACGTTTACGTGCAGTCGTGATGAAGTATTTTCAGCCAACTCTCCTGAAGAATTATAACAAGATAACAACCCAGCTACCGAACAGGTCAAGGGCAAGCTAGCCTGGCAAAAAGCTAAATTACTTCGTCTTCGACCTCATAAAATAAACACTAAACAGTGTCAATGACTGCCTGATGTCAAAGGTCAAACACATCTTGAATATTGAAAAACCACTTACCACCCGGTCCACCTAATCAATGTTTATGCATTAACAAAATCAAAATGTTTTCCTACGATCAAATCGGATCAAGACACTTTGTACAGGGCGCCCTCTATATTGAAACCAAACTGGGTGGCATTGATTGATTCATGGAGGTAGAAATAGAAGGAGTTAGAACGAATCGGAGATCAAAGAGGAGTCTCTATTGCCGGGCCATAAAAACCAGGGGATCATCACCCAACATAAACAATGACCAGCCACTTGGCTAATGCAATTAGCGCGCGACCAAGGCTAGGCTACGCGTCGGATTACAAGTCTCAAACGTTGCGCGCATGCGCATCACTCACACACTAATTCAAGATGGCGGCCTACAGGAAAGATGACTTTTACTATGGCTCCGACTTTAGCGACATTTCAGACGACGATTCCGACTTGAACGATGTTTCAAATGGAAGCATTTCCTCAGATGAAGAAGATGATATTCTTCGCTACTGTGTCTGCGATTTACCGGCTACGACTGACATGATTGCGTGCGATTCCGATGGATGTAAAACCGAATGGTTTCACTACGAGTGCGTCGGCTTTACAGCGACGACCATTCCGGAGGGTTCGTGGATTTGTGACATATGTCGCTCCAGTGGCAGTGGTACGGTTTGAACTCCATATTTTGATCTTTTTTATGAGGATTATAATTAAAATGTATAATTAATGCTACCGTGTATTTTCATCTTTTGGGAATTGTGAACAAGTGGGTCCCAAAACTGTAATTATTTACAAACAACTTTACAAATTAGGGGGGCCTACAGATTTGGTTTTGTCATGAACTGTTTTTAGGCCTGCCGCCTAACGATTCGCGATTTGGCTCCTACTGTACTTCTCCAAAATGATTTTTTGCTGTTTTACCCCATTATTTCCCTTAAAAAAAATGAAATCATCATTGTGAAAAAGTGGTTCCCAAAACTAGGCCTAGAGACCATGACTGAGGCTTTGTAAACAACAGTTCAGCTATTTTAAAATCAAATTTTTTCTCAATTTATTTTGTTAGAAGATGAATATGCCTTGTCAGCAGAGGAAGTAGATCTACTGACAGCAGCAATGGACACCGATGTGGACCTATCCGAGTCAAATAATGTTGCTCCTGATCCTGAATCAGCAGGGACAGAAGCTTCCCATGGACTTAATCAAGCTAAATCTACAGCTAGCACCAACAAAATAGATACGGCAACAGCCACGCCTGCATCTAAGAAGAAAACCGTGAAACAGAAATGCAAGGCCAAAGGAAAATCTTCAGGTATTTATTTACTTTTTCTTATTGATCCTCAACCTTTGTACAGTACAGCAGTCGATTTCACGAAACTTTACGCAGTTGTCTAAGTGCACTTACGCCACAAAATTTGTAGTGCACTTTATACGCAACTGCGTAAAGTTTTGTGAAATCGGCCACAGGATTGGTATCAAATCAACACAAATAAATAAAACAGAAATGTTCACAAATTTACATAATACCTGGGAAATGTAAAGTTTGGGACCCCCTGTGTTTTTATCAAATGGCGCAGCTTCCGCAACGGAATGTAATCCTGGTCGTTGCAGCGTGCGATAAAAACCAGGTGGGTCCCAAACTTTACAATCGGCATTTACTCTACCTCCATGAACTTACAGGGTATAGAGATGGACCTGGTACAAACATACTGTTGAGAATTCTCAGTGTTACAATTGTAATGGTTTTTCTGTTTCGTACTGTTTCCATTGACCAATTGAGCTTACATTTTTTTGGTTTGTTTTTATTCCATGACAAATCAAATTATGAACAGACTACAAGCTGTTATCTTTACCAATCGGTAAAGAAGCAATTAAATTGTTTTGACCTTTTAAAACAAAAGTATGGTATTTTCTTCTTTTTTTTCTTCTTGTAGTGAAACGACCAGCTAAAAGGTTTACAGTTGAGAACGCCAAGGACGGTGCTGCAAGATATGTACAGACTGCCTTGGAAAGGATCCAGCAACATCCGGTCTTCACTGGAGAGTACCCACTGGCAGTGTTAGGGGTGACCCTTGTAACTTCAGTATTGCACGCTGGCGACTCTTCCGAATTTGTCAATTTTAGCATCGCCTTAGTCACTGCCCTTTGGCTTATTGTAATATCTGGAGATGATAAGTTTCTTCAACCAGAGGCAATGGATGTTGTATGGAGAAAATTTCATGAATACAAAATGAGCACAATTACTTTGGACAACTGGAAATCATTTTTAAGTTCATTAAGTATTTCAAACGAGGGTTGTCATGTAAATATTGTTTACCAACATTTGATGTTAACTGTTATAACTCTGATTATGAAAGATAGGCATACCATAGACCTCCCAGCTACTTCTTGTGATACACAAGAGCCACTGAGTAAAGAGGAGGAACAAGTTCTCAGATATGTAGCTGGGTATGTACCCTTTGCTCTTATGGAGAAATTTAGGAAACAGGTAAACAACATTGCATCTACTTTCTGTGATATTCTTGCCACCTGGCGTTGTTGTTCAACTAATTCAGAAAAAACTTTTTTAGAATATACAAATCATTGGATTAAAGTTCAAGATCGAGGTGGTCTGTTTCTTGTTAATGACGATGTTTATATATTTTTTAGAACTTTAGAAAATGAGGCAAGGCCGTTTCTCTCTAAAAACAATTTGGAAAAATGTGTCGGCAAAAATATTAAGAGTGAACTAAAAGAAAAAGTAATGTCACAACCTCGGGTACACAATTACTGGTGCAATTTAACACAGGGAAAAATTTGTGGTTCTGTTTCAAAACGGCTTTTAGATATTGTAGTAAATTTGTATATTAAAATACGAATTAAAGCTTTTCTGAAGGTTTATCTTGATTTGAAGAAGGCAAGTGGACACGTTTCCAAAAAATCTGAAAAAGCCCTAAGGAAGGAGCTTGCCTCCTAAATAACAATTTTTTCTATGAAGAGATAGATTGTTAAGCGGCTCACAATATTGGCTGGACACTATTGGTGTTTCAGAAACCTATCCATTGTTAAGCTGAATATATCCATGGTGAATATTACCTCTTTTCTTCTATTAAATCTATTTTATTTTGTTTGCGCTGTTCACATGTACAGAAGCTGTGATAAAAATGAACTTGTTAATTGAACCAGATTTGTTTTTTGTAGCCTTCATTAAGAAATTCCTTGTACATGTATATCATCACAATTCTGTTTGATATACATTCGAAAAAAATGCACATTATTATATTTATTTTGTATTTAAAACACCACAACACATTCTAAGCGTTGGAGCTTACAGTTTGCTGCAAATTTTGCTAGTTCAGGATAACTACCCAGGATGGACGACGAGGACGTAAAGCAGCTTCCCACCCCATTAAACTCTATTTTTGTAACACTATATAACCGAGGAATGATTCTGACATTGGAAAAATATGAAATAATTTTTCTAGTTCAGAATAATTTAGGGTGGCAAAAAGCAGCTTCCACCTCTATTACACTCTATTTTTGTAACATGTATATAATCGAGGAATGATTCTGACATTGGAAAAATATGGAATAATTTTTCTAGTTCAGAATAATTCAGGGTGGCAAAAAGCAGCTTCCACCTCTATTACACTCTATTTTTGTAACATGTATATAATCGAGGAATGATTCTGACATTGGAAAAATATGGAATAATTTTTCTAGTTCAGAATAATTCAGTGTGGCAACTCCATTATACTCTATTTTTGTAACTACTGGTACACTGCATTAATTACTTAGGATTGATTCTGAAATTGGAAAAATATGGAATAACTTGGAAATAAAATGACTAGTACCAGTACTTGAGAATTTAAACTTGTTTACATTGGTTTACCATGTGTTTCTATCATATCTGAAATTGTTTCCTACTGTCATGAACATCAGCTCATTTTCTCTTCGGAAGTGGCGTGCTGTCAAGGAAAACATCTTCGTCCTTGCCCTTTCGAACATTTCCCTTCTTGGATGCCTTTGCACTTGCTGACGCAACATACAAAGAGAGCATGTTATGGCCGAACTGTTCCACTGTCGGGTTGTCCCAGCTTCCACCTGCCGCCCGCTGCTTGCTAAAATACTCTTCCAGCGGATCCTGATTCAGTTTTTCACTGAGGAAGTACTTGACACCAGACTCCAGCAGCACTTTGGCCAGTTCAACGAATGATGGAACTATGTACAGAAATATCAATAACAATAAAAATAAAGTCAATTTATTTTTAATTACTTTTTTAATACACAAGTACAGTGAATACCATACACCAAAATTAACTTCTGTCTCTTGGCAGTCCACAGGGCCAGTGGACAGTGCACGTCACTGGCATTGTTCCTGAAATCGGTGGACCGATGATTGTTTTTGGTGGCCCTCTCAACCAGTTGTCCTAATTTTAACTGTGTACACATGAAGCAGACTAATGGTGAAAAAAAACAGGGCAAATGAAATGTACATGTAGATTTACAAAGCGTATCAGCCTCTTTGCTAATCATGCATAATTAATACGCTCTTGGCACTGATAATCTATCTCCTACCTGTAATGCGAAATCCTTCGATGGTTTCTTTGCTGAGGCACATGCTTTTCCTAGTCTTGGCATCTAAGTCGGGTATGGCAGCGACCTGATCCTCCCAATCCTTGAAGAAGCCAAGGAAATCCTTCAAGAGCCACTGAAATTTTAATAGAATGGTACAGGACATGATAAGTGTATGAATAATTCATATTGGAAGAGGAAGGGAAAGAGAAGGTACAAAAACTAAACAAGATTGAACACTGTATTTTGTGTCACAAGTTTCCATATAGTACTGTATATTTACCTCAAAGCGCCAGTCTTCCACACTGGTGTACGGTTCCAGAGCAGGTTTGCGGGTCCGCATTCCCTGAAGTGGATTGCTCACATTCAAACAATCAAAGAATTGGTCCATCAGTCTAATGAACTGGACTGTTGATGATGTTCCAGGCTGGTTCGTTGACTCCAGGGCATTTGCCACAGTTGAGCTCAGTACCTGAATTTTAAACATGGGGTTAACAGGTATATTATTAGTCATTGAAAAGTGAATAAATAAAAACTGACTGCAGCAGGATGATTACAGGTATATTATTACTCCAAACACTGTCAATATTGGTAGGTGAGCAATATCAAAACATCTTGATTTCAATTACAAAAATAACTTCCTTGTTCAGGAACACAGGCAAAACAAAAGTAAAACCTTATGGAAAATAAAATGATGTGCTAGATTTAACAAGATTTCAACCATTTTTGTTGGCAATGACATAAACCAATGGGAGAATTTTGGGGAGTTGCTTGAGTCAACAGCGCATGCGTAAACCATGCTTGCGCAATTGTGAGAATGCACGCATTGTATTGCGCGTGCGTGCGCGTCTCTCCAAAAAGTCTCCCATTAACAGTAAATTGGTTGCTCAGCTATAAATAAGACTGAACAATAGGCTTCAAAAGCATACAGCAAAATCACTTCTTTTTCTTAAAATCATTAATATTCCTCATCTAATTTTAGTTCCATACATTTCCATTTATCAGGGGAATATTTCAATAAGTTAGATTTTACCTGGACTGCCATGTACACTCTCATTCTAAGTGATGGGGTCAGATGGAGGTGTTCATAAGAGAATTTATAAAGTCGACGCAGGCCAGGCGAACTCCTCTGTAGTCCAACGTCCCATTCGTACAGTCGTAAGAGTTGTGGCCAGCTGATGCTCTGCTTGTTATACTGCAAATACAAAATAACAAAACATTTTTGAAAATGTGCTAAATAATGTGATTCGGACATTACTGTACTTATCGCACAACCATTACTAATCTGCACATGGGAATTTCAATAGTTGCAAGTAAAAGCATGCCAATGCAGAATGTACAATCTGGTTGAAATTGACTGTGTAAATTGATTAGTGTGCAGCAAAAACAGAAAGAATTCTTCCTTATGAACTCTCCTTTTTGATTTACCGGTATTAAAGTGATCCAAGTAAAAATGACAAAGCTTACGTGTAAGTTTCTCGTCTTGTTGTTGTAGCCAGAATTCTCCAGGTTGTTGCGTGTGGTTTTCATCAAGTGTGGGACGTCACAAATGAAATACACCTGCCTCGATGGATCAATTGGGTTTGGGGTGCTGTATGTGGGACTCAATGAGGTACCATTGCCATGCAATTTAAAAAATTTCCTATTTGGGGATGCCCCATCGCAGACCAATGACCGAACCTTGAGACCGGCCAACTCTAGATAGATGATAGCCTCACTTATGCATGGATACAGTTGGCTGCTGCTGACTCCTTTTGTGGGATAATATCCCACTGGCACATGAAGTGAACTGCAAAGCCCCCGAACCATAAGAACCAAGACATGGCTCGCCTCCTCTGGCTGCAAATCCTCACCCCTACACCGACGCTCAAAATGAGATACTTCATTGCTGACTTCTGATACATCGGTAAAGCCAACAATTCTCCCTGACCTTACAGAATATACTAACCCTGACTTAACCTTCATTTCGTCAAACAACAAAGACACGTTCCTCTCCGCTTCACCGCAAGTGCTGACATTAAAATCTCTGCAGATTCTCTCCAGCATAGCTGGGCTGAATCCTGATGAAGAGTCAGCAAAGTGGCTGTACGGGTGCAAAGTTGACGGATGTGGTAACCTCATAAAACCGGACTCCCGCATCAGACCATATGCAGCAGGGGACCTACTTTGAAGTGCAATACACAATCGTATAATGGCCGGATGCCAACGCATTTGCTTTCCTTTCAGAGCAGAATCCCTCTGCTGCTCCCACATGAGCTTTAAAGGAGTACCGTCAGGGAATGCCGCCATCAGCTGCTCGTTACCTCCGCAAAGCGTTTCCTTTAAGGTTTCCTCCTGCTTCGGATCGAGACAGACACCCTCCGTCTCCAATAGTGCAGCCAACCTATCTTGGAGAGATGCACTTTTCCTCTTCAGGCTCCGTCTCTCGGCTTGAAGATGCTCAGCCTTCTGTTGGAGTTGCTGCATTGTCATGCTGCTGTGAGGGATCTTGGATGTTGCTGTGACAATGTTTGTCTCCTTGTTCTTTGCTCGTGACAGCAGTGCAGCCAGATCACTCCTGTGGACGCGACAAACTTCACATCGGCTTAGCTTTCCACTAACAAACAACAAACAACTCTTGTGTCTGATAACACTATCATTCACAGTATCACGGGGTGTGATGTACGTCGGCATCTGACCAGCAGGACCCTTCCTCGTCTCTATTAACTCCTCAAAGTCGTCGTTCCCTGTGCAAACAAAGCTGCTGGCAATGAACTGGCACAACCGCCCACAATCTCCACTTCCCAGCTCCAAAGGAATTCCCAAATTAAAAGGGTCTTCCGGAACAACAACACCTGCCACTGTAAGCTTCCATGTCAAATTACGAAAAACTGACAGGAACGCAATGGGACGGCCATCGGGACTCATCTTCATGATCTGTAGCGACTCGGTAGTAAACCAGGGCAACAAATCACATTTGTGCGCCTCTGCCTGGTAAGCTGCAAGATGGGAAGATATAGCTGCCGTGCAAGAAGCATTGCTGCACACATCACATTCTGCCGCAGTGAATGAGGCCAATGCAATATTGCAAGTAGCTGCCTTCATATTCTTCTTGCTGTACTTCAGCCACCACTGCCTCAACTTCACTTCACATAACTTGCAAATGTATTCAGGATGGACATCTGGATTATCATCACCCACTGCAATGCCGAACGCACGTTCAATCTGCCTAGAAAATTTCTCCTTCGGAATGGGATTTCGACCATCAACAATTGCGCGAGCTTCCCCACACAATCTACATGTACCTTGAATGCATCTGGAATGCCGATCCATAATAACTGCAGAAGTCTGTAGGAAAAAGAATTGGTATTTTTTAACATAATTTGGCAAAGAAATAAAGCTCTGTTTTGCTGTATAGCAAGTCTAATCATGGACCGCCATGGTCTAATGAATCCTCCCCAAAAAGCAAGTGCATATTTTTTTATTCAAACTGTAAAAGCACAGCAAAAAACTGTGTGACTTTGACGGCATCAGCCATTTTTTTCCTACGTCATCATTATTACTAACAAAATTAATTTCATGTCAGCATTTAACTGTCTAATTTGTTTTTATTTCTACAGGACATCTGCTTCAGGAATGGCTACATGTAATTTCTCTTCTTTTCTAGTACATTTTAGTACAATAAGTTATAAAATCCAATGTTTATATTTAAAATATTAACAGATATGGATTCATGATGTTGAACCTCCTACAGGCAAAGTCTCAAATCTTTCTCTTTATAATTTATCATAAATTTAAATCCATACAAGCCTGCTTGACCATGATTAAACTAGTCTGAAATGCATTAAATCATGCCTGGCAGCAGTTTAAGCAAC
The DNA here is from genome assembly GCA_963971285.1 of Astropecten irregularis. Lineage (NCBI taxonomy): Eukaryota > Metazoa > Echinodermata > Asteroidea > Paxillosida > Astropectinidae > Astropecten > Astropecten irregularis. Next base: position 36,527,499 of record OZ020244.1, on the reverse strand, counting down.
CGCTAGCTTAAATTTAAAAATGATAACCAAAAAATATGCTTTTACCGTATTCAATGATAAGTAGGCCTAGGCCTAAATTCATAATAAATTGTTTGTACAAATTGTGATTTTTTTTTGTAGGGTCTACTTGACATTACAAACATAATAATTAATATACTATAGCCAGCCCTACAGTAAGTACTAAGTAGTCTTTCATTTTGGGTTTAGTTTTCAACATATTTTAAACAACTAATTTGGCCATGGAGGAGATAAACGAACATGTTTCCAACCCCATGCCTTCTTGTGGAAAGAAAGCCACATCATCTTCGACATGCCAAACTCAAATTGACAAAATATACATGTTTTAAAAGCTTTCATAACTTTTGTGTAATAATTCGGAACGCAACCAAACGAACATCGAGACAAAGGAAATAAATGGCTTTGTCAAAAAACTAACTTTCGGTGGCAGGGCATCGCCGAAACACCCCTAAAACTCACAAAAAATATCACTCATAATTGCAGATATTTCATAATTCTTAAAACAACGAAATACATACAAACCTTCGAAAAAAAACTGCAAATTCGGCGATCAAAGTATCGTTAGAATCGGAAAAGTACGCTCTGTCGAATGAAACACATGCCACGTACATAGACCCGGTAGTTCTCTACTGCGCATGCGATTTTAACTTGTTCGTGCCCTGCTGACTTTACTCCAGTAATGACTGTACACGATGTGCGCAGTGAACGATGGGAAATAACCGGCAACAGGGATCGTGTACAGAGAGGCCTTATCGCGGTCGTAAATCAGTAGCGCCTGCGGGTGGTTCCATATTGGTTTAGTGCAGGCTAGCCAGGCTCGCTAATTGGCGATAATTGGGCAAGGATTTCGTTCTAACTCCTTCTATTTCTACCTCCATGATTGATTGTTGTTCCCAGGACAATGCAGGATAAATTTCTAAAGATTTTTTTTCAATAATCCCTTTGTATAAAAAAAACAGATAGGCCTGGGGGCTAAACCAGGCAGTAGGCCTATCAATATCATGTTACGTGGCAGTGCCAGTGGTAGGGCTGGAGCTGACTCAAAAATAGGAGATAAATTATCAACTAAATCAACAATGTCGTCATCAGATGTTTTTAAAAAAGAGTCAAAGAGTGTGAAGGCCGATGGTGGCGGTGTTGATGATAATCTTCCTTCTTCCAACATGGCGTCCACGTCGGCAGGAGGAGGCGATGGGAGATCCCTGTTTCAGAAGTTTGTGCAAATCGCGGCTGTGGTTGCCGCTTATTGGTAAGTTGGATTGCATTTGCTAGGGTATCCATGTAGCCGTTGTATCCATGCGATATACGTGGCGGATTCATTCATGCGGAGACAGTTCTGTGGGAATGGGTTGCGCAGACCATGGAGCATGCAATGCACTCATGAGTGACATGTCCACGAATTGGCCGAATCCTCTCTGTGACCTCCGGAATTAGGCCTCAGGCTACCCAGAGCTAGGGGCCTACCAAGTCTCGCGCATTTAGGGTCCGTCTCACGGTCTCACGCATGACACCCATATTTCTCACGCATCGGGACCCGACAAGGAAAACATTTAAAAAGTAGCATTAGGCCTATTTGCATTGTTTCCCTTTTGTTTTTCAAAAAAAAAAAGAGTGAAAAATGTCACTTAAGTATGCACCAGATCGCACCATTAAAGGCATTGCATACGTTTGGTAATGACTCTGAAAATTTATGGCAATAAAAACTTACTTGGTGAGAAGTACAGCTGCTTTGGATAGTATAATGCATATTGAGAAACGTTCAATTCGAAGTACCGCGGTTATGGGAAAATATGTCACTTTTTATCTCCAAAAATTATGAATCTGGGAAGCGTTATGGCAGTAACGCTTCTCAGCTATTGACTAACTGTTCTCTGGCGTGAAATAACCGCTCTAGTTTGTTGCCAAAATCTCAAAAACGCTACCACCTTTTGAATTGAAACTTTCACATGTTAGTTTTATGGTATATATATACAATTATATTGGTTTGAAACAGTAGGCTCAAATTACCAAACGTATGCAATCCCTTTAAGAGCTAAAAATTGAAAAAGCTCCCTACCATGGGAGGGGGAACACACCCCTCCCCACACTTTGTTGCTCTGCTCCCTCACTTTCGCGCATGTGCGCGCGCTGAGACGCCGCATCATGAAAATCTCACTCATGAAAAAATTTTGAACTTGGCATCTCTGGCTACCCGTTTTGGAAAGAATTCCACTGACGGCCATCACTTGTGCAAAAACCTATGGGACCAACAGGGCGTTTTGATCAAAATGGCTACCGCTGCATTCGAAGTGTATAGGCCTATTGTAGGTAGAAAACCCCTGAAAATCTCACTTTTTAGATAAGCTACACCAGTTTTCACTCCTGAGATTGAAGTTCATCATGACTTGCATCAAATAAGTTAACTCTTGGAGGAAATAACCCTGTTTCCGTCATGGCCGTCAGTGGAATTCTTTCCGCCTACTTTGCAAATTTGCAATAGATTTTTCGGGGATTGTGATATAAAGACTGTCCCAAAACTATAAACTAGGCCTATGCATTAAATCAATAAATGAAATTAAAAATAAATGTACATGCACAAGCAATGCTAGCTGTGATTGTTATGCTAAAAACTCAAACAACTTGTAATTTGTATTACATGTATATATTGATTTCACATTAAGTAGGATGTATTTTGCCTGAAACGGCATTCTTTCTGCAAAAGTTATTTTGCCGTTCCCTTTACTCTGATTGGCCAATTTGCAGTATTAGAATGTACCACTGGCAAAATTTAGAAAAAGAAGGCTGGCGTATTGTTAATTGGCCAATCAGAAGAACGAAGGTGCTGGCAAAATGTAACATTTATTATTTTTTATCATGAATGAAATTGATCTTTATTGGAATTTGATTTCAGGTTCATATCAATATCGCTGGTGTTCATCAACAAATACCTACTGAGCAGCCAAGATTTAAAGGTACTCACACACAGGGGGGCAGGGGCTATTTGAGTTTGGCTTTTTGGGGTGGAATACACTACTTGTACTTGTACTTATTCTAAATTGCACCATTGAGGTAATGTCTCGTGCCACCAGACTGATTGCGTCCATGGAGTCAGAGACTTTAAGTACTGACTATGTATGAACTAGGCCTCGTTTGAATGGTCAAAGAGGTCAAACTGAAAGAAAGAAAATCATGATCCAATCAGTTCCCTTGTCATTCAACATTTCCATTTACAGTCAACTGGTCAAAAATACTAGTCTATTGTCTTTCTTATTTCCAACTACATTTACCTGCAGTTACAACTTCACAGAAAACACAGCAAATTGTTGTTGGAAGAAGAAAATACATTGAATGCATATCAGGATCCGATTTCACTAACGCTTTGCGGTCATTGCTAAGCCCAAATCCATTGCTAAATGGAAAATTAGTATGCAAAGTAGCGATTGATTTTCCATTTAGCGGTGGATTTGGTTTTTTAGCGATGATCGCAAAGCATTAGTGAAATCGACCCCCGGTGCCTTGTGGAGACCAAAGATCTTTGGTGAAGACTTAGCACAATAGGTTGAATAGGCCTCGATGTCTCCACAGGCATGACAGGGAAACTCTATGATACTCTAAGGTGTATCATAGTTATACATGTAGGTCTCCACAAGGTTTTTACGGAACTGATATTTGGAATTACATGTAACTCATAAACTGATTTTCCAAAGTATACTTATCAGTCCCAAAATGAAGCATCTGTTTTAAGACATAAGACATAAGAAAACTTTATTGATCTCCAATGGGAGAAATTACTCTGCTCGCATAGTATACATGTAGTTAAAAATACAACAAACGTTCATGAAGTAATAAAAGGACATAATAATAAAATGCACATTAAACATTATACAAGGATAATGTTATAACATTATATCCCCTATAATATTATTATAAGGGATGTTCGGTAGAAATTTCAACCCAGGAAAGTGATTCTGGTTCAAATGGGAGCAATTTCAATTCTGCTCTTCGAAGAATGTTCACTAGTACACAAGAACAAAGACATGCCTCCACAAGGATACAAATTTCAGTATGTGTGTTCAGAAATGAATTCAAAAACAGACCCGTGCAAGTTCATTATGTTCTGTTGATGGAAAATAACATTATGTGTGGTACAGTATATACCCTTCTGCAGCAGTTTTTTGGAATGGATTCTCAATGTCATAATTTTAACTTCACAATACTACGTCATTGAAAGCAATATGCATTGTTTTTCCCTTTTGATTAAAACTGTCTAACAATGTCTAATTATGAATTATTTTTGATCTGTTGTTTTTTCTTCAACAGCTGAATGCTCCACTGTTTGTGACTTTTTACCAATGTCTTGTGACGGTCACACTGTGTACACTGCTGGGCATCCTGGGATCAATAGCGCCCTCTGTTGTCAGCTTTCCTGCCCTGAAGTTTGATTACAAGATAACAAGAGAGGTAATATAATGTAATGCAAAGCTGAGCCTGTATCCGAAACCAGTTGCCTAGAGCTAGGTCTTGGTCTGGGCGCATTGCAAATGCATTAGAACATACTGACGTAGCCATAGCTGTGGAAACCGGTTTTTGAAACGGCATAAATTTGAGCCTTATTACCCTAACCCTCTGCACCTACCATACAAGACAAGGGCTGCTTACCACACATTACCAATGTCTCTACATGGGAATCTGGATCATAAATCATGCATTACCACTCAAACCATACTGTGATGTATTGTGGTACTCATGTTACCATACTTACCACAGGAAAACCATGTGTGGTAAATTGTTGTATGCAGGAGGGTTAGGGTTAAATATATATCTGCCTTTAATTTGAAAACAATTTTTTGTGCTTTTTTGCTAAAGATACAAGTCAATATCTTTTCAGAGAAGACAGTCACACAATTTTCCCAATGGTTGTGGATACCCTGCTTAGTGCTTACCAACTGTGCTCTTCAACTTTATAGACCGATGCGATGACACGATATACCATCCACAATTACTGCAGTGTCCCCGTCTGCATTTTGTCCGGCAACAAATGAATTTACGCTCCACCGCACTCTATATTGCAGGGTGTAGGTCCCCTGATTAGGGGATGTACACCCTGCAATGTAGACACCCTGATTAGGGGATGTACACCCTGCAGTATAGAGTCGGGCGGAGCATAAATTCTTTTGTTACCAGACAAAAGGGGGCGGGGACACCGCAGTAATGGTGAATGGTATGTCGTGCTGTCAGATCGTTCGATAGCTTTCATATCCATTGAAATTTTTGACACAATTATTTTTGTACAAAAATTTGTCCCCGATACACTAATTATCATCCTTCATCAATACTTGCTTTGTTCCGTCCACAGGTGTTGCCATTGTCTGTTGTCTTTGTGGGAATGATTACAATGAACAACCTATGCTTGAAGTATGTAGGTGTAGCATTCTACAATGTCGGCCGCTCACTTACTACAGTGTTCAATGTGGTGAGTAGTCAGGGTGAATGGCGCCCTCTTTGTTCATTTTGGCCATCACATTTGTTTTAGTTTGACATTGCAAATGATGGGCCAAATGATGTTGAACACTTGAAAGATGGAATTGTATACAAAGTTGTCCCATTGGAAAATGATAGTTTTGAGAGCAAACAACTTATAATTACTGCATTTTATCAAAAAATTATCATTCCTTTAAAGAAACAATACCTTTAGACCAGGGGTGGGCAACCTTTATGAATCAATGGGCCAGAAACGAGGAATGGAAAATTTGGCCGGCCACACTATGGTCAACAATGCACTTTCAATTTCAAACATTCAGTAACGAAGATTTACTTAGAGGGCAATCCCACTTAGGAACACAACCTGACAACTACTGAGAGGTGTTAGTTTCAGGTATACAATGACCACATGTGCATTTAGGCACATCACAAGCGCCAGCAATATCACTCCGCATTTGCGCTTAAAATAGCACATCGGATCTCAGGCAAATGACATTGCAACCATGCAAACGTGTGGTATGTCCGCGTGCATGCATGGTTTACACTACGTGCGTGAGTCAATGTTTGTCTGACATCCAGGGACTCGTGTGACGTCATTAGTGCGGAGCGCTATTAATAGGGAACTCGGAGCTAGCTCGTTCTTTGTGTTTATACCGTACCGCGCTGTGTGAAGCACATACCAATTTCTTTTTCTTACTGGATGCGTCTCGCAGGCCGCATAGAAATCAATGGCGGGCCACATGCGGCCCGCGGGCCGTAGGTTGCCCACCCCTGCTTTAGACCTTATTGAAATGTGGGTTATAGACCTTTCTTTTGTTTACAAACAATGGCTGCTGGTTGGCATGGGCGGCCAAATCTTGCAAATCATTTCGTCTTCTCTACAGACGGCGTGACCAATTTCAACATTCATACAAACTTTCCATAGCTGCTAAGCGAATATTTGTGCTAAGCAGCTCTATGAAATTGGCCCTAGGTTCACAAATGCCATGATTGATTCATTTTTTTCTATCAATTTGTTTGCAGACTGTTTAAGTGCTATTGTGGTTTTCCCTCCTATCTTGCTGTAGATATTGTCGTACGTCTTTCTGAAGCAGACCACATCCCTGAAGGCCATTATCTGCTGTTCCATCATCGTTTTAGGATTTCTCCTCGGTGTCAATCAAGAGGACAGTGCAGGTGAGGAAGTCAATGTCTCGTCAGATTGTCTCTGAGCCTCTTAGCCAGGCTTTGATCCAGAAAGATCCAACAGGAATTAGAATCTGCTTGGAGTTTAGTAATGTAGGAGGGCCTGACATTTCAATCCTAGCAGGATCTACCTCCGTTAGGAGGGCCTGATGTTTTGATCCTAGAAGGATCTTTCTTTGTTAAGAGTGCCTTACGTTTCGATCCAAAAAGGATTGTTTTCTGTTAGGAGGGCCTGACGTTTCGATCCTAGCAGGATCTTTTTCTGTTTTCAGGAGGGCCTGACATTTCGATCCAAGCAGGCCCTCCTGACTCCAAGCATTTTACATATTTCAGGTCAATATTTTGGTTGATGAGCAGTTTGCAGCAGTTAATTACTTGCTGGAATTAGAATCTGTTGGATCCTGTAAAATGTTGGTAATGCACAGACAGATCTGTGGTTTTCCTGTTTGTAGCAGTCTTTGGTGATGTGTAGTCTTTTCGAGGTGATGACCTTCGTTCGAGATGAGATACATGTACTGTGCTGCATTTGGTGCATGGTACCCTGACTTCTTTTGTGTTTGTGTTCCCATTGCAGGTGTGCTGTCCTACACTGGGGTCATCTACGGCATCCTCGCCAGTCTCTGCGTGAGCCTGAACGCCATCTTCACCAAGAAGGTCCTTCCGTGTGTGGAGAACAACATTTGGCGTCTGATGTTCTACAACAACATCAACGCCGTGCTGCTGTTTGTGCCGCTCTTGTTCATCACCGGGGAGGTGACGGAGATCCAGAACTTTCCAAACATCGTCAAGCCCAGCTTCTGGCTGATCATGACGATAAGCGGACTGTTCGGGTTCTCCATCGGCTACATCACCGGCCTGCAGATCAAAGTGACCAGCCCACTGACCCACAACATCAGCGGCACGGCCAAGGCCTGTGCACAGACCATCCTGGCCGTCACCTACTATCAGGATGTGAAGACCGCCCTCTGGTGGCTGAGCAATGCCATGGTGCTGGGCGGCTCGGGGTTGTACAGCCACGTACGGCGGCAAGAGATGACCAAAGAATATGCGGAGAATGCGCGTGCCCAGGAAGAGGAGAAGAAGTCTCATAACGGCAAGATGTCTTCAGGAGTCTAGAGGTCCTAAGTCCCTTGCACCTCAACACATCAGCAGCAATGTGCACTGAATGGATGAAGCTCATTCCTGAGACATTCTCCACCCTTGTGTTGATACAAATTTGACAATGGGCAGTATTTTTTCCCACAGCCAAATTGTCCGGGGTGCGTCCTTTTTATAGTCAAATTCTTTCTTGACATAGCATGTTACGATTAACATCACGCCCCTCACTCAGTCTTTAGAACTGCAGTCATTAAACATACTAGAGCATCTTCTGAAATGATGGTTAATATTAATTGGTTGAGGGTTGACAGGCTAGCAAATATGCAGTCATCAGTGCATTTGTAGCTCATAGAGAGTGGCACATGACCTGGGGCCAATTTCATAAAGCTGCTTAAGCACCAAAATTTGCTTGAGCACCAAAAAACCTCAAGTGGTAAATAAAATCAGTCACTCTCCTAAGGACGCACAGAGCACATTGTTTGGAACGTCGAGATAATACCAACGGTTCTTCTCAGAACCACACACTCTCACAGAAGAGATTACATGGTGTCACCGCAAACCTACCTTCTTTTAAATTCAGTATGCCAGCCAAAACCTCTTGTGAATGTTATGCTCAGCAAACAATGGCCGAATAACAGCCAAAAGCAGTCAACATCACGTGAACATTTGGTTGGTAATCCTGCTTGATCAAGGAAGACTTTTCATGCTGTTTTGGGCTTAAGCAGCTCTAAAAATTGGCCCCAGGTTTTGACCAGTGAAATTACTCGGTCTCACATTGTGACATAAACGAGTTTAGACTGTCATGACTGCATACTGTACTTGTACATTCAGCACGTCTGCCATCAGAATACACACGTTAAGAAACTGTGCTCTGAGCAGATTGCACAACTCACCAGAAAGAAATTGGTTTGGCTCACAGGAGTCACAGTCCAATGTAATTGCAGATATCTGAAGTATCTGTACTTCAGAATTATTTGGGAAAAATACTTAATTTGTTATAATTGTTCAGTGGTTTCTACTTAGGTTATATTATATTTTTTGTTTAGCCTCTCGAGTTGCGCACCCGTTGTAAATTCACAATTGACAAGCAATACTTCACTCATTACATTGGCTGAAGCAGTACAAATGAATATACATGTAAGTGAATAAGCAATACACAAGATGCACAATATTTTTACCACCATGATAGGGCACTGCACACTTTGTGCACAGGTACTTACCAGTCAACAACTGTGTTGACCAGCGATACTTTGTAGAATATCCATCATTTTCCGGTACCATACTTGGTGGCGCTACATGCAAAAATTTTTAAAACCAAACAATATTTGTGTACCCACACACTTCTCTCCGAAATGCAATACAATATTTACATAGCGCCTTTTCAATATAAAGTTACAAAGTGCTTTTAGATGTATAATCATATAACACACATAAATAATAAAACAATGATTCAAGAAATACATGTATGTTCACCTACATGTACAGACAATACAACTTAAAAAAAAAAAGAGAGATTTGAGGGACTTATCAAAAATACAGAGAGATTTGAGAGTTAGGCCGTGTCACAATTCTGTGGCTGCGGCTGCAAATAACACACAAGTCTATGAAAACGGCTGCAGTCACTGACTAGTGGCTGCCATGTAGGTGCGTGTGTAATTTGCAGCCACAGCCACAGATTTGAGACACGATCTTTATTAGTACTGAGGGGGCAGGCAGTTCCCGGGATCTACGTGTAAGATCTTAAAATGGTTGTACTGTATGTCTATCTCTGCATTTTGTTTTGTTTTGGTTTTGGGTTTTTTTAAGGAGAGAGGAATAGTTTATATTTCTTTATATTTTTTAATAAATTTATTATAACATTCCACACGTTTTCCAGTTGTCATGTTTGTACATGTTTGCACGTAAGCTGACTAAGGGGCTGATTATGAAATAATTTTTGGAAGAATTAGTTTAATGAATGTGTAAGATGTAATGTAGATACAACAAGTTAAGAACTTTTTGTAGTATTTTGATAGTTTTCATCCTTAATTCCAAGAAAACGTACCAAAAATGTGTTTGGGTTTTATTCATGTTATTTTGGTTGGAAGTGGATACAAGTTTATTTATTTCTTAGGTCTAAATATTTAAGAGTTTACATGAATTTCTACATTCGTGTGTCTGTAGCAAGTTGGTTGACTTCAAAGAATAAGTTTTTTTGGAAAGCTATTGTAAAAATCTGGATCATTCATCGATCTTTAGACTAAATACTAGTAGTAAATACAAGTGTTAGTTGGATCTACAGTATGTACATGTATAAAGGGCTTTTCCAGGATTGAAGAGTCCCATATACCTGTACATCATATACACTGTATTTTCTTAACAGTATTTTCTTTCATATTGGACACTATTCAGTGAATGTTGGGATCGTTTGTATTATTTTGTGCAGCACCAGGGTCCTAATATTGTTGAGTATGTTTTCTTAAAGTTTATTATTTTTTACAGGAAGGATTATATTCACAAAGTTGCTTTCGTCAATCTACATGTATGTTCACTCTGCTTTTGTGAGTGTATTAAAATTGTAAAGGTAGGATACATGTACCTCACAAAAGCTGTTTAGGTGTAAGGATTAACATGTAGATCTATGTAGTTTCCAATTATTTGCTGATTTAACTACTTTCAGTTAATAGTATGGTTTCGTACCCAGGGCAAAATGTGGTGGTCGCCATGACATGTGACACTTGGGGTGCGCATAACATTATTCAAAGCGTGTAATCTGTACTATGCATATCATGCGCTAGATGGCAAAGAATGGTGGCGCAGGAGGGACATCGCACATCACAAATATCTGGGTACATATTTATGACGTTTGATACATCGTACATTACAAATTCACAAATATCTGCGCATATTTTGTGATGTGCGATGTTTGCACATCACAAATAACTGTGCACATAATGTCATATGTCATGGCGGCCACAACAATGCGTAATGACACTATACATGAAGGTAATAGATAACGAGATGTTAAATGTTTGAGGAAAAATAACTTATCGTTACAACGACTTATACTAGCCTTGTATGATGAATTGCTTTTTATAGTACAGACGGAGATTTTGTTCAAAATGCTCTGATTTGAAGCAGAAACGTCAATGTGCAATCAGTTTTACAAAAGGATATGAGATGGTACATGTGTACCTTAAGTTTGGGGGACACGTGTATTAGAAATCTTGGCCCAACATGTGTGAACATGTTGAATGACCCCCAATGGTCTTAAAAAAACAAAATGTCTGCCAGTCAGTTTATTAATCTGCATTATGCATATTGGTAGATTATTCCTTATACATGTAAATGTAGGGCCTACAAAATAACTTAAATGTTGGACTAATAAGTAACTAGTACAAGTATTCAAGAATTCAAATTTATATTTTTTATAGTTACATACATGTATGTATTATGTAAAAATAGAGTTTTTGGGTATGACATATATATTAAAGTTTAGGCATGTACATGTACTTGTAATATAGGGCCTGTTTGTTTAATGCACAGGATCACAAAAATTGCGGATCCGGATCCCATTTTAGCGTACCCTGCATAGGAGGTGGATCCCTAAATATTGGATCCTTTGCATTAAACAAACAGGCCCATAGTTAAGGGCAAATATGGCTGATAATAAGAACAATGAAATAAAATATGGTGCTGATGCCTTGTTCATTTCATTTTCATGAAAGGTTGAGGGTTGTTCGTTTCAGAAATTTGTAGCAGTTTTTTTGAAGAAACAATGAATATACTTCATAAACCAAATTTAAACCTGTTACTGGGGCGTGTTTTGGTGGTCTGAAGCATGAATATGTTTCTGCATTGGTTATTGCTTCTGCGCCAATGACACCAGTGGTTCAACCGAACCGAGGGAATGGATTGACTTACGGTCGGTCATTGTCGGTCCAACATGGTTGAAGGGTAAGCAGAAGTGTTTTCCCCACACAGGTCTGACTCCTTCCGCAATGTCCTGTGTATGACGCCATTTTTGTTTACATTTTGCATAAGCGTTTTGGCGCCCACCCCCCAACTGTGTTTCTGTTCATCAAGAATGACATCAGGAACACTTTCCATCATGTTCGCCAAAATACGCTGATGATTTACTGGCCTTTACTCACTACTTTCCCACAGTGCACTGCTTATGCACTTTTAAGTGCTGAATATTCAGTGCTCTTAGCTCCATGGAAGATTCTGTAACGGTGGCAAGAACAGGCCAAAGTTAAGCAGTGTCCAATCCAACATGTACATTTTATGGATGGAAAGCCAACAGTTCCATGTAATGCACTGAAGTAATGAAGCCATAAACCATACTCATGAAAGCACACACGAGTCTCAATGCGCTGTACTGAGAAATGAATAGGAACTAAGTCTAGCACTTGAGACACTGATTTCACCATACATACATGACATACCGGAATTTGTATATCCCTGTGGAGACATATGGCTTTGTTCTCATGTACGACATGTAAATGAACACTCTCTGAAGAGCGAAATTGAAATCGTTCCCATTTGAACCAGAATCACTTTCTAGTGAATTCAAATTTCTAGCAAAATACTTCTCTTTGCAATGGATAAGTATAGTATTGTGGAGAACTAACCATACACCTTGAGAATTTCCCTGTGTACGTGATCCTATTATGATTATCCTCAGTCCCCACAAGGCACCATGCATGCAGATGTATATACGTCACATGTTTCCGATTGATGCAGACCTCACCTTGGCGTAGCATAAAAGCTTTTTTCTTTCTCAAAGAGTATCTGCCCTGAAAAGAAAGGCTAAAGAAAAACCTTTAAAAAAAATTAGGCTCAGTAAGGTCGGCCAAAATTAATTCTTCATTCATTTTGAAGTTCATGGAAACAAGCTTTGTTCCTTATTATTATGATGTCCCTCGTTCACTGTCAAAAGCCACCCAATATAAACACCCATTTCAATGATTAATTCTGGTGCACATTTGGTTGCAATTGGTTTATTTCCATATACATGTATCCATTCCACAGTCTGGTGAGATTGGGCTTGGATACATACAAGCAAGCAATAATCTGTAAATATATTAATTTGTACAAATTATATGTTTTTCATTTACAATAAAAACAAATCACTCAAGCAAAAAACACACATGACAACTGTTCAATAAAATGTTTCACTAAAATCTTGAGACTTCCTTTTGGAGCCATAAGTAACTTTTTCCAAACTAGTGACCTTTTCAAAACGGGTGACCCATCCATCAGAACCAGTGACCCTCAACACAAACTACTGTATCGATAGTGACCTTGTACACATAGAATGAATACTGAGTTTACTGACATAGAAATTGGAACCAGTGAATTTCTACAAATAACCAGTGACCCTCTTCACAGAACCAGTGAACACTTGAGAACCAATGACCATCAACTGAGAACAAATATCCCTCAATTAAAAACCTGAGATCCTCATCTGAGAACCAGCGACCCTCAACTGAGAACCAGAGATCCTCAACTGAGAACCAGTGATCCTCAACTGAGAACCAGCGACCCTCAACTGAGAACCAGCAACCCTCAACTGAGAACCAGTGACCCTCATCTGAGAACCAGCGACCCTCAACTGAGAACCAGCAACCCTCAACTGAGAACCAGTGACCCTCATCTGAGAACCAGCGACCCTCAACTGAGAACCAGCAACCCTCAACTGAGAACCAGAGATCCTCAACTGAGGACCAGCAACCCTCATCTGAGAACCAGTGACCCTCAACTGAGAACCATAGATCCTCAACTGAGAACCAGAGATCCTCAACTGAGGACCAGCAACCCTCATCTGAGAACCAGTGACCCTCAACTGAGAACCATAGATCCTCAACTGAGAACCAGAGATCCTCAACTGAGAACCAGCGACCCTCAACTGAGAACCAGAGATCCTCAACTGAGGACCAGCAACCCTCATCTGAGAACCAGCGACCCTCAACTAATCACAGATCATAATTAACCACAAGCCACGAAAACCAGAGATTCCATGAAACAAACACCAGAGACAGTGACCTCTTAAAAGATCCAATTAACCTCTCATAAGAATGACCATTGGCCCTCCAACTGTGGGGCCAAAGACTTTCTTAGAACAAAGCAGTAACACTTGTTAATAACTAAGACCCTACTACAGTGTGTTACCCAAGTTAAACAGAGCCTTCCTTAAAAAATCTGGTGGTTTCGCTTCAGCGATTCTATGGCATAATAATATACGGTAATCATTTCAACTTGTCCTGGCATTAAGTAAATCCTTGCACTGTTTGTTTTTACTACTTGGCTTGCAGAATTTCAATGGGTCACTTAAACTCACAAATTTCAATCATAGCATATTCTATCAGAAAAAATCACAATAATGTTCTTAATATAAAACTGCATATTCAGAGAAAACTCTTTCATCAGGAAAACTGCTCAACAGTGCTTAATTTGATCTTTTCTGTGGCAATTCACATAATCAATTATTTCGATTCAATTTTGTTAATCTCGTCTTTGCTTCTCATCATAAAATGGTCAGATATCAAGACAACAAAACTTGAAGTGCTAAAATAAACATCAACTTTTACTGGTAATGTCACAATTGAAACATAAATAAAAATGCAAATGCAGCAATTAAAGGTAACTTCATACTTTAGTTTTTTGTTGCCAAAGAAATGTCTATTCATGGGCATAAATATCAAGACAGATAAAGTAACAGATAACTGTGAAAGTTCCAGTCCCATATGGTGCCAAATTTATGAGAAAACAGTGAAAAATGCTCACGGTATTTTCAAATCTTTTCACAGGAGTTTTGATAACTCTGAGATCAAAACTATTTTTCGTCTTTGGATTTACTCTTTTCTGGATTAATACAGCATTCTAGGTAGAAACATTTCAACAGTATGTTTCTACCATCACCATCTTCATACCCTGTAAGTTATACGTAAATCTGTGAAGATTTTTGTTTTGGTATGCTACCAAAGTATGATGTTACCTTCAAATGATGCAAAATTAATGAAATAAAAGAATTAATATTTTAGTAACAGCAGCCTACATTTATTATATAATATTCCTGTAAATATCTGTTGAATAAATAAATATATTAAAACATAAATACTTTGAACAAGCCAACACAAATCTATACGCACAGGATTAGCTGAATAAAACAACCATTTACAAAACCAAATGCAGAGTTGTTAAAAATTAAAACAATACAAAATTCCTAAATGTTATAGCAGTGTAGTTGATGTATTTAATCAATGCATAATCAATGTATTAAAAGGTATGTTGCTCAAAATGGCGGCAATTTGTCGTACCTTAAATCATACGTTGTGATTGGTCAATTTGTCAAGGGGCGTGGCCTACCGGATAAATGTGTTATAAGCAAATGCAACAGATTTCATGCTGTCCGACAAAATAAAAACATCCTTAATAATAAAGAAATGCTTTATCGGTGAGCAACTTTCTTATACTTTTAACAGGTACAGAAAAAATGGGTACATTTTTGTTGTTGAAACTGTGGCCTTATTTTCCTCAAAAGGCAACTTGGATAGTACATAAAAAGTCGATAAAAACCCGTATAAATTCACTGTGTATCGATCATGCAAAGATATAATTCTAAAATAGATTCACTACCACTGCACAATTACAATTAGAAACAAGAAGTGTATTCAACCACTTGTGGTACTGCAACATGCAGTGTCATGGGCAGTGGCGTCGCCAAGGGGGTGCCAGGGGGGGCACGTGCCCCCCCTGGAAAACCTCGTGCCCCCCCGCGTGCCCCCCCATTTGAGATTTGGGTTAATGAAAAAAAATATAATATATATAATTGTAGTGCCCCCCAAACAATTGCTAGTGCCCCCTTGTGCCCCCCCCCCCCCCCCCCCGACTCAAAAGTCTGGTGACGCCACTGGTCATGGGTTAGGCTTTAGGGCCTTTACAAAATGAGGATTAAGGCTAGGCTTGGGGTTTATTTTGCTGCCGCTATTTTGTGTCCTAAACGAAATGAAGGGCTTGAGATACGTGATGAAGCTGGAGCCTTTCTTCGGCTTCGTCATGTGGCCCAATACCTTGGTTTCGTTTCGGGGCCTAATGGCGGTAGCAAAATAAGTCCCAAGCCTAGCCTCAAGCCTGGTTTCATAAAGGCCCATAGGGTGACATTAAACTTAGGTGGAGAAGTGATGGGTACCAGTAACAAGCAACAAGCAATAAACATTGTTCGCAGTTTTGACTGGTAACCTGTGCTTAGAAAGTGCTTGGAAACTCTTATATAAATGAACAAAAGGATATAGTGCCATGAAACGGGTGCAAAGGTGGTACAATTAGGTTCAAACTAAATTCCATTCACCAAAATAAAAACACACCACAAACAGAGAGAATCACTGGAAATTTAAATATTGCTTTTTAGTTGTTAGTTGGGATACGATTTTGGTTCATGCTGATTTGGAGAGCATTAATTTTCACAAGTTTCCTTGTTTATTTGGTTGTTTCTTCTCGCCAAACTCGTTTAAGTTCACACCCTTTTGACAAGGCACTTCATTTATGAATTTTTGAAATATTTTTTAATTTATTCAACAATCCTTGTGCACCTTAAGCACAGCAGACGAATTCACACTGAAAATGTGTGTATGGTCCCAGGCTGGACTGTTGCTATGGTGAAGTCCCATTTTCTTGAGGAACGGCAGCTAGTGGATTGGCTACGTTGAATCAAAAAGCAATCTTTTTCCATTCAAGTCATTGGCCAATTAAATTGATTGAAACAATAATTTACCACGAACATAAAAATTATGAGCAGTCGGACAAAATGTAACGGAGAGATTTTGCAGCATCATGGATACCAATATTACAGAAAGGCTGCGTTCGAGCGGTTACTCCCGGTAACACGAGTGTGATGCGCGCGCAATACTCTCCGGTGCAGGAGTATACTCCCCAATGCTGGAGAGTATATTCTCGCTGACCCGAGTGTATGTCGTACTCCGGCCGTTCGAGCGCTCAGGAGTATACTCGTGTTAACACGTGTAGCTCGCTCGAACGCAGCCTGAATGAATACATACGTCACGATATGTCATCACTAATGGAAAACTTTTGAGACGTTGGCGTCAACAGACTGAAGTATTGGTACATCCATGATGCTGCATTACCTCTCTATTGAAATGACTACCGGTATTCACCAAAAAACGGTGATATTATACAAATATCACAGGGTTTGAGGGTGGACAGTCGATTGTAGCTCCCGAGGTGTTGGAAGTTGACAAACAAATTAACTTCCAACACCCAGGGAAGCTAGAATCGACTGTCCACCTGAAACAAACCATGTGATATTTGTTTTACTATATTATACCTCATAAATATTCACAATTTTGTCGGGATCGGTATCAGTAAGTGCAGCAAAATGTTTGTGTTCGTGAGCCGCCACTGTTTTCATGTAGGTCGAGGCGCGCTGCAAACCTTTCCTAGAATGCACAGTGAGATGTTCCATGCGCAGTGAGATGTTACATGTGTAACAGTTCCTTCGGAGATTCCCCGGCCTACTCGCTGGTGATCAGCAAATACATGTTTATCCACTGGCACGTGATGGTGAATTGACCAATTGGGATTCGGCTATAGGTCATGAATATTTATGAGGTATAGTAAAAAGAAAAAGAAAATTTCATCACATTTGATGTTGACTTGCATCTTGTGTTCAACGTAGCCAATCTCCTTGCAAGTTATAAAGCTATGTAGTCATACCATCAACAGCAGAAGACCTATTTCATTATTTCACACAATTTTTGTATTCAAAAAATGGCTGATTATTTAAGTACTAAAGCACCATATCAAGAGTAGTGTTATTCACAAATACAAACTGATTACAATAGAAGAAAAAAGAAATAACTACACATAACACATAATTTTTTTTATATTAATATTTCTGATTACAGGTTAAAAAGTGGTCTTATGTAATTTACAGTAAGGCGTCATTGTTGCTATGATTTCTCATTGCAGGGCTAGATTTCACCAAACACTAAGACTAATCTTAAGATGAGTTGCTAGTATGACATCTGACAACTGATTTGTGTTATGACGTCACACTTTTGCTTAGCAATAAAGATTGATTCACATTTAAGATGAATCTTAGTGCTTTGTGAAAACGACCCAGGGGTCGATTTCACCAAACTCATCATAACTTTACTATCGATCGTAGGATTTATGTTGCATTGCAGCCCTACATGGGATATGAAGGGTTATCCTTTGTAACTCGAGTTACGATCGATCGCAGGGTTTTGTGAAATCGACTCCTGTATACGTAAAGGTGTCCTTTAAAGGCATAAAATGTTTGCTATTTTCCTAGTGCATTGCTGTGTGCTGGCTAGGGTGGGATTGGAACCCACGACCTGCTGCTAACACTATTGACTTATTACCGTTGGCAGTGCCAAATTTCAGTAAGAGACTGATGCTATCTAGCTTACTGGTCCACTTGATCCATGTAAAACGTTTGCACTTGCACTCGTACAAAAGTAGTCATGCTAGTTAGCAGGAGGTCATGGGTTCGAATCCCACCAACGCACTGTTCATTCGGCACTTTGGACTATTAAATGAATGCCAGAAATATCATCATATTTCCTTTGTGTACATTTTTGGTCTGGTGGGTATTCCACACCAATAAAGACAGGAGGAGAGAGGTAGTTCTGAAAGAATGGTGTGTTTGAATTCAAATTATCTTTGTTTCCATATTTTTAGGAGAAACTTTCCTTTGTTCTCATGTACTGACCAATGGTCAGTACATGAGAACAAAGGAAAGTTTCTCCTAAAAATAAGTGACCAAATGGACATTGGAACTTCAAACCATTGGTGTTTGAACTGTCAACTGTATCCATTTTTTTATGATGGAATTTGGACTGAATATCCCTTGAATTAATTAAACTTAAATTTGCGACATGTTGAAAATAAAGGCACATTGGAAATGTTTCATTTTGGCCTACTTTTCCATGAGAACATGTATGTGGATGTGTGCGAGTCAACATAACGTCTTGGGATCCTGCATTATGTGGCAAACATCCATTGTCCTGCACTTCACAGTGTACCTGTACAGAATAGCTAAACATCCAATTCTTCCAAATCTACTTCTCTCCACAAATGAGTTACTTACTTGGTGTGCAAGAAACCATTATTGTTCTGGGTGCCTTCCAGCGCACAAAGACTCTAATTATATCATCTTGTATAGGTGCTGCAAAAGTGTGATTTGTTTTTTAAGTGCACAGCCAATTTTGGAGATGACGCTTTCAAATTCTCACTTAAACCTTCAAGGATGGTATAGTAGACTCCTTGCTGTGTATACTGGTTGGTAGTGGACCACTATTGCTTCTTCAAGGTATTAAGAATCATCGGGCATCGACGTTGCCCAGGTTCATCAGAGCCACTTCCAGCGTGAACGCGGTTGTGGTTGGGACTTGTCTGAAGGCACTTCTATCTCCTCAACACTACATGGACAAAAGCATGGAAGAGATTATTCAGCTACAGTTTTTGATGAGATAAAAACCTAACTGTGGGCATTTCCACGGTTTGGTGTCTTTTTTGTAATGCAAGTTACCTCTTTTATTTCACATATTTGCATGATTTTAGGAATCTTAAGTGGTATATACTTACTGATTCCAATTTCTAAATTGGAGTCCTTTTTAAGAATGTTTGATCAAGATTTAAGTCAAAGCCACTCAACATGTAACGTATTAAGTTACCGTGGAATTGCCCAACTGACAAAACAAAATAATGGGGAAAAAAAATGAAAAGAATTATGGGATTACAAAAGGGTTTCTAAATTAAATTTGTAAGCAGAAGATTTCGTTCTTATAACATTCTGTGCTTTTTTGGTTTTTGTCTTCTTTTTGCATAGTGATTTTCTTACCATTTTTTTTGTTGGTAGAAGATTCAAAGAAAGTTCAACATTAAGTTTTTTTGTCATTTTACTTTTTACTTTTTTATATGACAGCATGATACCTAATGGTAATCAACACAATCTGGATGTGTAAGTGGACGAAGCTTATGTATTAAGCTGATGTCCATTCATGCTTTCAGGTTTCAAGTCAGGTAAAAATGTCAGTTCCAGTCTTTTAAAATGTGCTGCAAGTATCATAGAGGGATTTCACATTAGGAACGCCTGCACATTTCTGCATCAATAACGAGGCTCTCTGTGCTGAACAGTTGACACAGTACAGCCTGCATGCGTGTTTACACGAACATTACACTCTCAGAACAGGTACGAGTTGCCATGCGTACGAGTTAACCTGCTGCGCTCTATAGCAAACCGTGAAAGTGTATTGTGTACACATGTACACGCACCAGCGCACACTGTGATTCGTTTTTGCGAAGCTGACACAGACAGCCTCGTTTTCGAACACAGAAGTGCGCAGATCAATTCTTAATGTGTGGTATCAGGATACCTCTATATCATTCCGAAAATTCTGACAACTTTCTTGAGTTTAGAATGTAACATGAATTTAAATTCCATTCCATGACAATGAGTTCAGTTTCTGATATCTGACTTAATCAGAGCCCAATTTCATGGAATCAGTTTATACCGGAAGCAAAAATTCTTTGTTTATGATAGCAGACTTTTTTGCTTAAGGTTTCACGAGAGAGTTTCTTTCTCGCTACGCTGCAAGGACTTTCTGCAGAATACACATGACAGTGCGTTAACTGAGAAAAAAGCAAGGTTAGCCTAGAAATTCTTCGCTAACCGATCAAGCACCGAAAGTCTTGCTTACGGATTCCATGAAATCGATTCCATGAGTTGCAGTGCCTGTACGCATACAAATTAACAGATTCCAAGCAATTGGGCCCTGTATGGCCAAGAACTATGATGTTAGGATATTGTTTCTGTTAGTTACTGCATTAGTAAACATGCCAATTAGTAATTTGAGTACAATTAAGTACCATTATTAATCTGAAAATAGAGAAAAATATACTTAGCGTTCCGAGTTTGGCACAAAAGGAATTATGCAGAGTTCATGTGAATGCAATGGGTTATTATGACCAAAATGAACTGGACAAAGGAAACACTTAACAATCACAACAAAAATCATAAACAGATGACACAAATGACTGACAAACATATTAACACAGACGCACATATGGATAAATATACATATTTAAGGCCGACTATATTTGAAGTCGTTACGGATGGGTGATTATTTCATTAGTGAACCATCACAGCTACTCAACGGTATTTAACTTGATAAATTGTTCCTTCTGTTTTTTGTAAGTAATTAAGGCCAAATTATTTTTGATTAAAAAAATATGTCAAATCAAATTATATTATAACAATTCCCAAATGATTTTTAGTTAACATGGTTAAGGAGATGTAGGTATGATTATGTAAAAATGTGTCGTCAATAGTGATACTGCCTTGAATTTGCCTAAAAGCTAGTGAATGTGAAATTTAATGACAATTTCCATATAAAATAATGGCAAAGTGCATTGCAGTTATAATAAATGGGTGTGGTGACAATTGTTGGGTGTGGTAACTATATGAGATGGGTTTTAATAATTCACCACGCCCGGTTAACAACTGAGGAAAGGTAGTTATCATTGATGGGCGTGGTAATTACTATAAAATTGAGTTGGTAATAATTCAGGGTGTGGTCAAAATCTTTTGTCTAGCAAATGCTTCTGGCTGCAGATACTTGAAAGGGGTCACATACCGCATGTCAATATTTTGTGTGAAGCTTAACTAACGTCGCATATGGATACAGTGGAATGCCGAAATAACGAACACCGCTATACTGAACATTTGGTTAATTATACCGAACATAATCCTTGGCTCTCAATTTTTGTGTACAATGTTTAGGCCTGCTGAACAATGATAACAAACAACCACTCTAACAAACAATTTCTGTACATCCTGGCATGTTCGTTCACTATAATTGTAATGGATTTTCGCAAGCATTAGAGCACGTCCGGTTCAATTTGTGCAAAACTGCTCGTTGCAAATCTATGACAATAATATGGTTCATATTTCACTTGGCATTGCAGTTAATGCAATATGTGCCCAGCTGGCAGGACTAGAGGTTATTCATTGGATTGGCATGTACAGTGATTACTACCTTAATATTGCAATGGCCTGGACTAGCAATGGGTGGGACTTATCCGAATATTAATGGTATGAGACTTGTCATATTGGAATGATATGCCTGATATTATGATCAGTACTTGTTATTGTGAGTGTGACAATGTGACAATGTGACACAGAATTATATTATATGGGTGTGACTTGACAATGATACTATAATCTATGCCAATGGGGGTGACGTGATACTAAACATGCTAAAGGTGTGAGTTTATTTATGACTTTACAATGGTAGTGACTTGTCTATGGTGAAACTTGGGGCCTGTTTGTTTAACGCAAAGGATCCAAAATTTACGGATCCACGTCCTATGCAGGGCACACTAAATTGGGATCCGGATCAGTAGAATCCGCGATCCAGTGCATTAATCAAACAGGCCCTTGATATTATGGTGTGACATGACCCAACATGGTTTTACGTGTATTATTGGTATGACTAAATCAGTAAATGCATGTGACTATACATTATGAGTGTGAACTAATTATTATATGAGTCAGACAAAACATTTGTATTAATGAACTGGACTTTAAACAATGACGTGAATAAAATTATGTGTCTGACATATTATGGGTGGAGTTTGAATCATGGGGTGTGGCCTAACAATTAAAGGTGTATCAAGTCCGAGTATGAGGCTGCAATCATGGGTACAGTTTGCTGTCATGGGTGAGGTTGGCTATTATGGGTGTGACTGGATATTATGGCTGTGGCTGGCAATTATAGGTGTGGTTGGCTATTATGGGTGTGGCTGGCTAGCTATTATGGGTGTGGCTGGCTATTATAGGTGTGGCTGGCTATTATAGGTGTGGCTGGCTATTATAGGTGTGGTTGACTATTATGGATGTGGCTGGCTATTATGGGAGTGGCTGGGTATTATAGGTGTGGTTGGCTATAATGGGTGTGGTTGGCATTTATAGGTGTGGCCTAATATCTAAGGTGTATTAAGTATGAGGCTGCCATTATGGGCGCTGCTTGTTGTAACCATGGTTACGGGTGGGGTTGACTGTTATGGGTGTGGCCGGATATTATGGGTGTGGTTAATTTGGTTGGTGTTTAACTGACTAGAAGTCTTGTGTGCATACCTGGATGTGCTGAATTGTAGGGACTGGAACCCATACTACGCGGCTTTCGGTTCTTCAACAAACAAAAATTTACACACAAATAACATAATCATTACAAAGTTATATACAAAAGACACTGTAAAAAAACGAACAAACATAACACTGAAACAAAAGAGAATTTTTTAAAGTGGCACAAACAAGAAAGTAACGTTCAAAATAAATCTTATTTCTCAAGACATGCAATGGTCGTGTAGACCTATGTTGCACTACACTGAATTTCTGCTCATTCTAAATTTGTAACATACATTTGTGTACACTTTACATCGCTTTCTGTGAAAATTTATGTTTGTGTGTTACGCTGGTTATTGAAAACTGTGTATTTGTTTGTAACTTTTTCTTGGGAAATACATGTAGGGGCCGAGTTAATTTCAGGCTAACGAATCTTATGGAATTGGAGAACACTTCACTTTTCTAAACTTCAGACTGTTGGAGATGCAACCTACAAACATCACAAATTAAAATTGGCTGGTTACCTGTCTGAAGCAGTTATACGTCATATAAAGATTTGGCTGGTAACCACAATTGTACATTTTTCCCACTCAGCATGAATCAGGCTTCATTGTAATGTGAATCAAATACCATGAAAACTAGCCTTTTTTTCAGCCGGAGTAGTAAAGTTTGGTAGATTTTGCCAAATTAAACGAGAATTGTGTGACAAATTCCAGCTCTATATAAATTTGATGTACCGGCGCCGCGATCATTGATTACATATGTGCTGTTTATCTTCCTGTATCACTATGGGGACAATAACTGGGGAATGTACTCTTTTTATGAACAAATGAATTTGAGAAATAGACATTTGTTAGGCAAATTTGTGTTAGGTATTTCTATTTGCATAAGTGAACAGATTTCCTATGATTAGTCTAGACCTTACATTTTGTACCTCTTAAGTGGTCCCCCCCCCCAAAAAAAAATCATGTTTGTGTACATTTTTGTAACATTAAACTAGTTTTTTGCTTACTGTCAAATTCAATTTCATTTCCCCCAATTCACTCATTTGGTTTTTTTTAGCAAGAAACAGGAATGAAAAATTATCTAACTAGTGAAATTATGAGATAGGAGGGCCTGACGTTTCGATCCTAGCAAGATATTTCTCAAAAGCTAAATAACAAGAAGACAAGAACATAGCATAAAGAACGATACACATATGCTCTTGTCCTCCTGTCAATTAGCTTGACTTGAGAAAGATCCTGCTAGGATCAAAACGTCAGGCCCTCCTAACTCTAAGCATTTTATATATTTCAGGTCATTATTTTGGTTGATGAGCAGTTTGCAGTAGTTTTTTACGTTACTTGTATTTTTTGTGTGAAAAAAGGAAAAGTCAGAAGACACACCTGAAGAATCACTAGGACAAAAGTTGACACGTTTGAGGTCACTGAGTGAGGAATATAAGCACCAACCTGGATTGTTGTTGGCTTGGTTCGTTTGGCTTTTTATCCGTCAATTTGGAAAACATGGATGCAACCTTGAAGAAAAATAAACTTATTCAAATCCTCCATTTCTTTTTTTAAATTGTGTATATCCCACATATCTAAATCTACAATTTGAGAGAAACCATTTACCCTGGGAATAAAACCACTTTTCAGAGAAACATTTGAAATTTTGAAGCAGGCATGCAACTCAGACTTACAAAAAAGAAGAAGAGGAAATTCCAATCTTTACAAGATTTTGTGCAGTGTTTTTCTATTTTCAATGGTATGAGCGTGATGAGAAAAAACGTGGAAATCAGCTGATCGGAGAAAAAGTTGCATGCCTGTTGAAGGAATATAGGTGGTATGTGTAATTCTAAATCTACATGTAGAATGTGATTGAAATTGGTAGGCCTAGAATATACGGTGCAATTGATTCAGAGATGTACAGAAAGATTGTGAAAAATAGTGTAATAGGCTGAAGTAGGAAAAAAGGACAACCTACAATCATGACAATGTGTACAGAAACCAAATACCCCACAAATCAATCCGAGAACTGTGTAAAAACAATTTATCAAAATGGAATTCATCAAAAAGATGTACTTGTATCAGGAAACCTGAACTTTGATGCCATGTTATCAACCCAGTTATGAACATTTTCATGTACTGCATGTGCCATGTGTAGAAATTCAATGCTAGTTTATTCAAATATTTTCATTTTGGGTTTCAAAGGTTGTGAATTCTCAGTCAAAGTTATGTGCAGAAAAGAAAAATCTCTTCTTGTTTTCATTGTATCTGGATCTGGTCCTATTCAGCAGCTTATAGAAATTCTATCTATCAGCATAATATGCTCACAGCATATAGGGGGCAAAGTGACACACCTCTGACCCACCCAAACCTACATGTAGGCCTACCCAAGCAGGTTAGCAGGTGTCTGATCTCATTCCTGTTAAATCAATGGCTGTATCATATGTACATGTAATTCATAAAATCAAACCTCACTTTGAGAAACTCCAATATTACTGAATATTTTCCTCCAGCCTGCTTTCAGTTTCCCAAAAAATGTTGCAGAATGTTGTCATTTTGGCTGTTTTAGGGGTTTTTGGTGTTCTGTTCCAACTTCTGACAGAAAGACTTGAAAGAGTGATAGAAAGTGTTCAGTGTACATGTACGTAATGTACAGTATATGAAGCTGATACAGTACAAATCAAATGTGTCAAAAAAAAAAAACATTCAAAAGAACTAGATGCAAGGGAAATTTGGAACCCAAATAAAATTCATGCAAATTATAACTCGAAAAATGTCAGTAAACGACCGTACATGTAGTTGTAATCATGACAAATGCATGCAGTCCATGTACATGTAGAGTACGAAAGTAATCATGCCATGCAGTAGTGTACAATGATGTACAAACAAAATATTTACTCTTCCAGTAAGGACAAATAACTACTTTATTGATGAGAAACTGATCGAGTTACGGCAATCAAGCCAATTTCATTGGCAGACATATTGTATACAGCTATTCAAAAATGATACTGCAGACTTTCACAAGGCAAATCATAATCACAAGGGAAAGAAAATACATTGCGCATAAAAAAATCACAATATGGACAAGAAACAAAAACCATTGTTGGTCACATGTACATAGTACGTCAAGTATTAGCTGCATGCATATTATGTATCTAGCTGCACACTGACTGAAACAAAAGACAAATTATAATCATTATCTGGAAAATGGCGGGGAATGTTCTGTTAAAACTAAAACCACTTAAGTGCCCATCCAGTCAAAATTCCAGGAAAGACGACCATTTCCAGAGAGGCGTATTTTACGTTTAAAAGGAAATTATACAAAAACCAAAGACGTTTTTTAACATCTTCATGGAGAAGGAGTACTTCGCTGTAATTGATTTTGACTGGACAAGGGACTCATGGCCGGGGATTGGATTCAAGCTAAAGCAATATACAGGGAGGGAGGTATGTGTACACATTCGACATGCAGTCATGGCAGTCATATCCAAATTATTGTCAGATGTTTGTTAGAATGTACTATGTTATTAATACACAATGGTCAACGGAAAGAAAAGGCTGGCAAAAATTAATCTGAAAGGAAGGAAACCAAATTGTTAATGAAGAAATGCGGAGACCATTCCCATGCGCAGTCAGATTCCCTGTTACGGAAAAAAGGAAAGGAATGGAACGTTCCAAATTCACATACAAACTATGGTCGGTGGGACTGTGCCATTTGGGGTAACGGGGGGGAGGATTTCAGACATCCTGCCCGTGGTATCCCTTGGGTACACTGCTGCTGACAATACGTGAGGTGGTGTGTGTGGCGTAAGATGAGGAACTGGATGAGGTCCGTCTTATTGGTTCCCTCGGCGGCGATCTCACTGGTTCCCAGCCTGAGCCTGGTTCCTTAGACCTATCTCTTGTTGCGTCCCTTGGCGAATCTCGGGCAGTTTCTCGGTGGGAATCCCTCTTAAACTGTTTTGAAATTGCATCAATTTTCCATAATTTATTGAATGCACAAGAAAGATTAGATTTTGTTAAAAAGTGAACGAGAACAAGTTAAATAAGCTAGCAACTATAAAGGCCTTTTCACACA
Source organism: Astropecten irregularis (assembly GCA_963971285.1). Taxonomy (NCBI): domain Eukaryota; kingdom Metazoa; phylum Echinodermata; class Asteroidea; order Paxillosida; family Astropectinidae; genus Astropecten; species Astropecten irregularis. The sequence continues at coordinate 36,500,522 of OZ020244.1, read as the reverse complement.
ATGCTAAACAAAATTGAAGTTTTGAAGTTTCTCACGCTTGAGAAATTTCTCAAGGATTCACCAGGGATGTCGGTCACTCTCATTCTCAAAGATATTGGTGTCCTTTCACACGATAACACTTTCGTAAGATTTCTCAAGCATTAGAAAAACTCGCTAGACTTGCAATTTTTTTCAGCATCGTTGTGAAAAGGGCTTTAGACTGCCAAACAAGTAATGAATGAGAAAAAGGTACATGTATGCCCCTTGAGGGTACACAGATGAACAATATCGGCAAAAATAAGGTCAGTGGTTGTACATGTAACACACCTGAAACTGAAAAACTAATCCAGCCATTTTAAATGAAGACTTCACAGTATACAATAATATTGCCAATCCATTGTGAGTCTAGGCAATGCAGCAATTTGTATTGTATTTCAGACACCCGAAGCAATTCCATTTTGGTCACCACAAAAAAGTGTAAAATACACAACAATGACCCAGCTTCTGTTCACAGTCTATAGGCACAATTCTGTAGAAGTACTGGTACATGTAGGTTTATAAATACAGCCATTTGGAGTCATTACGGTACCCCCAAAGAGACGGCAGTATTAATTCAAATGAAGTTGATGTTCAAATCTGCTCAAATACATGCAAGTTAGAATTCAGTTGAAAGTATGACCAGCTTTCTCAATTCCATAACATTCTTATGCAGCAGTTCAACTCAAACCAATTGAGCTGACAAATTGGAAATATAAACTAGTGCCAAATCAAGTCTGCAGAGTGCAGATATATGTTAGCCTTGGATTTTTTTAAAATCAATTTTAATGATTTTAAATGAATAAACTGTCACAAACCAACATGACCAATGGAAGTCAGAATTGGAAAGGAAAAGATATGGTCTGTCATTTTCTTTTGGAGTTTGTGTTTCAAGTTGAAACAGTTTTTCCTTAAAGACTCTTATGTTTTGAGCGGCGTGAAATCACAATTGACTCACCTAAAGAATGTGTACTGGGATAAAGAAATTCAACTTTGATTTATGGAAACTGAACGTGGTATCAAATAATTTCTGTCCAGGCGTCATTTTGCAAGGAAAACGTGGTGTGTGCTTATTAAACAGGAAAACTCATTTCATTTAAAACAGTCCATTCTATGGCTGTTTAACTGTTAAATAATGGAGCAACAGTGCATGAAGGCAAACCAATCCTTACATTTTTCCAATGCATTTGTGGTTATAACCAAATATCAATGTGATACATGAACATTTCTAAATCTGCGCTTCAAACATTTATTTTTAAACATGTTAAAAGGTATTTTTCTTAATATTTTTACTTCACTTAATGTAACGGTTTTTTTTTTTGTTCTGTAGTGGTGTAAATTGTTTCTTATAGTTGTAGACGTTTTGTGAATTTGTAATGGTTTAAATAGGGTTTTTAATTCTACTGTGTTTTTAGATTTTGTTATGTAAAACACTTCCCAAAATTATTATTATTATTATTACTAGGCTGCGTCCTATTTAACTGATAGTTAATAGTTGGATGGAATTATCCCAGTTTATAATTCCCTCCATATTATCCACAGAAAAAAGGACACATTTTAAATCAGGAATTTCTTTGACACATCCACAATTCTTTAAAAATCTGTTCTCACTATTTCACCAATCACACGAGGGACTGCAAAAAAATAGCCTAGATTTCAAAGCAATCCATTATAACGCATGTGATTAGCCTAAATTCTTATTTACTAGGTAGTTCTTACACATGGAATGCCATTTTTGAGGAAGCCATTTATATCGTTAATCGATTTTGGCAGCGCTCGATAGCGAGGGCAACATGCATGAACGCTGCATTGCAGACTAGGCATTCTCAAATCTGTCAATTATTATGGACTTGTGCTGCTGACAGTCAGATCTCCGTATAGGCAATCAATACATATCTTCTGCACATTGAACCTCAGGGAAACATCAGTCTGTTCACTATGGAGAACTGACTGGTGAGGTTATTGAGCATGTAGTGGAGTCTGGGAACAAGATTAACCCCAAACTTGAAAGTGAAGGTCATTATGAGAATGCAAGGTCTGAAAAAGGTTTGAAGATTCTGAAATGATCTATGTACCATAAAATTGGGTTTAAATAAATGTTGAGTTTGTTTCGCAACGAAAAATGATAGACAAATATTCTAAACCCCCCCCCCCAAACAAAAACAAAAACCTCCTCAGTCTATAAGTCAAATGGTAACTGTGTTGCTAACTAGCTGATTTGTTGACGCAAAAACTTATTTGGCGGTGCATTGAAACACACCTCTACATGTAACTTGCTTGATATTTCTTTTGCTAAGATCTACTCTTAAATTGCTGGGTTTTTAGGCAAACCCATAAGTGTGGACACTTGCTAGGACTCCGTTGCCCCCGCCAAACATGTTGGATTCGGGGACACTGTTACGGTTAGAGGCTCATGATTGATACTGTGCAGCTGTTTTCATCAATTCTAAGTGCGTATGCGATACAGTGCCACGCTTGGTGACCTAACGCACAGCCGAAACCACTTCGGCCGTGAGTTGCTTCCGGAAAGCGGGGGCATTCGATAATGGGCGGTCCCATAGGTCATTTAAAAAGATAAGCCGTCTTCAAACTGACCCCCGATAATCGGGACCTAAAGTCTGAACGCAGGGTAAATCTTCTTGTACGTCTACTGGGTCCTCAGCCATGCAAATCCTCAGATCTTATTATACGGTTTGTTTCACCTGCATTCTCCCATGGCTTGGCAATTTTCTTGTTCGTTACTAAAGATGACCTTCATATTCACAGCACATGTGGTCAGTTACAGTGTACGTGTTTGTTCTCAGATATATCTGCATACTAACTGCACATTATTTCAAATACCCATGATATACATGCTCATTAGAATTAAACAGTGGCAAGCGGCTTCTGCGTTTTCAAAGTTGAAGACTGCTTGATTAACCAAGCATGACTGATTCAGGCAGCGCATGCAGCCACACATATCTCTAGAGATATAGGTTCGCCTTTAATAATATGTACCGCGGAGTAAGTCTTTGCGTCTGGCATAGACAGGCTGTGTGCCAGATAACAAGGAAGGACTTACTGTATATCTGCTCATGTTGATGACTTTCAAGAGTAATAACCAAGGATGGGTACTTAGGGAGACATTCCCATAGGGTCATGCACAGACTTTTCTTTATATTCCTAAACATCCTCCAAACCAGTGAACTTTAAATTGACATGTTCTTATTGAGAGCATTCTCTATCTTCTATTAAAATATGGACAAAAAATAAATCTTTAAAAGGTAGCTGTCTCCCTAATTTCTGATGTCACCAAAATGTTCACTTTCAAACGCTAACATGTATGTCTCCCATTTGTAATTATATGCCATAGGACACCAAGGTATACATGTACTGTAGGCCTACGGCTTTCAACTTCCAAATCCTAGTTGTTTGAAAAAAATTACTGTTAATTTATGCAGTTCTGGCAAGTCCTTTGATACTTTAAGGTAATTTCATACAAAATTTAGGTTTTTGTCAAAGGAATGCAGATTCATCATGTTCATGGTCAAAAATATCAAGAAAGATGCTGGGGGGGGGGGGGTTACAGTAACAGTCATCTGTTCAATTCCCAGTCCCATACTGTGCCGTGCACTTTTTTTTAGGAAACAGTGAACAAAGCCCACAGTATTTTTTAATCTTTTCACTGTTATTTTTGATCTTCCGAAGATCAAATTGTTTTTTGGCCATTTGTTTTGATCTTTTATGGATAAACACATCATTTCAGGCAGAAAAATGTTACAGTATGTTTCTACCATCACCATCTTTATACCCTGTAAGTTTAATATAGGTAAATCTGTGGATATTTCAATATGCTAACAAAGTATGATACATGTAGTACCTTTAACAGGCCAAGATCTAGCCAAATGATACATATGTACGTACACAATTGTACATCCTCCATTTTCATAATGGCCAGTTTTATGAGATAATCTCAAGTGTTTAATGGGACATTTGTAAGAGTGCCAGGGCACAGCTAGGCACTGACCAGGTGCACTTAAGCAGTGACCATTGGGGCAATGAGGTAATTATCAGGGGCGCCAAAGTATGACCTAGGGCCATCATATGCACCATTTGCCCACATTGCCTGAGCAATGAAGTTCATATGCCCTCACAATTGCTCAGGCATCATATGGCTTCAGCAGAGTGGTTTTCAGTTTAATAGAATGGTCAGTCACATAGGCAGGGCCTCCAATGGGGGAGAGGGGGGGCTAGCCATGTACACACGTACATGTACTCTAAAACATTGCCATAGATACAAGGTTGCATTTGTCTTGGGGAAAGGGACCCATAATTGAAAGATGACTGATTTGCATTTTATAGCAAGGAAGTCTTTTTTGACTGGTTTCCACCAACCGACATTACCTTTTCTGACTATACATGTATGTGTGTACTTCAATAACTAGTACAAATGCATGCAGCACTAATAATTTTGATTAATAACAATTGTACACTTCGTGGGCTTATGTCAGCGTTTTACATTGTCATTATATGTTGATGAAGTTCAGCAACACAACATCCCGTGACTTTGATCACCTTTTTTTTCTTATCTGTATCCACCATGATGAACAAGTAACCCTTTCCGTTCTATTAAAGTTCACAATGTCATGCTGTAATTTGAGTGTATTTTCGTCTTTCAAACCTAGCAAAAACGGTCAGCTTTGACAATATAAGCCTCAATGATATGAGATGCCTTAGTGTTTGTGGCCAATTTCTTTTTAACTGGATGCTTTATGGTTCAGAAACACATTGAGGTTTCAAGCCAATATAAACATGTCCGACTACAATTTGTAAGGTTGCTGGTTCCAATCATCTGAAAATGTCAAGATCAGACACCAGGCCGGATTTCACTTCAGCCAACCTGTTTAATCTTCAAGTTCTCAGATGGAGCATAAATCTTTCATCTCACCCTGGATAGGACAAGCTGGAAATTAATCAGAAATGCCCATCCCTGAGGCTTAAAGGTATATACTATCCTACTTTGGTAAAAAACCAAAACAGACATTTCCACAGATTTACTCATAACTTAGGGGCCGTCCATAAAGTACGTACGCACGAAGGGGGGGAGGGGGGGTTGTTACCGATGCGTACGCCATGCGTACAGGGGGGAGGGGGGTTAAGGCCAATGCGTACCGTACGCAAACGAAAAATTTGCATAGCATTATCGCGCGAAAAGAGAGGTAAAAAACGTGAAAAAGCACCGGGATTGTTTTGTTTTTTTTCCCTTTTTTTCTTATTCAACATGATAAAAAATAGTAAAATCCATCTGTAAATGTATAAAAACCTGTTAAACTTTAGTCATTCATTTCAGAATTTGAAAGTGACGTCCCAATTACGGTACCGGCCCGGATTACGGTGACATTTTAATGATGCTAAAGCAAGGGACCACGAGAAGTGAAAAACCTAATGTGGAATGCGTATGCGTACAGGGGGGGAGGGGGGGTTGGGACCAATGCGTACGCCATGCGTACAGAGGGGGAGGGGGGGTCAAATAAGTCGGCATTTCGTGCGTACGTACTTTATGGACGGCCCCTTACAGGGTATGAATTAGATGGTGACAGTACAAACATACATTTAAAATATTTCTGCTTGAAAATCTGTATTTATCCAGAAAAAGAGTAAAACCAATGACCAAAAACAATTTTACCGTGGACATTTTTCACTGTTTTCTCAAAAAGTTGGCACTTTATGTGACTGGAATTTTCACGGATGACAGTAACTGCATCTTTATTGATATTTATGCCCATGAATCTGCATTTTTTTTACAACGACCAAAGTATGATATTACCTTCAATAATACAGTACTTCAGTTGGGAGGGGGAAGTTGAGAGGGAAAGAAGGGGAGGGGAAATAGGTCAATGGACGGGAGGGAAGGGGAATATTGTTAACACCTGTGGGTGGAGGAAGGGGGTGTAACTGGTTACATGTGGGATGGAAATGTGTCTGATGAAGTGCATACATGTACATACTATATGTGTATTTATTAAACTCTTCTAAGATACACTGTCAGTGCTTTTGTAAGAGAGATATGTTAAAGATTCAAAATGGCCTCAAATGGTAGTAGCGAAATAAGTGCCTAGCCTCAAGCCTGGTTTCATAAAGGTCCTTACACTTCTGTAAAGCATCTGATGAACCAAGATTTCCCATGGTGACTGTTTGCACTGTTTATGAACTGTTGAGTCCATTTTCTGTCTCAAACTCAATAGATTTTTTTAGGCCTTGCAAATCCTACATGCTGCCTTTAAATCAATTAATTTAAATACTCGGATAAATTTATTTATTTACTTTACCATATTATTTCAACTGCTTGTGTCAACTTTGGGCAAGAACATGATTTAGAGCAGAATTCAGAATCTCAAGTACTGCATAAGCCCAATACGTTCAATTTTTGTTCCCGGAATTTGTGTGGTGAGAACTGACCAATATTAATGACCTACAAGTAGTGGTTCCATGCTCACAGCATAATATGCATATTCATATCCAATCTTCTATCATCTGATCATGCTCAATATGCAAACCAAGACAAACACAACATTCAAATTATAAATCATTCAAATTTATGCAAACAAGATGCAAATATTTTTCTCAAAAATTGCGCAAAATTTACAAATCTTCTGCAAATTAAAAATGCAAGGAATGTTAGCCTCACAATTGTATAATGTATGGAAAAGCGCAAACCAAACAGTACACAGCGCATCTGTTGTTCAAACAAAGTGGTCACTTCAGGTCAGTGAGGTTTCAGCCAGAAGGAATGGTGTACATCTGGACTTACATTAATTACCACATTATAGTGTTATATGCTGTTCAGGACACTGTCTCTGTTTCAACTACAAATTCCACTAGAAGATATTGTACAAAAGCCTACTTGGTCACTTTGCACATTGTATAAACCATTCCCAAAATGGATATAAAGCAAACTTGTGTGGTTTGTTTCAGTTTGAAGGGTTGCGTCTTGAGAAAGATTTTAGGCTCAGTTGGTAAGAGTGCCGCTACGGTTTTCCGGAGGTCGCTGGATCAAATCCCGCTCCACTAAATTTTTCTTTGATCACTCTACAATGACTTAAAATTAACCAATCAGTTTCCCTTGTGGTTACTTGATGTTTGGTCTTATTCTTTTGGTATCAATACTTTATCAATAATGAGTAAAGCATAATTGAGAAAATTGAGAGCTTATAAAACAGACTGAAGATTACATGTTGCCATTGCAAAATCACCACCACTGAGGTATATTAAACATACATACAGTAGTAGTGACAGATCTCAATGAAGAGACAAACTGTAAATGGTAACTTGTCAATCAATCATTTGTGCCAAATTTGAGATGAACATGTCCTTGAAAATGGAACATTCCAAGTGCTAACATTTTGGACAGATTCAAACGCATGCTGCAACAAATAGCACACACCTCAGCTACTGAGAAAAAAACTAGCATCACAAAAAATTGTCAGCAAACCCCACATTTATAAAATGTGTTCACATCACCGGTTTGCAGATTACATCATGTACTTTTTTCAAACTTTTACAGATGTTTGAGATGAATAAAAAGGTGAGGAGTTAGTTTTAAATGAGGTGGAATGATGTTAAACAGATGTAAGTTATTAAATATGAATGTGTATATTAGGATGTGTGACTACCTGTTATCAAAATGTGCAGAATAAAAAATATGGTTCCCATTGACATTATGAAGCAAGGGGGACATTAATTAAAACAATTTAAAGTATCCCTGCCTAGCAACATTGGCAACACGCTTTAGGCTTACTGGACATGCAGGCCCATATTTTCAACTGTGTTGCTTTAATAAATCGGGCGATTCACAAGAGTGCCCCTCCAAGAGATTGCAATGCGTTGGCCAATCACATTTAATGGAATTTGTTGACACATCTGGACAGGGTTGACCGATTCCATGCATTGTGATTGGCCAACGCATTGCAAAACTCTTGGAGGCGCACTATTGTGAATCGCCCAAGACGCCCATATTGACAGAATGTTTTAGAGATCAATTATGGTTGAAAGGTAATAACTGTTTGCATTTCATTACACAAAGTTGTACAAATGCATTAAATTCTTATAATTATGTCAATGATGACCAATCTTTTTGAATAAATATCGTTGCAATTTTGGCATTTGTTTTCAACGATTAAGTTATCAGAAGTATTTTTATTCTGTCATGTCTGTGCATAAGTGAACGTAATTATTGTTAAATGAATATTTTGAGGACAAAGTGGCACATTATGATGCTCAACCAAGATGCAATTAGCTCCCTCTATTGACAGATATCTGACATAATTATTTCTAATTAGCACAGCGTCTCAATTTGCTGTAAGTTGGTTCCACTTCCAGCTTCAGACATTATGTGGTTTATTATCAGAGTTTCAACCAGCCTCCCCTCAGACACCAGTGTCTACTGCACTTCTGGTCCCAAGTGATGTCACACTTACAGAGGATGACAGTGCAATTTCATTTGCATTTCCGGTCTTAACCTTGGTGTCTAGTCTCCTTCATCCAATCACACATTCTAGTCTGATGACCAAATGGAAGTGCCTCTTGCATTAGGCAAGCAAGTGACCTCACCCATGAACTTGTAATTTACTGCACGGAGCTCAGACATATAAACAGTCCATGCTGTATAATGCTATTGATCAGTGAGATTGCGGGAGGCAGGTGGTTCATTTAAATCCTATATCACCCAATGTTGTTGGAAGGTAGACCAACTTGTAAGTCAATCACTGATGGTGTTGTATGTATAATGTGTCAATGGCTTGGTGTGATAGCAATCAGATGAGGGTTTTTCCTGCCCACATACAGACATACATGTAGAGGAATCGTAGTGCAGATACATACTCGCTGATGCCTAACTGGTACGTCGTGTACCTTTGACAGCATTTCATTTCATTTCTTTGACAGACCGTCCATGCACACTGCACATGTTCAAATGCACTTGCATAAATTCTGAGGACAATTCACGGTTTGAAGTTGTTTCAGCTGTGTGTTAGGTCACTGATCGTGTAGCTTGAAAACATGCTGCACAAAATCAAGTACAAGCCTGATCTACCCACAAAACTGTCCCAGACAACGAACATGTTTGACAGGGACAACGGTACAAGTCCCGGCAAGCGCCCACACTATGAGTTATTTGCAAGGAAAAGTCCTAGTCTGAATGCATTGTTTAAGATTTTTGGAGGATTAACACATTTTGAAATTGATATGTACACCCATGTACATGTCCATGTAATTTGTGCTGAACATGCTGAAATGGTTGAAAGACTTTCTTGGTTCATGTACAGTGCACTGTTGCTTACAAGTCAATGAGCTGTGCTTGATACTGAAAAGTCTGTAGACAGAAACTACATGAATAAATGGAAACGACATGACTAACAATCACTGCATCATCAGAATCATTTAATTACAATTCAAATATATCGGTAAAATGCATCGAAATATGGCAACAACAGATGATAGTCTGTTTCAGCAAAGATCAATGCCCTGTACAAAAATGCCCAATCTTTCTTCTCACTCACGGATCCACACTGAGATCGATTCCAAAATTATCTCCCACATTTGTACCTCCTTATATCACAGTGACAACGCTCAGAAATTAGAACCATTCAAATCATATGACTGAAGGAAGGAAAATATTTTCATTCTGACTTCCTAAATGAGGAATAAGTGTATTTTCTCCATGATTCGGGCCAAAGGAATGGGAATTTTTCTCCAATACCTTGTCCAAACTGTAGTCAATGAGTGGGCACACTCTACATCTTTGTTTTGCAAACAAGTAAGCACATACATGTAGCTCCAACTCTATGGGCAGTTGAGCCACAACGTTCCTAATACTTTTGCACATTAAGTCTGAATAATATCTGGTACACAGACTTCTTTCATTGCATTATAAACACCCCGGTTTGAATTTCCCAGACTAAGACACTGTTGCTATATCATGTGATGTGGCGGAAGCTTTTGCGTAGGAATACTCATCTCTGGAATGGACTGGTTCCTTTGTGCTGTTCTTATCCATTGTGAACTGTGCATTATTGATGTAAGACGTCTGTTATGTAACCAACCTAAAGCTTGCACCGCATCACTTGATGGAGCAACAGTGTCTTTAGTCTGGTCTGGGAAATTAAAACTGGGGTATTTATGTGCAATGTAAGAAGTCTGTGTACTGTACCAGATACTTATTCAGATCTAATGTGCAAAAGGCTTATTTCGCTAATGTCCTGGACCTCGGACCAGGACCAAGTTGGGCCAACAAGCCACATACGTTGTACAAAGTTAAAGTGCCTGGGATCTACAGTCCTGTGCCCTTCAAAATCCTAGCATAAGTGGATGGGTTTTGGTGGATGGGTTTTGGTGGATATGCATGGGATGGCTAGGATCATGTACAGTAAACCAAAATTGTATTACATCTAAATGTATGAGTGGATATGGAAATAGGTACAAAAGGAAATGATTCATTATCTACAATTGTACATTTGTTGTTAAATGGCCATTTTTTCCAAGCACTGGGCTACAAATTTGTACAAGTAGCAAAGCCTAGCAACAGATACAAATATGTATAATAAAATTGCAAATTTCACAAGTCAACAAACTCATGTATACATACATGTACATACATGTACACTCACTACATTTTGCACACAACACCGCGGTAAAAGAAATCTCTACAGACACAAACATTCATTTACTAAATTTGGATTCTGATAAATATTGACTATATCTTGGGGCTTTTACATGTACATGAAGTTGCAAATTCAATTAATTATAGGCTGCACATGTACTGTATTGAAATAACAAACATACAATTTATATTATTGGATCACGTAAAATGGAATCTGAATGATTTAAGTCTAATTAACCTGAAATTTATACATGTACTGAGATATTTATGACATCATATTTATTCATCATTAAAGGTATGAAATGTATTTAATTAATATTAATAATTTAGAAGTTTTTCAGGAAATGCTACTATTGTACATGTACAGTACATATCCTGTACTGTCCGAGTGTATGCATTGAAATCTGAAATATAACAAAATACTAGATATTTTCAAACAGCTCGCTGTGGTCCAACATGTAGTATATGAAACTAATAATTATTATCAATATTATTGAATTGGGAGGAAACTTTCAATCTGTAATTATGTATATAATTTGGTTGACTACAGCGTTGGCAATACTGGCCAAGATTCCATTTAAAGCTTCAGCCGCAATCAATATAAGAATGTATGTGAACTATGCAGATGTACATTATAATATTAAATATTTATATTTGATACTAAAATTGAGTTGCGCAAGCTTATAAATTAGATTTACTGGATTACATCCGATATTTAATAAATACAGCATTTTCTAGATTTGGTTTTCTTATTACTTTAAACTGCACTATCCTGTGGCTAAAAATCAATATGTCTTAATTTTCTCTCGAGCTTGAAGGGCAAGTCAGCTTGATTTCATGTACATGTACAGTATATGGTCAAGGTGCACATGTGTATGTATTCATGACTTAACTATAGTAAATGTATACGTACATCAGTGTTGTAGGTCTCGAGACCGGTCTCGGTCTCGGTCTCGGTCTCGAGACCACTTTTTCCTGGTCTCGGTCTCGGTCTTGGTCTCGCCACCCTGTGGTCTCGGTCTTGGTCTCGGTCTCGTCCCCATGTGGTCTCGGAATTTTGCTGGTCTCGGCTTCGAGACCAACAAAATTGTACACTAATGTGAACTTGCACTCACTGTGCAAAAAATTACATTGGCTCGACTACTACAGGCACATGTCAGCACTGTAGAGTAGTATTTCTGTTATCATGAATGTACAGTATATGGTACCACCTTGGTTTTTTTCTGTCAGTGCACAAACTGCACATATGCCAATACTTATCATGTAAACCTGCATGCTTATTTCATGTCTGGGAACAAGATAGCAAAATGCTAGGTATCTCAAAGAGGTAGCAGAGCTTGCACCAGACATTGGCCACCATACAATTTTGACAGGACATGGAGAAGAAACCTTGAACTACTGCAACTGGCATGAGTCTTGTCAGTGCCAGCAATCTTCTGCCAGAGTTGAAAGAATTCTTTTTCAACTGGAGTGGGATTATCATGACGCCATATCAGGCACAATTGTCTTCTGATACAATGACGATTCTGTGAAGTTCTTGAAGTGTCATGAGGGTTAATTAACTTTCTTAATTAGTAATGTTTAATAGGTCTACAAGGAAGCTATCATAATTTCAAATAAAAAGTTGCATCTTCCTTTGTTGTACATGATACATGTAGGCCTACATGTATTTGGAACTGGTTTTTTTTTTTAAATTCTTTTATTGCATTTAATTGCACAAGGTCTCGAGGTCTCGGTCTCGGTCTCGGGGTCTCAGGTCTCGGTCTCGAGACATCAGGTCTTGGTCTTGGTCTCGGTCTCGGTCTCGGTCTCGAACCATCAGGTCTCGGTCTCGGTCTTGGTCTCGGACTTCCAGGTCTCGACTACAACACTGACGTACATGTACATATGTACATTGTAAGTCATGTAAGTATGTGAACATGTAAATACATGTACTTCACATGTAGGCCTACATGTTTGTAGAAACATCAAAAGTTAATGATCCTATTGCACAATTTATTTGATGGTTATTGTTGTCCTTCCTTATGCCCCCTACATGTACCAGTATTCAATAAAACAACCAAATGTTCCTGATTTTTCAACAAGAATTAAGATTCTGCAAGGCCTAGCTAAAATCAAAATCCACAAAGTATTGGGCTTTAGTACAACCCCTTTTATAGTGGACAGGACCTACTGTATGTGTATGTATGTGTACATGATGTATACAGTAATAGTTTTACATGTACAAACTCATCATTTTCAAAATGGTACACTAACATGTACTGGCTCACGTCTGTGTACTTGAAATTAAAAACAAAATTATAAACAGCCTCATCACTTTTACACTAACTACACTAAACACTTATGCCTTTATGCATTATTTTTTAAATACACGTGAACAGCACATATTATGACTTTTGGAAGCTTTTTATCAATATTGCTTTAAAATTATGTAAAAGTACTTCAACTAAATTCTTACAAATGATACAGTTTGGAGGTACATAGTAATGTACAATGTATGAGATTGGAATAGGACTAGGAGTGTAATATAGGACTTGCACAAATGCCGAGCTGTACATGTACGTGGTCTGATGGCTACCATCAAGAGAAACAAAATAATTTAAAAAAATTATTCAAAAAAATCTGAAATTTTCCTCCATGAAATCAAATCAAATCTTGCCTACACAGATAAAAATTTAAAATTAAGGTAAAAACTAATATTGCTCGTTCCATTTCATTTATACAGATGTGTATTGTCATACAATCACCAGTAGTGTAATAGTTTAAATCTAAACGAACAAAGATAATTGACTATTGGGGTCACCACCAACGTAGGGCTGGATAGCTCAGTTGGTGGAGCGCCTGTGCGGTGTTCGGGAGGTCGCCGGTTCGACTCCCGCTCCAGTCAATTTTTCTTTGTTCACTTTTCAATTACTTTTTAATTTTAAGTAGATTTCACTAAAACAAATTTTTTTGATTATCTAATAGGAGGCAAGACTGAAGAATTGAACTAAAAGTGTGAGATAGGGAAAAGGGCATGCACTATCCTGTCATGCATGTGACTATAGTCTCCACCAATCAATGCCACTGTTGCATTGCCATTGATCCCGAATGTTATACAACAGATAATCTGATTGGCCGTTTGCAAACGTTCATCGGGTCAAACCTAAACGTTTTGCAGGAAAAGTTGGATATCACAAATTTAACTGTGAGGAAACCAAAATCTGTGAAGTGTGTACAAAATGTATGCTATAGGACAGTCATGACAGCCAAAATAAAAAGTGGAAACACAAATGTCGGACACAGTGAAATGGGATTTGGGAATGATTATATAAGCCAGAAACAAAGATTTGGGCTACATAACATGTACCATCTGCAAATGAAATGAATCATGGGGCTTTGAAATTGGAAATTCCAAGAAAAATGTAATACTATGTGGTAGGGTTGAACCAAGTTTTCCTTTGTGCTCCAGACATGTATGAAAAGTGCGCGTAACCAATCCCTGTGCATTGCCATTTTTACAAACATGCATTGTATTCGGGGTTGGGCAGGGCAGCAACTACTGTACATACACACAAGGGCATGATAGGCAAGCAAGGCAAAACCCATAATTGTTGGACAGAAGTCAAAGCTGTAGAGCTCTCCCTCTTGTAGTGGCAAAAGATTTGGCGAATCGTGAATTGTTGGATGCCCCTGTTAAGTGCCTTTGTTCATTGCCTGTGTGCCCCTGATGACATTCTGTTCCCCTGGTCATTACCTCTGTGCCCCTGGTCATTGCCTCTGTGGCCTCGTTCATTGCCAGTGTGCCCCTGATCATTATTTCTGTGCCCCTGGTCATTGCCGCTGTGCACCTGGTCATGCTGGTCATTGCCTCTGTGCCCCTGGTCATTTCCTCTGTGCCCCTGGTCAATGCCTCTGCCCTCTGTGCCACTGGACATTGCCTCTGTGCCCCTTATCATTATTTCTGTGCCCCTGGTCATTGCCGCTGTGCCCCTGGTCATGCTGGTCATTGCCTCTGTGCCCCTGGTCATTTCCTCTGTGCCCCTGGTCAATGCCTCTGCCCTCTGTGCCACTGGACATTGCCTCTGTGCCCCCTGGTCATTGCCTTGGTGCCCCTGGCCATTGCCTCTGTGCCCTGGTCATTGCCTCTGTGCCCCTGGTCATTGCCATTGTGCCCCTGGACATTGCCTCAGCGCCCCTGGCCATTGCCTCTGTGCCCCTGGTCATTGCCATTGTGCCCCTGGACACTATTTCTGTGCCCCTGGCCATTGCCCTATGCCCTCCATTCCAAAAATTCAGTTCCTCTTACAGACATGCCCCTAAGGAAACTCCTCCCCTGTCTAAAGGCTTTAGAAGCTTTCAACACCTCCTTTGATTAAACAGACAGCCTCCAGAGAATAGTTTAGTTATCCCTCCAAATATGGCTTATGGCAAATAATCATCTGGCTTCGTGATAATTATCCATATCATACTGACAGCTCGGGGTGGTTTCATGCAAGGCTGTTAACACTGAACATACACACGTACACAAAACGCCACTCAGACTACAGGTTCGATACAATGCAATGTATGGGCATTGCCTCTAACAGTGTGTCTAATTGAACCATCACCCCTCCCCCCTCCACCTGCTCGGAATATCCCCCACATACATGTACATGTAACTAAAGACCATCCATGTACAGGTGTCACTGTAATAAGATGGATTCTGTGTACATGCGTAATGTATCAAGACAAAATTTGGCCTCTTTGAAACCTCATTTTAGGCTCTGGCTTTGGCTTCAACTTTATCATTCTTGACATATTATTTTCTTGTTCAGAACATTTAACTTCAAAAAGGTAGACAAAGGCTCTTACAAATGCCTATTACATTACATGAACGTGCAAGCCAAAAAGTGAGCAAACGCCAGAGCCAAAGCCAAGCTATCAACAGAAGAAGCGTATGATATTGATTCTCTGGATGCAAGCACAGACAGTAGAAAACATCAAACCTAGGTACAAACCTACATGTAGCTCAATAATGTACACGTATACATGTAATGAGAGACTTTGGAGAACCGGTCTTCATATCAACAGCGCAAGCGCACACACACGTACACATGCGCAAAACAACGCGCCAATGCTCACAATTACATGCGCTGTTGACTTGAAGACCAGTTCTCCAAAGTCTCTAATTGATCCATCCGTATCTTCCTACCATTCTATGCCTACGGGAGGGCCTCCACCACCTTTCCCAAACTCCCCTACACCTACACCTGCACCAACATGTACATTGTACATGAGTTATGACATCTATGAGTAGCCCTCCTGCCAAAATATCCTTCCATAATTCACATAATACTGTACTAGCATACACTGTTTATTTCAGACCTATGTTCCGGGCGCAAATTTCCAGTGCCGGGCTGGCCCGCCCAGCGCCGCCCACCGTGGCTAGAACCATGCTGTACATACATGTACAAACAGTATCTAGATACTTTCCTCAACACTCCAACACCTAGGGCTTCCACTAATACAATGCAGGTTATTCTCAGTCAATGGTTCCTCAATAAGGACGTCAAATGAAAACATTAGCTCATCTCCATTATCAAATATATCAAGCTGTTTGGCAAGAAGTGTGCGCCAGTCAGCATTTGATGCATTCAACACCGAGAGCTGGAAGCATGTGTAGCCTAGCAATGTGTAATGATGGTAATGACTTCTGTTGACTTTTGTTTAAATGTCTATTGTCAATTACCATGATTACATGTGTTCCTATGTAAATGGCAAATATCATTAACAAATAGAAACATAAAAAAAATAAACAAGTGGAAAATGAAAATTTCTGCATTTCAGTAAGTTACATAAAGTACTGTATGGTAGAAGTACATGTATGTTTTGAAACCAAGTGATCTTGTAACATGGTAAACACGTACCTAGGGCATTTTCAATTTTTCATGCATTTCTATATGAATTAGAGAGAAAAATTAATTTATGAGATTTATAAAATATGATGTAAGCTTATTATGGCCTTAGTTTCAAGTTCAGAATGTGTTTCGGAATCTATAGACTCTATGGATTGAAAATGTCCACTAAAGCCCTCTAGTGCTGGAATATGTCCAATTGATGAGTATTCGGGTATTTACACAATTCACAAGACAATGCTGGTGTAATGTGTGTAGCAGCTACATGAATATATGCCAATGCATGATTATGAAATTTGAATGATCAAACATGTCAAATATTATCAATCCTGGAAGCTCACAAAATGGCGTCTTCATAGCATAGGCCTACTTTTGAAAAGGACTGCACTTTATAGCCTTAAATGAGAGTTGTATGGCTTGGGGCTGTAGGATGAGGTCAAATAGGACATTATATAGACCTCAAGCTGAAAACAACAACTTTTTTACAATCAAGACCAATGCCGCCAAGCGACTTTGTCAGGTCATACATGCCAACATGATATCAATCCATTAACAAAACAAAACAGACAAGCAGGTATTTGAAGAATGCCGATCTGCTTATTCCTCCATGCTGAGATGAGAGAGACTAAATTGAATTGAGCACTGTTGTATAAATGGTATGAATGATTGGGTATTGTAGTCCAGATGTACATGTACGTGTCTAACATGTAAGCAGTTTGACCTACAGGCTGACTGCAAACTTGTTGGCTTTCACGCTTGACTGATGACACCCACAAGAACCCAGTGAAGTTCACTATACTGACTGCCTCAAAACGCCCACACATATGTACTCTGACAACTGAACAATTGAAAATTCCTTTTTCTCCTTTTGTGTACATCACTCTAGAAGTGGATACTGTATCAAAATTCACACTACCAGTCGTTCAACAGAATTTCTTTCATTTTTTTTTAAATTGAAAATTCTCTAATTCTTCAGTTAAAAAAAGGTCTATTGCACAGTCGTTTCATTTCAATGATGTTCTCAAACATTTACAGTATGTACATGTTTGTGTATGTATCTACATGTATTCTTATAGGAGAAGATAATCATTATTAATGTACATCTGTTTAATAAAATTTCAAAATCAGAATAACGTCTTTGGTTTGGTGTCAATTTGTTAATACTGTAATCGACATCAGAGATGACAGAATACATGTACACGATATACATGTATGTACATGCATGTACAAATGTAAACATACATGTACATAATGTACAGACTGTACCAGACTGTTCATATGAGTGTTCATTGTACATTGTACAATGTATGTCCCTTGTAACTTCTGTACTTGTTTGGCATAGTGTATGATCATTAAATATATCACTTACATATTACAATGTGTACAATAAGTCTTTCATACATGTAGCTTATGTTTGATTTGGTTTCTACGATTTAGGGCAGGAAGTACACAAAGTTAGAACTTCAGACGGTTTCTGTCCATGTACCGGTAGTCATCATACTTGGATACTAAACGAGTACTGTAGTGCTATGTGAAATAAAATATACGGTACACAAATGATTGCAATATCGCCCTATTATAAATATAAGGTACATGTACAGTACTGTGAAGAGCTGCAGAGGGAGTAGAGCTTAAAACATGTGTTCAGGTTTTCAAGTGTTCAAGTTTGTTTCTATCCACATTAGACATATGAAGCTTTTCTGAAAATCAAACCCTAAGCCTGAGACAGCATTCCGACAAAAGCTCAAAAAGAAAAATCTCAAATAATCTCTGTCATGAGGAGATCAATCTACAGCACAGGGAAAGTAAATCAATACAACATGCAAATAATCATAATGAACATGACATGAAATTAATGGAAATCATTATACAGCATGCAAAAATTAGTATACAGTGTACCAGACAACAAAAATCCATCACCTATGAAATACATGCAATCACACACAGCATTCCAAAGTAACGTACATTGTAATGCAAGTCAAAATACACCATTCACTGTGTCCGAAACTGTGTTATAAGATATGGGTTATTATCAAATGAATATGGATCAAGGTTAGTGCTCCGGTATGATGTAATATAAGCCGGAGGCATGCCTAGGAGTCTAATGTGCTGTTTCAAGACAACCAGGGGCCAATTTCATGAAGCACTAAGATTCATCTTTAGTGTGAGATCTTAAGTGTGATGTCACAATGCAAATCACCATGGTGATTGTGACAAGTCATCTCAAGACCAATCTTAAAGTTTAGTGAAATCCAATCCAATTTTGCAAACTACATATACTGTAAACCACTGAATGCCCTGTTTCCCACTGGAACTTGGAATACATGTATCAAACCCCTGCCCAAAGTTTACCCACATACGTGTGAGTGTTCACTCGGCCAAGACCCAACGTACATGTCACTCCAGCATTATTCCTACAGCACCTGGATGGCACTAACCTTGAACTTGGTGTGTTTAAAATGGGAATTACTCATTATTAGTATACCAGAAATTAATTCTTGACATTGCATCAAGGTTAGAGATGCATGATTGTACAGTACCTAGGCTCCTTGGCCATCCCAGCTCACCCTGACAATATGGCAATGTGAGCGACCAGTCCTTCGGAACAGATCATATAGCAAGCTTGAGAAAGCTGTTCCATTTTGAACAATGACATTGGCCAACTTCAGAAAGATCTTAAGACCGTGTTGCAGTTTTGAGTGAGCAACTCGTGCAACAGGATGGAATGGAACGACCAAGAAGGAAGTCAACAGACCTAATTTCATGACTCTGCCTTGTGGTTGGATGTGCTTACTGAATTAGAAAGCGTGTTGCCTAAACGCTTAGTGTATTTGAGATAAACAACCAAGTGGTCCGTTGCAAAGCTAAAAATTCGGGCATCGAGTGATTGGATGTCACTGGTACCAATGCAGGCGTAAAATGACAACCAGTGAGCCTGCAATTTGGTGTCTTTGGAGCAAGGTTCTGATGCAACATCTGCCCACCGATTTGACCAGCTATTTGCTGTCAAATCTGGAGCCGGTGGCTATTTCTAGTACTTTTTAGAAACCTAAAAACTCCCCATTGACAGATCTTGCTTGGGAAATGATGATTCATTGGATGAGTCATTTATAAACTTTTTCTTTAGAAGCAACTCCCAAAGCAAAACTATCATAGGTCTTTAAGTCCCAAAAGGTGTGCATTGACACTTTCTGGAGTAAAGCAGCCAGACACTAATAACAGAATAACTTGTTCCTTTCTCATCAGTAAACAGCACTGGTTTGGCAGAGTCATAAAATCAGGTATGTGTAGTTGAGTTGATGTTTTATCAACGGGGACCAGGTTGGTGAAAGTGAAGTGGATGGTGTGGAGGAGGTGGCATAATGCCAGGTTGGAGTGGTGAGACAGATTGAGGGGGACGATGGAGAGGTTGTGGAGGTAAGGAAGGGTGAGGAGATAAGGCAGGGTGAGGAGGGTGCTGAGGGTGAGGAGGGTGCTGAGGGTGAGGAGGGTGCTGCGGGTGAGGAGGGTGCTGAAGGTGAGGAGGGTGCGGTGGGGGAGGAAAGGGCACTTGCTGAGAAAATCGAGGAGCTATGGGCATTGGAAACAGCGCGAAAGGGGGACCATAACCCTGCATGTAGCCTGGTTCGCTTACTTTGGAGGGTTTGTGGCGCCTCGGTGCTGTCTTCCGGGGGTTTATATGCTGCAACTCTGTGTGGCACTCCAGATCCTCCAGTCTCTGGGTCAGGGCTAACTTCTGCTGGATGGCCATGCGGAGCAGTGAGTTCAGGGTCTTCTTCTCCTCGTCGGCGCTGGATAGCTGGCGCTGCATCTCGTCCAGTTGGGTGACGTACTCGTCGCAGCGTGTGGCAAACATGGCGCGGAGACTCGCAAATGTCGCAGCGTCCTCTTTGAGGGCCTTGAGTTCATTCCTCAGCTTGATCATTGTCTCTGCAATGATGCACTTCTCATTCTCGTATTTGCTCTTCAGATTTGCGAGTGCAACCTCTGCCGTTGTCTTATTGGCTTTGAGGACTGTCCTCAGGGTTACCACCTGTTCTCGTTTGGTCGCAAGAAGTGCTTTGTGTTTCATCACCTCCTCGCGCAAGTCCTCCGTTTCAGTTGATCCGGTACTCTCGTTGCTGCGCTGCCGCGACATTTCAACAGCATGCTCAACCGAACGTTTCAGATACTTGATCTGATCTCGAATGGTGTTCAATAGGGTGTTGCATGTGATGGGATCGCTGCAGATCTTTCTTGGGGAGGCATCTTGTCTTCTCTTTGCCGGGCTTGCTACAGGAGTGGACGACTGGACACTGGAGGATGGTGAAGAGCCCTCATCTGTACTAATATTCCCATCAGCATCACCAGAGTTCAAGTTCATTGAGTTATCTCTTAATTCTGGGTCGAGGGAAACTTCTTTTAACCGGCTGGCAATTTCAGCACGGAAGCTTTCCCTTCTGCTCTGCCGTGTGGCCTTCAGATGGTCCAGGATGACCCTGTTGGGTGTCTCACCGTTGACCATGCAAACGTGGTGATACAACTGAGCTAAGTCCTCACTCACATTAATCAGCTCGTCCTGTGTGCAGTTTAAGTGACCCTGTGACTCCACAATGAAATCGTTCATCTGTCTCATCTGTGCCTGCAGACTCTTGATGGTTATCTCTTGACGCTTGTTCCTGTCATTCAAGAGATCCACCTCTGGCTGGAGATCGGCCTTCTTGCTCTCCTCGTTCAGCTTGTCCTGCTGGCTGTCTACCTTAGCTTTAAGAGCTGCAATTTGAGCCATCGATGCTGCATACTTTTTCTCGTGATGTTTCACAAGCCGCACAAGGTTCAGCAACTTGCGATGGTGGTCACTCAAATCCTCTGGAATGGGTTCGCCCTCACTGTCAGTTCCTGAGATGTTCAGATCATCAGGAAGGCAGTTCAGTGCCCCCATTGTCTGCTCCAGGTTATGTGAGAGTTCCGTCTTCTCCGTCTGCAATTTTGCCAACTGCTCCTCTAGTTTCTGCACCTCTGTCGACTGCATTTCACTGAACAAATCAGACCCGGTGCAGGCTGACTGGCCATGCATGTTCAGACCGTTTGTGCCGTTGGCGGACTGGAATTCGTACTCCATCCTGCGTAGGATTGGATGATCAGGCGACTGAGATTCTGTGTCTGAGTCCCCATCATCGGCAAGGAGTCCCGAGCTGTTCATCAGGTCGTTGTTGAAGGCCTCCATCTCCATGATCATGGCCTGATCCAACTGCTTCTTGAGGTAGTGCTTCTGCTCTCGCTCAGCTTCCAGCGCCTGAAGCGTCTCTTCTATCTGCTTGTCGGCAATCTCTCTCAGACGGATCAGGTCTTCGATGTGAGTGTTCAGGTACTGAGTATCTTCCGTCAGACGCCGATTCTCATGCTTCATGGCTTCATACTCGACGACAGATGACTTCAACATTGAGATCTAAAACACAAATAGCAAAAACGCTAATTAAAATCTACATGTCATGCATGTAATAATAATAATAGACATTTATAATGCGCAACATGTCCACCCAGAGGGTGGTGCTCAAGGTGGTACAATTAGAGACAAAGGCTTCCACAACCTTTTTGATTATGTAATCACCTTCTCAGACATGTCAGAAGAGGGGCTTCAACTTTGTAACTTAGGCAAACCTCAGTATCCTTAATATGTTCCAAATCTCAGTCTTTCTAATACAAGCAGATTTCACAATAGCGGTCCTGTCAAGATTGCATCTTTACATCCAGTATAGTCCCTGGAGGACCTTTCGGAAGTGAAAACTACAAGGTGCATGGTACAAGGTACAAACTCTGGTTTAGTATTTAGTTGAATACTAGACATGCTAGAGCCATTGAATGATCCTCAAATGAGTATTGAGGCTTGATTTAAGAGAGAATCTTGTCCCTGGCAATCAAGCAGCAAAGCCTTGTTGATTTCTCTAAACACAATCACCAAAAACACAATCTTCATCAGGTCTTAATATACATCTCTGATATACAGGACTAATGACATTCCACAATTGAGCAGTTTGCTTTTTACAATTCAATATGATATCACTGTGTCGAGGTCAACATTTCTCACCTGTTTTTGCATAGCGATATTCTCCTCTTCCAGCTCGCTGTAGTCCTGAAGGAGCCTCGTCTCCCTAAACTTCGCATCCCGAACTTCGTCTTTGAGCGTCTTACGGACAGCATCCAGCTTCTCCGTCTGCAGCACCAGCTCGCTGTGATGAGCGTGGAGCCGCTCATTCTCGATCTTGGTGTGCGTGAGCTCCTGACGATAGCTCTTGATGTCAGAGTCTAGGTCGGTGATGCGCTCGACCAGGTCCGCTTCTCTGGTGGCTGTCTCCTTCAAGAGGTTCTCCTCGCGGTTCACCTCCTGGATGGTGTGCTTCTTCTGGTGGATCTGGTGCTGATCCAATGCCTGTGCCATCAACAGAAAAAAGGAAAAAAAAAAAATTATTTTTCAATTGGATTCACAAACTTAAGATGTCTTATAAAACCTAGGCCGAGCAAAGAAAATTCAGCTGAATACAACTGGACAAGACAGGAGTCAGGTTGGTGTAGCGGTTCTTTCCTCACCTTTCACCTCTGGCGGACCGAGTTCAAGTACTGCTTGGTCCACAGGTGGATTGGGTTTTCGGTCCCTACCTGATTCTGTGGGTTTTACCCAGAATATTACTCTGGGGTTTTCCTCCCACTTCTAAAACTGTATCTTCTTCTCATCATCTTTCCATAATAGGTTTCATCAGGCTTTTGAGCTACAGTGCCTAGGGCAATTTTGAGGAATCCTCGGTTTCATTACCAGAAATAATAAATAATAATATAATAATAATATAACATTATTTTAAAAGCCCCAGTTTTATTTGCCATTCAAGCCAAATTGTAACCAAGAGTGAAACATATGTGTACCATATGTGTACTTGGCTTTAACATACACACAGTATATGTTTAACCAGTTAACAGAACTTGTGAATGAATTTAACATACATGTACATGTACATGAAAATACTACAGAGCAGATAAATACATACGTACATCAATACTCCATTGATCAGTGTTGATTCTGTTACCAACTGTCAACTGATGTGTATTGTACAGTACTACAGTTATTGTCTACAGGTACATGCATGTAGGTCCAATAAGTACAAAATTATGATTTTGTAAATTTAATGTGCACAGATGTGATGTAATGTACAAACTACAATGTGTTATTGAACAATATTTCTTTAAATTAATGTGTAAGAGTACACAAACATGCATACAGTGGCGCACCCAGGGGGGGGGGGGGGGCTCGGGGGGCTTGAAGCCCCCCCCCCCCCCAAGAGGGTCCCTGAAAAAAAAAAAAAAAAAAAAAAAAAAAAAGGGGGGGGGGGGGAGAGGGAAAGGGAGAGGAGGAAGGGGGGGGGAGTCACTAAATGTTTTGTGGGAGAAAAATTTTCTTTGAGCCCCCCCCAAGACAAAATCCTGGGTGCGCCGGTGCATGCATACCTACTGTACACAGTTGTACTAGTACAGGGCCTACATGTACATCTGTATTACAGTGTGCATGTTATGATTTGTTTGTCTTGACTACATACATTTTCCTTTTCAAATTTAGGGTACACGTACACTGTACAATATAAAACTAAGATTCCACAAGAATCTAGAAATATACCACAGCATGACAGCATGCATTGCATTTAAACCCATTATAGTGCAAATGCTCACTGAGTGAATCTCTGAAGTTGTAATGCAGTTTAAACTATAGACAGGATAGAGCTGATCCAATATGGCAAGTATGGGACCCTATCTGCCACTGCCAGTGTGCATTACATACAGTATTATGATGTACAGTACATCCATGTACATATATACTGTACCTACAGACTACAGAGCAATATGGAAAGGTCAGACTAGAGGATGACTCATTCCTAGACTGGACAGCCAGCGTGGAAGAGAGTTCCAGGGAATTCACATGCTGTCACTAGTCAGTAGTACCTCGGGCATCAGGCATGCTAGACGGCTGTTGGATGTCAAATTGATATTCACTGATTACATGTACTGTACATACCATTATTTTGGTATCTGTACTTGGGCTTTGTACATGCACAATAAGATGTGTTTCACTGCATCAGCATGGAATTGATTCAATTCAAAACTTAGGCAAATTTTGTGTGCATGATTTCTCTTGGTAAAAAAATTCACAGTATGGTCTGGGGCAGAATTCCAAAAAACTCTGCCTTTGAAAACAAATTTTCCCTGGGACAAGGTACATAGGCCATACATGTAGGCGGGGGTAATGCCTACTAAAAGTATTAAAACACAAATATCCACTGTTTTTAATGATAACTGAGACAATAACCAACATGACCAAATCAAAATACTTTATGTACATACCAAACATCTACATGCAGGCCTATATTGGCTCTATAAAATTTCTTGTTGCCATGGTCAACAAAGGCCACAAACAAATCTTGAATTATCAAGAAAAGCATGTTTATTATGGTACAGATGCATGTACAGGTACTGTACAATGTATAATTATGTGCTCATGGAGGAAGGTTGTTGATTGTACATTTTACACTACAGTGTAGGCCCTATACCCGACATTGGTATACGTGTACTACGTGTACTGGTCTACATGTGTACATGTACATGTAGGCACCTATACTGTACTGTAGGCCTACATGTTTATTTATCAATATTTTTTTAAGAATCGGTCTCTAATTAAACACAGGAGGATTTGTACTGGAAACAGTGAATCTACCTGTCTATGTAGACCATTATCTGTAACGGAACTTTACTGTTGAGATCTGACACACCGGAACCAAATTTCCTCCTTATTCAGTTATTGCCTTGAATACTCAGGCCAACTTGAAAGCAGCCTGGATCTGCCTCGGTTCAGCCCGGCAAATTTTTTAACTGGATGGCAGAGACACATTGTTCACACTACATTTTTGGTGAACCAGCTCATACCACACAGATCAAGGTGAAGAAGGCCGTTTATCATTCAGCTCACAGATAAATGGTTTTTCCAAGGGAAGTGCCATATTACAGTTGCATTTGGAAAAATGGCCTTGCTACTTCAAGGACCAATTTCCAGACCTGTTCTCCATGTGTTCCAGTTTGTATGGATGACTGCATGCTTGTTAAAGTTGACTGCAGTGACACATAACCAGAGAAATTACATGTAAATGTACACAAGTCCTAGCACTAGTAACAGTATTCCATCTGCATGCTGTACACATAAATTATTAATCAAAATTCATTCCTCTTGACTGCAATCAAATTGATGGATACCTTAAACAGATTTTAATTAGGCCTAAAGGTGAATAAAACATTATGAAATCTTATTCCGTGTGAACTGTGAACAATTTATGAAAACAATTAAGGAATATAGGCCCTAAAGACTTTTGTTTTCAGATAATTGTGCTGGACAGCACAGCTACTGTACAAGGCTAAGGAATCAATATCTGATTCTGATTGTGAGAATCAATTCACTTTAAAAATGTACATGTTGTACTGCACACATGGTAGATTCATTTGTACAGCTCACAGGGATCTGATCAATTATGCATTATATACACTGTAACTGCCAATCACGAAGCCAGCAAACATGTATGTACATGAAATGTAATGTTTCAATCAACATGATCATGTAATTAATGATTACAAGTGATGATTAGAACATGACAGAATTGCTAGATTGCAAGTTAATTGGTGGCTAGATGTTAATTAATGATTGGCATACCGGTACTAGTTTTGCGAGAGCTAAAATAAATGGCTGTACATGTATATTGAACATGAATTGTGTTACCAATTTCTACCCTTAATGGTTGAAGAGGTTTTGCCTTCAGGAACTTTTAATTTGAAAATAACACTTACAGTAAGAGGTGGGGCAACAAAGGCAAACTTGAAAGCCCTATATGTATATTTTCAACCATTCAGTAGTGTAACTATACTACAGATGCAGTGTACTGTACACTATGTGCAGGATGCACAAACTTCATACAGAGTACAATGCATGTTACTGTAAGTACAGTAACATGCATCAAGTGTACTATGTACTGGTACATGGTGCATGCTTCAACTTGTATCAATTGGTATATTGTACATGTACATACATGTTAATTTGAGATGCACCGATGCAGCAACTTGGATGTTTCTGGATGATCTCTTGTGTGCATCTCCATAGTATGCAAAATTTTACATTATGTACCGTAGATCACAAGAAGCAAGGCTTCAGCCAAACAGAGAGAGTGTGGATGTCATGTCTTTTAGACACCTTATTAGAAGTCACCCTCCAAGAAATGCACGTGCATACCATAATATTTCCTTCCTCAATGGTGCATACAATTTGCAAACACAACATAGTGCATACACGTAATTGAGCACCCAGTTTTTTATCTCCTGAACTGCAATTTTGATGCGAGGGTGTAAAAATTGGATCTTATCATTCATCAGTCATCTCTTAACACAATAGCCTACACATAAAACCTGCAAAGTCAAAGTCAGTTCACAAGCCGGCTTATGTCACTGTACATATACATGTTGTAAAATAACCATTCATTTTACTGTATGTTTGTTTCCAAGACCAAAACTGGTTTGGTTTTAAACAAGTGATTTCACATTTTCTTTACAGGTACATGTAGGACCTACAGACAATGTATAACATGTACTACAGTGCAAGACCTTAGATATTCTATGGCACTGAGTCCAATGATGGTGAACCTGGGTACAAAGGCATGATTTGTGCAAAGATATTGTATGTTTTTAGACGGACGTTCAAATTCAGTTTGTGATACAATGGGGTGAGAATGAAAACACAGGATATCCAAGAGACGACCTTTGTATCCAAAAAATATTGTATGCAAGTTTGTAGGCCAACACTTACAGCCTTTTCACACAAATGACACACACACACACGCAAAGGCTTGCAAGTTTTTCTCATGCGTGACAACATTTCTCAAGGATTCACCAGGGATATGATCGTAAGATTTCTCAAGCATGAGAAAAACTTGCAAGCCTTGAAAGTTTTGCAAGTTTTTAGCATTGTGTGAAAAAGCCCTTTAGTGGGCTAGTAAAATTGTGTAATTGCTTGCCCACAAGCTATGTGGTAAAAAAGAGCCCCACCCTAGTCAGTTTTCTTTGTTCACTTGTTCACCTTTTCAATGACTTTGCTTTAATCTGTAAATCTGGTCAGTTTCCCTTGTGGTTTATTGTATACAAAAGAAAACAGGTTAAGCAAATGGCCTGAGTATACATGTACAGTATTTGCCCTAGGATTCCCAATGTATTATTACAAGCTTTCAAATGAGATTAAACTGACAGAAAAAAACCCTGAGACTCATGGCAACAAGGCAATAAATAACTCCTCAAATTGCTTCCAAATACTCCTGAACTGCACAAATGACACTATAGGCACGTTCTCACACACCAAAAAGCGCGACTATTTGGGTCGCACTCAAATCGCGACCCAAATAGTCGCGCTTTTTGTTGTTTTCCCACAGCCAAAAAAGCGCGACCCAAATCGTACCGGTACGATTTCTATCAAACTGCCCGTGCGCAGTGAAGCGTGAACTTGGCATGCATCCTGTGCTAAACTCGCGGGCCCGCCTTGCATGATTGGATATAAAAAACCGGTATTTTTTTTTGGTGCACCGTTCACACAGCAAATAATCGCGACTATTTGCAAAAAGAAGCACTATTACTGTAGTGCGATTTGGAGCGTGCTCCAAATCGCACTTATAGTCGCAATTATTTGTGTTCCCACACAAATAAGCGCGACTATTTGGGTCGCGCTCCAAATCGTGACCCAAATAGTCACGCTTTTTTGGTGTGTGAGAACGTGCCTACTGATGGATTCTGCTGATAGACTGGCAGACAACATTTCAGACTGGCTGTGAGCTTTGGTTGCGCTGTTTAAAATTTAAAAGCTCATTTTTGGCAGTTTGGTACCAAGTGATTTTCACCGTATACGTAAGGGCAGTATTAACAATTTAACATCACATTAAAATAAGTTTGTTCCTTGCTCTATAGTTGATGCATGCAATGTTGCAGTGATATGTTTTTATTAATTGGATTCTGTTATTGACACACTGCAGATTATGCAAAGTTGTCATGATGCTCTGTTGACACAAGTACTTTTCTTAATTCTACATGGTATTAAAAGCCAGTCTAATTTTAGATTATGCACAGCAGGATACTGACACAATAATATCATACCATTACACACAATGTGTACATGACATACACAGCTCAGCTACACTCGCCTTTCATGATGGGATAAAAAAAAAACATTTTTTGTTGTTGCACCGTTCACACAGCAAATAATCATGACTATTAGTGTGATTTGAATCGCGCTCCAAATCGTGATTATTTGTGTCCACACACAAATAAGCGTGATTATTTGGGTCTCGATTTGAATCACGACACAAACAATCGCGCATTTTTTTGGTGTGTGTGTGAACGTGCCTACACTATCATGACTACAATGACTTCAATCTCAGTGCCACATACATTCGAGGTGAATGACACAAATGTGCCTTTAAAAAATTAACATGTTAAAGGGATTGATGCAGGGTGTAGGCCTATACTGACTCACTCTGGGCAACAAAGGGATGTACTTATGAATATTCATGAGTTCAGTAGCCCCCCATCTGCTTGCACATGATGGATGATAAACCATTGATATTATGTACTGGCCAAAGTAGGATTATGATAATGAAGATAAACCTGCACATGGAGGCAATGGAGCATCACTCCATGCAGCTTTCAATGGTACAGTTACAGTACACGTGTAGGCCTACATGTAATGTGATGTGATGTGATGTGATGTCATTCATGATTTCAGCTTATCTTGTAGAGCTTGATTAACTGCACTGGGTGTTATTTAAATACAAGGCAAGTCAGGTGATTTGAGCACTAATAACTACTAGCATCCTAGGTCCATGGTCCAGTGCAGTCTTGGGCTCATGCCACATTCATGAGGCAATTTTTAAAACAGGCAACCAGTTCCGGGCAATCTCCAAGAAGAAATTTACACAATTTGTCTTTAAATATTCACACAATTTTCTTGGGGAAAGTGAGAAAACTTACAGAAAAATGACTTTTGTACCAGCAAGGTTCCATCTTGCATGCAGTGTACTACATGTACATGTAGTTGGTTGCCTGTAAACATGGTAAAAGTTGCCTTGTGTGACATGGCCCTTTAACAGTCAACATGGTCAAGTGAACTGTACATTGAAGTACTATGGGATTGACAGTGGATGATGTACACAAATCCACATTGCAATCTGCACTACATTCAATTCTAACATTTCACCAATGAGGAACTGATAATGTTCTAGTTGAAATGTCAACATTTTGCTTTTGTTAAATTTGCTTTATTTCATACCACCCACTACCCGTAGACCTGTCTGTGATTTTTTTTTATCATTTTGTTCCCCATATTCCAACCATTGATCTTGTAAAATGTACATTTCAGAGCAGTAAATAAACAATAAACAATATGCTCTGCTGTCAAGGACTATGGTACTACAGTCACATGGTAATTCAAAGTTGTACAATTTGAAATTTGAAGTTTGAGACTTGAGCCTTGTTACACAATGTACATGTAGATATTTGCATTCCAATTTTTATCAGGTCTATGTACAAATGTAGTATTATTAAAAACAATTAACTACATACATGTAAAGACCAAATGTGAGACTAGTAAATTTATACCTCCAGATTATTCATAATAAAACAATTAAATTTCTGGCAAACAAGTGGGCATCATTGCATTTCAAATATACAATCGTCATGCATATTTAACTGAGAAAATACGGAGTAGGCCCCCCAAAAAGTTTTAAAATGTAAGCTTTCATTGGGATAGGAGAAATACATGTAAATTTCCAATTGGCGAAACCGAAAGAGGCTGGTTTAGGGCCTACTTAAATTAAAATAATGAAATGTAAAATTAAGTTTAAAACTTAAAAACACAATTTTTTGTTAATCATACAGCCATAAGCATTTACATTATAGGTTCCACCAATAGCCTAGCAAAAGACAGCCAAGACCTCTTTCCACAAGAAGCATTAAAAAATATCCCCAATTTACATATTAAAATTAAATGCCAAGGCCCAAGAAAGACCAAATTACTTTTCCAATTTCTGATTTTAGCAACATAACAGTTAGGCCTAGGCCACAAATAAAAAACTAATATAAATAAATACAAAATAAAAATTCCCTTCATATCAATATATACTAAAGGTTTTTCAAAAGAAATTGCAAGAAAATAAGTACAAAACATCCAAAGATACGCCCCTCCACCGGCATATACGGTGGCCCCGCCCACCCCTCTTGCCAAATGAAAATTAAAATAACTCCGCATACCAAACACGAGTTGGCCTATTTTGGCTAATTAATTGCTCGATTTGTAGAAGGAAATGATAGTGGCACAGCAGACATGTGTGGATTTGAACAAATCTATTTAGGAATACGTCACCTCTTTGGCCAGCTGTAGTTCCTGTTTAGTCGTTTCGTACATCACTTCCAGCTCCTCAAACTGTTGTTTCAGCGCTTGCTTCTCTTCCAAAACGACCAAGCCATATTCCGCCGCTTGTATTTTCTCCTGGCTGGCGAGGGTTAGCTCGTCCTTCAGACGCTCTATTTCCACCCTCAGCTCGTCCATCGTCTCCGAACATTCGTCGGAGTCCGACATTTTGGGGTTTTTAATGCCGTAAAGGAGACAAATAAAGAGAAAAACTGCGGACCTTAACTGATCCCCCAAAATGCCACAACGTCTAGTCACGAACCGCCATTTTTATTTTCTAGCAAATTAATTCCGGTGTCACACGACGACTGTTTGTTGTGGTTGGTTGGTGAAAACATTTTGCCACGGGCGCCCTCTTGCGACAGTGAAGCATTTCGTGTGACTGCAGCAAATTAATATTATTTTTAGCCCAAAATGATATTGGCCTTCAACAAGAGGGAAATTGGTCAGCAAAAATAATTGTAACATCTATAAAACTGCATATTCAGACGTCCTTAGCATTCAACAGGATAACACCATGTTAGGAGGTTTTTGGTCGGAGAAAATCAGAAAAACATGGGCTTTATTGGCCAAAACCAAATCCCTTTCCAATTTTGTTTTGAGTTGCATATTATGTACTGTATGTACATGTACTACATGTAGGCCTAGTTGATGTAGATTCATGTATACATTATACTGAAACAGTTTGCCATTCTCTGATTTATTAGGACCACATATACTGTACTCTGAGCATCTGGGTGTCCATGGAGAAAAATGTACCCAGCACCAGCCAGCATCATCAGTGACAAAAGTTGGGCAATGGGCATGCCGGCATGGCATATCTTCCATACTTCCACAGAAGTCAGCAACCACAATTCCACAAAGTCCATTCCCCAATTGCGGTACCCCTGCGATATTGGATTGGAATTAACCCGCTGACCCCTGCTAGCTTGGTGGTCTAGTGGTATGACATCTGAACTAGTAAGCAGGTAATGGGTTCGAATCCCACCTGAGACATTGGCGATTTTTATGTGCTCTTAAAAAAGCACCCAGTATACAGTACTGATATAATACAGTGAAGCCCCCTCACCACCGAAGGGCAAGACTAATTTGAACATTTCATTAAAATCAATTTGTTTTCATAAGCTAAAATTAATTAATGCGTTCTTTGTAAAACTGAACTTTTCTTTTGGTACTTAAAACAACAAGGAGCCACAATGTTAAGTACTTTTCACTTTTTTTTTAATGAACTGTGTGCATTCACACCATACCTGTAAACAAGCACAAAATAGTCATTAGTCTACCTGTATTCATGCACTTAACACAACCTGTACTGGGGCCCATTTCATAGAGCTGCTTAAGCACAAAATTTGCTTTTAAAGCATGAAAAGTCTTCCTTGATCAAACAGGATTGCCAACCAAATTTTCATGTGATGTCAGACTTGTATCCGGCGATTGTTTGCTGAGCATGACATTCACAAGGAGTTTTGGCTGGCATATTGATTATTTACCAATGTTTTTGGTGCATCAGCACATTTTGGTGCTTCAGCATTTTTGGTGCTTAAGCAGCTCTATGAAATTGGCCTCTGGTTTTCAGTGTATTCATGCATTTTTCACAACATATAATGTTGTTCATGATTAATATTATCATTACCAGTCACATAAACAATGGGGCAATTGCCACATACATGTAGATATAACTTGGTTCATATATGTTTACTGCAGTCACCAGTTAATAGAGAAAGTGCTTTGATCCTAGGAATATCTCCATCCATGCAAACACAAGGAAAATTCTTTAACATTTCATTTCATTTGTTCTACATGTACTCTACTACTCTTATAAGTAAAAAAAAAAGCATTGTTTTAGTTAAGACCTAAGTAAGACAGTCCTGATAATAACTAAAGATATAAAGAAGCATTAGAAATTTCTTTTGTCCACAAATATTGTGGGTTTTGATGTTTTTTTTTCAATTATAATCCTAGCACAGACTAACGTTGCAATTATAAATTATACTTCATCAATCAACATAAAAACTTTCCGAACCTACAGTGTAAACCACAACCTGCTTTGTATAAAGTGTGTCCCCCCCCCCCCCCCAAAAAAAAGCGATTCCCATTTTTTAACAAAATATGAAAAGCAAATGTATTTTATTATTTTATTATTAGTCTGTTGCATTCAATATCTGTCAGGCCCTGTTCTGCTGAAATTTCAATGCAATCCATTCATGTATTACCGAGCAATTACTGATTGTCTGGAAAAGTTAATTTTCCTGGCATTACAATTAAATGACAATGGTGGTCATCTTAACATTCTTAGTTGTGATCTGTAGGCTATATCTCCCTGGCCCTCAACGTGGCCGCCATTCAATACACACAGATTACCACTAAGATGACCACAACTGTCACTCATTTGTAATGGCAGGAAAATGGACTTTTGCATTGACATTTTGTCAGAACATGGCCTGGGAGATAGCAAATGCAATACACTAAAAATCACATAGCTGAAAACATACTATTTCTTTTTTCACAATTTTTTGAAAATGGGTATCAATTTTTGTGTGTGACACACTACACAGGGGAAATATTTCACTCTGACAAATGTCTGATGAGGCTCATTGCAACTCACTTATTGGGAATTTGCAAGACAAGGATCTAGCAAATCCAAAGATTTTGGATTTTATCATTTTTGTAAATTTCTCACATGGAGTTCATCGACTCCAGAGTCAATTCTTGAACGTTTCAGTTTTCAGTCTTCAGTCCAACGCCTGTCCTTATTTGTCCCTTTTGTGTATTTCTTCTTGAATTGGAGGCCTCCTGAGGGACTGAACATTGTCTCATTGACAGGGTCCTCCTCGTCATCATCACCATCAAGGATGTGTCGGGCTCTCCGCCTCATGGTAGAGCTGTTTGACGTCTTCGACCGCTGAAAGGGTGTCTCACTCAGTACGGGCCAGCTGCGTGAATGCTTGGCACGACTTGAAGAGAACCTCTTCTCCTGGCCTGACGAAGCCTTTGCCGTCTGACCATCTCGATTTCTCAGTTGATCAGGTGATTGTTCCAACTTTAAGCCGATGTGTTTCCGCGTTGGGACGTGAGATAATGCCTTGATCCAATCCCCTGAGGTGTTCAGCTCTATCAAGATTTGCATCATCTGATCAAGAGTGAGGTTCTTCCCTCCCATGTTCCACTTGAGGAATAAGTCCAGAGGGAGGTGGGCGTGGTTGAGGTCGTGTCTCTTGGCCTTGGCAAATGACAGCCCACTGAGGATTTTATGGCTGTCCACTAATGCACCCACTACGTACACCTTGGTGGGATCGTAGAATCGTAGGATGTTGGGAGAGTCAGCCGTCAGGTACACAATATCCTGGGCAGGAAAGATGTCTTGGACTTGCTCATCAGTGATGTTGACCATGGTCGTGTCCAGATGCTCCTTATACATCCGCTGCATTTCCCGCATTGTCGCACTGCCATCAGCCAGACCAGTCCAGTGAATGTCAAATGGATCTTTAGCGAGCTTGTTTGCACCGAGCGTAATCATCAGTTGCTTGACGAGACTGATGATCTCGGGACGTCTCATGTGCTCCTCGTAGCTGAAATCGAAGACAATCTTCGAGCCGAACTTCATCCCCGCTGCAAGGCGCCAGTTGTCGAACTGGAGGATGCTCCGCTGTTGGAGCTGCAAGAAGAGCCTGTTCTTCATCGGTCCATCAAAGTCGTCTTCCTTCTTGGGAGACACCAACTCTCTCCCCTCCCTCAACACTCTCCGCTTCTCTCTCTCCTTCAAGCGGATCTTCTCCTTCTTGTAAAGAAACGACAGGAACCTCTTCCGGGATTTCTTGGTGTTGAGAGAGATGAAATACTCCAGGTCCGCATCGTTGATCGAATCCGGAACCAGTGAACCGGCGCTTCTCATCACATCGATTTCTAATCTGGCAGCCTCCATGCGTTCAGGCCCCTCGCTCAATTCCACCTTTGACACAGACTCTTGGGCACCGACATTTTCCTCTTCGGTATCAGTCTTCAGACCATCATCTATCTCTGAGTGGCCCACGGTGCTGCATTTGCAAATCTGTGTCTTAGACCGTCCTGAATATTGGTGAAATCTGTTCTGTGAGATTTCCCAGAATAAGTTATTGAACTTATTGGCAGATGAAATGGGTCGGTATTTTTGTCCGGGAGGCATAAACTGCTTTATGATGCCGACGCTGTTCTTCGTCTTGGGGTATTTGTAAAACGGTCGGAGGAGACAACTCCAGACCTGTCTTCGTGGCAGCATATTTTTGGTTGGTTGATTTCTTTTGTTTTTGGAAGACTCTTCAATTCTTCATCACGGTAGAAATTCTGCAAAGAAAACAAAAGGTGCAGTTACAAATTATATGCAAGCACAACAAATTAGAAATACATTCCGCTGCGCATGCTGTGCATGTAATAAAAACATGTATACATGTAGGGGGTCCCGAATTAACATCACTTTTTCGTTCGGCAAAAACTTACATATCATTTAAATTAAATAATAGTTCTCAATTTCAGCCCAACTTCTCCAAGCCTAAGACATGTTTCATAAACTTCATACATGCATGTAACTGTTATGTTTCTCAAAAGAGACCCAAGTATCTACCAAGTTCTATTTTCTAGATTAGTCAAATGCACTTCGTAGTTAGAGCTGGACGGATATCATTTGTGAATTGGGGGTATTCTGTTTAACCAGTTTAAAAATGAAAACTTACTCATAATATTTCAATTTAATTGTCACAACTTCGTCTTTTCCACGGTTTGGCACGTCGCATGCATGTGTGTACGTCTCTGTACGCGTATTTACATGCACCATTCATAACACGTGTGGTACATGTGTAACTGTAAGTATGCATTACTGTATTATGCAGCCACCTGGGCGGATACCAACCACATCACACGTATTTGAGTATCCATCATACGTATGGCTACCAGTGCTGTTGTTCTCTAGATTCACCAGAGGGGGTGCTTCATAATTTACAGGGTCAACCTTATGGTAGGAATGGATCCACCACTGACACTGGTGTGTTAAAACCCTGAACTTCTTATCAAAAAGCCTCATCCAGAGCCTCTCATTTTTGGTACAATACTGCAAATGATAGATTGAACCGTCATCTACCTAATTCTGTGTTTTGTTAGCCGATGAGATTTTTTGCTAATTGCCCTGAGAATGCTGAAAACAAAAAATTAATGTCCTTTTTGTTTCTAAACCGACTTGCTACCAGTTTTCATGAAGCAACCCTTCCCATCACATTTTAAACTTAATGGACGTAAGGCCGGATTTTAAGCCAAAATTTCTCAAGACTCCACAAAAGGTTGAAGCACCAAAACGTATAGTTGTTATAACCTGTCATAATCACACAATATATTAATTGCATGACCCCCAAAACGCATAATTTAAAAACATTTTATTAGGGGATCAAATAAAATCAGTTCAGCACATTGATTTTTGAGCTATTTAGTGTGGTGTACATATCGCACCTCTTCCTATTTTATTAGGTAAATGATATCCCTCATATATATTAAACGTAATAAATGCTATGCTCTTTTGTTTAACTGCTTTTTGGAAATAAATCAAATGAAATACTTCCCCTTAATTATATTATTCTTTTCCGGCTTTCATCATAATTATTGTGTTACAAATAGTCACCCATTCACGGACGTTTGCAAATCGTAAATTTTGTCATTGAGAGAAATACGACTGCAATATTCAATAAAAAGTTAATAAGTTTCAAACTCTTTGTAAAATGTGATACATAAATTCACACAAATATAAAAAAACCCAGACAATTCGATAATCCATATTGTTTCCACGTAAAGGCTCACTTTTATTTCATGACGATAAATTAATTATTAAGTCATTGAAAGGTAAACAAATTTTTCATTGTTCACCTTTCAATGACTTCAAATTATTCAGTCAGTTTCCCTTGTGGGTTATAAGGTGATAAATTAACAAGAAATTCTGTGCATACAAACAAAATAGCACATACATTATGTAATCCTGAGGAACCATTACAATGTGTCCCCCATCACAATACAAAACGTGAGGTTTTCATGAAGTTTAAGAGTCTAATATGAATTAAGTTCAATGTAGGACTGTGACTGTGCAATAAGAATCAGTTTAAACAAACAGTAACATGTTGCTCGTGTATGGCATGTTCCTGCACTGTAAGACTCGCTAAAGAAATAGCATCGCTCTGCTACTCGGGATGTTCAGTGCAAAACCCACCACAAAAACCCACCCACCATTTCACGAATGAATGACAAATGACCAAACAATTTTGAACTACTGAACAACGATGAGGAACACGTGCTATTAACCAGGCATGTGAATTGTGAAAAAAATCTTGCAGGAGGTTGTAGGTAGCCTAAGTTTAAGAATACATCTAATCTTGAAAACAATTTATTGCCCTTCAACGATGAAGATAATGTAAGCACTTCCATATTAAGTACCTTTTGAGCACACATAAACAAAAATGTGCTGGCTCAGGTGGGATTCGAACCCACGACCTCCTGCTCACTAGTGCAGATGCCATACCGCTAGGCCATCGAGCTACATGTAGCTTGGGTCAGCAGAGTGAATCGAATCCCTTCGAATTACGGCGCCCGCCGATAAGGGATTCAATTCACTCCGCTGACCCCAACTAGCTTGTTGGCCTTGCTAGTGCATGATTTTTTCATGTGCGCTCAAAAGACACACATCTACGTTGTTGAAGGGCAATAAATTGTTTGCCTTATTCTATCTCCTCGACGAATAAATCAATTATAACAAATCTAATCTTGTAACTGACTGTCTTTAACATCCTGTAGACCAATCAGTACAGTACAGTATCAGTACAGTATTTTTAAGCGGCCCACCAGCTAATGTCAAAACTGGGACACTGCTATGCTCATGTGTGCATTGTCAAACAATGACGCGTTCGCAGCTTCACAAACTGGTGTACTGTACATTTTAAAAGTATGAATGCTTTTTAGTAAATATGGATACAGGATACCAGTTTACACACAAATAGCAGGGGCCAATTTCACGGCACAGCTTAGCACAAAAATTTGCTAAGCATGCCATTTTCTGTCTTAATAAAAACAGTTGTGCATCGCTTGCGATTGTTCTTTGGCTGTTGTTCACTGACCATGAATATCAAATGAAAATTGTAACTGTGTTTTGTTTTTAATGGTGGGCAAGACATTTTTGTGCTAAACAAATTTTTGTGCTTAGCAGCTCCATGAAATTGGGCCCTGTATCCCAGCAATAGCAGCCAAGTGTTCACTGTATTAGTCTATACATGTACATCCTCACTGCATAGGGACCAAAGTACACAATACAGACTCCTATTTATATCTTAGGCAGCTAGCTAGGTACCTTAGAATCTTTTAGAGGAGACAAGTACAAGAGGCTCCCTAGTCATACCCCAGCCAGCCTGCATGCATAACAATGTTCAAATTCTAACGGATCTTATTTCACTTTCATTTTGGATAAGAAGTTATGTTGTCCGTATGGGTCAACTAGAGTGGGGCTTCTTTCGATGAGTTCGTCTTCTACGTTCTCCAGGGCCCATTTGTGGCCGCAGATCTCCATGGCTTCCCATTCCGCCTGCATGAAATCAAAATAAGACAAAGAAACATTGCTCCAGTCAATTTTTCCTTTGTTCACTTTTCAATGACCTATAAAGGTACAGTCCAGGATTGGTAACGTACCCAAACAAAAATGTTCACAGATTTACATTTACTTTCAGGATATGAAGATGGTGCTGGTTTAGAAACATACCATTAAAATATTTGCCTGAAATGGTGTATTTATCCAGAAATTAAAAACAACGACCAAAAACAGTTTTGAAATCGGGGGAAGATCAAAAACCATTCTTTATGTTTTATGAGAAAAATTCAGATGTTTTTTTGCTATTTTCTCAGGACTCAGATAATAATAAATAATAATAATTATAAATACTTAAAAAACGCTTTCCATGTTGAAGACATCACAAAGCGCTGTACAGTTAAAAACATCTACAAATTATGAGCAATTATACAAAGGTATTAAAAAGTAGGTAAAAATACTTAAACACACATAAAGTTTATAAAAAATAACAAATTAAGTTTTTAAAAAGTGATTCTTAAAAAGATGAGTTTTTAAGTTAGTTTTAAAAGAAACAAAAGTTTTAGCACATTTAATTGTGATTGGAAGCCTATTCCACAAACGAGGAGCATAAATTGAAAAAAAGATGGATTGAGCTCAAATTTTCACAGGATCACCATTTCACTTACATGCTGGCTCAGACAGAGTGCTGTTCTGTGACCTATACCAATCATGTATTATACCTTTAAAATTAATCCAGTTAGTTTTCCTTGTGGTTATTTTATGACCATTAAAAAGCCGTATCCTGTTTGAGTGATCCCCCATGTACTGTTTCTCAGGTTGCAGGATTACTAATGCTGGGTGTTACCTTAAATGTGAATAGTTTCGTGGCTTCTGATTGCCAAACCAACAAAGATAATTGACTATTTGCATGATTAGGGACACCACAAACATAGGGCTGGATAGCTCAGCTGGAAAGAGCGCCAGTACAGTTTCCGGAGGGCAAATTAAAATTCATCCAGTCAGTTTCCCTTGTAGTTTATATTTGATGTTTTTGTTCGCTAGGTGCTTTTGAATTGAAGACTGTTTCTGTTTTGTTTCCTTTTTTTAAATGCCGGTTATTATTATTATTATTCCATTTTCTGAACGTTAATAAATTTACATACAATGACCATTGCCGTATCTTTATTACAGATGAAATGGTGATTTGACCAATCATAATGTAATAAGCATGTTATCAGCCATACCAACCTTTTAAGGACCAATCACATCATACCAAGCATCTGATTGGCCTCTAGTAGACCAATCAGAACGTCCAAACCATTTGACTTGCCCATTACTGACCAATCACAACGTACCTTGAATGCCTTCATTGGGTCAGGGTTTGCTCCCATTGGTTGGCTCATCTGCTGTTGCATCAAGCGAGCCTGGTCAGCGGCTGTCAAAAAAGTGGGGTAAAAAAAAAAAATCAAACAAACTGAAAATCACTTCAATTTGATATCTCAAATTTCTCCAATCCCATTCCTGGCTTTGATTCAGACAGTGTACCTAAAAATCATTTCCAAATAACAAAAATGGTATTAGCTTCAATGTACATTCACATATGATGATATGTCAATAAAGTTCAAAGGTTCTTGCAGGTTGCAGCATTAAGCAGTCGACACAGGTCTCCTGGTTAAACGCATCCTCTAGCATGTATATGTACCAGGATTGGCTTTTGGTATTAACCACCCGAATTAGTTTAACCGCAACTAAGCTGCTGTGTAATAATGCATTGTGTATCAGATTGTGGTCGAAGCAGAATTATGAATGAATGAACAGAATTCACTCCAGCATTTTGTTGCTTTCTGCTACATGCAGCAAGGTTCCTGGAGAACTTGGTTCTTAGCAAAGATTATATAGGCACTACACGCAAGATGGATAACTGACCATAGGGCGCGTGGTAATTGGCATGGAGGCTGCCATTCTCCATACAAATTATACACGATCCGTCATTTTGGTGTGCAAATAGAGAGTAGTTTGTACACGGGACATATGGAGGCTGGACGCTTTATCAAAGAAAAGAGGAGTGTTAGGCAAAATTTTGGCCCGAATTCGATTGAAACTTATTGTTTATTGTAAACAGAAATATTTGACATTGGTGTGAAGCAGCTTAATATGAAAACGGCGATTTTTTGTGGTTTTCTGGACCTACTTTTGCAAGTATCGCAAACATCGCTCATATCATCTCCGTACGTGGAGTTTCAGGGAGAGTTCCCCATCTTGCGTGTAGTGCTATATAATCTTTGGTTCTTAGTGGGTTACGTTTCAGAGCGAACTCACCATTATTTTCCCCTAGAATCAATGAGTAGACGCTCCGTAGACCGAAGACGTTCAGGAAGTACCAGCTAGCTGAGCTGACCCAGGAGGCATCGAGGGAAGCTAGCTCCACACCACGCTGGAGCATGGGCTTGAAGCGTAGCGTCAACGGGAAGGGAACCTTAGCTGTAAAATGTAAAATAATCATTGTTAATACCGATTTTTTAAATGTATAATACATGATTGGTAAAGGTCACAGAACAGCACTCACACTTTGTCTAATCCAGTATGCAAGTACACAAAATAACACTCCTGTGAAAATTGAGCTCAATTTGGGTCACAAAAAAGAAAAAATAGCAAACAAAATGACTTAATTTTTCTTATAAACGATAAAAAATGGTTTTGATATATTCTTACCCCGAGATCAAAACTTGTTTGGTCATTGTTTGACTATTTCTGGATAAATACACCATTTTAGGAGGAAATATTGTAACAGTATGTTTCTACCAGCACCATCTTCATACCCTGAAAGTTATACATAAATCTTTGAACATGTCTGTTTGGGTATGTTACCATTCCTGTACTGTACCTTTACAGACAGTTTAACCATCCATAAAAACCTCAAGATTTGGCTGGATTTGGGGCGATTCAGTACTAGATATTATCATGCTGAATCAACTCAACTAAATCTGGCAAAATCAATCAAATTTCTTGCTAGAATCACTTCATGTCATTGCCAACACGAACCCCTAGAGTCACTACTTCTTGCAATCGTTTCTGTTTCTGTTTAAGTGTCTGAAATGTTCATTCTGGTCTTTTTTGTCATTCATATAGTACTGTCTGCCGCCTTGTTTTTTGAAAAGTCATTGCAAAGTGAACAAAGAAAAAGTGACTGCAGCAGGATTCGACCCAAGCAACCACTGGGATACCGTACCAGTACTCTACTAACTGAGCTACCCAGTCCTATGTTGGCGGTGTCCCTTATCGTCGATTATATTTGTTTAATACAAGTAAAAAAAGGCTGCAAACTGCTCATCAGCCAAAATAATTACCTGAATTTAAGCTTGGAGATAGGAGGGCCTGACGCGTTTCAATCCTAGCAGGATCTTTAATGAAAGCTTAGATTATAAAGATACTGCCTTCAATAAAGATCCTGCTAGGATGGAAATGCATCAGGCCATCCTAACTCCAAGCAATTCTATTTGTTTGTTATGATTAGGGACACCGCCAACATAAGGCTGGATGATTAAATACATTGTATAGAAATAAGGACATTCATCTAAAATATTGTTAAACTGAAGCGTTTCTTTTGTGGTTGTAGAAGAGTTTTGGTTTCTTACTGATTACAAATCCTGAGAAAGTCCAGTTGATCCATCCACCGATGACGATCATGGGAAGAATGTTGGTCAGGTTACCCTTCAGCATATCAGTCAACATGGACGGATCTACAATGGCAAAAACAACACATCTTATCATGGGAAAAGCTAAGGCCAAGATTCTACAAAGAAAAATACTATGCAATGGAATTACAGTTTTAATTAATACTGTAGTCTTTATAAGGAAGTGTATATTTTGCCAGCAGCATCATTCTTCTGATTGGCCAATTCTCAATATGCCATACCTGCCTTCTTTCTCGAAATGTTATTTTGTCTGGCATGACATAATGAAAATTGGCCAATCAGAGTAAGGGAAAGTATGGCGATGCTGGCAAAATAAACCTATTCATAATCAAAAAGTGCTAAACGTATCAAAGAAAACAAA
Organism: Astropecten irregularis; assembly: GCA_963971285.1. Taxonomy (NCBI): domain Eukaryota; kingdom Metazoa; phylum Echinodermata; class Asteroidea; order Paxillosida; family Astropectinidae; genus Astropecten; species Astropecten irregularis. The sequence continues at coordinate 36,457,872 of OZ020244.1, read as the reverse complement.
ACAAAACATATTTTGAAACAGAATACCTGGTACATTATGCATAAACTATAAGTTCTCATTTAAAATGAGATTCGGGCAGAATTTTTGGAACTAATGCTTTGTGAAATACAGTGTACCTAGGGATAGTGCAGAGGCTTGGGATCAGTTTTCACAGACTAAGGCTGTGCCTTGCCAGAAAGCCCACCAGGGCCTTTTTTTTTTCCTCCAGCTCCGACTTAGGCTCTGTCATCCATGTTGGAAATATAAAATGTGGTTTTTCACTGAAGCTGATGCTCTTTTCTCTTTTTCAAACCAGAGAACAGGGTTGTTGATTTTTTTGATTTTTTTAAAAAAATCAAAAAAATCGGATTTATTTGATTTAAATCAGATTTTTTTGATTTAAATCGGATTTATTTGATTTTTTTAAATTAAAAAATTATGTTCATACTTAACATGTTGTAAACTATATTTAGACTGCTTTTAGACCAATGATAGTAGTCAAGCACACTTTTGAACATTGTGTATTGTAAAACTTGACAGAATAATCCACTAAAGAAAGGATTTGTTTTGAATTTGTGTAATTTATTTGCGTTATAATGATGGACAGTTTATGGAAGCCTGACATGCACTATACTCGGAATTTTCTGTCAGTGTCTGTCAGTCAGATCAAAATTTGAGGGGTTACTCCATGTCATAACTGGATTACCCAAAGTACATGTAGCTCTTGGGAATTCCAGTTGGGAATTTCCAACAACTTTCACACAAGGGATCCTCCAACTAACAGCTGAGCTGGGGATTTTCAATTTAAGGAGTTTTGCAGTATTTGTGTTCTTGCATAACTTACACATCATGTCATGAAAGAAAACCAGACCCCATTTGGTACTTTTTGAGAATGAATTACATTTCTGAACAGTTGCATTTACCTAGCAACTTATTCATTTTTAATTCTAACTTATTGCTGGCAAAATCCACTTACTCCCGCGGTATTAAACTACATGTACATGTACATGTATGCTTCCAAGTTCATAAGCAACTGAAAGTACGGGTATAACAAAAAACACAAACAAATAAACTTCAGCTTTTTGTAGAAGTATCTGATAGGTGGATATCCTTGCATTATATGTTCTCCTTCAAAAGAGTTTATAAATTCAGCTTACAGAAAGTAATTTTTTCATTTATTTTGGGAAATGTTGGTTATATATTGGCTTTGCATTTTACAGATGAAAATAAAAACAATGCATTTAAATCAGACTTCAAGAGGGTGTAACATTCTTTTAAAGTGCCTCTAAAGCACTTTGTATACAAATGGAAATGATTGAATTGAAAGAAATTGTAAAAAAGAAGAGAAAATAGAGAAAAACTAATATTTTTGCTAAAAGTTGATTTAAATCAGTGATTTTTATAAAAAAAATCAAGTGATTTAAATCGCGATTTAAATCGGCGATTTAAATCACCGTGATTTAAATCAAACAACCCTGCCAGAGAATCTACTTCCGAACCGCAGCCAAAACCTGTATTTTGAAACCTGTTATTTTAGAATGATTTCACGAAATGGAGCCGGAGCCAGATCCTGAGCTGGAGCCGAAGCAAGAGCCGAAGCCGGAGCCGGAGCCGAAGCTGAGGTTTGGAAAAGGGCCTAGCATTATTATCAACCATTTCTACATGTATGACTTGCCTGCCATTGGGTTTTGTACAACCCCTTCTCTCTTCTGTGTCTTGAAGAAGCCAGACTCCTCATTGTTGAAGAATTGCTTCCTCATATTAAACGACTGAACGGACAAAACCAGAAATGAATCAAGACACTTGAAAATTCCAAAAAGAAATTTTATGTACAGAAAGCCAGATGAAGCTGTAATACAATGGTACAAGCTTGATAATACTGTGTGAACGTGTATAAGTCAAGAGCAAAGTCAACTGGGAAAAGTTCTAGTACTTCTACAATATGGCCTTCTCTTTTTTAATAACGGTCAGTTACATGACAGACACAAACAGATTTGTTACGAAAATCCTAAGCTGCACAACACATCTGATTTTTATAGAAATACTTTTGAAATAAACATGACTCCCAAAAAGCCTTTGTGCATGACTAGCAAATAAAATGACATGTACAATGTACATTATCTGGTAAAAGCATCAATTAGATTGTGAATATTGGCTTTTAACTTAAATACAATTTGTACATGTAAACTTGAGAAAGATTAGTGATCAATGTTTTAATGTGCTCTCTTTGTCTAGATGTGTACATTGTCATGTAATTCATGGATAATTTTGTGTCATATTAATATTTGTGTTGATATTTTCAATGTAAGATTCCCCCATTTATTTCCTCATCTTTCCTGCATTTTGATTCAACATTATAAATGATCAATTTTACCTGTCTGGGAATAAATTTTCCATTCTCCCGCAGAAGCCGACTTTTCATCAAAGCTTGGCTGAAAAGAAATTGAACACAGAACTTGAAAACCAGAATTTACAATATGAATGATCAGTACCAGCCTTCCTCCATAGAGCACTAAGACCATCAAACGCAACCAATAAAAAAAGGCAGAGGGTAAGGGTTACTCTAAGGGTACGATACCTACAAAGGGAATAAAAACAACTTAATAGCTTCTACTGTTTCAAAATGATATTTTTGACTTTCAAATGTTCCTGAGTCCTTAAAACCCAAGATACATGCAGAAGAAATTTGTGCAACATTTCACAGTAAAAATACAATTTTCTTACGAACTTGAAAACAGCCCATCTGCCATTTTGTCTGGTTTGGCTAGTCTAGTTTAGTCTGGTACCTACAACCAATGTATCAAAAGTCCACACAATGAGAACAGAAATTAGACTGTATTCTTGTCTACGGCCGTCTGTGTATCCATGTCATGAGTTGCATCTTCGTAACCATTTTGGTAAGGGTGTACCAGCAGGTCCGATACCTATAAAGGAAATATAACTGTTTTGTCTGTCTGTTTTGAAGTTTGCAACAAACAGGTAAGAAAATTGTTTTTTTTTACTCTGAAATGTTGCACAAAATTCTTCTATAGACTGGGGATTTAAGGACATTTGCTGAAAGTAAAAAATATCCTTTTGGAACAGTTGAAACTATTAAGTTGTTTTTATTCCCTTTACAGGTATCGGACCTGCTTGTACACCCTTAGTTGCGATGATCGTAACCCTAGGTCTGACATGGGGATTGGGACCTTAGGGTTACGACAAAACTGGATAAAAAAAATGGGTACAACCTTTTTGGCCAACTCCTGAAGTACGTTTCCACTTAGTTTTCCACTTTCCAAAATCCAAACACAAAATCTGACTACATGGATCTGATTGGTACTTATCAATGAGTCATATAAAACCACTTTGAATATCGAAAGATCATTATATTCAGAAAAAATTACCCAAAACTTACCGAAGGTGTCGAGATTCCCTCCGTTTGCCGTCAGTCGGCCATTTTGAATAGTGCGCAGTGTGCCATCTCGACCAAATTACGTCATTTCGCAATGCCGTTTTGGCTGTTCCACCTTTCAAACTGAAACTCGCAGCCCTATGGAGGGTGTTCCCAGAATAACACGTGCGCTGTGATATACCGTGTACACGCATATCGTATACAGTATGGAGGAGGTTTTTTTTAAGTCCGCATTGTTTGCCCATGTCACACATGTGCCGTGTGCTTGAAATGAAGTGTATACTGTGCTCGGTCGGAAGGCCTACCTTTCGCGGCCGGGTTTGTTCCACCGTTACGGGCGGTGGCTCACGGCCGGCCGGCTCGCCGGGCTCGGTACAGATTTCGCCGTGGGCTTGAAATTGAAGTGTATGTTGCGCTCGGTCGGTACCTTTTTGGATCGCGGCCGGGTTCGTTACCGTATACGGACGGTGGCTCACAGCCGCGGCCGGCTCGGTACAGAACTACAGATTTGCAGTAAGAAATTGTGGTTTTTCCGCAGTGGAATATTCCGGTGATATTTTGGTATGATCATTTTTGGTGTAATTGATGACCGGATATATTTTTCAGTCCAGCGTTAATTCTGACCACTGCGCGATCTGTGATGAGGTGGATGACTTTTTATTTCTGTTTGATCATGGATTGGGTCGGCACCTAACATTTGTCTGTTTGTGGGACCATTCATAAAGGAAATCATTTGATAATCTTAGCAATTTCCTTCAGTTCATGATGAAAGATTTGAATTGTCAGTGGCAGCTTGGCGCTCACGCACTGTATGCGATATGCCGTGTATAGCACTGTACAACGCACGTGATACGAGCCCTCCATAGGGCTGCGAGTTTGAGTTTGAAAGGTGGAACAGCCAAAACGGCATTGCGCATGACTTAATTTGGTCGAGATGGCACACTGCGCACTATTCAAAATGGCCGACTGACGGCAAACGGAGGGAATCTCGACACCTTCGGTAAGTTTTGGGTAATTTTTTCTGAATATAATGATCTTTCGATATTCAAAGTACCAAACAGATCCATGTAGTCAGATTTTGTGTTTGGATTTTGGAAAGTGGAAAACTAAGTGGAAACGTACTTCAGGAAATGGCCAAAAAGGTTGTACCCATTTTTTTTATCCAGTTTTGTCGTAACCCTAAGGTCCCAGTCCCCATGTCAGACCTAGGGTTACGATCATCGCAACTAGTACACCCTTACCACCATTTTTACCCCATCTGCCCATAATTTCCCTCAAACATCAAAGCCCTGCTCTCTTTTCACAAATTTCACCATTGTTCACCTTGTAAGTTGTTAATGATAATATAGAAGAGGACACCACAAACGTATTTAGGTAAGTCTCTTTACAAAAAGTTGTTTTTATTCCCTTTAATATAGCTATCGTAGCCTACCTGTAATTAATGGGCCCTACATACACCGGTGGCTAAACTGTGTTGAACCTGCAGCACAGCCACAGGCACAGATACGGTGGAACATAAAAAAAAAGGGTCGGCTCCTTAGTCCTAGAAAGGTTGAAAAATCACTTACCCGTCGGATACTTGCTGAAGGCTGACTTTCTTTTGAGTTGTAAGTAATAAACTGACATAATGCCTGATGATTCCTACGAAGAATGTGATGAAAACAATGGGCAAAACCACCCACAGTCGAATGTTGGGATCCAACAAAAGCTCAGCCATTTTAGAAAACTAAACTGAAGTGAACAATTGGTGGCGCTGTTGTTCAAAGGACTAGTCTCTCTCAAGTCGTTGTTTTGGGTTTTTATGAAAGCGATGCAGTCGGGATCATTTCGTTTGTCGGACTTGTCTGAAAATCCAAGCGAAATGTCGCAGCAAGATGAGCCTTCAGAAAACGTGGATGGGGCACATAGAAAGCGGGACAAGATCAGGAATCTGGTGGCTTTTTGGTGAGAAATAATGGGTGGTCTTTTCGGAACTTTGTTCAGTTCTAAAACTAGTATTAGTAAGAAATACTACATACTAGGCCTAAATAGTATTAGTACTCATAGTAGTTCCTACTAGGTAATATAGGTTACTTTGTACAGCACAGCCACAGTGTAGGCCATTACAAATGTAAACAAGTGAAGTGCATGCAGTATGCAGCATCCCCCACACTTGCATGTAGCCTACGTTAATTAGTTAGACACTAACTGGATCATCCCCTGACATGAACATGCAGTCATATAACATATAGTCTATGCATGGAACCTTTGGGGATTGTGATAAGACGGGTCCCAAAACTATACAGGAAAGGAAAACTACTTTTTGAAAAGTAACTTACCTAAATTATAATAATTATATATATAGCAAGCCTTAGTTGCGATGATCGTAACCCTTGGCGCAGGCCTAGGTCTGACATGGGGACTGGGACCTTAACCATGTCAGACCTAGGGTTACGTAACTAAGCTTGGTGGTGTCTCTTATTATTACTCCTAGCAAGGTTAATTTTGTGGAAAGAGGGCAGGGCTTTGATTTTTGAGGGAAATTATGGGGGACCACTGCGTACACCATGCTGCAGGGACTGAAATATCGGCATTTTTGTGCATACGTACTCTGTGGATGGCCCTTGAGCCTGCATGCTACACTCTGCTTGGGGTGGTATAAAACTGTTCACATATGTGACTCTTGGTTGAAGTTATGTGAAACTTTTCTTGATTTCTTACTCTTAGTCCCAAATTAACTGTTTTGGGGCATTTTGCGGAATCAAAATACATATAATTCTCATTGACTCATGGATGCCCATGGTGGCGCAGGAGGGACATCGCACATCACATTAATTTTGTAATGTACGATGTTTGCAAATATTTGTGACACATATGTGCAAACATCGCACATCACAAATATCTGCGCATATACATTTGTGATGTACAACGAATCGTACATGGCACATCGGACAAATTTAAGTTGGCATCACGTGAACCATTTTGACTTGGTCAAACCTCTAAAAGATGAGTGCCACGCCCCTTTACAAGGGCTGCACTATAAACCACAGTCTTAACTGCGTCTTAAACTGCTAGGAATTTGGCCCTGATTGTTTTATATTCTTTCCTTTATTTATCTCTTTTTTAGGCTTCTGGGTCTGTGTAACAACTATTCCTATGTGATCATGCTGAGTGCTGCATACGATATCTTAGGAAAAGGAGATGTTCCAGAAAGTGTAAGCACATTTCTACATGTTGGAATAGAACTGAATGCTGACTTGATCATTTCCATCTGCGTACATGTATCTGAAATATGTATGGAGAATTAATTTTATTGTAGTATTCAGGATACCACACTTACCATAAGAAAATCCATGTGAGTTTTGTGTGGTACATTGTGGTATGCAGGAGGGTTAGGGTTAAACAAGTGTTCATTCTAAAATTGACTTCAGAAAAATGTTTCATTGTTGTCACTTGCTGCAAGTGTTTGGTTTTGTTCAAAGTTGTAGTTTGAAAGTAATAAGAGTCTGTCTTTTATACTCATTTTTTTCCCATTAGGATGTCGAGCCACCGGACACAATGTTCAACTTGACCAATTCCACGCCAGCCAAGAGATTTGATTGCAATCCTTTATCAACAGGGGTATGATTTCTAGTATTTTTCAAACTCTGTAGTAGTCTACATTGCTCGGTATAACACTGTGTGAATTGAATTTTAATACGTCACGTTGAGTGCCCACCACCGGTTCTTCTTAGAACTGCACACTCATAGAAGAGGTTAATTGTGCACTGTGCTACGGCAAACCTGGCCTTAGTAGGAGTATATTAATAAAGTAGCTGTGCAATATAAACTTAATGTCCTACAAAGTATATTATTATTGTGTTGTTTCCACCCTAAAGTATCAAACTCTGCGCAGTTTCAATAATTCTTCAATAATGATGCTTAATGTTGTCTTTTTCTTGTTCTTCTTCACACAGGCTATCCTGTTAGCTGATATACTACCAACCTTACTCATTAAGTTAACTGCACCTTGGTTTGCCGATTACATTCCATATGAGTGAGTCATGATAAATCTTAGCCTTACATTACACTGACCCTGCGTTCAGACTAGGCCCTGATTATCGGGAGCAGTTTAAAGACTACTTATCTTTTTTATGTCTGACTGTCCACACTGTGTTCTAATGCCCTGGGGATAATTCTTGGCTGAAGTGGTTTCGGCAGTGCGTTAGGTCACCGAGCATGGTGCTGTAGTGCTTGCGCACTTACATGTATGATGAAAACGAGCTTCTAACCGTAAAAGTTGTCCCCGAATCCAACATGTTTGGCAGGGGCAATGGAAAAAGTCCCGGCAAGCGTCCATACTATGGGTTTGCCTGGGAAAAGTCCTGATTATCGGGACTTTCCCTGATAATCGGGACCTATTCTGAACACAGTATTAGTTCAGTATAAAGTAGTGTAGTAGCATTTACGTCATTCGGTTTGTGGATGCCATTTACTTCTCAAAGGATGTGTTCCTTACGAAAGTCAAAAATGCATACCTGCCAACCAGGGGCCAATTTCACGGCGCTGCTATAAAGCACAAACATTTGCTTAGCACAAAAATGTCTTGCCCAATAAAACAAACATTTGCTGTGTATCACTTGGAAATTTCGTTCTTAACCCTGTTTTTATTAAGACTGAAATGTCATGCTTAGCGAATTTGTGTGCTTAGCAGCGCCATGAAATTGGCCCCAGTAAGATGTTATCAGTTTCAGTAAGGTTTTCGACATATAAAAAAGCAAAGTGAAAAAATAACAAAAATTCAAATTTTGTGGTACTGCAGTCTCTTGACTTAATATTTTTCCTTCACCTTTTTGTTTCTATGCAGTGTGCGGATTGGTATCTGTATTCTTGCGGCTGCAGCTAGCTTTCTTATTGTGTCGTTTGCTCGTGTGGTAGCATTAAGCCTTATGGGTAAGTTTTAATTCCATATGCTAACCTCAGTAACCTGTCTCCCGAATGCCCTATTTGTGCTAATAATGATAATCTCCATTGGTTTTGCACATACTTTCCAATTGTGGACCTTTTCCTAGTCGTTGACCAATGTCCCTTTTCTTCATAGTAGTCCACGATTTGCATGCCACAACAAACTCACCTTCCACATTCAATGGACCTTTCCCATGAAATATGCTAATGAGATACGCGCAAGCGCAAATGCCCTACTGGTTGGCAAGAAAGTTGCAGCTCCATTTATGTGCGTACCACATACAACGCAGAGGGCATGTAGCTTGCCAACCAGTGGTGCATTTGTGCGTGCGCGTATCTAATTAACATATTTCATGGGAAGGTCCATTGTATTGATCTGCATTGTGAGTCTAGTACCCTTCTGATAACTGCATCCATATAGCATCAAATAGAGAGAGGCACCAGACTGAAGCACCAACAAAGTACTGTTTTAGTTGAAAGTTTGTTCATACACAGTGTTGTATTTTTTCCATACAGGTGTCGTGTTTGCGAGTATATCATCAGGTCTGGGGGAATTTACATACGTTAGTCTGATGTCATTTCATGACAAGTAAGGAGGAATTCTCTCTAATCTGCTAATTTTTGTAAATTTTTAGTCGGTAGTTAACAAGAATCACATACCTCTGTGATTTCACAAAAGATTTCCCAGTCTTTTAAGTACCGTGTTCCCAGTCATGCCAGTATGCACTAGGTGGCATTTTCTTGACCCATGCCATTCAAATTCGAAGAACTGTTTCAGTACATGTACCCTTTGTGGCGGGATAGCTTGTATTCTAGTGGTATAACTTGTCTTGATCAGAATTCCTTGGTGTCCTGGCAAGAATTCCTTGGTGTTCTGGCCAGAATTCCTTGGTGTCTGACCAGAATTCCTTGGCGTCCTGACCTGAATTCTTTGCTGTCATGACCAGAATTTCGTGGTGTCTTAAGCAGAATTCCTTGGTGTCCTCTGACAAGAATTCTTTGTTGTCCTGACCAGAATTCCGAATTGGTGTCCTGACCATAATTCCTTGCTGTCATGACCATAATTCCTTGCGGTCTTGACCAGAATTAAGGCTGTCTCCCAAATCTCTGGCTGCGACTGCAAATAACACATGAACCTATGGCAGCCACTAGCCAGTGACTGCAGCCGTTTCCATAGACTTGCGTGTTGTTTGCAGCCGCAGCCAAAGATTTTGCACATGGCTTATTTCTATGAGCAAATGCAGCCAGTGATATGAGTCATTGGTTTGATCCATTGCAGGAACGTTGTCTCTACATGGTCATCAGGAACCGGTGCTGCTGGTCTGATCGGAGCTCTGTCCTATGCTGGACTGACCGAGCTACTCCCACCAAGGACCACACTATTGGTCATGCTGGTTGTGCCTGTTGCCATGGCTATAAGGTAAATAATGGAACTTTGCTGAGTTGTGGGGATTGCGGGTTGGTTTGGCGGATACCATTGAACTCCTGAGAGTGAAATGACATTTTGCTTTTAAGTACAACCATCAAATAACCACTGAAAAGTGAACAAAGAAATATTGATTGGAGTGGGATTTGAACCAGTGACCTTTGGACTATCGTACTGGTGCTCTGACCAACTGAGCTATCTAGCTCTACATTGGTGGTATCCCAAATAGTCAGTTATCTTTGTTAATTTCGCAGTCAGAAGTCATGAAACCACTCACATGCCACTATATCCCAAGGATCATTCAAGATACGTGCAGCATTAGCAATGCTGCCACCTGAGAAAAAGTATTCTTGAGGTCTCCGGTTTGAATCCCGCTCCGGTCAATTTTTATGTGTTCTCTTTTCAATTACCAGTACTTCAAATAAATCAAGTCAGTTTCCCTTGTGGTTATTATGTTGATCAAATAACCACAAGGGAAACTGACTGGATAATTTTAAGCCTTTGAAAAGTGAACAAAGACAAATTTCACTGGAGCGGGTCACGAACTAGTCTATGTGATAGAAGCACTCGCCGTACAGCGAGCAAGCATCTATCACATGCGTGCAGATTTCCTGATTAATTATGCAAACCAACCCAGCACTGACCTCTCTATAAAGTTTTGATCAATCAGGGGGCATCTACTATCGTTCCGTTTGTGTCTATCACGTAGATAGCTGCTGCCGTGCGAATGCGTGAAATTGACCAATCAACATTCTCCGTCACTATCCTGACTGACGGAAATATTCTAAAAATATACCTGATAAGTTGATGTGCCGCGTCGCATAAAATTTGCATGCACGCATGTATCAGACATTCGTACGTAGTGGTATGGAGTAGAACGGGTGATACTCAGACCAGTCTCCAGGGCTTGAATTTCGTGAAAAAAAGCACTGGACAGCAGGTCTAGTAACTGAAGAATTTTACTAGACCTGAACTTTTTTCACTTGACCTGTGGCATACATGTACATAGGAAGAGTGTAATTGTATGCAATATTAAGCCAAAAGTCATCAGTTTAGGAACCATTTTATTTGTGCAAGGAAAACAAAATCACTAGACAGCTGGAGTAATACAGTACAAACTTTACTAGACCAACACTGAAATCACTAGACTCCTTGGTCTAGTGGATATTTCGAGCCCTGGTCTCGATCCTGCAACCTCTTAAAACACTGAGCAACAAATTTAATTTGAATTCATGGTAAGTGTGTTAGAATGGTACAGGCCAATGATGCTTCATGGACACTCTACAGATTGTGCCATTAATTTAAGTGTTGTGTGTTGATTGTACTATCTTTGCTTGCAGTTACTGGTGTGTTTTAGTTAGAGCTTCGACATTGACTGTGCCACCTGATGATGAACCAGTCAGTGAGGACAGGGAGCAGCTGATCCAGCCAGTCAATGGAGATGGAGATGATAGGAAACAACATCCAAGCCAGACGGAACGTCTGACTCTATTTGAGAAACTGCATCATATTAAGGTAGATCCATCGTGCTCGGATTCATGTCTTTTCTTTCTGTTTTCTTTTCCTTTTTGCTTGGAGTTAGGAGGGTTCTGTATTCTTTTTCAAACCAGAGAATCTACTGTTGAACCGCAGCCAAAAGTCTCTATTTTGATCCCCTTAATTTTAGAATGGATTTTACAAAATGGAGCCTTAGTTGGAGCCTGAGCCGGAGCTGAGGTTCGAGAAAGGTCCCAGGTTTGATGTTAGGCTTGGGAATTATTTTGCTACTGCAATTTGAAGCTCAAAAAATTTAAATGAAGGGATATAGGGCCACATGGCAAAGCCAAACAAAGGCTCCAGCTTCGCCATGTATCTCAAGCCCTTCGTTTCCTTGAGGACACAAAATGGCAGTAGCAAAATGAATCCCAAGCCTAGGCTCAAGTCTCATTTTGAGAAGGCCTGTAGAGTCTCATTGTCTTTCAATCATGCTAGACTTTCTTCAGATCTTTCTCTTTTTGTCTTTCTGTCAATGTGCAGCATTTGTTCAAGTACATGATGCCATTGCTACTTGTGTACTTTGCCGAATATTTCATCAACCAAGGACTGGTAAGTGATGCCATGAGAACTTGTTCTCACGATGTTCTTCTTGTCAAACGTATGCCTTAACCCCTTCTGCCTGGGGAGCATCTTTATCAGTTTGCCTCATGACGTGATCATATTCATGATGGCTTTGTTATTTTCATTGATTTGCAATTTGCATTGAATGGGGGGTATTGTTTGGAAGGAGAGGTTCATTTTGTCCCAAAAGGGAGCTCAATGTGGTGAAACTACCCCATGATTAGCATTTGAATAGATCGTCAGGTTAAATCTATACAGACCTGTACCGGTATGTCCTGAAAAATAACATTACAATAATACTATAATAATAATATAGACTTGTAATGGGAACATACCCACCCTGCTGTGTGTTCAAGGCGCAGCAAACTTGAAGACAAGAAAGCATGGAAGTAATACAGATCTAGTCATTGAAAACTTGTGTCATTAGGTTTTGAGTTGTGGTTTAAAGTTTGTCATACAAGAGCAAGATCTAAGGTGGAGAGGTAGTGAGTTTCAGATGTATGGAGCTGCCACGGAGAGGGACCTGTCACCTCAAGAGTGCCGAGACATGTACTCTTTGAGATGTAGCATGTGTCTGGATTGTAGAATTCTTTCAGGAGTATAATTCTACTTCGATAATTGACAGTGTGCCAATTGGATATCTCATCAATTTGCTTGGTGTGCAGATGTGTGGACCAGTGTAGTTTGATACAAAGAAAGGGTGTATGTGCTGGTGCAGAAAATTGTATGTACAGTGTTCATTTTACAATGAAGTTTGGACTTGTTAGAAGGCCACAGTGAGCAGTCCAGCCTTAAATGCATCAAGACTGGTGCTGCTTGAACTGTGATTGCAATGGACTGCTCTAGTCTGGGCATCAATGAGTATCTAAATGCATCTATCATGGAGTGGTAGGGTAGGAAGCTGTATATTGTGGATCTTCTTGAAGTTGTGTGACAAGGGGTTGGAAGATATACATGTGAAACTATTATGAAACCATGTACCACCTTGTACACAAATGTGATGCTTTGGATTTGTCGACGTCGTTCTAGTGATTCCAATTCCAGTATTTTTAGCATTTCTGTGACGCTATCTGGAGCTCTGCGGTGGTGACAAATCTATAGCTGCTCTCCTTTGAGCCCTTTCCACCTGATCTTTTAGGCATTGCTGGTGGGAACTCCATACTGCGCTGCAGTATTCCAGACGAGGTCGAACCAGTGTCTGATAGGCATTGGCCTTTACTATAAGTTTGAAGTAAATCGGAAATGTAGTTCAGAGCTCTGCCGTTGAGTGCTTTGTGGAGAATTAGTGCCAACTTAAAGATGGTGTATTATAAATTGTGCACCCCTGTCGACTTTTTCTTGTTGTAATGCAGCTGGAATTGATATACTTCCAAGGGATTTGGCTGGATCATCAGGGCCAGTATCGGTGGTAAGTTGCATTGATTGCTGGCAATGTTCAGGGGCCAATTTCTCATAGAGCTGCTTAAGCACAAAATTTGCATAAGCATGAAAAGTCTTTCTTGATCAAACAGGATTACCAACCAAATTTTCATGTGATGTTTACTGCTTTTGACTTGTATTTGGCTGAGCAAATTAGATTCACAAGGAGTTTTGGCTGGCGATACTGATTTTATTTACTAAGGTTTTTGGTGCTTATGGTAAGCAAATTTTGGTATTTATTAAGCAGCTCTATGAAATTTGCCTCAGATTTCATTGCACTGATTGATTGCAGTGGTGAGTCTTCCTGGAAGCTGTGTTGGACTGGATCTGAATTACTTGGCTACGGCTAGAAACAACACGCACACACATACCTATGGCAATTTTGCTGAAGCCGCTAGCTAACTAGTGACTCCCATAAACACACATGTAATCTCAAGCCGTAGCCGGGTAATTCAGATCCGGCCTTGTTATGAAAAGAACAAAAGCACACCGTATACCAGAATTTGTATCCATGTGAAGACATGGCTTTTTTGTTTTCTTGAACGCATATCTTGTGCCCTGTGGAGACTGAGCAAAATAGGTTGAATATGTCTCCACAGGGAAATTCTAAAGGTGTTTAAGTCTCCACAAGGTTTGTAAACATGAAACTAATATTTGGAATTCACTCAAAAAGGAGGAATTTCCAAGGTATACTTATTTCCTGCAAAGATAAATATTTTGTATAAGTGACGTTCGCTAGAAACTTCAACCCAGGAAAGTGATTCTGGTTCAAATGGGAGCAGAGAGTGTTGTTCATAAGCACACTTGTACATAGCTATACAGGCGAACGGATTTATCTTAGTAAGAAAACTGAAAATGGTTCGTGTGAACTGTTCAGCAGTGCGGAAAATGACATGAGTCGGGCAGTCCATTTGGGTTGGACTAAGGTTTGCACATTTGAAAATGTACACCTCTAGAGCTCTTTATGGTATCGATCTTACTGTATAAAGTGGGAATATTTTGTCCATTTTTGTCAACAGGTTCCAAGTTTTGTATCAGTTGGGTGTCTTCATCTCCAGATCTTCCATAAACATTGTCAAGTTCAAACGTCTCTGGATTCTCTCCATATTACAGGTACTGTTCCAACACACTGACCAAATTAAATCATTTCAATGAGGGATTGAAAACAAAAGCAAAATTGCCTGGAGCGGGATTCGAACCTGTGATTTGATTGTTAACCATGTTTTACTGCTCTACAATTTTAGAAAAATCTCGACAAAAAAATCTTCTGTTTTGTAAATGTAGAATTAGAGGCTTTGCCCAAATTTATACTAGCCATCACAACGTCCCTTGATGTGCTTTTCAGGCCCACCTTTTTCATCATGATTGCGACTCAATAGGGCTCCGCGCTCTTGACGTCACATTCAGATTTTCATACAAACAAGTCGCACGTTGCACCATTAACTTACACGTAAACGTTGTGAAGTTTGTCCGAACATCCGGGTAACTATAGCTGTCGATATTAAGGGTGTATTCTATAAATAGCTCGAGCGTGGAGCCCTATTTAGGAGTTTATTACATCGAAATGGCACTTCTTGATTTTCAGCCCCCGACCTGTTTCCTTAAAGAGAGTATCATACTTTTGTAGCATGCAGAAACAGAAATCTTCACAGATTTACATATAACTTACAGGGTGTAGAGATGGTGATGATAGAAACATGGTGTTAAAATGTTTCTGCCTGAAATGCTGTATTTATCCAGAAAAAGAGTAAATCCAATGACCAAAAACAATTTTGATCTTTTAAAAGATAAAAAATAACGGTGAAAAAACTTAAGAAATACTGTGGACATTTTTCACTCTTTTCTAAAAAAAAATGGGCACGGTATGGCACTGAAAATTTCACCGATGACTGTTACTGTATCTTACTTGAAATTTTTGCCCATGAATCTGTATTTCTTTGACAAAAAACAAAGCATGATATCACCTTTAAAGCTACATCCACCCCAGTATTGTATTTATGTCAAAAATTTTGCTTTTTCCGCAGTGGTGTGTTCTAGTATTGATGTTTACTGTAGCCTACTTTGCCTACATGCCAAGTATTTTCATCGTCTTTGCCATCATCTTGGTTGAAGGGCTCTTAGGAGGTGCAGCATACGTCAACACCTTCTATCAAATAAGACTAAACGTAAGTCTATTAGAGATAATAACTTCAATGTTCAGTCATTTAATAGGACATACATACCTGAATTACCCAGTATTTAACCTGGTGTAGAATCTAACTTGTCATCATCACATGTTGAAAAGTGAACAAAGAAAAATTTACTGGAGCAGGAATCGCACCAGCGACCTCCCGAACACCGCACCTCCGGAACACAGTACAGTGTTCTGGAGGTCGCTGGTTCGAATCCCGCTCCAGTAAATTTTTCTTTAATAATAATAATAATACATAGGATTTGTAAAGCGCACTTTCCATCTTAATTAGATGGTCAAGGCGCTTCAGAGCAAATTAGAGAATTAAATAAATTCAATAAATTAGATAAATCAGAGCAAATTAGAGAATTAAATAAATATTGTTCAATTAAAGAATCTGTTCAATACACACACCATTGTTTTGTCAGTTAGTTGCACTTTTAGGTACAGGTTGAATTTACCATGCGCTATGTCAATGCATCGGGCGATATTGTTTGGGTCGACAATGGGTTACACACAGCTACACAGTACCGTAATTTTCAGAATATAGCCGGCGGCTAATGTGTTGATTCTCAAACCTTTCCATTTGTGTTGCGGCCGCGCGACTGATAAATACGCATTGTCCACGCAGGTGCGGCTTATAAACCATTGCGGCTTATACAGTAATTTTAAATCTTAATTTCCTGATTTTGGCGTGCTGCGGCTTATAATCCACGCAGCCTATATTCCGAAAATTACGGTACTCACTGTATACCTATTAAAAAGTGCAACTTTTTGTTTTGTACCTTTTGACAAACAATAGTGTGTGTATTGAACAGTGTTGAGTCCTTGGCATCAAGTAAGGTATCAAAATGCAGCTTAAGATGTGCCCTAAACACTCTGACTACTCATATCACCCCAAACCAATTAGATTCAAAGGGTTAGGGCATCAAAATCAACGGAAGTTTTTTGTGTGTGCACCCTTTAATTATTTTCTTCCTGCTCATGGTTTTGGTTTGTTTCTTGATTTTGCAGGAGAGCCCTAAATACAAGGAGTTTGCCATGGGAACGACAACACTTGCCGATTCCACCGGGATATCGCTGGCTGGTGCCATTGCAGTGCCTATTCATGATGTTCTATGTCGGTTACCGGTGTAATTAGCTCAAACCCAATTTACCATTGATAAATAAGTGAAGCCCTTACTCATTATTTTTATATTGGGCTGCTAGACATATTTACTTGACTAATCTAGTTTTCCTGCTGTTTTTTTAACGTCCATTCCAAACATTAAACATGTAGGGCCTATTAAAGGTACAGTACAGGATTGGTAGCATACCCAAACAGAAATGTTCACAGACTTACATACTTTCAGGGTATGAAGATGGTGCTGGTAGAAACATACCGTTTAAATATTTCTGTTGAAATGGTGTATCTATCCAGAAATAAAACAAAGACCGAAAACAGTTTTGATCTCGTGGTAAGATCAAAGCCACTCTTTATGTTTTATATGAAAAATTAGTCAGGTTTTTGCTATGACTCATATGTCCGACTGAGCTCAATGTACATGCTGGATCAGACAAAGTGTAAGTGCTGTTCTGTGACCTTTACCAATCATGTATTATACCTTTAAAGTGCTTTATTATAACACCTTAGTAGATCCTTGTCTTTTGATTGGAGGAGTGTATGTCACATGATATTTAACATGAAACATGATATATAACCCTACATATAACCCTGTAATTAGGTTGACTAATTTATGGCTTACGTCATAGACGTTAATATTTGTTCCATTCACTGTGCATATTTGGTTCCATTCAGTTTGATCTATTGCATCCAAAAGATTACATAATTGGTCAACAGAGGGCGCATGTTATGCCCATGATTGCATTCATAAACATTCAGTATCTGTATGTGGATCGGTTTGTGGAAACATCATGTGATATTCGGTCGTACTTTCGCACTTCTTATTCGCTGCACTTCTAGTTAGGTCTCGACGTTTCGACTAGCCTGCTCTATTCATCATCAGGAGATAATGAGGATGACTAGAGCAGATGATGACTAGAGCAGGCTAAGTGAAATGGTGAGACCTAACTAGAAGTGCGACGAAATAGAAGTGCGAAAGTACAAGCTATTCTTACATGGTGTTTTCGCAAACCGATCCACATACCAATTTGCAAAGCCTATTATTTGTAGAATAAGTTGCTGCCAATACATGATTTTTGTATTTGTCTTATTTACTTTCATGATTGTAGTTCCCTTTGATCTTGCCAAGTCTAATGTCTATGTTGTTCGCTTTCTTCGATTCTTCTCCTCCCTTTCCTCTATCTTATGGCCATTTCCAAAGATTTGGGACATTTTGTAACACAAGTTACTTTTTTTTTTCGCATATTTGCATGCATTTCAGTTGGAACAATATTGTAGTATATTTGCTGATTCCAATAAAACATTTTTTTTAATTGGAGTCATTCAAGAATGATTGATCAAGGTATAGGTCAAAAGTCAGGTAACTTAAGTTACCGTGAAATTTCCCATATACATTTTGTTCTGGATCCGATTTCACTAACGCTTTGCGATCATCGTAAAGCCCGAATCCATCGCTAAAAGGAAAATCGATCGCTATTTTGCATAGCAATTATCCGTTTAACGATGGATCGATTTTCCTTTTAGCAATTTTCCGTTTAGAGATGGATTTGGGGTTTACGATGATCGCAAAAAAAAGCGTTAGTGAAATCGACCCCAGGTTTTGCATGACTATCTCATATAGTCAATTTAGCGTTTGAGAACATTTTTGTTAGGACCAAAAAGAGCCCTCTCACATATGAATGGAATTTCTTTTTCATTATCAGTAAATTTCATACTAAAATTTAACACAACATTTGTCAAAATTTAACACTAAAATATGAATTACTCTGTTATGGTGAAAGATTTTTAACGGGGTGATTTTAAAATATTTTGTTTAAAGGTAATACTGTATCATGCATGTACTTCGGTTTTTGTCAAAGACAGATTCATGGGCAAAAATATCAAGGAAGATACAGTAACAGTCATCTGTGACAAGTTTGAGCCCCATTATGATGCCCACTTTTTGAGAAAACAGTGAAAAACGGCCAAAGTATTAAAAAGAAATTTGTTCTCATAAAATAATGTTGGTCATAGGTTTTACTCCTTTCTGGATAAATACAGCATTTCAGGCAGAAAAATTAATTATTGGTATGTTTCTATACCATCCCCGTCTTTCATGGTAAATTTGGAAGATTTCTGTTTCGGTGTGATACCAAAGTATGATACTACCTTTATGTTTCTGAATTTTAAACGTATGCAGCAATTATAAAAAAAACCTTTCCTTAAACCTCATATACTCAGATGTATAACAAGAAGTGAGAGATAATCATTTCGGATCTTAAAGATAGTATCATACTTTGGGAAGAAACCAAAATAGAAATGTTCACAGATTTACGTATAACTTACAGGGTATGAAGATGGTGGTGGTAGAAACATACCGTTAATATTTTTCCGCCTGAAATGCTGTATTTATACCGAAATTAGTAAAAACAACGACCGGAGATCTTTTTCATCTTTTAAAACATCAAAAATAAAAGAGAAACGACTTAAGAAATACTGTGGCTGTTTTTCACTGTTTTCTCAAAAAGTGGGCACCGTATGGGACTGAAATTTTCACAAATGACTGTTACTGTATTTTTCTTGATATTTTTGCCCACGAATATGTACTTCTTTGACAAAAACCAAAGTATGACATTACCTTTAATTCTGTCTTTAGTATTTTTCCACTGAAATTAACGTCTGATATGGACCAGAAATAATGTAGCTGACTAATTTTGCCTCTTTTAATTATATACGTTCCTATATATTTATATCTATAATATTGTGTGGTTTTTTTTTGAATAAATGTAGCACAAAATTAATGCAGATTATCACAAAAAATTGCTTAATGGAATAATTGACACTTTCATCCTTCGTTAACATTCATTTTATAATATTAAATTTATATTATATTTGTGATATTAAAACCAAAGACGTCTCAATCTAATATGGTGATCTTGCCTATGTGCTTTCATGAGAGAATGTAAGAAGAGGTGGCAGCATTTCATGTTGTCTTGGAATTATGTAAATGGGTAGCATGTACCATCGTATTTGTAACAGCGTACAGGATTTGCGAGGCCTCCAAAAACATATTGAGTTTGAGACAGTTCGTAAACAGTGCAAACAGTCACCATGGGAAATCTGGAAAAATATTAACTGTTAATCAATTGATTGCAGCAATAGCACGGCAATAGCGCAGCGGTTGCGCTTAAATTAAAGGTATAGTATCATACTTTGGTTTTTATCAAAGAAATACAGATTCTTGCAAAAAAATACCAAAACAGATACAGTAACAGTCATCTGTGAACATTTCAGTCCCATACGTTGCCCACTTTTTGAGAAAACAGTGAAAAACAGCCACAGTATTTCTTAAGTCTTTTCTATTTTATTTTTGATCTTTTAAAAGATCAAAAGATTTTCGGTCATTGTTTTACTAATTTCTGGATAAATACACCATTTCAGGTGGAAACATTGTAATGGTATGTTTCTACCACCACCATCTTCATACCCTGTAAGTTATACGTAAATCTGTGAACATCAGCTGTTTTGGTGTCTTACCAAAGTATGATACTATACCTACTGCCGTAAAATAGCTATAGCGCAGCAGACCCTGTCCAGCCAAAGAGCTTGCCGTGCCGAACTGAATTTGCTGAGCCAAACTGACGCTAAACGCCATGCTATAGGCCTATTCAGTTCAGTTCAGTTCGTTTTATTTCCACTCATGCAAGTCACTTCAGTACAAAGTTAAATAATTGTAAAGTACTTTTAAGTGGGGGAATTAACTTACAATAAGTGAACGAGGTTCCCAAGAAGCAGAGCTTGTGGACTGGGGACTCCCTTAAATGAATTGTGTTCTTACATATTCTTGAAAATGAACATTTACATGATGTAATACTAATAGCTAAAGACGTACATATACACAATATTTAAGTTCCATTAATGCTACATACAAAGAGACACGGGACAATGATGCAAGACAGGAAACTAGAGGCTAACAAGTCCCATCTAAATAATTACACATTCTAGAGTGAAGCGACGAACATTGTATATCAAATCATTCTTGTTGGTTATACTTATCCACAAGCCAAGCTTTAAGTTGTTGTTTGAAAGCAGACAAACTATTAATTGACTTAAGGTTATTACATAAAGAATTCCAAAATTTAGGACCCTGAGAGGATACCGAATTATAAGATTTAGACAGGCGTACATAAGGAATATGAAAATCATAAGCAGACCTGGTATTATGCATGTGTATATTGCCTTTTCAAACTTGAAAATTGCACTATGACTATGGACAGGCCAATACGCCGTGTAGGCCCCTACCTCTAGCTTCAGGTGTCGGTTCCACTTCCACAATTGCACCAAGATTGATCTTAAAATGCCAATCTATCCCAATTGCCAAGCAACTAGTGTGATGTCACAATACAAATCACTATGGTGATATTAACAACTCATCTTAAGATTAACCTTAAGAGTTGTGAAGTCCACCCAAAATAATGGTCTTATTTATAGGTCTACTGTGCAGAGACCATCGGACTTGTTTTAGAGTTGGGGAAGAGACTTCGATCTCACTATTGGAATGGATGTATATTGTATACACTGTAGCACAAAACCTGGATAATATATTTTGGTATACGTATCTGATGCATTGGCGTTTATTGCCCGCCTGACTGTTACCACCCCAGCAGCAAACACACACACGGGTGGAGTAATTGGTCCCCAATCTTTGACCCTAATAGGCCCAATTGTTCATCTTTTGTTTGGACAAACGTTTTGGCAGAAGTTCCATTGGTTTTGTACATCTTTTCCAGTCGCAGACCCTATACCTTATTCACGGTGCATCCATCCTACATTCGAAGCAATGCAATTAAATCGAGACTTGGATTCGAAGTAGTGTGGTACCCGTTTTCTTTTTTAGAATTGGTGTTATCTTTTCCAACGGGTATACAAGGAATGTGACAAGATGGATGCGCCGTGAATATCAGGCGCCTAATTGTCTCTTTTATTATTAGTTAACTCTTTGAATGCCACTATACAAACTCTGCAGATATTCCTCCTTGTTAAGTCTTGTACTGGCAGACATTGCGGGAATATTCATTTAATTACAGTTGGCAATCTGGAGTTGGCTGATGGAAATAATTGAATTTGGAAGTACAAACTTTTCAGGCAGAGACATTGTTATTCTGTGCTATATTTTTATTTGTACAGAGTGATTCCATTAATAATTAGGACTTAACTTCCATTTAAACTTACACTTGGCTATAGCAATACATGTAGTCATTGTACGCACATTCAATGCACTATACCGTCATTAAAACGGCACACAGTCTGAGTATACATGAGGATAAACACGTGTCTTTTCAATCAGGCTGTTCTTTAAAGGTTACTTCATACTTTGGTTTTTTGAAAGAAATGCAGATTCATGGGCAAAAATATCAAGGAAGATTAAAGTAACAGTCATCTGTGAATTTTAACAGTCCCACACGGTGACTTTTTGGTGAAAAACGCTCTAGACACAATGATGTTGTGAACGCGAATGATTACACAATAGTTTCACCAAGATTTGATTTTTCTATACAATTACATTCATTAATTGCAGTTTCACTTATTTGTGTTTGTGTTTTGTTTCACAGTGTTTAAGGATGCAATGACTGATTTTAGGTTTAGTGAAAAATATATTCAAAATTTACATTATTTATATTCTACCACGTGGTTAAAAGTTACAAGCTCCTATGTGATATCTCCACCATAAATCCACACCCTTCAAGAGTTCATAGATAGATACTAGATAGATATATATATAGATAGATAGATTGGTTTCCAACCAATTTCATGGAGCTGCTAAGCACAAAAACATGTTTAGCACATACAATGTGCAAATCTAAGCTGGATGAGTTGTGGCTTTGCATGGTTACAATTGGTATGTGGATCGGTTTGCGGAAACACCATGTAAGAATCGTTCGTACTTTCGCACTTTTATTTCTCAACGTTTCGACTATAGCCTGCTCTAGTCTTCATCAGAAGACATTTAAAATGTCATAAATGACATTAATGTCTTGCCCAATAAAACAAAGTAACAAACCATCTGATATTCATGGTCAGCGAACAACAGCCAAAGAACAATCACAAGTGAATAGTAATACAAAACATTGTCCTGTTTTTATCTAGACAGACATTTCATGGTTAGCAAATTGTTGTGCTAAGCAGGGCCGTGAAATTGGCCTTAGCTGGAAAGGATCGACCGATTCTGCGCATTGTGATTGGCCAACACATTGCAAACTCTTTGAGGCGCTCTTTTGTGAGTCGCCCGTATTATAGTCTGGTTCCCTGCCCAACGATTCCCTGACGACTCTTAATAATAAATAATTGACAGGCAATAGTCGTATATTCTTGGTCTGGGAATCAGACTACCCGTATTAATGATAACATCGATATATTATTTGATCGTATTAAAATCAGAATGAATTCTGTTGAAGTTCTCATGTAAGTTTCTTACATCAAAAGTTTCTCACATCAGAAGAGAATTTCTTGAAATAAAACCTTTCTCAATGCGTTCGCTACTGGAGTGTTTTCACAGACATTTTGCAGCCACACGATCAATGCATCTTTAGCGAAGCTCATTGAACGTGCATTACGTTCTAGTTCTATGGTCTCAGTGACAAATTGTTTTGTTTGTGTGCCGGGAAAGGAGTTCGAAATTGTTTCCGCTCCATATTTTACAAAAAATATCTCAGACCTATGAAACCTCCACAATGAAAGCTATTCAGCCATTCAAGTTCTTTGTTGTGGTCATGAAAGTCAGGCAATCCTCCATGAACACCATGATGTGAACATATCAATCCCATCCAGAGACTTCCCTACAAGAAAACATCGCCACATCTAAAAATGTATATTGGTATTCTACGAAAGCCAAAGAAATAATAATAATCCAGATATCTCTTTTTCGAGATGTATTT
Source organism: Astropecten irregularis (assembly GCA_963971285.1). Taxonomy (NCBI): domain Eukaryota; kingdom Metazoa; phylum Echinodermata; class Asteroidea; order Paxillosida; family Astropectinidae; genus Astropecten; species Astropecten irregularis. Next base: position 36,434,427 of record OZ020244.1, on the reverse strand, counting down.
TTCCCAGTCTGATTTTACGACATGATTTAAGTGTATTTTGAAAATTTATCTCGAAAAAAAAAGCCCCCAACAAATCTTGGGAGTTCTTTTCTTTTTTGGCTTTTCGGATTTTAATCGGAATTGGCTTTTCCTATTTTAATCGGAAAAGGTATTGTTTTTGTTCGGATTTTTTTTCTTCTTCTTCTTCTTGTCGTTTGAAATCCTATAGACTTTGAACATGGGCACAGTACACCCCACTTTGGTCACTTTTAAACATTTGATCTTAACCAAACTTGGTCCAAACAAAGTTCATAAGGCCTAGTTGTGCCGCGAAATTACGGCATCATGACGTCATCAGGTGTCAAATTACAAGCAATTCAAATTTAATAATCAAATTATTTAAAAATCAATAAAAAAATAAACGGTTTGAGATATCAAGTTGATTCTTTCACTAAACGTGAATGTTAGGTAAGTTCTTTCTTTTTTATACATTGCTTGACCTCTGTGACCTTTACTTCCGGTCAATCAGGAAGTAGCTCCTTATTTAAAAGTGGTAAGAGGTAGGATCATGATTCTTTCACCAAAAGTCAATGTTGGGCAAGGCCTTTCTTTGTGACACATTGCTTGACCTCTGTGACCTCTACTTCCGGTCAAACAGGAAGTAGCTCCTCATTTAAAAGTGGTAAGAGCTATGATTATGATTCTTTTACTAAAAGTCAATGTTAGGCAAGGTCTTTCTTTCACATATTGCATGACCTCTGTGACCTCTACTTCCGGTCAATTGCCTGACCTCGGTGACCTCTACTTCCGGTCAAACAAGAAGTAGCTCCTTATTTAAAAGTGGTAAGAGCTAGGGTCATGATTCTTTCACCAAAAGTCAATGTTAGGCAAGGTCAAACATGACCAAGTCACGTGACTTAAGATTAAAGGTGCACTCTTCAAAAGTATAAAGCTTAATATCTTAATCAAATTTTGTTGTGTGTATAAGGTTATGACGAATTTTTTAAATCATAAAACGGAAAAGCCTTGTGTTCTGTTTCAACAGACACAACCTCTAGTTATTTCTATTGATTTCCAATCAACTTGAACATTTTTTTTTACGAAATCCGTTTGCATGGTGATTACTTGCATTACTTCTTTTTCGTCAAATATGCCTTTAGGTGAATTTGAGTGTATACACCAAAGTACGACTGGGAGACTTTGGAGAACTGGTCTTCAAGTCAACAGCGCACGTGCATGCACAGACCGTTTCTCCAAAGCCTCCCATTAGCTACATTTTTATAGTCGTTTCTACCTCAATAATTACAAATTCATGTAAGTCCCCAATGATTATGGCCTCTGCAACAAACTCTGTCTCAATTTAGTAAATTTTAGCAAACTAACTAGCCTATCCAAGTTCTGATAGCATTTTAAAAACAAGAAGTTGGCCTCGATAAAAACAGTGAACACCAAAACAGAAATATTCACAAATTTACGTATAACTTTCTGAAGATGAAGATGATGCTCATGGAAGAAACATATTGTTAAAATATTTCCGTCTGAAATGGTGTATTTATCCAGAAAACAGTCAAAACAAAATTTTGATCTTGTGCCGAGATCAAAAAGATTCTTCATGTTTTATAAGAAAAATGACTCGGGGTTTTTCGCTGTTTTCTCGTGACCCAGATGTCCGAATAAGCTCAGATTTCCACAGGTTTATTATTTCATGTACGTGCTGGATCAGACAAGGTGTGAGTGCTGTTCTGTGACCTTTACCAATAATATATTATACCTTTAATCTATACATGTGAATGATATATTGATGGCTACATTCTAAAGTTGAAAGGTTTAGGGTGAAATAACATCATCTTCACCAATTAACTTAAAGGTAGTATCATACTTTGGTTTTTATCAAAGAAATACAGATTCATGGGCCAAAGTATCAAGGAAGATACAGTAACAGTCATCTATGAACATTTCAGTCCCATACGGTGCCCACTTTTTGAGAAAACAGTGGAATACAGTCTTTTTTCTTTTATTTTTGATCTCTTAAAAGATCAAAAAGATTATCGGTCGTTGTTTTAATAATTTCTGGATAAATACACAATTTCAGGCGGAACGATTTTAACGGTATGTTTCTACCACCAGCGCCTTCATACCATGTATTAAGTTATACGTAAATCTGTTATCATTTATGTTTTGGTTTCTTACCAAAGTATGATACTACCTGTAACTACATGTATAATTATGAGGAAGTTTTACAGTGAATTGTCGATAAATCGCCAAGCATAATTATTTGACCATCAGACTAAGCAGGTAAGTAGAGAGGTGGATTAATAGAAACCTGGCCTGAACGTCTGTCAGTTTTGTCAGACTTGTTGACCAACCGGTAAGCAGCTAGAGTGAGTTCCCGGAGGATAATTATATATGCCTTAGACACATTTGTTTATTTTTGTTTTCTTCCAGTTAAATCACATGCACTGCCGTCTAGAAGATACTAAAAATCACACAGAGTTTTTTGGGGCACAAAAGGTATCTAAAGAACAGAATGAAGTTCAGTTTAATTGTTTACTTTTACTGTATGTCGGGCCTTTTGAAAAGTCATTGAGGTGTTACGCAAACCTGCCGAATATTACCACATTTTTATGATTGTCAGTCGGCAGTTAACAGTATAATCACTGTCAATTTGCTGCCTAAAACCAATACCATGCGTGCAGCGTGCGAAACAAACGCAGTATAAAAGTCAATTCAGCCATTGGCTTTTTCGCGAAAGCGAAAAGCCTTTTAGTTTTGTTCTTTTATTTTGTTTGGCTTTTTCTCGTATAATTATAAGCGAAAAAAACAAACCTGAAGTAGCATCATATAAAATATTAAGTTGAGAAGTAGTTTATGTCATAGGTGGAAAAGCATTATGTGCTGTTTCCAACAGCCATAATGTCTAGTTGGCTTTTTCACGTACGCGAAAAGCCTGTATTGGCTTTTTCGCGGAAAAGCCTTTGTTTTTGTTCTGTTATTTTTCTTTTGGCTTTTTCGCGGAAGCGAAAAGCCTTTGTTTTTGTTCTGTTATTTTTGTTTTGGCTTTTTCGCGGAAAAGCCTTTGTTTTTGTTCTGTTATTTTTGTTTTGGCTTTTTTGCGGAAAAGCCTTTGTTTTTGTTCTGTTATTTTTCTTTTGGCTTTTTCGCGGAAGCGAAAAGCCTTTGTTTTTGTTCTGTCGTTTTTTCTTCCTCTTCCTGACGTTTGAAAATCCATAGACAATAAATAGGGGCATTGTCGGCCCCACTTTGGTCACTTATAAACAGCCGATCTCAATCAAACTTGGTCCAAACAAAGTCCCTATAGTGAAGTTGTTTGCCGAACATTTACGTCATCATGATGTCATCGTGTGTCATGTGAAAACGCCTTAAAGGGGCAAACTTCACACATCAATTATGCGCGAACCCAAGATCCGATTGGATTGAAACTTGGTTTGTATCCAAGTTGGGAAGTGTTACATTTAACAATTGAAATGACGTCATCATGACGTCATCGGGTGTCACGTGAAAGTCATTAAAGGGGCAAACTTCACACATCACTACGCAAGAACCTTAGGTCCGATTGAAACTTGGTTTGTATCTAAGTCGGCAAGTGTTACATTCCAAATTCCATTTACGTCATCATGACATTTTCATGTGTCCAAAATAACAAGCGATCTTAATTTAATTATCAAAATATTTAAAAACCAACAAAAACAAGTTTGAGAATAAGCTTATTCGGAATTTGCATCTTATGTCATTATGCGGAAAAGCCTTATGTGCCTGTGCGTTCCAACAGCCATAAATGTCTAGTTTCTTCTTCTTCCTCTTCTTTCTTTTCTTGTCGCCGAAAATCCCATAGACTTTACACATGGGAATTGTACATGCCACTTCGGTCACTTTTAAGCAGCCGATCTTTAACCAAACTTGGTCCAAACAAAGTCCCTAGAGTAAAATTAACTCCCGAAGTTTGTTGTCATCATGAGATGAGGTGTCAAATTACAAGTAATTTAAAATCAGCAAAAAATCAACCCTTTGAGATCATGATTAAGTTGGTTCTTTCGCCAAAGTCAATGTTAGGCAGGGCCTTTCTTTGTGACACATTGCTTGACCTCTCACATGTGGCCTCTACTTCCGGTCAAACAGGAAGTAGCTCCTCATCTAAAAGTGGTAAGAGCTAGGATCATGATTCTTTCACCAAAGGTCAATGTTAGGGAAGGTTTTCCTTAGTGACACAATTGTAATTGACAAGCAATTTATATTATATGCGGAAAAGCCTTATGTGCTGTTTTCAGCAGCCATAGATGTCTAGTTTACCCGTACAGATGTGCTGTTGTATCTAAACCTACTCTGTTCATTGTAGTGACACCGTAACAGAAACTTTTTCCTTCAATATTGATATTTTATCTGACGGAATTGACTATGTAGGTCATACAATGTAATTCCTCGTTAGAATCATTTACATGTAATGACTCGAGGCCACGAACCCTCCAATTTATTTCTTTTCATATGGGCCCTATTACAGCTGATAACATCGACGGATAGTGTATCACCAACCGATAATGTATCACAACTTTGACCGATAGTGTACCACCAACCGATAATATATCACAAATTGACCGATAGTGTATCACCAACCGATAATATATTACAAATTGACCGATAGTGTATCACCAACCGATAATATATCACAACTTTGACCGATGGTGTACCACCAACCGATAATATATCACAACTTTGACCGATACTGTATCACAAACCGATAATGTATCACAAATTGAACAAAAGTGTATCACCAACCAATATTGTATCACAAATTGACCGATAGTGTACCACCAACCGATAATATATCACAACTTTGACGGATAGTGTATCACCAACCGATAATATATCACAAATTGACCGATAGTGTACCACCAACCGATAATATATCACAACTTTGACCGATAATGTACCACCAACCGATAATATATCACAAATTGACCGATACTGTATCACCAACCGATAATATATCACAAATTGACCGATAGTGTACCACCAACCGATAATATATCACAAATTGACCGACTGTATCACCAACCGATAATGTATCACAAATTGAACAAAAGTGTATCACCAACCAATAATGTATCACAAATTGACCGATACTGTGCAATGTATCTATATCCAATTCTAACGCCGATACTGATAAGTGCAAGCAGACTAACACCTTATAACTCGATCCCACCAGTGCGTCATTGGAAAGAAAAACTCGAATTTTTTTTTGGCCCAACTACTATACATATACATGTATATCAATGCCTGCCAATTTCGCCCCAGAGTTGCCTAAAACTGACGCCTTGATGTTAGAGATAGGCCTACCTCTAGCACTCCTATCCCGTCTGAGGGCCATTTAGGGTAGCCAGTGTGGTAGAATCGACATTCGAATGGTGACCAATTCTACGTTTACCACAAAAAATCTTACGCAAGCCTTTACGAAACTGACGGTACTTGAAAGCGTAGATGACCGGATTCACGCAGGAATTGGTGGCCACCATCGCCACGGTGACTAAGACGTACCAGTCATTGAGTTTGATGGGGAAACCAAGGTTGAACAGAAAAAAGAGCAGCTGATTTGGCATCCAGCAGACCAAAAATACGATGAATACAACCAGGAGGGTCTTGAAGGTGTTGCGTCTTGCCCGGAGAAGGGACTCTGCCATACCACCTGCCGCTTGGCCACCAGGTCCACCAGCAACATCAGGTCCCACACGGGCGGCTCCTCGCTTCAGCTCCGCCCCGGTACGAATATATGCAATCAGCATGACTATCACCGGTATCACGAACTGCAGGGTAGCAATTAAGATTGCCAATGCCGCCCCAGACCCAGGGATTGAGACGCATTGTCGGTCCTGTATCTCGTTGATGGTCATCTTGTAAGATAGATTGGCAATTCCTAGAGCCCAACATGCGGCAATGACTGCACAAACCTTGAGGCGAGGGTACCGGGCGAATGCCAACTGGTATTTGAAAGGATGAACGATGGCTAAATACCGCTCCATGGTCACCGCCAGTAGATTCAATGTTGATGTGACGAAGACCAAAAACAAGGCGTTATTAGAGCGCCAGAGATAACAGAGAATCCATCCCATGGCATTGTCTGGCAGGAGGGCAGGTAGTGGGATGTTGCTCTGCAGAAGAGTCAAAGTGGAGCCCAGGAAGTCCACCACAGCTTGGTGGAAGATGAAGGCATTGGTACGAGTCTGCATAGCTGGCACTTTGGCGATGACCAGACATACAAGACCATTGCCCAAGATGCCCACAATTCCGATGATTGTCTCGTACATACGCAAAGCAATAATATCATCCATGATAAACAGATCTCTTTCACGGTCGCAAAATCGTGAAAAGTTATAGTTATAGTTATCGTTCTGTCAATTCGTTGTTTTATACACTGTCAATACAAGACTGTATTACTGCTATACTTTAATGAAACATCCACAGACTGAACTTGAAATGAGCTGAGTTGGGCGAAGTGAACTGAACTGAATTCTACATTCTTCTACCTTAAGTTTAAAATATACATCGAGGTCTATATATTCCAAACAAGCAAAGAGAAAATTGCGCAGGAGACCTGTCTGATGCCATTGCAGTGCAGTGCCTATTCATGATAGTTCTGTCCGTAAGATTTAACCCGGATTCCCTTTGATGCGTACGCCAAGCATAATAATCACTTGTTTTCATATTGGGCTGCACAAAGCAGCCTGCAAACTCGATGGCGACGGATGCAATTCAGGCCGATCAAAAGAAACAGGTCACAGCAGGCCTGACGTGAACTGCCAAGTTAATTGTGACACAATTCTAATTGACAATCAATTTGTATTATATGCGGAAAAGCCTTATGTGCTGTTTTCAACAGCCATAGATGTCTAGTTTACCCGTACAGATGTGCTGTTGTATCTAAATCTACTCTGTTCATTGTAGTGACACCGTAACAGAAACCTTTTCCTTCAATATTGATATTTTATCTGACGGAATTGACTATGTAGGTCATACAATGTAATTCCTCGTTAGAATCATTTACATGTAATGACTCGAGGCAACGAACCCTCCAATTTATTTCTTTTCATATGGGCCCTATATTACAGATGATAACATCGACGGATAGTGTATCACCAACCGATAATGTATCACAAATTGAACAAAAGTGTACGTATCACCAACCTATTAATAATGTGTCACATATTGACCGATAGTGTGCAATGTATCTATCCAATTCTAACGCCGATACTGATAAGTGCAAGCAGACTAACACCTTATAACTCGATCCCACCCGAGTGCGTCATTGGGAAGAAAAACTCGATTTTATTTTGGCCCAACTACTATACATATACATGTATATCAATGCCTGCCAATTTCGCACCAAAGTAAATTGCCTGAAACTGACGCCTTGATGTTAAAGATAGGCCTACCTGTAGTACTCTTATCCCGTCTGAGGGCCATTTAGGGTAGCCAATGTGGTAGAATGGACATCCGAATGGTGACCAATTCTACGTTTACCACACAAAATCTTACGCAAGCCTTTGCGAAACTGACGGTACTTGAAAGCGTAGATGACCGGATTCACGCAGGAATTAGTGGCCACCATCGCCACGGTGACTAAGACGTACCAGTCATCGAGTTTGATGGGGAAACCAAGGTTGAAGAGAAAGAAGAGCAGCTGATTTGGCATCCAGCAGACCAAGAAGACGATGAATACAACCAGGAGGGTCTTGAAGGTATTGCGTCTTGCCCGGAGAAGGGACTCTGCCATACCACCTGCCCCTTGGCCACCAGGTCCACCAGCAACATCAGGTCCCACACGGGCGGCTCCTCGCTTCAGCTCCGCCCCGGTACGAATATATGCAATCAGCATGACTATCACCGGTACCACGAACTGCAGGGTAGCAATTAAGATTGCCAATGCCGCCCCAGACCCAGGGATTGAGACGCATTGTCGGTCCTGAATCTCGTAGATGGTCATCTTGTAAGATAGAATGGCAATTCCTATTGCCCAACATGCGGCAATGACTGCACAAACCTTGAGGCGAGGGTACCGGGCGAATGCCAACTGGTATTTGAAAGGATGAACGATGGCTAAATACCGCTCCATGGTCACCGCCAGTAGATTCAAAGTGGATGCGACGAAGACCAAAAACATGACGTTCTTAGAGCGCCAGAGATAACACAGAATCCATCCCATGGCATTGTCTGGCAGGAGGGCAGGTAGTGGGATGTTGCTCTGCAGAAGAATCAAAGTGGAGCCCAGGAAGTCCACCACAGCTTGGTGGAAGATGAAGGCATTGGTACGAGTCTGCATAGCGGGCACTTTGCCGATGACGAGACATACGAGACCATTGCCCAAGATGCCCACAATTCCGATGATTGTCTTGTAAATACGCAAAGCAATAATATCATCCATGATAAACAGATCTCTTTCACGGTCGCAAAATCGTGAAAAGTTATAGTTATAGTTATCGTTCTGTCTATTCGTTGTTTTATACACTGTCAATACAAGACTGTATACTGCTATACTTTAATGATACATCCACAGACTGAACAGAAATAAATTGAAATGAGCTGAGTTGAGACGAAGTGAACTGAACTGATTAAAACCCGGATTCCCTTTGATACGTACGCCAAGCATAATAATCACTTGTTTTCATATTGGGCTGCACAAAGCAGCCTGCAAGCTCGATGGCTACGGATGCAATTCATGCCGATCAAAAGAAACATGTCACAGCAGGCCTGACGTGAACTGCCAAGTTAATTGTGACACAATTCTAATTGACAATCAATTTATATTATATGCGGAAAAGCCTTATGTGCTGTTTTCAACAGCCATAGATGTCTAGTTTACCAGTTCAGATGTGCTGTTTTATCTAAACCTACTCTGTTCATTGTAGTGACACCGTAACAGAAACTTTTTCCTTCAATATTGATTATTTTATCTGACGGAATTGACTATGTAGGTCATACAATGTAATTCCTCGTTAGAATCATTTACATGTAATGACTCGAGGCCACGAACCCTCCAATTTATTTATTTTCATATGGGCCCTATTACAGCTGATAACATCGACGGATAGTGTATCACCAACCGATCATGTATCACAACTTTGACCGATAGTGTACCACCAACCGATAATATATCACAAATTGACCCATAGTGTATCACCAACCAATAATATATCACAAATCGACCCATAGTGTATCACCAACCGATAATATATCACAAATTGACCCATAGTGTATCACCAACCGATAATATATCACAAATTGACCCATAGTGTATCACCAACCGATAATATATCACAAATTGACCCATAGTGTATCACCAACCGATAATATATCACAAATTGACCCATAGTGTATCACCAACCGATAATATATCACAAATTGACCCATAGTGTATCACCAACCGATAATGTATCACAAATTGACCCATAGTGTACCACCAACCGATAATATATCACAAATTGACCCATAGTGTATCACCAACCGATAATATATCACAAATTGACCGATAGTGTATCACCAACCGATAATATATCACAAATTGACCGATAGTGTATCACCAACCGATAATATATCACAAATTGACCGTCACAAACCGATAATGTATCACAAATTGAACAAAAGTGTATCACCAACCAATAATGTATCACAAATTGACCGATAGTGTGCAATGTATCTATCCAATTCTAACGCCGATACTGATAAGTGCAAGCAGACTAACACCTTATAACTCGATCCCACCAGTGCGTCATTGGAAAGAAAAACTCGAATTTTTTTTGGCCCAACTACTATACATATACATGTATATCAATGCCTGCCAATTTCGCCCCAAAGTAAATTGCCTGAAACTGACGCCTTGATGTTAGAGATAGGCCTACCGTAGTACACTTATCCCGTCTGAGGGCCATTTAGGGTAGCCAGTGTGGTAGAATCGACATCCGAATGGTGACCAATTCTACGTTTACCACAAAAAACCGTACGCAAGCCTTGGCGAAACTGACGGTACTTGAAAGCGTAGATGACCGGATTCACGCAGGAATTAGTGGCCACCATCGCCACGGTGACTAAGACGTACCAGTCATCGAATTGAATGGGGAAACCAAGGTTGAAGAGAAAGAAGAGCAGCTGATTTGGCATCCAGCAGACCAAGAAGACGATGAATACAACCAGGAGGGTCTTGAAGGTGTTGCGTCTTGCCCGGAGAAGGGACTCTGCCATACCACCTGCCCCTTGGCCACCAGGTCCACCAGCAACATCAGGTCCCACACGGGCGGCTCCTCGCTTCAGCTCCGCCCCGGTACGAATATATGCAATCAGCATGACTATCACCGGTATCACGAACTGCAGGGTAGCAATTATGATTGCAAATGCCGCCCCAGACCCAGGGATTGAGACGCATTGTCGGTCCTGTATCTCGTAGATGGTCATCTTGTCAGATAGAATGGCAATTCCTAGGGCCCAACATGCGGCGATGACTGCACAAACCTTGAGGCGAGGGTACCGGGCGAATGCCAACTGGTATTTGAAAGGGTGAACGATGGCCAAATACCGCTCCATGGTCACCGCCAGTAGATTCAAAGTGGATGTGACGAAGACCAAAAACATGACGTTCTTAGAGCGCCAGAGATAACAGAGAATCCATCCCATGGCATTGTCTGGCAGGAGGGCAGGAAGTGGGATGTTGCTCTGCAGAAGAGTCAGAGTGGAGCCCAGGAAGTCCACCACAGCTTGGTGGAAGATGAAGGCATTGGTACGAGTCTGCATAGCTGGCACTTTGCCGATGACCAGACATACAAGACCATTGCCCAAGATGCCCACAATTCCGATGATTGTCTCGTAAATACGCAAAGCAATAATATCATCCATGATAAACAGATCTCTTTCACGGTCGCAAAATCGTGAAAAGTTATAGTCATAGTTATCGTTCTGTCAATTCGTTGTTTTATACACTGTCAATACAAGACTGTATACTGTTATACTTTAATGATACATCCACAGACTGAACAGAAATAAATTGAAATGAGCTGAGTTGAGACGAAGTGAAGTGAACTGAATTCTATATTCTTCTGCCTTAAGTTTAAAATATGCATCGAGGTCTATATATTCCAAACAAGCAAAGAGAAAATTGCGCAGAAGACATGTCTGATGCCATTGCAGTGCCTATTCACGATAGTTCTGTCAGTAAGATTAAACCCGGATTCCCTTTGATACGTACGCCAAGCATAATAATCACTTGTTTTCATATTGGGCTGCACAAAGCAGCCTGCAAACTCGATTGCGATGGATGCAATTCAGTTATTCAGGCCGATCAAAAGACCCAGGTCACAGCAGGCCTGACGTGAACTGCTAAATTGATGGTGTCTCCCGCTCATTCTTCTCTTTTTGAGTGTCTCTGCTTCTCTCTGTGTTATTTTTTAGCCGAAAGATAGGGGCGTACGCCATCAAGCCTCCGGGATCCGCCCTCACTCAAAGAGCCATTTGACATTTGAGAAAGATTTTGTTACGATCTAGAAGAGCCCTCCCACATAGGAATTATGTGTAACGGCACCTCTGAGTCACAAACATTTCAGTCCAGGATCCACCAAGTTGATATCACAAAGCCAAAAGGAAAATAATAACAACGGGATTAAGCCCTTTCGTTTTTTTCTTTTACAATAGTCAGGCCTTTTGAAAAGTTAACGAGGTGTTCGACCGAAGCTGCCAATTATTACAAAATTGAATCATTATCAGTGGACACTAGATACTTTCCAGAAACTACCTATTAAACCAATACCCCAGATCAGTGGCGCACCCAGGGGGTGGGGGGCTCGAGGGCTTGAGCCCCCTCCCCCAAGAGGGTCGCTGAAAATAAAATGGGGGAGAGGAAAATGGAGAGGAGGAGGAGGAGGGGAAGTCACAAAATGTTTGTTGGGCGTTTTTTCTTTCTTTGAGCCCCCCCCCCCCAAGACAAAATCCTGGGTGCGCCGGTGCCCCAGATTGTGTAGCGTGCGAAACTAAGGCTCAGGCGGAAGTCAATTCACTCCATTCCAATACCCGTGCATATGTGCGGTTGAGCTACTATGTTCATCGTAGGTTGACACCTTAACAGAAAGCTTTTCTTTCAATTGTTGATATTTCATCAGACGGAATTGACTTTATGTAACTGCTCGTTAAACTTCATTTACATGCATTATATAGACACGAGGCCAAGAACGCTTTAATTGATTTCTCGTCATTTTTATGTGCCCTGCTACAACTAATAACGGTAGTAATCGACAGATATATGTATCACCAACCGATAATATATCACAAATTGACCCATATTGTATCACCAACCTATAATGTAATAATAATAATAATAATGGGTATTAAATAGCGCCAATTCCATCAAAATGAGATGCTCAAGGCGCTCTATCTATCTCTATCTATCTATCTATCTATCTATCTAGTGTATCACCAACCGATAATGTATCACAAATTGACCCATAGTGTATCACCAACCGATAATGTATTACAAATTGACAGATAGTGTATCACCAACCGATAATGTATCACAATTTTACCGATAGTGTATTACCAACTAATAATGTATATCACAAATTTACCCATTAAACGATAATGTATCACAGATTGGTAGATAATGTAGTAAAATCTCTAACACTATTACTCCAACAATTGTAAATTGGTGAACTGAATATCATACGAAGTTTAGTCTTAAGTGCACGTTTTACGTGAACATGAACACGAGACGTTAGAGCGTAGCCGATATCAAAATAAAACTGCATGACACGTCATTCATTCATGCCTGCGTGTGGATGGTATAGTCTGGTTCCCGTGGCCCTGCAGAGATTCCCTGACGACTCTTATCAAAAATCGTTATTCATGACAGAGGCGCAGATTCTTGGTCTGGGAATCAGACTATGTGGATAGGAATTTTGTGCCGCATCGTGATTAAAATCGTTTCATTTTGTAAGCGAAAAGTCATGTACTATTCTGAAAATTGATACATTTAAACAAGGCTGAAACTTGTATGCTTACTGGCCACTTTTTACGTCTTTTTAAGTTCGTGAGTATCATTAACGCAAAAAGTGGTGACGTCAACAAAAAGGACGTATATTAGCGCATTCACGTTTGCATTCACGTTCCAACAACGTGCATCGACGACTCACAATTGTGAATAATAATTAATACCACTATTAGAAAAACGTACGCTCTTTAGTGCATTTGTCGACGTTACCCTTTTTTGACGCTAGAAGCCTATAACTATAGAAAGCACACACATTCATAAACATATTTTTCAATATTACGGTGTTTGTCATTGATACAATATCTATCCATTTCTAACGCGGATATTAACAAGTGCAAGCAAAGTATGAGGCTTTAACTCCCATTAGTGCGTCATCGGGAAGAAAAAACACGGATATGCTTTTAGCCCAATTACTATATACAGGGTGTCCTAGAAAAAACGCAAAACTGTGTCGGGACCCATTTTGTTAAAATTAAACTTTTTATCACTTCAAGATTCAGATATGTTTTACAACCATGTCTTGGCTATCACCATGTAGAATTTAAGCAAAATCGGGCTGAAATTGGCGAAAATATGACCAATTGAAAGAGTAGGCCTACTCCTTAAAAACAAATTTGCAAGGATAACACGCATAGTGGTTAATACACACATAATGTGTATGAAAGAAAGATGGAAATCGGGTTTTGAGGTTGGGTAATTCAGCCTTAGTTTTTTCACTCAATTTCAGTCCAATTTTGCATTCCAAGAATACATATACATATATGAATCTTGAAGTGATAAAGCATTATTTTTTTATATAATAGTTCCGATGCAAAGTGTTGCGTTTTTTTTGGGACACCCTGTACATGTATCTCAATGCCCCAAACAAAGTAAAATTGCCTGAAACTGACGGCTTGATGTTAGAGATAGGCCTACCTGTAGTACTCTTATCCCGTCTGAGGGCCATTTTGGGTAGCCAGTGTGGTAGAATCGACATCCGAATGATGACCAATTCTACGTTTACCACAAAAAACAGTACGCAAGCCTTTGCGAAACTGACGGTACTTGAAAGCGTAGATGACCGGATTCACGCAGGAATTAGTGGCCACCATCGCCACGGTGATTAAGACGTACCAGTCGTCATGTTTGATGGGGAAACCAAGGTTGAAGAGAAAGAAGAGCAGCTGATTTGGCATCCAGCAGACCAAGAATACGATGAATACAATCAGAAGGGTCTTGAAGGTGTTGCGTCTTGCCCGGAGAAGGGACTCTGCCATACCACCTGCCGCTTGGCCACCAGGTCCACCAGCAACATCAGGTCCCACTCGAGCGGCTCCTCGCTTCAGCTCCGCCCCGGTACGAATGTATGCAATCAGCATGACTATCACCGGTACCACGAATTTTAGGGTAGCAATTAAGATTGCCAATGCCGCCCCAGACCCAGGGATTGAGACGCATTGTCGATCCTGAATCCCGTAGATGGTCATGGTGTAAGATTGAATGGCAGCTCCTAGGACCCAACATGCGGCGATGACTGCACAAACCTTGAGGCGAGGGTACCAGGCGAATGCCAACTGGTATTTGAAAGGATGAACGATGGCCAAATACCGCTCCATGGTCACCGCCAGTAGATTCAAAGTTGATGTGACGAAGACCAAAAACAAGGCGTTATTAGAGCGCCAGAGATAACAGAGAATCCATCCCATGGCATTGTCTGGCAGGAGGGCAGGTAGTGGGATGTTGCTCTGCAGAAGAGTCAAAGTGGAGCCCAGGAAGTCCACCACAGCTTGGTGGAAGATGAAGGCATTGGTACGAGTCTGCATAGCAGGCACTTTGCCGATGACGAGACATACGAGACCATTGCCCAAGATGCCAACAATTCCGATGATTGTCTTGTAGATACGCAAAGCAACAATCTCCTCCATGATTATGTAGACCCTTTCACGTAGAATCGCTAAAACGATACGTTCTGTTTATACGCTATAAAACACTCAATACAGGACTGTGCACTGCTACACTTTTATGATGCAGTCACGGACTGGATTGTTGAGTTGAGCTGAGCTGAGACGACTTTGAAGTGATTTTAAAATTCTTCTGCCTTAAGTTCGAAATATGAATGCATTTGAATATGCAATTACTTAAACGTATCGAGGAGGTCAAGGCTATTCCAAACAAGGAAGAGAAAATCACGGAGAAGACTTTTAGGATAACAAGATTGCTCTCTTTTAGGGCCTACAATGGACATTCTTCTGAATATAACTGAGAGACCACTAAATGAATTAAGGGCTTCAATGAGATCAAGCTGTACAGGAGGATATAACGCGCCCGTCACGGCATGCTAACTTTGTTCCATGGCTAATGCGTTTATAGCGACGGAAACATTCCCAATTAATCAGCACAAACCGAACCAACGATCGTTGAAATCAGTGCTTCCACCAGGCTTCTCTGTCTCACAAAGAAGTCTGTTGTCATCGGAGGAGCCTTTGTTGCCAAAATGAAATGACGAAAGTAAGGTTGCATGGAGAAAAATGGTCTCTACATCGAGTGTGCTTCAAGCTTACCTGATGGTCTTTTCTCCTTTCATCAAATACGCGCTTCAAAAGTGGAACTTAATCATAATTTTGCACAGCATGTAATAGGCCCAACTGATAATTGCAGCGAAATGTAATAACAAAATTCTGTATTGTCAATTTAAGAGAGTCGGTTTTTGATGTAAATTCAATGTAATCAAGTGGGCACCGTATGGGACTCAAATATTCACAGATTACTTTTACTGTATCTTCCTTGATATTTTTGCCCGTGAATCTGTATTTCTTTGACATAAACCAAAGTATGATATATCCTTTATTTAATAAGATGGATGTTTTACATGAACGTGACCACGACTGTGTCAGAACGGAGCGGACGTCGAAGTAAAACACGTACGCGATTACACGGTCAAACGTTTAGCTACACGACACGTCCGTCATTATTGTCTGTCTATGGATGGGGATTTTGTGCATGGTCATAAAATCATTTTATAAGTTCATAAAACAAATCGTGGGGGAATAATAAATAGCTATAATTGGTTTCATTCTAGTAACCGAAAAGTCACGTTTCTTCTTTTCTTTGAAAACTGCTGCATTTACACGAAATGAATTCTTCAAATTTTGAAACCACATTCTTCACGTTTAGTCTTAACATGCCGTGGATTTCACGAAGCCCTGCGATCGATCGTAACTCGAGTTACGAAGGATATATAACCCATCGTAGGGAGCATATCCCCGCGTAGGGATTCAATGCATCAAAACTCCTACGAGTGATAGTATGAAGGGTTTGGTGAAATCGACCCATGTTGGCTTACTGACTACGTTTCACGTTTTTAAGTACATGAATATAATTAAGGTAAAAGTGGTGACGTCAAAAAAGGACACAAGTTGGCGCGTTCCCGTTTGCATGCATGTAAACCTTTCTTTCTTTGAATAATTAAACTGATACTTTGACACTAACTTAAAAAAAGCGCACTCTTTGGCGCCTTTGTCGATGTTACCATTCTTTGACGCATTACAATTTACTAAAAAGCAACACGAACAACAAATGTTGTTCAATATTACGATGTTTGTCATTAATACAATATCTATCCAATTCTAACGCGTATATTAACAAGTGCAAGTAAAGTATGAAGCTTTAACTCCCATTAGTGCGTCATCGGGAAGAAAAGAAACGAGAATGCTTTTAAACCACTTACTATCTCAATGCCTGCTAATTTCGCCCCATATAAAGTAAATTGCCTGAAACTGACGCCTTGATGTTAGAGATAGGCCTACCTGTAGTACTCTTATCCCGTCTGATGGCCATTTTGGGTAGCCAGTGTGGTAGAATCGACATCCGAATGGTGACCAATTCTACGTTTAGCACAACAAATCTTACGCAAGCTTTTGCGAAACTGACGGTACTTGAAAGCGTAGATGACCGGATTCACGCAGGAATTAGTGGCCACCATCGCCACGGTGATTAAGACGTACCAGTCATCGAGTTTGATGTGGAAACCAAGGTTGAAGAGAAAGAAGAGCAGCTGATTTGGCATCCAGCAGACCAAAAATACGATGAATACAACCAGGAGGGTCTTGAAGGTGTTGCGTCTTGCCCGGAGAAGGGACTCTGCCATACCACCTGCCGCTTGGCCACCAGGTCCACCAGCAACATCAGGTCCCACACGGCCGGCTCCTCGCTTCAGCTCCGCCCCGGTACGAATGTATGCAATCAGCATGACTATCACCGGTACCACGAACTGCAGGGTAGCAATTAAGATTGCCAGTGCCGCCCCAGACCCAGGGATTGAGACGCATTGTCGGTCCTGTATCTCGTAGATGGTCATCTTGTAAGATAGAATGGCAATTCCTATTGCCCAACATGCGGCAATGACTGCACAAACCTTGAGGCGAGGGTTCCGGGCGAATGCCAACTGGTATTTGAAAGGGTGAACGATGGCCAAATACCGCTCCATGGTCACCGCCAGTAGATTCAAAGTGGATGTGACGAAGACCAAAAACATGACGTTCTTAGAGCGCCAGAGATAACAGAGAATCCATCCCATGGCATTGTCTTGCAGGAGGGCAGGTAGTGGGATGTTGCTCTGCAGAAGAATCAAAGTGGAGCCCAGGAAGTCCACCACAGCTTGGTGGAAGATGAAGGCATTGGTACGAGTCTGCATAGCAGGAACTTTGCCGATGACGAGACATACAAGACCATTGCCCAAGATGCCCACAATTCCGATGATTGTCTCGTACACACGCAAAGCAATAATATCATCCATGATTATAGACCTTTTCACGTCGTGTAATCCTGAAAATGATATCGTTCTGTCTATTCGTTATTGTTTTAAACACAGCCACAGACTGAACAGCAGAATCAAACCGAAATGGCCGAGCCGAGACGAATTTGTAGACCAATAATATGATTCTTCGGCATTAAATTCAAAATAGGAATGCATTTATTAGGCCTATATGCTTACTTCAATATAAGAGAAGGCCAATGCTATTCAAAACAAGCAAGAGAAGATTTCTCAGAAGAAAGTGGAGTATTCCAGACACAGTCTGCCTTTGGTCAACAAGACTGTTCTCTGTCAGTGCCTATACTAGAAATTGAGATTCTATACTAGCATACCCTTGAGACCACTCAAGGCATTAAGGGCTTCACGAAGATACGTACTTGTACATGAGGTAGCACGCCCGTACGTGCATGCTAACTTGTTCCACGGCTTATACGTTACAGCGATGAGAAAATCGGTTCCCCAATTAATCGGTACAAACCGAACAACAAATCGTTTAAAGGTATAACACATGATTGGAAAAGGTCACAGAACAACACTCACACTTTGTCTGATTTGAGCCGAATCGGACATCTAGGTCACGAGAAAATAGCGACGCATTTTTCTTATAAAACAAAAAGAATGGTTTTGATCTTAACCCGAGATCAAAACTGTTTTCGGTCTTTGTTTGACTAATTTCTGGATAAATACACTATTTAAGGGGTAAATATTTCACTGGTATGTTCCTACCACCACCACCTTCATATCCTGAAAGTTATACGTAAATCTGTGAACATTAACAGGCTATAAACAGGCCACAACGCAACACGGCAGAACTCCGTGCTAGCGCGGCACGGCACGGCACGGCACGGCAGAGAAAAGGGAAACCGAGTATACCTGGAAGGTATTCTGAAGTGAGGGGGAAATGAAATAATATTTTTGTCACGCCTCAACGATTCACTTGTTCAGCTTTTAAAAAAATGATAAAGTGGGCACGTGGTTGAGTGGCTTTTTTCAATGCAATGACTTCGTCTGGTTCTTGCAATGACTGAGGTACCTGTAGGCCTAGCTGTCTGTTTGCAGGGAGCTTCGTGAACGGTTCAAACATTAATTATGTGACTACTTGTATACTAAAGAAGGTTCAAAAATACATGTACGCCATAGGAAATACATGTTAATGGCTGACTTAATGGCAACTAACAGCATGGAAAGTCATGATACAGAGGAAAAGCAGGAAACATCGGGACAACATGATCAACAGCGACGGGGCAAACGAGTCAAGATCAGAAACTCCATTGCATTTTGGTGAGAGACGGATATTATAATCAATAATCAATAAAACAGCACATTAATGACACTAGCAACCAACGCTGGGATGCAAAAAACAAATAGATTTGTCTCACAAATACCTCTATTCGACACAGCTCATTTGGGATTGATCAGAGACGTGTACGTAGGCCTATATATTTTGGAGAGTTCGTTTTGTAAGCCTATTCTGACAAGATTGAGCTATGAGTGCTAAATTCAACATTATGTCTGCGATTGCTTTAGTCTGTTAGGGGCCGTCCATAAAGTACGTACGCACGAAGGGGGGTGGGGGAGGGGGGGGGGGGGGGTGTTACCGATGCGTACGCCATGCGTACAGGGGGGAGGGGGGTTCAGGCCAATGCGTACCGTACGCAAACGAAAAATTTGCATAGTCAAATCGCGCGAGAAAAACGAGAAAAAAGCACCGGAATTGGGTTCTGGTATTTTTTATTATTTTTTCTTATTCAACATAATAAAAAATAGACAAATTCATCTGCAAATGTATAAAAACCTGTTACACTTAAGTCATTCATTTCAGAATTTGAAAGTGACGTCCCAATAACTGTACCGGCCCGGATTACTGTGACATTTTAATGATGCTAAAGCAAGGTACCACGAGATGTGAAAAACCTAATGTGGAAAGCGTATGCGTACGGGGGGAGGGGGGGGGGGACCACTGCGTACGCTATGCGTACAGAGGGGGGGGGGGGGGGGGGGTCAAAAGAGTTGGTTTTTCGTGCGTACGTACTTCATGGACGGCCCCTTAAGAATGTATGTACGAAGAATCATGTGACGTCAAGTTATTACGTCATACAGCCTAAATGAAATTTTGATTACACTTATTTTTAAACAAACACAGGTTTATGTGAACGGAACTCGATGTTGTACTATATGCTACTACACAAAAATATCTGATGTCTTAATCACGTGGCATCAACTTAAAGTATTCGCGGACCGTGCTGAATTATATAAAAAAAAACTCTTGCAGTAGAGGGATCCCAATGCGACACATTTAGAATCGATCTGCGCACTTCCGCGTTCGAAAACGAGGCTGTCTGCGTACTCTTCTCAAAAACGCAGGTACATGGGTGTACATACACATTGCATTTCAGATTCCCTTGTGGTTATTTGTTTTTCCACATGTGCTGTGTGAAACATATACTTGCCTCCCAAAAACGTCGGATTGTCAAGACGGTGCAATTTGTTTAAGGTATGAAATTCTCTCTAATTTTACAGGTTTCTTGGACTTTGCAACAACTACGGTTTCACGGTTATGCTCAGTGCTGCATACGATATATTATCACATGGGCAAGAGTCGGCAAGTGTAAGCAATTGTACGATGTTTGTATTATTTTACTCCGAGTATGGTCCCTGACTTTTCATTGGGCTATCTGCTTATGGAAACAGCTTGCAAGTTCTACCCTCGGCAGTGTATACGTGTTGGGCAAAAAAATGGAATTAGAACAAATCAATGATTGTACTGATTAAAAGGCCGTATCATTTTTGAATGATCCCACATGTACTGTTTCGTAGGTTGCAGTATTGCTGCGAGTATCCATGGGATAGTATATAGCAGTATGTGCGTGGTGTCATGGCTTCTGACTGCCAAACGAACAAAGATAATTGACTACAATGGACACCACCAACGTAGGTTGCAGCTCAGTTGGTAGAGCGCCTGTACTATTCAGGAGATCGCCGGTTCGAATCCCGCTTCAGTCACTTTTTCTTTGTTCACTTTTCAATGGAATTAAAACAAGTTAGCAAGCATTAGAAAGATACTCAAAGGTGCAAATAAATCCGGGAAGATGTATACCAGTTGGTTTTATACGGGCGCTAAAGATTTATCGTAACATGACCAGCCATTTTTTTTTTTTACTTTTTTCTCCAGATAATTTATCCTGCCGATGCGATTTTAAACCTAACTAATTCCACTGGAATGATGGACTGCAACGCACTTTCAACAGGAGTAAGACTTTAGGGTTTGAAATAGGCCTACATTCAAGATAAATGATAAATGCAAATAATAAACTGTTGCAAACTGCTCATCAACCAAAATATTGACCTGAAATGTATGAAATGCTTCGAGTTATGATGTTTTGATCCTAGCAGGAGCTTTCTCAAAGGCTAAAATATTTGTAGTCCAGCGGATAAAGGCTATAACGGAATCGTGAACTTTGTGGTAAAAGCATGAAACTTGGTACACATGTACTTGACACCAAAACATGTCATTTTAGATGTGCCATCTCTGATTTGGCCTGTGGTGACCTTGGCGGCCATTTTTGAAAATGGCCGCCAAGGCCACCACATGCCAGATATCCTGCTTGATAAATTATAAATATAATGTATATTTTAGAGGACAGGACACGGTAAAGATCAAAACATCGTTCATTTTCAGTTTATGAAGTTCACTATAGAGCAAATATTGTTGGTTTTAAGTTGATTCCTTTTGGCATGCTCGCAGTAACAACCCTCTTACTTCACAAATCGTAAGTTCATGGGATCAGTTGATATATTGGTCATTTTAGCGAGTTTTATCCAACTGAATCTTTTTCTGACTTTCTCCCTGTGTATGCAGATTGTCCTGTTAGCTGACACTTTGCCCGAGACAGTCATTAGTTTAATAGCCCCTTGGGTAGCTGAGATAATTCCATACGAGTAAGTATACAGTATTGCAATAAATGACCTTTAAATCCATTGAATTTGGGACTATTATTTGGTTCAGTGATCTTCCTATGCCGTGAGACAACTTACGATACCGTGTCTGGGATTCATTCCACTAAACGCAAAGATTAATCTTAAAATAATGTCAATCAATCTTTAATTGCTAAACAAAGTGGGTTGTCACAACTAACAACTCACTTTACGAACCCCGAAGTTCGATCGTATTAAACTCGAGTTACGAAGATAACCCATCGTATCCTACGTCTTGAGGGCCGTGTATGCATCATAGTTATGTTGATTTGGTACGATACGTTACGATGCGTTTGGTGAAATCGACCACAGGGGTCAATTGTACGTAGCCCTACGATCTATCATAAATCGATTTGCGAAGGATAACCCAACGTACTACGAATTGATAGTAAGTTATTGACCATTTCCAGTAGGCCTGATTTGAGAAAGAAATGCCTCAGTTAATATCACGTATACGAGAATGGCTCAGCCGACAGCTAGAAGTTGGTTTTACCAGCTAGCTGGAAATATTGATATCGAAGTACAAAATAGACTGCATTGTGCTAGGGAAATACTGTAGTTCCCATGGGCGTAGATCCGTGGGGGGAGGGGGGGGGGGGGGGCTAGGGGTGTTGCAACCCCCCCCCCCCCCAGGTTTTCACTTTTTATATATATAAAAAATTATTTTGTGCACAAACGTATATGGAAGTACGACCCAGCTACACGATCAACCCCCCAGGTCTGAGGACGTGTCTACACTACTGGTAGTTCCTGTGTAGCCATTCAAACATGCAAGTTCAAAAGAAGTGAATTCCGGTGAATGGTCATTGCCCACAACACAACAATGCACAAAGTAACCTAGGTCAAGGATAACAACATGACAGTGTCCTACTACATATACATAATGTCAGCATATTGCTTTAGGCATAGGTAGCTAGCCTATAGCCACGCAGGGCTGATCGCTCAATAGAATAAAGGCGAATATTGTTCAAGGTATTGTCAAATTGTTTCCCTCAAGCGCCGAACAATTCAATCAAACAATTTAAATGAAGTATTATTATTAAGCCTGTCAAAGCATATTGTATCGTGGCTTGTGGGGGAAAAACTACGATAGAAAAGTGGGTTCATTCCCACGGCCTATTTGTAAAAAGAGAATTATTATAGACGATCAACCAATATATATATATATATATATCTATATTTGGTATAAATGACCTAATAAAACTAGTTCTGGATTACGTGCAGTTTATCATTTCATGCTGTCATGTTACAGGCTATCGGTTAAAGTTTTGGGTGTGAAGCATAAGAATGGTACCCTAATTTAAATTAGAATACCAATATCTCTGAGAAATTTGTTATTTTTAGATATTCTTTTATTTATTTATTATCATTTTTTTTTTATCAATTCGTGACAATTTATTTGCACATTCATTGATATAAAGTGAACATGAGAATAAAAACAATATGAAAATTCAGTTCAATAATGAAGCTTGCCATACGCACATTTTTTTTTTTATTTCCACTTTCTAAAATGATGTACCATTGTCGCAATTTGTGTACTCAACGAGTATAATAATCCCTTTAAATTCATTTTTTGAAAATGTTCCGTGGATACCAGTGCGATACGTGGCCTGTCTAATACGGCCGATTCCAAATAGAACGCCATCAAGAGTTTGCAACGCGTTGGCCAATCACAATGCGCAGAATTTGTCGACCCAAAGGGTGGACAGATTCCGCGCATTGTGATTGGCCAACGCGTTGCAAACTCTTGGTGGCGCACTAGGCCAATTAGGAATCGCCTGTATTATTAATAATGATTGATACTTTTTTTTGATCTCAGTATCCGAGCTGGTGTTTGGGTAGTCACAGCAGCAAGCAGTTTTCTTCTTGTTGCCTTGGCTCAGGGACACGTCTTGTTTCTTAGTCTACTCGGTAAGACAAACCGGTTCTGATGGATATAATTATGTTGGACATGTAGGATGTGATGGTATTATGTGGTTGTCATATGGTGGTACTGATGATGGCCATTGGTGGCCCTGATGGGTTTGGTATAATTGTGATGTGTGCTGGTGTTTGGCTGATAGGTATAGGAGATAGGGATTGGTGTTTGCGTGACTGATGCATGTTGGTGCAGCAAGTATTGGCCCATGCAATGTGAAAGTGCCGTGAAACTGGGCATTTTCCTTACTGGGATTGGAATAATGACGATTTCGTTCTTCTTTTTCTCCTATCACTTTAGGAGTAGCATTTGCCAGTATATCAGCGGGGCTCGGCGCATTCACATTCATCAGTATGATGTCATTTTATGACACGTAAGAGCAATCTGGTCCTAATATCTGTAACCTTATCCTTGTAACTCTTCTTTAAACACGACCGGTACCTCATGGACCCAAAGATGTCACAAATATGTCACAAGTACCTTTACTGACTACGGCTGATCACAACCTTATCTCGGTTGTATAACGGGCGCTATGCTGAAAACAAGCCCGATACCAACGACCCTTTTACGGCAGGAACTTGTGTTTAGTGTTGTAGATTCAGTTGTTTTTCATGCACTTATACCAGCGTGGAATATGTGGCATTGAGACTGAACCCATAGTGGGTCTGTATGGGTAAATCAGACTGTGGGTATCTGGTCCAGTAATCTTAGTCAGTTCTTCTTCACATCCCTACAAATTTAAAGCCGGGGTTGAATAAGTGAGGTAAAATAGGTAGAAATGTCAAGAAAGATACAGTACCAGTCATCTGTGAAATTCCCAGTCCCATACGGTGCCCACTTTTTGAGAAAACAGTGACAAACGCTCACTGTATTTTCAAATCTATCCACATGAGTTTTGTTCTCACCTCGAGATGAAAACTGTTTTTGGTCTTTGTTTTTCCCTTTTTTCTGGATAAATACAGCATTTCAGGCAGAAACATTTTAACGGTATGTTTCCATACCAGCACTATCTTCATACCCTATAAGGGGATGGGTAAATCTGTGAAGATTTCTACTTTGGTATGCCACCAAAGTATGACAGGTAGTTCCTTTAAAGGTATCTGCAAAATGTGTGTACTGTAAGATGACTGTTTTTTATTCTGCCAGGAGTGTTGTATCCGCGTGGTCATCGGGCACAGGTGCAGCTGGCTTGCTCGGATCTATATCCTATGCGGTACTGACTGAGGTTCTAACCCCAGAACAGGCGTTTCTCGTTATGCTTGTCGTACCGCCCATCATGATTATTAGGTAAGTCTCAGACCAATACGTATACATACAGCATGTCCTTGGTAAAAATATGTGGAACTGTTGAAATGAATAAGCATATTGTTAAACAGGCGAGAGAGACAACCTGAATGTTTATTAATAGGCACGTTCTCACACACCAAAATAGCGCGACTATTTGGGTCGCGATTTGGAGCGCGACCAAAATAGTCGCGCTTTTTGGTGTGTGAGAACTAGAACGTGCCTAATATTGAGTTTGCAACGCGTCGACCAAGCACAATGCACTGAATTTGTCGACCAAATCTGTTATTACCGTGCTCATGGATTTGAATCGCGTCTGCAAGATATTCACTATGTATTATTTCGTCTTATCATGTAGTTACTGGGGTGTATTAGTCAGATATCCAACTTCAAGACGTAATGTATGTGTTGATGAAATAACGGATGAGAAGCGACAACCACTCATAGATTGTGAGCACAAACAGGCAGCAAACGGAGGTCCACGGAACCACAAGCGTTTGACACTTGCCGAGAAATTGGGTCACTTAAAGGTAAAATACATGATTAGTAAAGGTCACAGGACTGCACTCATACTTTGTCTGACCAAACATATACATGAAATAATACACCTGTGAAAATTTGAGCTCAATCGGACATCTGATGAGGCACGAGAAAATAGCGAAAACCCGTCTCGATCTTTCTTATAAAACATGAAGAATAGTTTACTTTATGTTTGTTCCAAAAATCGTTCGGACGAACGATCTTTGGAAAAGACACTAAATCTTGATTTGCTTGAAAAACTCAGCATCTTATGAACCAAGATTTTCCATGGTGACTTTTTGCACTGTTTACGAACTGTTGAGTCCATTTTCTGTCTCAAACTCAATACAATTTTTTTGAAGGCCTTGCAAATCGTCGTGACTGCGTGCCATGTCGGGACGAGAATTTTGAAATGTTCAACATTTTGGTCACGACAAAATTTAGCGACCGGGTCGTGAACTATGCGCAAACTATGCGTGAACTCGTCGTAAACTCGTCGTGAACTGTTCGTGAATTAGTCATGAACAGTGCGGGAACCTCCCAGTTCGTGCCCTAAAATGGCACAACTTCCCACGACAAAATCGTGGCCAAAAGTCGTGCAAGTGTCAGCCTGGCTTTAGTCACGAGAAAATAGCGACGCATTTTCTTACAAAACATTGGTTTTGATCTTAACCCGAGATCAAAAGTGTTTTCGGTCTTTGTTTGACCAATGTCTGGATAAATACACCATCGTAAATATTTCACTGGTATGTTCCTACCACCACCACCTTCAATGATAGTGGAATTAAAAAGAAATAAGTCGATATCTTTACTGGACAAATCCAATATTAAGTACAAAACAGAACATCGATTATGATACCAACAATCATTACAACTCAAAAACG
Source organism: Astropecten irregularis (assembly GCA_963971285.1). Lineage (NCBI taxonomy): Eukaryota > Metazoa > Echinodermata > Asteroidea > Paxillosida > Astropectinidae > Astropecten > Astropecten irregularis. Next base: position 36,408,043 of record OZ020244.1, on the reverse strand, counting down.
TTACCAAACCACTACACTATAACATCAAAACTGGAGACCAACACTTAAGACTGTAAATCATAAAGACACCAAGGGATAAAACTTGACTTAATTCTATTAGTTTTACAAAGAGGCAGACTGAACTGTTTTGGTTTATAGGCTCCTATGCATGCTGGATTGGTATTGGCACATGTAAGAACTGCATAATTATCTTTATGACGGCTTAAAAATTGTACGTATAGGCCTAGGCCTATTAATTTTTATAGGCATATTTAATGCTCATGGTGAATATTACACTAAGCCGGCGGGAAAGCAACGCCATGATTTCATGTTTGTATGTTTGCCAGGTTTATGCAATTGGCAACGCACCATAACTCAATTGTACACTATAGGATTGGCAACATACCCAAACAGAAAAAAAATGTTCGCAGATTTACGTGCAACTCTAAGAGTATGAAGATACATGCTTTATATTTTCCAATTGAGCTCAGTTTTTCACAGGTTTATTATTTCATGTACATGTTGGATCAGACAAAGTGTTAGTACGGGCTGTTCTGTGTACAGGTATTATACATGTACCTTTAATCAGTCACTGAACGATAGAGTGGTCATAAAACAAACAGGGGGGGGGGGTCATTACAATCATGCCATTCTAAGGAATCTTCAATTTAAGTCATTGAAAAGTGAACAAAGAAAAATTGACTGGAGCGGGATTCGAACCGGCGACCTCCTGAATACCGTACAGGCGCTCTACCAACTGAGCCATCCAGCCCTATGTTGGTGGTGACCCCAATAGTCAACTATCCTTGTTCGTTTTGGCAGTCAGAAGCCATGAAACCACGCACACACCGCCACACCCCATGGATCGTTTCAATGATACACGCAACAATGCTGCAACCTGGGAACGGTACATGGGGGATCACTCAAAGAGGATGACTATTGGGGTCACCACCAACATAGGGCTGGATGGCTCAGTTGGTAGAGCGCCTGTACGGTATTCAGGAGGTCGCCGGTTCGAATCCCGCTCCAGTCAATTTTTCTTTGTTCACTTTTCAATGACTTAAAATAACTCAGTCAGTTTCCCTTGTGGTTATTTCACGAATCTTCAATTTGTTAAAAGTCTGACTTTGAATAGTCTCAATGCATGGAGCTTTACTGGGTATAACTGCATATTGTATAAGGAAAACAAAACCAATGAAATCGTAATTATACGTGTCCTCGAACGGACATCGTTTGATCAAAGTTGTCATTGGTCGTACAAAAGATAATTAACAAAAGTTAATTTCATTGGATTCTATTTCATTTTATCTCTTATCATATATATTCCTATAGGCCTATCTGTTTTCTTACCGTTTTTGGTCCTTATAGGCCTACCCATGGAGTGGATTTTATACTGGACGTTGACTCTTTTTCACAACAAAATTTGTAATAAATAAATGAATAAATAAATAAATAACTTTATTGTGCCAGCAGGAGAAATTCATTTGACCTCCTTTATGTCAAAGATTAAATGAATTTCCCCCCGGTGGGACAATCAATATTTATCTATCTATCTATCTAAATCTATCTAAGGCCAATGGTAGTGCGTGTAGTGTGCGCGCTTACGATAAAGTATTAAGTTGTGCATTTTGTATTATTATTATGAAACATAACCGAACGTTAGCCTCCACATACATTTTTCAACCGGAAAGCGAACCAGACAAGACAGTGCGTGACAACAACTTCCCATCACCCGTGGGGAGCCCCCTCCCCCCATGCCACGATTGGAGCGAACATTGTCCCATTGTATAGGCAGCGCATGGAAATAATGGCATCCCGTCACATACACCAGCCAACCCGTTGAGTAAATAATAATAATAACCTTTTCGCCGATATGCCATCCCAAAAGTGTGCAGTCGAGGTTGAAAACTGCATTGTTGGAGTTGGTTTGCGAATGAAATTATTTACACAAAATCCCATATAGACTACAGGGTAAAGGGCAACTGTAGGTTAATGTGCGTATATACGATGTGTAGGCGTATTGAGGCGCAACACTAGCAACACTCAATGCGAAGGGTCGTGTATATGCGCATGGTCCTTTTTAGTCTATAGTTCGAAGTTCAATCGAAATGGATCGCGGAGCCATCAGAGAGCCAATGCCCGACGGTGGCCGTCCGGGATGGATTGCCGTACTGACACTCTGGACCAAAAACGTCATCTGGGTTATAGTAACCAAAGGACTGGGAATAATGCTGCCCACATTACAAGATCAGTTGGACTCACAAACATGGGTCATCGGTTGGATCACGTCAACGGTTGTGGCTATGAGTGGATTGACAGGTATGCCTATTGCACATTTGATACAAGCCCTATAATGTGTTATCGAACTTTTGAGTATCTGCATGGCCTGCCACATTCAAACGTCCATATCTCCAGATGCAATGTAAAGCACCTACAAAGGCAACATTTACAAAAACTGGACATGTTTTCTACATGTGTGAAAAATAAATGAAATGCATAATGCAAAAAACATCAGATGGAACGGAGATGAAACATGCTGACATCAAGGTCACGGGACATATTTGAACATAATTTAGTTGTGGAACATGACACAATTTTGGTTATATTTTACGAAATGAAGGCCATTTCAAGAGCTTTAAAATGATGTTAATTTTATTTCAATAGTATTCGGAATACGAGAAGTATTCGGAGCAATATTTACACGAACCATTTGACTTGAATTAATGTTTACTCAAGGTTGCATTCTTCGGCTGTTCCCGTCTGTGCAATAAAAGATGACGATATGTACCTCGCAAAATTTGCATTTGACGTGACTCGCATACAGCTACTGTATAGGCATATAATTATAATAATAAATATGTAGTCCCACATTTTCACAAAAACTGTATTTTTTGTCAAAGGTCCTTTTGCAGGATTGCTAAGCAGGCGGTTTCGAACTGGTTACATCATCATGACGTGTGGTGCAGTGATTGGCGTTAGTGCTATAGCTGGGTCATTTATCACCACTCCACTTCAGCTGGCCCTGTTGTATACACTGTTAGCAGGTAAAGTCATGCATAAGTTCAACATGATTTACTTTCATCTTTGGCTAAAGCAGAGTGTATACACTGTCAACAATGTTGGTAACATTGTCGGTAATTAACATGTTGCCGGGGATCGTGCCTTTGCTAATGCTGCTCCTAAGCTTTGGAATGCCCTTCCAAGTCATATTAGGAGGCAGGCAGGTTTTTTCAGTTTAGTCATTGTTAAAAATCCATCTTTTTAAACTTGCTTTTAACTTAGTGTAATTGTTTCCCTTTCTGAATATTTTATCCAGTACTTGAATGTTTTAATTTGCTTGTCGGTGTCCTATATTATTTTTTATAGTTACTAATAATTCTTATTTATTGTGAGTACGTGTTAGTCATTCATTTCTGCTGGTTTATATGTTTTGTATATTTATATATTTATTACTGTTTTTATATATAGTAGGGGCCTACCTTGACTAAAGTTATTTTTCTCATCTTTTATTTATTCATAAAAATGCTTGCCTATTTAACTATTTAATTTTCTATTTTATTGTACAGCACATTTGAACGTGTTTTTATGGAATTTGCGCTTCACAAATGAATAAATTATTATTATTATTGCCCAGATAGGGCAACACACATGGGCAACTTTACTTTAATAGCGTTGCGCACTTGCGCTAAAAATAGCACCGAACCTCAGACAAACATTGCAACCTTGCAAACGTGTGGTGAGTCACCTGACTAGAATAAAAATATGATAAAAGAGATGTACGAGATATACCCATTGGATTTTGAGACTCGACAACCTTTCTTATGTGCATGGTTTTATTTCCTTCTATAAAAGGTACTGCTTTTGGAGTGACAAACGTTCTTGGTAAGGAAGCAGTGGGCCTCTGCTTCACCAAGAACTACGCTACAGCCAACGGCATTGCACGAACTGGCTTCTCCATCGGACTGGTAGTCTTCGCTCCACTCGTTCAACTTTTCCTGAATACATATGGGTGGAGGGGAACCATGCTACTGTTCGGAGGAATCTCGCTGCATCTTGCTGCCTGTGGTGCTCTCATGGCCACTGTCGACATACCAAGACCGACTGCATCGAACGACTATCAAAGCCTTCCCCGGGATGAGAATTCCTCATCAGATCGTGATCAAACAAAATCCCAGTGCAACGGAACGTGGTGGAAACGTGCTTTTAAGGACTTCAACTTACAACTTCTCCTCAATGCACGTTACTGGTGTGTTGCTATTATGTCGTGTTGTACTGTGTTTTCCTACACTATGTGGATTGTATACTTTGTGTCACAAGCTGAATCTAACGGATTCTCTCCTATGGAAGCGGGAACATTTGTCACTATTGCTGGTGTGGGCAATATTGTAGCCAAGATATCGCAAGGATTTCTAACAGACCGCGGAGTAATGTCTTCGTGGAGTTTGGCAGTCATTTTCGTTGTCGTGAGCTCCGCGTCGTACTGTGTGTCGCCATGGCTGACGTCATATTGGGCATTGATGACGTCGGCATTTCTGAATTTGTTCAGTGATGGCGTCCTTTCATGTCAGTTTGACGTCGTCATCAAGGATGTTTTGGGCGTAGACTTGCTGGGCGGTGCCTTTGGGTGGATCGGATTCAAAGTTGCAGTGATAATTTTCACCTTGGGATTTCTTCCAGGTAGGTGTTAAAAATAATGTTCTTCGTCTTTCACGGATAAAATAGACTGAATTAAAGACAACTCATAATCTTGTATAAACCTATACACATTTAGTTTTTTCGAAACCAAACACAATTCATTGCCGTGAACCCATCAGCAGAGGGCCGCCCTAACTGTGCGAGTTCATACAACAGACACGTTTGTTTCCAACTAAATAACAACGGCAATACTTCCTGTACTGTTGAACAGGTTTTTCGAGGATTGCAAATTTTCGTTGGTCCACAAAGCTTAACCTTTTTAGTAATAACTATTATTGTGTGTCTCCACTGCAGGTTTGTTGTATGACATGACTGGCAGTTATATTCCAGGATTCCTACTGATAGGTGGTGTACAGGCCGTGGCATTGATACCACTATTGATTCTACGGTATATTAAACGGCCATGAATCCATTGCATCAGTCTGCAGAGAAGATGACTGCATGGGGACTGAGATTTTCCCTCTGGTTGAATTAATCCTGTTTCGGTTTCGCTCCTTTTCAAGATTTAGTAACCCCAAATGTGATTCAGTAATCAAAACTGTAAAGGTTTTGCTTATGTATATGCACCCAATTACTGTTGGATGTTAAAGGTAATATCATTATTTGTTTTTTGTCAAAGAAATACAGATTCATGGGCAAAAATATCAAGGAAGATTTAGTAAGAGTCATCTGTGAACATTTCAGTCTCATACGTTGCTCACGTTTTGAGAAAACAGTAAAAAACGGCCACAATAATTCTAAAGTCTTTTCTCTTATATTTTCGATGTTTTAAAAGATCAAACAGATTTTCGGTCGTTGTTTTACTAATTTCTGGATAAATGTACCATTTTTTAGGCGAAACATTTTTAACGGTAGGTTTCTACCGAGCATCATCTTCATACCCTGAAAGTTGTACGTAAATCTGTGAACATTTTGGTCTCTTACCAAAGTATGTTTAGTAGCAACACTAAAGTGTTATTCGGCTCGGCATCTACGCCACGTAATTTAGATCCATTGCTTCCGAGGTAATGCTAATTTGTAATTAATGTATCAAGGATTAACTTTGGCACTAATTGGAAAAGATTGTTGAGACGCAGTTTGGCGGTCACCAGGGATTTGAGAAACGAGTCTTGATACGTCATGGGTTGTCCACCACGGCACCGGGCCACTGGCTGCCTTAATTGATCTTCGCTGACAACAGTAAGAAACCTTTCAATCTCAAAATTGTGTCCATAATCTCATCTCGCTAGACTTTGTGGTCTAATGACAAATACTTGATGATATTGACATGAAGAGGCCCGTATGGTAATACGGGTATAAATAATAATAAATTAAGTTGCCTGAAATGGAGTGAATTTCGGAGTGTATAGTTGCTTGTCTTATTTTGGTGACATTAATATAAGTAGTAATGGGTTTGTGTAACGTGGTGGGGGGTTTTTGTCTTGAATGTTTTTCTGGTTCATTTTTGGTGTGGGTTCTTCTATTTTTTATTCAGTTTGTTATAACGGCTGATACATAATAATTTGAATAATAATGACTTCTTGTGGCTAATTTGAGTTTGGTTTGGTGTATTTATTTATAATTCCTTAGGGATGGGTGGTCTGATTTGGAATTGTGTATGTTTTGTTTTGGGACGCTTTTTTGGAACAGCCAATCATACTTCTAATGATGCTTTAAAGCTGTAGACCATAGAGATGTCTATAAATGCATCTTGAACGGCAATGTCTTCAGCCTCACCAGTCAATGATTACTGGTCCCACAGATGGACAAATTATTTCCAATAAGTTCTTATCTCCTACAAAACGTATTCCCCCAAATTGTCTTCTCTTGAGTTGTCTGATACAGCTCCAAGTAGGATTTTGCCGTTAAACCTTATACAGATTACGGGATATTAATGTGAATCGCACTTTATATTTACGCTGATCATTGATCACAAACGTGGGACCATCACACCAGATTCTACCAAGTACACAGTCAAATACGTAGCTATGACATATTGTGTACAATAAATTATTGAGTCTGGTCCCACCAGAAGCAGAATATACACTGTGCGTATGTGTGAAAAGGAGCCATGCTTGAAAGGACGCTCTCTATTGTTCGAATTTTGCCATTTGACATGCTTGCATTTCAGCTACATTTTTAATCACAAATTGTACCCTTCTGTGGGCACTTTTGCGAGTGGGATCAGTCATATTCGTATTTAGCAGGTTCTTATTGATAAAAATAGCCAAATTACAAGTAATACAAAAAAAATTGGTATCACGAAGGTCATTTTATGCACATTAGGCTTGCCTTCACCGACGTAGATGAGCACTGTAAAAATCACATGCTGGCTCAGGTGGAATTCGAACCCACGACCTCCTGCTTACTAGTGCAGATGCCATACCATTAGGCCACCGAGCTAGCTGGGGTCCGTGGGGTGAATCGAATCCAATATGGCTGCGGGTACCGCAGTAAATCTGGAATATTAAATAATTTTTGGTCGGGAAATAGATAATATGCAAATTAGGTTTGCCCTTCACCGACATGGATGAGCACTGTATACTCAGTGCCTATGAGAGCAGGTGAAACAATCACATGCTGGCTCAGGTGGGATTCGAACCCTGCTTACTAGTGCACTATGCAATACCGCTAGGCCACCGAGCTAGCTGGGGTCAGCGGGGTGAATCGAATCCAATATCGCGCAGTAAATCATGAATACATGTATTAAATGATTTAGGCTTGCCCTTCACCGACGTGGATGAGCACTGTATATATTGGATTCGATTCACCCCGCTGACCCAGCTAGCTCGGTGGCCTAGCGGTATGGCATCTGCACTAGTAAGCAGGGGGTCGTGGGTTCGAATCCCACCTGAGCCAGCATGTAATTTGTTTACGTGCTGTCACAAGCAATGAGTATACAGTGCCCATCCACGTCGGTGAAGGGCATTCCAAATAGAACGCCATCAAGAGTTTGCAACGCGTTGGCCAATCACAATGCGCAGAATGTGTCCACCCAAAGTTGTTTTTGTTCAGTTGCTGATTTTCTGTGTCAATAGATATTTCCACTCCTATATTACTTTATATCCACAGCATTTGGTGAAGTACATGCTTCCTTTACTGTTGGTCTACATCGCACAATATTTCATCAACCAAGGTTTGGTGAGTAAAACTCAGAGGTTGGTATGCGGTTCTTTCACTCAAATATACCTGACTTCCTTAACATTATTTCTCTTGACGTTCGTAGGCCCTGTTCGGCCTTTCTGTAAATTGGAGATCAGCAGCAAATGACTGATTTGATGCTTAGATTCTGATAGATTAGCTTGTCGGAAAGTCATGTTGACTTCTCCAGCTTTGTTTAAAATTGTACTTCATATAGCATGAACCCGTACATCTTTGACATCCTGAACAAGTTTTAATCTGTCATAATAATATTTTGATCGTTTCAGGATTAACTTCGTGCTTTCTCTGCTGATGTTGGATGTATTTTCATTCTGTTACAGCTGGAGCTAGTTTACTTCAGGGGAGCGTGGCTGACGCACAATCAGCAATACAGATGGTGAGTTATAGATGAACACAGTGTCAATACAATCACGATTAATACCATGGAATGAGAATGTTTACATTTTTGGCTTGCATTAATTACGCCTATATCATAACCATATCATAAACTTTACGGTGCAATTATTTGACTAGGGAGGTTTCGCGCGCGAAGGGATACGGTTAGCGCGCCGGATACATCATCAGTATTTGAGAACTTAAGACGTCACAGTTTTTTCGCAATCCGTTTTTTTTTTAAACATGTACGTCAACGAGGCACGGATATATTGCTCGCATAATTCAACGCGTAGCAATTTTTTTTATCATGTGCATGATTATATTAAAAAGAAAGAAATTGCTGAACACGTACTTGTCATTTCTATGTATTTCAAATCTTTAGAATTCAAATCTTTAATTAGCCTCAAAGTCAGGTACAAAGGTGGTTCTCCGCTTTCGAAAATAGACTTAACTTTCGCTACCACTATACGGAACGGACGTTGACGTTTACTGATAACATAACGGCGTACATGTTTGCATATTTTCGCATGCAAAGCATGTCTAATGGGCATGTCCCTCACGACTAGCCCTGGACCTTCGGAGGTCGTCAGATTATAAGGTTATGCAAGGCGACATTATACTATGACTTGTTTGAAAGTCTATCATAATTTCCTGGAGGACCATTGTCTACCAATTGTGACACATTGGCTCATTCTGCTGTATATTTGCTTCCTTAGGTACCAAGTCCTGTACCGGTTAGGTACACTCATCGCTAGATCATCAGTCAACATCGTCCGGTTCAAACGGCTATGGGTGCTCGCTCTGTTACAGGTATATGGTCTATTTGCAGTTGTTGACGCTTTATCAACTAAAGTCCAATTCAGCTATTAACCCTTTCAACGGTTATTTCTTATGGCGCCCTTTTCGGTTACAAGTGGGAGTATTTACAGGCAGGATATCCTATGGTTTGGGAGAATATGTATTACATGCATTTCTTATTTGGACGTTTTTTCTTTTGAAGTTTCTTTCAAAGATTGTAAAAAATTTGTTTGAAATTAAATAAATCGAAGTGAGAAACAAAGACAACTCTTATAATCAGACCGCGATTTCACGCCAAATATAAAGCAATATGCAGATAACATAATTGGATCAATCCACGCTAGGAACCAGATTCACAGTTTCGTTAAAGGAACCAAAATGTTGACCCAAAATGAAGACAATATCAATCCCATTTCATATGCATCACAAGAATGGTAACTTGTGTTTTTCAAGCATTTCTGTAAGCCAGAGTATAACTCCTGGGGTCGATTTCACGAAGCCCTATACGATCGATCGTAACTTGAGTTACGAAGGATAACCCATCGTATCCTACGTAGGGCTGCAATGCATCATTACTGCCCTACGATCGATAGTAAGTTACGATGAATTTGGTGAAATCGACCCCAGTTGCCATACTCCTGACCGTAAACTTGTCTTAGAAATGTCTTACCTTGTCTCGGTGCAGTGGTGCGTACTTGTGTTGATCTTCACTGAGGCCTACTTTGCCTACATGCCGAGTATTTTCATCGTCTTTGCCATCATCTTGGTTGAAGGGCTCGTAGGGGGTGCAGCATACGTCAACACATTCTATCAGATAAAGCAAAATGTAAGAATGAGTGTTAATATAAAATACTATCATGCACTTAGGTTGTTGAAGCGGGTGTTTTGATTCTACCTTCTGAAATGAACTAACCTATGCCGCAACAATTAGGGGTGAACTGTAAGAGGGATCCCTAGTTTTACAGTTTCATTAGTACATGAACTTTAAGGTTGTTGTTGATGTTGTTGTTGTTGTTGCTGCTGCTGCTGTTAATGCTGCTGTTGATATTGATGTTGCTGTTCTTCTTGTTGTTTTTGTTGTGTTACTGCTGTTGAGCAGCTGTTCACAGGTTCTTGATCACATGACCTTTAATGTTGTTGTTGCTGTTAATATACAGTTGATGTTGCTGTAACTTTCTGTTGATGTTGCTGCTGCTGTTTTACTGCTGCTGTTGCTGTTTCACAGCTTCATGAGCACATGAACTTTAAGGTTGTTATCGGCTGTTAATGTTGCTGTTGATATTGCTGATGCTGCTGCTGTTGTTGTAGTTGCTGCTGTTGTTGTTGTTGCTGCTGATGTTGTTGTGTGCTGCTGTTGCTGTTTCACAGCTACATGAGCACATAAACTTTATGATTGTTGTTGCTAGCTGTTTATGTTGCTATTGATGTTGCTGTTGTTGTTTTGCTGCTGCTGTTTCACAGCTTCATGAGCACATGAACTTTAAGGTTGTTGCTATTAATGTTGCTGTTGCTCTTGCTCTTGCTGCTGGTGTTGTTGTTGTTGCTGTTGTTGTTGTTGTTGTTGTTAGTTTTTGTTCCTGCTGTTGCTGTTGTTCGGGTTGTTGTTGAACCAAACGGTGCGGTTTCATTCACCCACTATTTTATCACTTTGTCCAACAGGAGACACCCAAGTTTAAGGAGTTCGCTTTGGGAACAGCGTTTTTGGCAACAACGGTCGGCACAACTTTAGCTGGAATCATCGCACTGCCAGTCCATGATGCCTTATGTCGGCATCAATGACGTCTTGGATCAGGTGGCATGACAAATATTAAGAATGTTTATAATGAAGTCAAAACATTCTGTTTGTCATTAAGACAAACTTGTCAGAAAATATGTACGGAATTTGTGAACAGAAATACATAGGGATCAATTTTATGTTAAATCTAAACAGAATATTTGCCGTTATTGAAAAGTGAACAAAAAATGAATGGAGCGGGATTCCAACCAGCGACCTCCTGAATACCGTACAGGCGCTCTACCAACTGAGCCATCCAGCCCTACGTTGGTAGTATCTTTGCTCGTTTGGCAGTCAGAAGTCATGAAACCACGTACACACCGCCATATCCCAAGGATCATTTCACCGATACGCGCAGCAATGCTGCAACCTGAGAACAGTGCATGGGGGATCACTCAAAGTGGATACGGCTTTTTAAATAATATAATCATCAAATAACCACTGACTCATTTTAAGGTCATTGAAAAGTGAACCAAGGAAAATTGACTGGAGCGGGATTCGAACCGGCAACCTCCTGAAATTCCGTACAGGCGCTCTACCAACTGAGCTATCCAGCCCTACGTTGGTGGTGTCCCAAATAGTCAATTATCTTTGTCCGTTTGGCTTCCGACTGTCACTCTAGTCAATTTTTCTTTGTTCACCTTTCAATGACAAAATATTGACCATTAACTTTATGAATCGAATACGATTACATGTACGTTAAGATTTGGTTATCACTGATTGAAACATATGTCCTCTTCATGATTACCTTTGCCCTTTTAACTGCATATGTGTCCTCGGTTTTGATAGTATTCTCTCAATATAATAAAATATAAATATAGCCTTGGAATATCACAATACTCCTTGTTGTTGAATCACCACTGGTTCCATCTAGTTTGGACTAGATCGTTTGTTTTGAATGCTTGCTTTGAATCCCACTTATAGTATAGGCTGTTCACAACTTCACAGGACAATCAACCTACTTCTGTCTCTGATACTAAAAATGGTGAATTGGAGACAAGGCATACTCGTATCTAGACTTTGATCCCGTCTGCGAGCGATTGTTGCAACAGTGTGATAAATATCAGCGCAGCAATCACATGAGGCAGTCCACGCTTTTATTGTGAACAGTTATATTTGGAATAGGTTTAATAATAACATTTGCTATCACAATATGGAATAAAAGTTGCCAGGAGTTGTTGTTAGTCGACTGCATCTCCATACATCACGTAACTCAGAAACATGTGATTTGCCTTCGGTTTGAACAGAAACCACTTCTGTCCACATAACGGTACTCTGTAAACAGGTAGTACGAAGTAGGCATGCGTATTAACTTGCTGCACAGATTATATCGATAAGCAGCCCAAACATAAACAGATTTCACGTTATTGCGACAGATTTTGCATTAGCATTGCGCGATATTGATACTGGTATGAACCCGTGTTGTCATTGAGTGGTTTGGTCATAATGGCGGCGGATGAAGACACTGGTTACGGTTGGCAGTGGCTGTGTGGCGTCAACTCGAGCGATCTTGATGAATTGGGAGGCTTCAATCTACAGAATGGACGCGGTAATACCTGCTTCGTGGACGCTCTGGACGTCATTCCACACTTGGGCTTCATTCTGCTCGCCCTGATTGCTTTGGCTTTCGGGTATTGGAAACGGTTCCGCAGAAGCAGACGCTCCAAGTACCTACTGCGCTTCCCTGGTCATACTGCGAGATGGATGACCACCATCCTGTTGCTTCTTAGCCTTGTGGCATCTATAGCTGAAGGGATTCTGACGGATGCGACCTACATAGAGAGCCTGGGAAACACACAACCGCATCTGTACATTCCAGCCATCACTGCATTGGTAGCTGTCGTTGTCTCTCTGATATACACTCAACACATGGAGTCATGGAGTGCTTCTGTGATGTCCTTCTTGTTGCTTGTCTATTATCCACTGGCTGCCCTGGGAGAAGTCGCGAAGCTTATCCTCTTACTTGAGCTAAACAAAGGTTCAGTGCAAATTACTCGGTTTGACCTCGCGATGCTGCAGCTGGCCTGTTTTCTGGTGCTCTTCCTTCTTGAAATGAATGTTATCCGGTTAAAGGTAAGCTGGGTATTTTGAACTTTTGAAGATGAATATTTTTGTAATCACCACAAGGCTACCAGCCAATGCCCCTCTCCCTCTATCCTTGGAGAAATCACTTGAGAAACAAGTGCATGTTAACAATAGTAGCATAGATTATTCAATTGCTCTTTGCTTCTTCCTTTACGTTTATAAATCTTCGTATGGTACCCTGAGACACAGGTTCGGTATTGAGCAACACAGTCCTTATGTATTACAAAATGGTAGACATTTGTAAGCATGTGTCAATTAAGGAGGAAGTGATCTCTAAGACAAGAGCAAAAATAAAACACATTGAAATAACTTGTCAGGAATTGACAAGTACAATTTGTAGATCATGCTTTGAGAAAGGAACAATTTGAAGATATTGCAGTGACAGGAAAAATAGAAGGAAAAAGAGCCAGAGGAAGACATGAGACTCACTTTCATCTAAAGTCTCAGCCGCTGGAAGAAGATCAGTGAAATTGAAATAATAAGAATACTAAAGGATAGGAAATTATGAAGATCCATGGCCGCCAACTTTCTAAAAAGAAAACAAATTGAAGCAAAGGTTTCCCTGGGCTGCACCTGCCAATGTACTTCGAAGATGTAAGTCCAAAGATTTCAATACTATCAAGGCACTTAAAGGGAGGGAGGGGCACTATGTGCGAGCTGTACTAAGATTGGGAACCTCTTGATGTTGGGATATTCCCTAGTCCGATGGTTAAAAATGCTCTTTTGTGACAGGTGTTTGGACGTCAGCGTCGGCCTGGCGGTAGGGCAGCCGAGGATTTCGAAGTTCCAGGAATGTTGTACGTGGCAGACTTTTCCAACTTCTTCTCTACCTTAGTCTTCAATTGGATGAATTGGGTCTTTTTTATGGGGTACAGGAAAACAATAGAGATGACCGAGTTGGGTAGCCTACCAAAGAAGTACAGCGCTGAACGGTTACATAAACACTTAAAGATGGAATACGAAAAAGAAAAGGCAAGTCCCTTACACTTAACTCTTCCTTAAAAGGGCCAACTTATTCTGATGGTAATTTTTCTCAGACTTCAAAGCGTAGTGGTAGGGCTTGTGGAATGATGGACTCACTGAAACGGTCTGGCGTTCACGATATCTATGTATGAGGACAAAGATTCGGGTCTTACCTGTCTTAATACTCCACGGTTGTGAGACATGGACTTTGACTGGGGGCCTAGGGAGACGACTCAATGTCGTTGGTACTGGGTCTCTGAGGAGGATCCTTTGGTACCGCTGGTCGGACCATGTGTCTAACGAGAGGTTACTCACGGAGAGTCAGAGACAAATATCTGCATGATACGTGAGCGCCAGATGCGACTGTGTGATCATGTGGCTAGATTCCTTGCGAGCGATCTTGCCAGGCGAATTCTCCCTATGAGAGAACCTACTGGTAGGACTCACACCGGTAGGGCGTCTGCATGACACGTGGTTGCATCTGATGGATCGTTATTTTTGCTGAGATGGGGATGGGTCGTGTGCCTGCCTGGGGATGGCCATCAGAAGACCGAATGAGCACCATTCTGACGTGATGGAGGTAACGTGCTGCCCCGGCGCTGATTGATTGAGTTTTCAATCTTGCAAAATCAGACAACTCTATAGATTTGATTTATAAACTCGACTTTTCCCACGTCGACTCGTAGTTAATGTTGTAGTTATTTATGATTATTTCCCGTTTTTCCAATCAGCGTCTTGCCACGACAAAAGGGCGCCAGCCGTCACTTGGAAAGGTTATTATACGATTATATGGTGTAAAGTTGATAGCAGTGGGGACCATGAAGCTGCTGGGAGACTTCGTCGGTCTTATCGGCCCAGTATGTGTCGCTGGCATAGTGCAGTACGTTACAGTCATCTACTATGGCACTGAGGCAACTAAAGAGGTGACCTAGACTTCAATTTTAGCTTCGTTTGTGTTCAGTCATATTCATTTATTACACAAGAAGTGCACACAAATTACCGTGTTGCCGACTGGGCACACAGGACATATATCTTTCAGGTTTCAGTGGTTCAATGATTTTATTTGTTATTTGATCTTATCTTGAATATCAAAATGTTTTTGGTCGGGAAATAGATAATATACAGATTAGGCTTGCCCTTCTGTATACTCAGTGCTTGTGATAGCACGTGAAAAAATCACATGCTGGCTCAGGTGCAATTCGAAACCCAAGACCTCCTGCTTACTAGTGCAGATGCCATACCGCTAGGCCACCGAGCTAGCTGGGGTCAGCGGGTACCGCAGTAAATTTTATCTTGATTTTATGTATTGTCAGACTTGTTTTTAGGGGGTTGGCTCACCTTAAAGGTCATATCATATTTGTTGTTGTTAAAGAATTGCAGATTCATGGGGAAAAATATTCAAGGAAGATATAGTAACAGTCATCTGTGAAAATTTCAGTCCCATGCGGTGCCCACTTTTTGAGAAAACAGTGATAAACGCCCTTGTATTTTTAAATCTTTTCACCGTAATTTTTGTTTTTATCCCTTTTGGTCCTTAAAAGATCAAAATTGTTTTTGGTCATTGGTTTTACTCTGTTCTGGATAAATACAACATTTCAGGCAGAAATATTTTAACTGTATGTTTCTACCATCACCATCTTTATACCCTTTAAGTTATAGGTAAATCTGTGTAAAATTTAACTTTATTGATTAACTATAGACTTTAAAATGTGCATGAGCTTTCGTAGGTTCAACTACTTAATCAGATGCAGGTAAATCTGTGAACATGATTCACAAACGTATGATGGTACCTTTAATTCCTGACAAATTAACCGTACTTCAATGCATGATATACATCAAAGTATAGAATTATTTCACAGTTTTGATTGATTGCTTATTGTGTTTTATTGCAGACTGTTCCCCATTTTATATCTGTGAGTGAGTTCACTGGCAATGGGTTTGTCTTGATTGCCGTCACATTCCTTGCTGAATCTTTCCACTTCATCACGGCTCACAAGTCATTTTTCTATTCCGTATTATACGGTATGTGTCTTCGATCGAGCATACAGGTGAGTGCAACAACAGCAGACTAAGGTAGAATTTAAGACTGGTAGACTGGCAGCGGACTATTAAAATACAACTGTTATAACCAGTAAAATTAATGACAGCAATGAATTCTCTCATATGCCGCCTGTCAAAACCTCAAATACTTCTTGGGTTAATTATTATTAGGTCCATCACCAAACCTCGGCTCCGGCTCCGGCTTCGTCTTCGTAATCCATATGCTGAAAATATAGGTTGTGTGTTTTTCATTGAAACTGAAGATCTGTTTCTTTGTCAAAGAAGAGAATCTACTCCCGAACTACAGCCAAAAGCCTCTATTTTGAAAATCTATTATTTTAGAATGGATTCATGAAATGGAGCCGGAGTCGGACCCTGAGCCGAAGCCAATGTTTCGAAAAAGCCCTTGTTATGCTTGCTATGTCAGTGAAAACATGTTGACTTTCAATGGCTTGACTCTTATAATTATAACCATGCTTGTCCACCTCTTTCCTCTATTGGTGATGTTCCAGCCTTATTGCATGCTTTCCCTGGCCTTTTTCTGTTTATTTACTTGCGAGTTCTTCTCTTCTTGTCATTTAGCTTGTGAGAAAGATCCTGCTAGGATCGAAACGTCAAGTACCTCTACCTCCAAGCATAATAAGAAAGAAGATACTATGGAAGGCAATACATGATTGTATAGATTGTCATTGCCATACTAGTTTTGATTGTAAACTGTGCCTTAGCTCAAAGGTAAAAAAGGTTTTGGTACGTAACGTTTTTTTTTTTTCATTTCAACCCAGACCATGGTATATGAGAAATCGCTGAGCCTCTCCACCTTCGCTACCACGGGAGGAGACATGACTGCCGGACAAATAGCCAACCACATGTCTACAGACGCCATGAACATTCTGTACATGTTCCAATATTTCCAATTCCTCTGGACAGTACCGTTTTTGGTAAGGACGTAACCGTGCTTTATATACGAGACGTTTTAACACGACCGGCAACCGAGAATTCAGGAAGAAAAAGAAGAAAACCCATGGGGCCCATTTCAGGACCTATATCGGTACTGCATAAAATGTATTGCCTTTCAACGACGAAGATGAGCACTTCACTAAGTGCCTATTGAGTGCACAAGAACAAATTATGTGCTGGCTCGGGTGGGATTCGAACCCACGACCTCCTGCTTACAAGTACAGATCCCATACCGCTAGGCCACCAAGCTAGCTGGAGTCAACGGGGTGGTATTCGAACCCACGACCTTCTGCTTACTAGTACAGATCCCATACCGCTATGCCACCGAGCTAGCTGTGGGTCAGCGGGGTGAATCGAATCCCTTCTCGGCGGGCGCCGTAAATATTCTTATTGGTATATTGGTATTCCGGTATTCATTTTATCCTTCAATTCAATTCAATTCAATTCAATTTAATTACAATGTGGAGGCAACATCCTTAAAAGCTGAGGTTTGTGTCTGATTTGCCCTAACATACAAAACTATACAAAAATCAAGACAACATGTAACTTAAGTCAAAGAAAGTGGTACTTAAACACTGCGAGATTTACAACGTTAGAATCAACTACATTAACTAAATGTCTATCCTGCTGACAGTATGCACTGTCGACAATTTCGGTAACATGTTGCCCAGTTCAGAGTTAGGGCAACACACCTGGGCAACACGACATTTGGCCCTGTGTACACAAACAACATTTTGGCCAATTATGTTTCATACCGAGATGTTGCTGCGGCCTGCGACATGTTACCCAACTCGTTTTGCTCTGTGTACACTGACAACATTTTCAGCAACAACGTGCTTTTCTCTTTTATTTTTGATCTTTTAAAAGGTCAAAAAGATTTTCGGTTGTTGTTTTACTAATTTCTGGATAAAAACACCATTTCAGGCGGAAACATTTTAACGGTATGTTTCTACCACCACCATCTTCATACCCCGTATAGTTATACGTAAATCTGTATATACAGGCTTTTCGCCAAGGTTTTGGTTCGTGTACTTGTAAAACTTAAAGTCATTCTGATTTCTTGATCTGTTTCTTTGCAGATTACACTAACACTTTATCTGTTGTACACTGAGATGGGAACTGCATCACTCCTTGGGGCTGTCATATATCTGTTTGTTATCCCGTGTCAGTTGGGCATTGCCAATTACATGGCCAA
This sequence comes from Astropecten irregularis, assembly GCA_963971285.1. Classification (NCBI taxonomy): domain Eukaryota; kingdom Metazoa; phylum Echinodermata; class Asteroidea; order Paxillosida; family Astropectinidae; genus Astropecten; species Astropecten irregularis. Next base: position 36,390,041 of record OZ020244.1, on the reverse strand, counting down.
ACACCAGGAGAGGGCACTGGTAAATATGACGATACTATATATCAAATTGTCTTTATTGCGATTAAATTGTTTCGATTGATTTTCATTCAGACAGAACTATAGAACCGAATTCATTGAATCATTATGAAGCAAACAATTTAATTGTTTGTTTTTTAATAAGTTCAAACTTAAAATTAATTAAAGCGAAGGCACGAGTGACAGCAACAACTTGACATACAGCGACAGTAAACATGGCAATGATCTACGGAGCTCCACGAATGCCATTCCACTTATCCAGATAATCGTATAATTTATATCGCCTAGTCGACTTATTAAGCCCGAAAAGTCGACACACACCGAGATTTATCCGTGCAAGAAGGCGTCGTAGTGAAAGCTGATAATTTATCTCGCCAAGACGACTAACTGAAAGAAGGAAGTCGACTTGTCCTGATAGTTTACCTTGTAAAGACGACGTACTGAAACATAATTATGTTAATTATCAGGATAAGACGACTTTTTAGATAAACTTTATTGGCTTGACCAGATGAAATTATCAGGATATGTCGACTTCTTGTTTTCACTAAAAGTCATCTTGTTGAGATAATTATTGAGACATTTAAGACGACTTTTACCACTTTAAAAGTCGAGGTGGTGGGATAAATAATGTGGATAATGTGGATAAGTGGCGCTTGTCGAGCGCCGTCATTTTAATAACTTACCCTGTTTCTTTTCTCCTTTGACTTCAGAAATTAGCAGATGAGCGCCTGAGGTATTCAAATGAGATACTTCAAGGTATCAAACTCCTCAAGTCATATGGATGGGAACACCTTTATCTGAAAGTGGTCGAGAAGATAAGGAGTAAAGAGTTACAATCCATTCTCAGGATGAACCTCGCTTATGGGGGGATAGGTAAATCAATAATTATATTACTGTTATATTGTGAATATTATTATTGATGAATAATGTGGTTATCTGAAGCACTGAGTATACAGTGCTCATCGATGTCGGCAAGCCTAATTTGCATACTGTTATATTGTTATAATCAAATATAACCACAAGGGAAATTGACTGAATTAATTTTGAAGTCATTGAAAAGTGAACCAAAAAAAATTTACTGGAGTGGATTTGGAACCAGCGACCTCCAGAATACCGTACCGGCACTCTTACCAACTGAGAAATCCATTCCTATGTTGATGGTGACCCTAATAGCCCATTACCTTTGTTCGTTTGGCAGTAAGAAGCCATTGAAACCACTCACATACCGCTATATCCCAAGGATCATTAATTAAGATACGCGCAGCATCAGCATTGCTGAAACCTTAGGAACATTACAAGCAGTAACAGTACAAACAACAGCAGTACTATTATGAAGTGTAGTGTGTCATTCACATGCATGCAGATTTCAGATTACAGATTATTTTATTTATGTTCGTGCATATTCTTTCAGTATAATGTTTTTTTCTGATGGACCTGACGATTGTTTTCTTTTTGTATTCATTGATTTGCAGGGTTTATAGTATCAGCTGCTCCGCTTACTGTTACACTATTGGTAAGGCCAACGACATAGAAGTCATGAGTATTGGGAGAGAGGGGATTAAAATATTAAACAGGGTAATTCGATAATGGACATTGCAGGGAGGAAATACCTACCATAAGTAGTCACTTTAAAGAAGTATCATACTTTGGTTTTATCAAAGAAATACAGATTCATGGGCAAAAATACCAAGACAGACACAGTAACAGTCATCTGTAAAAATTTCAGTCCCATACGTTGCCCACTTTTTGAGAAAACAGTGAAAACAGCCACAGTATTTCTTAAGTCTTTTCTCGTTTATTTTGCATCTTTTAAAAGATCAAAAAGATTTTCGGTCGTTGTTTTACTAATTTATGGATAAATACACCATTTCAGGCGGAAAAATGTTAACGGTATGTTTCTACCACCACCATCTTCATACCATGTAAGTTATACGTAAATCTGTGAACATTTTTGTTTTGGTTTCTTACCAAAGTATGATACTACCTTTTAGGGACTGAGAAAGCAATTTTCCCCACGAAAACAGTTTTGTTGTAGTATAAATATCAGCTGGGAAGATTTGTATTCAGCTTTTGTTTTTAATAATAATATAGCGCGTAATAATCAAAGATTCCCTATGCGTTTTGCATTATTATCTCTGGTCATCGGGCCATCATTTACATTCCTGAAACTACCTCAACTACCTATACAACCCCTGCTACTGTAAACCGCAGGAGAAATACAAAGCGTCTTGTCCAAGGACGCAAGCATCACTAACTCGTGGCTGGATTCGAACCCACAATCTGTAGACTGACCACAAAACCTTCAGTTCGACGCGCCAGACCACTAGGCCACAGCACCCCTCGTTTTTAGGAGAAGAGAAACTTTGAAAGTAATTTTTATCTTTAAAAGTGTTTGGAAGATGTTCTTTGCAAACTTCGTGGATCCTCTTTTGATAAAAAAAGGAAAATAAAATGGTATGGCTACTGGGGGCCGATTTCATAAAGCTCTGCGACGCGTCGCAACTCGATTTGCGAGGCGTCTATAGCTGCGACGCGTCGCATCTATGCCGTGAGTCCATAGAGAAAGGATGCGTTTAAACTCTGCGACGTGTCGTAAGTTTTATGAAATCGGCCCCTGGTCTCTTTTATGGCACCCGGAACGATTCAGTTAAATTATTTTCCGGTTTCTATGCAAAGTGTACACGTCAGGGCCTCAGAACTCCAAGCATTTGATACATTTCAGGTCATTATTTTGGCTGATGAGCAGTTTGCTGAAGTCTTTTACTTGTATAACTGTATATGTTTTGTTTAATTAGACCTTCGGGACCTACACCGCTTTCACCGGTAACAAGTTGACCCCGGACAGCGCATTTGCCTCTCTAGCCCTCTTCAATGAACTAACAGGTCCCCTCTTCATGTTACCATTGGTAACGGGTGCTCTCATCAACGGTATCATCAGCGTGAAGCGATTACAGAAGTTTTTCCTGGCTCAAGAAGTCGAGAGGAAGAAGACCGGGGATGACTGGCGGGAGAGGGGCGAGGATGGATCGGGTAGTTACGAATACGTAAGTTGATGACCTATGTCCGCCTAGTCTTGTCGTTTAGAATTGGATTTATCTGAAACGCGTCAATACGGGTCTTGAAATTACGAATGGGTGTAACTCCGATCAAACGGAAGTACAGGTATATATAGATGTTCAAAGAACAATTCGTGAGAAGTTGATATGCGGATTGTGAAGTATACAGTGAATCAAAGACTGTGCATGACTTTCAGGATAAGTGTGCACTTCAGGAGAATATAATCATAAGTTGTTGTTTTAGATTAAAGAGAATACTAGTGCAAGTCAATAAAGCATTACAGAAAATATTCATCCATGTTGAATAATATGCAGGCGAATCTAACTAAAACCTTTGTTGCGTCATTTGTTGCAATTTTTGCTAAGCAAATATTTTGAGAAATGTAATCGCTTTTTAGAGGTATAATACATGATTGGTAAAGGTCACAACACAGAACAGCACTCACACTTTGTCTGATCCAATATGAACATAAAGTGACACACCCGTGAAAATTTTAGCTTAATCGGACATCTGAGTCACGAATAGCAAACAACGACTCAGTTTATTATGTTAAACATAAAGATGATTTCGATCTTACCCCGAATAGAAATCAAAACTGTTTGGGTCTTTGCTAAAGTAATTTCTGAATAAGTACAGCATTTCCAGGCGGAAATGTGTGAACGGTATGTGTTTCTATCAGCACCATCTTCATATCCTGAACGGTTTACGTATAAAATATGTGAACATTTCTCTTTGGGTATGTTACCGGTACCAATCCTGTACTGTACCTGTAACCGCTGATAACTGTTTGTTTTATCCTTGTGGTAACATGTTCACATTCACGGTTTAAACGGTGGATATTTTCAATTGAAGACATCAAAACTAATATCGTGGTTCGATATTCATGGGGAATGGACATGGGTTTCCTGCAACGTAGGCCCCTAACCAATTTCGTTTCCCTAACTACAGAGTGGCATACAGGAAATAACTGAAGATGTGTACGGAGATGACGTCAGTGAAACAACACACATGCTACCCAAAGAGGGGAATTCTAATTCCAAGATCTCCCGAGGGTATGACACCACACTAGAAACCAAGATCAAGAAAAGCCGCTTGCTCCCATCAGTAGCCATCAAGGTAATTAGCAGATTCCAGGGGCCGATTTCACTAACGCTTTACGATCATCGTAAAGCCCAAATCCATCGCTAAACGGAAAATCGATCGCTACTTTGCATAGCAATTTTCCATTTAGCGATGGATTTAACGTTTTTCCGTTTAACGATGATCGCAAAGCGTTAATGAAATCGATTCCAGACCTTTTTTAAAAGCTTGCCAAGTGACGATTGTTTCTTCAGTTAGTGACTGTTGAAAGAATGTTGTAACATAAAAAGCTACCATGGTATTTTTCTGTGCTAGGTAACCAACGGAAACTTCACGTGGGACAAGAACAGCAGTGTACCAATCATTTCAAATATTGATGTGGAAATACCGGCAGGTAGGTAAACTGTTGCCTCTACGTTAACTTATTTCCTTCGATAAAGATCCTGCTAGGATCGGAACGCGTCAGGCTCTCCTAACTCCAAGTATTTTATGTCAGGTGATTACTTTGGCTTATGAGCAGTTTTTAATAGTTTATTTATCACTTGTATAACTTATTTCACGTTAGACCTTTTTTATAATCTTTCCTCTAAAGTTGAGAAGAAAAATGTAATAGAAGTACAATCCATAGTATGTACTTTGGTAAATGCGCCTGCACGCCTATACATATCTTGGCTTCGTTCAGATTGTGTTGCTGTAATAATCTGAAGAGTGCATTGTTTCGATATTTCTATCTGCTAATTCAGTTCAACTTAATGTTTAATTATAGGTAAACTGACAATGATTATCGGTGTGGTGGGAAGCGGCAAGTCATCACTAGTATCGGCCATGCAGGGGGAAATGACAACATTATCAGGCACCGTCCAGTTCAACGAGTTAGTTTGGAATCATTTTCGTACAAGAACTTGTAAAAGCCAATCATAATAATTAAAGGTATAATACATGATTGGTAAAGGCCACAGAACAATACTTACTCTTTGTGTAATACAGCATACACCCTGTATACATGAAATAATGAGCCTGTGAAAATCTTAGCTCAATCGGACATCTGAGTCATGAGAATTTTTTTCTTTTAAAACATAAAGAATGGTTTTGATCTTACCCCGAGATCAAAACTGTTTTCGGTCTTCGCGTTACTAACTTACACCATTTCAGGCAGAAATAGTTAAATTGTATGTTTCTACCAGCACCATCTTCATATCCTGAAAGTTATTTGTAAATCTGTGAACATTCCTGTTTTGGTATGTTACCAATCCTGTACTGTACCTTTAAAGAATAACACATTCGAAGCTAAACCAAGACAAAGCCACACACGATTATTGGGTTGTCGAATCGAAGCAAGCATTAGTTTATCAGAGAGCCGATTCATAAAATATCACCCATTATACGATTAACGTAAGAGCCTCGTTACTGTGGACGAAACATTGGATTTAAGCTAATATCAGTGTTTATTTTACTATGATTATATAAAATAAAACAAGCACCGCGTTTAATTTTTCTTCAAGATTATCAAAATAATTATACTTCACGTTTATTTTGCATTTCTTGTATCATTTCAGCAATGCAAAAACAGTTGCGTACGCATCACAGAAGGCTTGGCTTATCAACTCAACTCTACAAGGAAACGTCCTTTTTGGAGAGGAATTGGACCAGAAAAGGTGGAGTTTACTTATTATCATGAATTGATCTCACTTCTCTTTGAGTTCATGGTTGCGCTAGGTAGATCGTTATTTTGCTGAGGTGGGTCGTTCGGATGCCTGGGGGATGGCTATCAGGAGACCGAAGGAGAACCGCTCTAAGGTAGATGCGGCAACGCCCAGCTGCGACACTTGCTCCCCTGATTAATTGATTATTTGATAAATTCACAGATACAAGAAGACGATTGATAATTGTGCCCTCAGGCAAGACATTGAAATCCTCCCTGGAGGAGACCAGATAGAAATTGGTGAGAAGGGCATCAATGTGAGCGGAGGACAGAAACAAAGAATCAGCGTAGCTAGGACAGTGTACTCCAACAAGGACATCGTCATACTGGTGTGTATTCCAATCTTTGGTCATCTCATTGTCTTTCGATGTTGTGGATTGATATTGTCTCGTGACATGGTAGGTAGAGACGAATCTAAAAGGTGGTCATGAGATGAGGGCCTTCACACAAACCGTTTGTCTTCACATGTACAGGTAGAAACTGGATACAAGTAAATAAATTGTCGGCTCCTGGTTTTGGCAGCCCCCAATAAAGAGGGTTGTGTTCGATTTCATGAAGCCCTACGACCAATCGTAACTCGAGTTACGAAGGATAACCAATCGTATCTTACGTAGGTTTGCAGTGCATCATAAGTCCTACGATTGATAGTTACATGTAGTTACGATGAGTTTGGTAACATCGACCCCAGCTGGATCGATTTGTCTTTATGTTCGAACTGATATTAAGTTACAAAGCCTTCTAGCTATCAGCAATGCGGAGTTAGACTTTAATCTAGAAGTTTTTGAATTTACTTATTTTCTGGTGATGTTGTTTAAGTGTCTTCATTGCTTAAGAATGAATATTGAAGTTTGACACTGCTGAAGATTATCAATTCTGATTAAATTTATAGGTAAACCCCATCTCATTGTTTCAAATCATTTGAACAGGACGACCCCCTTTCGGCATTAGATGTCCATGTTGGCACTCACGTCCTCAATAAAGGCATCGTCGGCATGCTACGAAAGGGACGCACAGTTGTCTTGGTAACGCATCAATTGCAGTACTTGAATCACGCAGACAAGGTAAGAGCAGAATGTAAATGAAAATATCGATGAATGTGACTTTATAATTATGGCTTTTGTGTAACCGAGGGTGTCTTCGGCCCTCCCTTAGAGGGGAACTATTAGCCCATGGAGCGATCCTATCAGTTTCAATGTGCTTTACTTCAATACTATACAGTGCGTCCGTGAGGTTTTAAAGGTATAATACATGATTGGTAAAAGTCATAAAACAGCATTCACACTTTGTCTAATCCATCATGCACATGAAGTGTTAAACCTGTGAACATTTGAGCTCAATCGGACATCTGAGCGATGAGAAAGTAGCGAAAACCCGCCTAAATTGTTCTTATAAAACATAAAGAATAGTTGTGATCTTACCCCGAGATCAAAACTGTTTTCGATCTTTGTTTTACAAATTTCTGGATAAATACAGCATTTCGGGCGGAAATATTATTAACGGTATGTTTCTACCATCACCATCTTCATACCCTGAAAATTATACGTGAATCTGCGAACATTTCTGTTTGGTGTGAACTACATTTCGATCGAAGCTCAAAAATATAACTGCGACATTTTCAATTCGTGAAGTCATTTCAATGTTCTTTTCTCATTGACCAGATCATTGTCATGAAGAATGGCATGATTGCTCACGAAGGCACCCTTCAAGACATAATAGATGAAGCACCAGATGTATACAGCGAGTATCAACAGGCAGTCAAGACAGCGACAGAGTCAGAGACAGAATCTGAAGATGCACTGGGCAGACTGTCTGAAGCTGAGAAGAGAGAAGTCTTCCAGAGACAAATATCGCAGGAGCTGTCCAAAGAACAGCGTAAGACCCAGAACAGTAATTACGGTCACAATAATTAATTAATGTTGGGAAATGATTTGAAGTAGATAAACAATCACCTATCACGCAGTATAGGGATGTAGAAGTTTAGGTTTCGACACCGCACTACAGCAGGAACCTTTGGTACAACTTGGTAAAGCCTTGTCAGGCTTTGAGGAGTCGGCCTATAATTATGTAAACCTGTGCGAAGCGTTCGATTCTTTGCAATAGTTTGAACCAGCCCTAAAGGTACAGTACAGGATTGGTAACATACCCAAACAGAAATTTTCACAGTTTTAAGTATAACTTTCAGGGTATGAAGACGTGCTGGTACAAGCATATCCTTAAGATAATTATTTCCGCCTGAAATGTTGTATTTATCCAGAGAAACAAAGACAGGAAAGGTTCTGATCTCGGGGTAAGATCAAAACCATTCTTTATGCTTCCTAGGAAAAATTGAGTCGGTTTGTCGAAATTGTCCGATTGAGCTCAAATTTTCACAGGTGTGTAATATTTGATGTAAATGTTGGATTAGACAATGTGTGAGTGCTGTTCTTACCTTAACCAGTCATGCAACACCTTTAAAAAAGGTGTTCATCAAACGGACACTTAGATAACCTAATCATATTCAAACTGTACATTTAATTTATTTTGTTTTGTAGATGTATCAAAGGGAAGCAGCCTAATTGAAGAGGAAGAGATGGAACATGGTTCTGTGTCGTACAAGGTGTACGCGTACTATTGTCGCGCTATGACATGGATTATGGCTATAGCTTCCATTGCTGGTTATACAGCCAACTCTGGCTTCACCGTTGGTACGAACTTCTGGCTGTCCGAATGGTCTGAGGCAGGAATATCTACAGACAATGTAATTATGATTTTTCTTTGTCATCATCCAGGATGCGTACCGAGAACAGTGTTAACATCGTCGCTTATCGTTATCGTTTATCCTAAATGTATGGTGTTCAAGTACAGTTTACCTTAAATTTTCCAGACTGAGCAAAAAATAGGTCTCAGTATGCAAATGCGTTAGTAGAATTAAGGACTCCCGAGCCCTGACCAAAGTGTATAGCGAGCAAGATAGACTACTCAGCCGAAAAAACTGAAGTATCATTTAACCGCCATTTTAGCAAGCAACGGAGCTATTTCTGATAATTGAAGTAAAATTCAACTGTTGTCGGACAAACATTTCACCTGAACAATTATTAAGGCCTATTATTAGTATTATTTTATTCAGTTATAGTTATCGCTGTTACCGATATTACCCCTTTGCAGCACGAGGGTTTCGAAAGTTGAAATACACATTGTGATAATGATACTCTGAAGTTAACATTAAAATTCCTTTTTTTTTCCAATGCAGTCAACAATTAAGCCCTTGTCATACCACATTAGTGGTTATGCCGCTCTTTCAGTCGGTGGAATGATAGGTGCTTTTATTGCGTCTGTCTTCATTGCTGTCGGTGCTTATCACGCATCCAAAAAACTGCATATCTCCATGCTACGAAACATAACCAAATGTTCCATGAGGTAAGATATTAATCACAGTCGTCTCAGTGATTATATGAAAAAACTTTCCCAGGCCAAAGCGTTGCCTCACAACTCGATATCTGATATTAATTATGTGAAAATTTCCACATATCCCATTTAAAATGTGGGCATTTTGTGGTGGTTTGTTGAAGGTACTATATCATACTTGGGTAACATATAATTATAGACAGAGAAATATTCACAGATTTACCTATAACTTACATGGTATAAAGATGGTGATGGTAGAAATAAACTGTTAACAATTTTTCTGCCTGAAATGCTGTATTTATCAACAAAAGAGTCAAACCAATGACCAAAAACAATTTTGATATTTTAAAAAGAATTTATTTTGATCTTTTAAAGATGAAGAATAAATAACGGTGAAAGGATTTAAAAAACAATGTGGCCATTTTTCACTGTTTTCTCAAAAAGTGGGCACCGTATGGGACTGGGAATTTCACAAATGACTGTTTGTTACTGTATATTCCTAAATAGATATTTGTGGCCACGAATCTACATTTCATTGACAAAAACCAAAGTATGATATTACCTTAAACACGATTTTTCCGTGGTATTTTACCGGCTCCCGAAACCACACGACTGCGCATTATACATTGTTCGATCATTTTGCTCCTTTTTGTCGCTATAAAAATCACCTCTGACCTTCTTCTTTGAAATCAATTTTATTTGAACAGATTTTTTGACACCACACCTCTGGGGCGTATTCTGAATCGTCTTGCAGCTGACACCACTATCATGGATTTAGTAAGAAAACCAAGTTGAAAGCTAGTGACCGTTGAAAATGTAAATAACTGAGTCATCTCATAGGATGACAAAGGACATGTGCTGTACATGTATACGTTTATATGACGTTGAATTACTGAAACATTTGACAACAAGCTCAAGGATTAAATTATTATTGAATTACCAGGTCAGAGGCGGTTGTACGGGGGGGACTTGGGTCTAGTGGGGCTTTAGCCCTCAAAAATTGTGCCTATCCCCCACCCCCCGAAAAAAAGCAATTGAAGAAAAAATTACATACTGAAAGAAACTGGATTTTTGCGGCTATTACACGCCAATTACTTTTTAAAAAAAACCACGCGCTTAAGACATAGCAGAAGCGAGTGTTACAAGATAAGTAACGTGCGAAGGGTCTAGCATCCCCCAACAAAATATATTGGCTGTTCTAGACCCCCCAAAAGTATTTGGTCTTCTACAACCCCCAGCTTCCCCCCCCCCAAAAAAAAAAAGAAGACAAAAATATTATTGGCTCCAGAACCGGGCCTGTTCCAGGTAGCATTTTACAATCAGTGCACATGAAATGAACCCTTTTAGGAGTCGATTTCACGAAGCCTAACGATCGATAGTAACTCTAGTTACGACGGATAACCCATCTTAGGGGTCTATCCTACGTATAGGATTGAAATGCATCAAAGGTCCTACGATTGATAGTAAGTTACGATGAGTTTGGTGAAATCAACCCCTTGTGTGATTTGTCTCTTTTCATCCACAATACAGAAACTATTTCAGAGCATAGATGCCACCATCTTCTACGCCGTGGGGTATACCAGCGGACTCATCGTCAACTCTATCATTCTTCCAATCTTTCTCCTCTTCGTCATACCTATGATGATCAGTTACTATTTCATGGCAAAATTCTACGTCACAACATCCAGGTAAATGGACGGAGTCATTACATTTGTTTTTATAAAGTTCCTTTCCTCCTCATTTTAAAAGGGCATGTACAACATTGGTAAATGTGACAGAGCAGCTGCAGGCTGCTCATAATTTGATTTGTCATGGAATAAAAACAAACCTGTGAAATTTCCAGCTCAAAAATATTGATCATTGGAAGCAGCGAAAACCCGTTGCAAATGTTAGGCCCTATGCCAAATTGTGTTGGTATAGCTGTCTAATTTTTTTTTTATCTTTCCGAGATCAAAACAATTTTGGTGTTAAATTTTACTCTTTTCTGGATAAATGCAGCATTACAGGAAAAAACATGTTTGCAGTATGTTTCTACCATTGCCGTCTTACTCTTTACACCCTGTAAGTTATACGTAAATCTGTGAACATTTATGTTTTGGTTTGTTACCAATGTTGTATAATTATAATGCCCTTTAATCGTCACTTCATGTACAATGTTATGTGTTATTTGTCAAAATAATACATCATCAATAATATACGTTTATGTCGATAGAGATTCCCAGTAAATATCAATTGCATAATATTTTATCATCAGTTATTATTGTAATAAGTACTTGGACTTACCGTTCAATTTCTAGATCACTTCAGCGGCTAGACAGTGTGACCAAGTCACCGGTATTCGCCTACTTCTCGGAGACTTTAGGTGGACTGACGACCATTCGGGCTTTCAGGTAGGCCTTCACCTGTTAAATTAAATATTCACATATCTCATTTTTTTAATTTAAAATGAACCATGCAATGGCGTGAATGGGTGATTTCACAGGAACACAACATATCCCCGTATTTCACAATGATACGATTGGTTAATAAACTGGGGCCAATTTCATAGATCTGTTTAAAGGGCATAAAATAATTATACAACATTGGCAACAAATTATAAACCAAGCTCCAAAAACCTTGGTAAATAAAAATCAGTATAGGCCTATGCAAGCCAACTCATTGTGAATGTTATGCTCATCAAACAACGTCATCCCGTTCGATGTGGCCACTTTTCATGGAACTGTTAAGCATAAAAAAAAATGCTTAGCACGAAATGTCTATCTCAATCAAACAAACCACCATTAAAAATTCCATTTGACATTATGGTCAGCGAACTTCAACAGCCATTTACCAACAACCACAAGTGATAAACGACACATGGACATTTGGCTTTGTTAATCCTGTTTTTATTTAGAAAGATATTTAATGGTTACCACATGTGTGTCGTAAGCAGGACCGTGAATTGGCCCATGGAAAGACTTTTCATGCTTGCGCAAATGTTGTGCTTAAGCAGCACTATGAAACTGTCCCCTCCGGTTAACACCGAAGTCTATAGCTTTTTGAAGCATCGCGAACTTATTCAGGCCGTTACACAGACCTGCTTGTACAACGTATATCATTTCCATGGAAAGTCCTAATTAGGTAGAAGCCCCCAAAATGTCCCAGCCTGTTCGTATTACTATTATAATTATGCCTATAACTCAAACCACTGTTCAGCAGCTTCGCCAAGTAACTGTAGCTTAGGACTGGTGGACCACAAGACTAATCATCGACATTGACAAGAACAACCGTTTACGTTTGACATTCAAGACCACTGACAAACATGGCGGCACTAACATTATTCTAAATGAACATACACACAGTGACCAGAGTCGGTTTTACCACAACCTCATGAAGAAAGTCAACGTGAACAACACGGCCTACCTGTATCTGCAAACGAGCCACAGATGGGCAGCAATGCGACTGGTAAACTGACATTTTTCAGTAGATAATTCTCAGCACGAAGACCGTTTCCTTTAGCCCTTTAGCCCAATTCCTTGTAGCAATAGAATAAACCCCGAATCACAGTACATGTATAGTGCACTACGTACGTACATTCATACATATACTATTCACATTTTGTACACTGTACATGTATAATTATTGAATGAATGTGGGTGGCGCACTTTGTGCATTCTTCCAGTGGCAGACGTTTGCGTGACGCATTCTGATTGGTCACAAGTGATGCATCCAAAATTGCTTCTGACCAATGATGTACAAGCTCGTGCGTGATTTCAGGGGGAAAGCGTAAGATATATAATACATTATTTTCTTTAGCCCTGCACAGACATGTTTTTCTTAGTTTTGTCGCGGTTTATTTTGCATCCTTTAGCTTAGACAACCTCCTAAATTCTGATTTTCTTCTTTTTTTTAAGGAAGAAAAATTGCAAATAAATTAAAATTATTTGGATGCCGTTCATATGCTTCTTACCTCGGTGGAATATTATTGATGCTACATTCTGTCAATTGTTTGTCATTCATAGGAATTCATCGGAGTGACCGTAATTCTAGTGGCTGGTATTGGAACCGTAATCAGTGCAATCAATGGCACTATTGAACCAAGTCAAGTCGGTCTAGCAGTATCATATACAATTGTGGTAAGCTTTCTTATTCTATATTTGAAGTCCATGTCATGATGACACATTGCACATGAATTAAGCTGTCGAACTCTAACATATCATATCTTTGGATACATTGGATACATTATAACCATATCATTTTTATGCAATTTTGAAAAATGACTTGTTCTAAGCTTACGATCTTGGGGTCGATTTCACAAAGCCCTAACATCGATCGTAAGACGAATTACGAAGGATTAACCCTTAGGCTCAGGGCTGCAATGCATCATAAGTCCTACGATGATTGTAAGCTACGATGAGTTTGGTGAAATCGACCTCATATATCAAACACACAATTTTGTACTATGACTTGTTTCATGCTAACCAATTGGCCTATTCTCCACTTTCACTCCAATTACTTATTATGATCCATTATCGCAAAGGTCCTACATGGATTATTATGTATTCTGATTTGGGATATTTTGCAAGATATTTTCATGGTTCCCCTTCTATATTTTGCCCTTCTCCCCCTTGAACTAATCTATTCAGACCAAAGCTCCATTTTAAAAACTTGCTATGATTGGACAATTACTCAATACTGCAGGTAGCAAACTTCATGAATTATGCCGTCCGCTTTGGTGCTGAAACCGAGATGCAGATGAATGCCATAGAACGTGTTAAGGAATATTCCAGCATACCAAATGAAACATACGAAGGTAAAGGCCATAAAAAAAAAATTGTTGTATTGGCGTAACCCGCCCGACCCAAAAATATGCCCCGACCGTAAACATTTCAAACCAAAAAAAAATTAATAAAATAAATAAATAAATAAAAATCGGGAAAAAAAAAAATTTAATAAAAAAATCGCAAATTTCTATGCAGATTAAAAGCTTAAAAGGAGCAAAAGATGGAAACCAGACTGGTTTAAGTTGTTATGTCATTTCTTGTCTTTATTTGACACGTCAAATACTGTGATATACAGGGGGAAAAGCATTTAATACCCCAGAAAAAATTAAATAAATAAAAAAGAAAAATCCGCCCGCCCTACCGTATTTTCCAAACCTCCGTTACGCCAATACAACAATTTTTTTTTATGGCCTAAGGCTGCATCTGAAACCAGTTGTTTAGAGCTAGGTGTAGGTTTGGGCCCATTGCAAATGCATTGGAACACACTGACTATAGTAGCCAAAGCTCTTGAAACCCGCTTCGGATACGGCCTCAGTTTAGAATAATGATGACCTTTAAGGTGGGCTTTGTTCAACTCACTTTAAAAGAAAGGTTTAATGTCAATTTATATTTTAAACAATTGTTTAAATAAATAGTTGATTATGGTGTAACTATACAGAAGACAGTGAACGTGACATTTATTTGTTACAAATTGATGAGAGATGATAGTCAGCAAACAGTCAGTGACACAAAATTGGTAGATGGATTGCTCGATCGCAGCCTCACGCCAGGGGCATTTCATAGAGCTGCCTAAGCACCAACATTTGTAAAAATTACCAAAAGTACCAAAAACCTTGGTAAATAAAGACTCCTTGTGAATGTTATACTCAGAAAACAATCGTCGAATACAAGTCAAAAGCAGTAAACATCCCATGAAATTTTGGTTGGTAATCCTGTTTGATCAAGGAAGACTTTTCATGCAGCTCTATGAAATCGGCCCCAGAAGAAGAAGAAGGCACACAGATAAGTTGTGATTATTTGCCCCTCATAAGTATGAAAAGTCTTCCTTGATCAAACAGGGTTACCAAACATATTTTCATGCGATCTTTACTGCTTTTGACTGGTATTTGTCCATTGTTTGCTGAGCATAACATTCACAAGGAGTTTTGGGTGACATAGGGCCTACTGATTATATTTACCAGGCTATAGGTTTTTGGTGCTTTTAAGCAGCTCCTCCTGGTTTTAATTGGAGTTCAGATCCCCACCCATACGACCTCTCCTGTATGTCTGTACGTACATTCTTGATCATATCGACTCATTTGTGGACTTCAACAGGAACGGAACCTCCAGACGAATGGCCTAGTCGTGGTGAGATCAAGATGGAGGGCATTTATGTCCGCTATGCCAAGGAACTTGACCCTGTCATCAAGAATGTCTCGGCAACCTTCGAGTCTGGGGAAAAGGTAACAAAGTCTTCATTTCACAGAAAATGTCTGTCTTCATAAAAACAAGATCAGCAACCAAAATAATGTCCATGTGCTGCGTATCACTTGTAGATTGTTCTTTGGCTGTTCTTTTCGCTGACCATGTATCAAATGGAATTTTTAATGGTGGTTTGTTATTGAGCATTGTTGTGCTAATTAGCCTATCTTTTGTTTGTGCTTAACAGCTCAATGAAATTGGTCCCAGATCGTTGTGTATGTTCCATCCCATTATTTCCTTATATCAAACTATTTTATTTTCATTAGTTGGGGGGTAAACACAAGTAGGCCTACAGGTATCAATATGGAGATGTACTCGGACGTTAAAGGTAGTATCGTACTTTGGAAGCATACCGAAACAGACATCTTCACAGATTTACCTATACAGGGTATAAAAGATGGTGATGGTAGAATCATACTTTTACAAGACTCAAGGAATACTGTGGCCGTTGATAAATTACTCATTGTTTTACAAAAAGCTTAAGGTCTTAGATATCAAGTTTAGTTTTTAATGAACTAAAACCACGTTCATTGTTTTATTTCATGGAATACTGATGTCCTGAATTGTTTTCACTTAAGGTGGGGATTTGTGGCCGCACAGGAAGTGGGAAGTCCTCACTTACATTAGCTCTCTTCCGAATCATTGATACTTGCAAAGGTAATTAATATGAAAGATCTAATCTAATCTTTTGCAATTCTAGTCTAATTTCATTCATTTCAATCTCACTGAGATTAATAGACAAGGGACTATTGAAGATAAAAGTTCCATTTGCATGAATTTGCTAGTCTTATACATGTAACTCAACAGATTTAACAGCAAATGGAGATATTTTGCCTGCTTTTGGGATGCCTTCAACTGCATGTCATGCGGTGGTGAGCTCGAAGAATTGACTGAAGGAAAACTAATTCAAATTTCCAACCTTCAAATTACAAGAGCTTCTGACCCAGACAGAATTGGTTAACTATTTGGTAAGAACACAATGGGAGACTTTTGAGAACCGGTCTTTAAGTCAACAGCGCACGCGCACGCAATTGTGAGCATGCGCGCGTTATTTTGCGCCTGCGCTGTTGTGCGTGTGCGTGCGCTGTTGACTTGAAGACCGATTCTCAAAAGTCTCCCATTGTAAGTGGGGTCTCCGGTCTACAATTCTCTGGGGTCGATTTCACCAAACTCATAGCAACTTACTATCAATCAGAGGACTTATGATGCATTGCAGCCATACGATGGGTTATCCTTCGTAACTCGAGTTACGATCGATCGTAGGGCTTCGTGAAATCGACCCATGTGTCTTGGAGATCACCTCCACTTATTGTAAGTAGATTGCTCTTTTTAAAAGTCTCAGGTATTTAATGTACTGCTTTGACTTGGCGTTTCGATATGAGCAGGATCTTTCTATGATCAAAACTTCAGTCCCTCCTTAATATTATACATTTCAGTTCATTATTTTGGTTGATTAGCACTTTGAAGTAGTTTATACCTTTATGAAATAATATCTAAACATTACTCAATGTGTGTTGGGTATTTATGTTACCAATTGGTATATAAGAGAGACCATGCAAAATGCATTACATATTGCAGTATTGCAAACTTGCAACATTTTTAGATGACATATCTTACTCATGGATTGCAAAAATCTTATATTACAAGTAAAATGAAGGCAAAAATCTCACTTTCACTCAGAACTTCGAGAAATACATCTTAATTGTATGGACCCCATTATGGCATTCCGGTATTTCCTGCAATCTTTCTGATCAAATAGAAAACATTCAAAAAAGAATATCTCGTATCATTTTAGGTCAAAAGTATAATAATTATGATTATGCTTTGTCCACACTGGGTCTGGAACCTTTATCTAGTAGAAGAACCAAGCTTTGTACCAAATTTGCTTTACATTCATATAACTCAAATAAATTTTACCAATGGTTTGTCCAATCAAAAAGCACCCACCCAATGTATCTCAGGTCAAAAAGAATTCTTCATGAAGTGACATGCAAAACTAATTTATTAAAAAACAGCCCAATTCCCTACTTAAACAGACTCGTCAATGATGCCTTAAACACAATCACAATCTAATTGCCTCATAACTCAACTCAATGTATATTTTTAAAAAGTGTTGTTTGTTGTGCAATTATTTTTACTCTACTTTCACTTTTGGTGTTTTGGTGTTTTATTGTATTTTACTGTTTACTGCATATTTTAATTATGTGTCTACCTGTTTGTATTTTTATTGTGAACTGTCTTGTAATTCAGCCGACAGGCTGCAATGAGCAGTGTTTTTAATAAACCATTATAATAATAATAATAATGTACATATAATTTCTACAAATCTGAAAAAATTTATCAATCAGAAAATTTCATTTTGGTATTTCTTATGTCAAAAATCTTACTGAATCTGATAAATCTTATTATACCGATTGGCAGGTATGGTATTGTTTTTAATTTGATGTTGTTGTACTTGGATTTTCTTGTTGAAATTGTTTTTCAGGACGGATTTTGATCGATGGTGTTGATATCAGCACAGTTCCCTTGACAACCCTCAGACAGCGCCTCGCTATCATCCCACAGGATCCAGTGTTATTCAGTGGTACAATCAGGTATGCGTTAATTTCCTGGGGCCAATTTCACGGCCCTGCTTAGCACAACAATTTTCTAACATGAAATTTCTGTCTTAATAAAACCGGATTAACAACCAAATTTTCATGTGTTATGTATCACTTGTGATTGTTCTTTGGATGTTGTTCGCTGACTATGAATATCAAATGGAATTTTTAACGGTGGCTTGTTTTATTGGGCAAGACATTTTTGTGCTAAGCAATTTGTTTGTGCTGAGCAGCTCCATGACATTTGCAAACTGGGGCAATTTTCATAGAGCTGCTTAAGCACAAAAATTGCTTTAGAAGCATGAAAAGTCTTCCTTGATCAAATAGGATTACCAATCAAATGTTCATGTGATTTTTACTGCTTTTGACTTGTATTCGGCCATTGTTTTCTGAGCATAACATTCACAAGAAGCTTTGGCTGGCATACTGATTTTATTTACCAAGGTTTTTGGTGCTTAAGCAAATTTTGGTACTTAAGCAGCTCTATGAAACTGACTCCCGGGTTAGAGTTCTGACTTATAACTAGAGGGTTTGTAAGTTTGATATTGCAGGTACTTAATTATCGCTTGTGCTGTGACCCAATCACTCCTATCTCTGTAGGCCTATACCTAGCGTCCATGGCCTTCATCTTTGCTATGAAGTTTTCTCCATGAATTTTGTAGCTTGTTACAACAGCCAACAGTGGGCTGAAATGCTCACCACGACTGGTTTGAAAAAGAAAACATAGCTTCAGCTTCACTGATAAAACGTAATCTATATTTTCATCATGTTGATGACAGAGACGAAGCCGGTGCCAAAGCCAAGGTTTGGAAAAGGCCCTTGGCAGAGAGCCTGTAGAAATTCTGGAGGTAGCACTGCATGTTTGAATTCAGTCATTAACACTGACAATCCTTCCGTGTCTCAACAGGTACAATCTCGACCCAGAAAATTGTCGGACTGAGGATGAATTGTGGAATAGTCTAGAGATTTCTCAGCTCAAGGAGACAGTGTGTCAGATGCCAAAAGGCCTCGGTCAGTATAAAGAAGATTTAGTAAAATTTTACTTCCTAAATTGTTATCATTCCCAAAATGGAGTCAGCTAAATGTATGCTTTTAATGAATTGATACAACGTCACTTTTCAATGACTTGAAATTAATCCAGTCAGTTTCCCTTGCTATTCACTACATTAGGGATGATTATATTGATTAAAAAGCCGTATCCTCTTTGAATGATCACCCATGTACTGTTTCTCAGGTTGCAGCATTGTTTATGATGCATGTGTCGTAAATGATCCTTGGGTTAGCGGTGTGTGCGTTGTTTCATAGCTTCTGACTTCCAAACGAACAAAGATAATTGACTTTTAGGGGCACCGCCAACATTATAGGGCTGGATAGCTCAGTTGGTAGAGTGCCGGTATGGTTTTCCGGTGGTTGCTGGTTCAAATCCCGCTCCAATCAGTTTTTCTTTGTTCACTTTTCAATGAATTAATAAATCAGTCGAAAAGTCATATGCCTGATATCAGTGGAAAATAATTGGAAATTACAAACCTCATCTGAAAAAGTGCAGATTGTTCCCATCCCTAACTATCTCCATCATCATACCACAGTTTACCGCACATGGCATTTCTTGTGCACGGTAAGTGTGGTATCCTGATTACCACAATACACTACACGTGTTGTGGTTTGTGTGGTAATGTGGAGACTGTTGTAAGCAGCTCTTGTCTTGTGTGGTAGGTGCAGAGGGTTTGTAGGTAATAGGGTTAAAGGTAAGTACAGGATTCGTAACATACCCAAGCAGAAATGTTCACAGATTTATTTCAGGGTATGGTGCTGATAGAAAGATTAACATATTTAACATATTTCCGCCTGAAATGGTGTATATATCCAGAAAATAGTAAAACAAAAATCGAAAACAGTTTTGATTTTGGGGTTATATAGATCAAAACCATTCTTTATGTTTTATAAGAAAAAAATCGCTATTTTCTCATGATCAGATGTTCGATTGAGCTCAAAATTTCGCAGGTTCATCATTCATGTACATTTTAGATCAGACAATGTGTGAGTGCTGTTCTGTGACCTTTACCAATCATGTATTATACAATAAAGGAACATTTTTTCTTGTTTTTCTAGACTCTGAGGTTTCAGAGGGTGGAGAGAATTTCAGCTTGGGTCAGCGGCAGTTATTCTGTCTGGCTCGTGCTTTCCTCAGACGATCCAAGATTCTCATCATGGATGAGGCTACAGCTTCCATTGATATAGAAACGGTGAGACTTACGATGCATTCCTAACATGACAGGGCTAAGGCTTGATGCTCCTTTATTTATAAGCCATAGCTACATTGGCAAGTTTGTGAAGCTAGATCCCATTTAATAAGTAAAGCCATTGAATTATTGTATGGCTTGGTTTATGAACATTAGGTAATTCAGACTAAGTAAGCCACAATGTGTGAAATATGCTCACACCATTGGAGTTGTGGCTCCACAATGACAAGGAATATTATGATATTATTGTATAAATAATAACCTGCTGCAAACTGCTCATCGACCAAAATAATAACCTGAAATAATCAAATGCTTTAGTTAGTCAGGCATGTCATTTCAATCATAGTGGCATCTTTCTCATATGCTAAAATGACGAGAGGACAAGAACATGCAAGTGAAGATACACATAATAAATGGATGAGAAGATCAAAGCAAAATATTACGTACATATAAATATGTAACAAACTGTAATTGTCCCAGCATATTTTGTAACTTAATCTTTGATGACCTCTGACCTGATAAGAATGACCCACATATGGAATTATTATGTGAATGTGCCAGAAACTATACGCAAAAACCATTACATGTACTATGTTTTCTGAATACAATGACTGTGATTTTTAACATAATGGCACATGATATGGACTCTTTCTCATTACTACCCATAAGTATAAATATTATCAAAGAAGCTATAGTGTTCGATGGTTCACGCTGTTGGCTGAAATAAAGCGACGTTTTTGCTGCCGACTGCTTATAGCCTTTATCAAGCTGAAGAATGCACATGCACCATAGGTTTTGACTTTATAGGGTCTGGTCTTTGATTGGTGTAAGTCCCGTCCAATCCGGAGACAGCATACTTCTGATTGGTGGCTTGGGCACAAGCAGTGGTTACCTGATTAGCAGGGGAATTATCCTGGGGATTGGGAGGGCTTTAATTGGTGTATGCCCTGTCCAATCCCGAGGCAGCTTGGTGGGTTGGGCATGGGCGTTGGAGACCGGATTAGCAGGGGGATTATCCTGGGGATTATACCAGGGTCTTGATTGGAGGATGTCCCGTCCAATCCCCAGACAGCATGTAAGTGTTGTTGCAAAGCTTCACTATAACTTGATTACAATGATTAGTGCACTGAGTGGCAAACTGTGCTTGTTGTTTACAAATTTCCTGATTTGTTTTTTGGCGGGATTTTTTTTTCTTTTGATAGGATAAAATTCTTCAGCGAGTTGTGGCCACAGTGTTTGCTGACTGTACTGTTCTAACCATAGCGGTAAGAAATGTAGATTTATTTTTCATAAAATGAATGTGAAACATCTCTCTATGGGTGCATTCGTTTAGCTCCCCAGGGTCGACACCAGTCAACCTCGTCCCCATTCTCTCGCTTGTTTTGTGCAGTAAAACACGACCATTCCCAGAAAGGGCTGACCCGGGGGAGCTAAACGAATGCACCCTATATCTATAATATACGTTTTAATCTCAGGGATGAGATTTACCAATGATAAAAAGAAATGACCGGGTATATAAAAAATCTGAACTCTGAAAATCTCCTATACATTTGTACACAGCCTGTTAGGAAAAAACCTGAAATCCAAAACAGACAAACCTTGAATCAGGTAAAAATCTGAGAAATCTCAAACTAGGGGCCTTTATGAAGCCAGGCTTGAGACTTCTTGCGTTACCGCCATTTCAGGCCCACAAAATGAAAAGAAATGAGTGGTACACATGACCAAGCTGAAGAAAGGCTCCAGCTTCGCAAAGGATCTCAAGCCCTTCATTTCATGTTAGGACACAAAATTGGCGGTAGCAAAATCAATCCCAAGCCTAGCCTCAAGCCTCATTTTGTAAATGTCCTAGCTAAAGTTCGTTTTCTGATCATCTTTCAGCATCGAGTAGCCAGTATCTTGGATTCAGACTCCATCTTGACGATGTGCGACGGGGAGCTTGTAGAGCACGATACGCCAGGAAATTTGCTCATGGATGAGAACAGCATCTTTGCCTCTCTTGTACATTCACACCAATAGCTTAACGACAAAGACCATTCTGACAACGGTTTGCCATCCTTTGGTTGTCAGCACATATCCCTTGATTGGTACACCTGGTTCAAATCCAACCAGTGGCACCATGTGGGGTACTGTGGCCTAGTGTGTTGAACTCAAAGTCTTGTGTTCAATCTACAGATTGTGGGTTCGAATCCAGCCATGGGTTATTGGTGCTTGCGTCCTTGGGCAAGACGCTTTGTCACATATTGCTCCTCTTTACCCAGATGTTAATGGGTACCTGCGATGGTAGAGATGACTCTCTGGTTTTTATTAGCCTCTGTGCACTGAATACGGTAGCACGGTGCTGTATACTCCCCAGGGAGCTGAGATGGTTTCAGGAATGTAAATTATGGCCTGATGACCAGAGATAATAACAAATTTGTAATGCGCAGTATATTCATATACATGTAGTAGCTGCGCAATATAAATGTCCGATATTATTACATTATGAGGATTGGGTTGTCAGCAGTCTACCTGATCGGTACACCTGGTTCAAATCCCACCAGTGGCACCGTGAGGATTGGGTTGTCAGCAGTCTACCTGATTGGTACACCTGGTTCACATCCCACCAGTGGGACCGTGTTGATTGGGTTGTCAGTGGCTACCTGATCGGTACACCTGGTTCACATCCCACCAGTGGGACTGTTTGGATTGGGTTGTTAGTGGCTACCTGATCGGTACACCTGGTTCATATCCCACCAGGGGCACCGAATGGATTCAAAGTAATACTTGTCCTACCAATATGCTTAGAAGCACTGTATACATGTACTCAGTAATTTCAACTACTGGTGTAGTATGACACAATGTATATTTGACAAGAATCACATTGTATGTTTCCTATGGTGTGACAGGCTTCAAAGTTAATGCTTAAATTAACCCCTTAGGTTTTGTACCATTGTACATAATTATACTCAGTACTTCCACTATTCATTATTAGTCAGTATATATTAATCTGAGTAGAAATAACTAAAACAGCTATCAATAATTGTTCAATATCTTTCCTGTTTCATCAATTTCATCTGAGGTCTTTTGTGTGGACAGTGGCCATATACTGAGACAAAGTCAAGTATTTCTTTAGTATAATCATCAAATAAATACAAGGGAAACTGATTGGATTCATTCATAGAGTTAAATAAAAAACTAGAGTGCGCGCTTCGTATTCAATCATGCGTGCTCTTGGCACTCTGGCATGGACGCGCGCCGCCATTTTAGTTGGGGTGACTGAGCAACCGCAGTAGAGTCCAAAAACGGTACCCGGATGTTACTCGAAGAACTGCGTGCACTGTGCGTGACGCGACGTATTATTTTATGCACAGTGCTGCGCGCACGAACCGGGGTAAGAATATGTACGCACAATTTGAAACGGGACGCGCGCGTTTTCCCTTGTTTCCTTAATGCAATGGCGCTGGCCATGATTCGAGCAACACGCGCAGAGTGCACACTCTAGTTTTTTATTTAACTCTATGGATTCATTTAAAGTCATTAAAAACAAAGACAAATTTAATGGAGTGGGATTTGAACCAGTGAACTCCATAATACAATACTTGCGCTCTTACCAACTGA
Source organism: Astropecten irregularis (assembly GCA_963971285.1). Taxonomy (NCBI): domain Eukaryota; kingdom Metazoa; phylum Echinodermata; class Asteroidea; order Paxillosida; family Astropectinidae; genus Astropecten; species Astropecten irregularis. The sequence goes on along the minus strand of OZ020244.1, from coordinate 36,366,142 downwards.
GCTATCCAGCCCTATATGTTGATGGTGTCCCTAATAGTAAATTATCTTTGTTCATTTGGCAGTCAGAAGCCCTGAAACCACTTATCCCAAGTATCATTTAAGATAATTTACACTAAAACAAAATGTCTTGTCTATTCCAGTTTGTCTTTATTTTTCTTCCAAAGTTGAATAAGAACTTTCCTTATTTTAAGGCATTTCAATATAATACCAAAAGCATTTTGGACATTGTGTGAGTTTTGCCAGGCTAGGTGCTGGGTCACATAGCTAAATAAAAAAAAGTGATTACTAATAATCATAAAATTGCCAAATAACCACAAGGGAAACTGACTGGATTAATTTCAAACCATTGAAATGTGAACAAAGATAAATTGACCGAGATATGTGTAACACTAGCAACCTGAGAAACAGTATATGGGGGATCACTGGAAGCCGCTCAGTTGGTAGAGCGCCGGTACAGTATTCCGGGAATGGCGGGTTCGAATCCCGCTCCAGTCATTTTTTCTTTGTTCACCGTTCAATGATTTAAAACATAAGTACTTTACTGCTTTTGAACTGTTTCGATTATGGAACAAATATGAACAAGGGGGAAGAAGAAAAAATTAAAAAACAAAACAAAAACAAGAGAATGAAATGTTAAGTGGATACAAAGCCAGAGGTATTTGATAATGGGGACTAAGATCTAAATCCTCCCCAAATGTGAGCTTGCTAGATGTGCCATTCACTTGGGTTGATTTCACGAAGGACTAAGATGAGTCTTAAGTGTGAATTAATCTAAATTGTTAAACAAAGTGTGATTTCACAATGCAAATCACTATGGTGATACTGACAACTCATCTTAAAGGTAAAGTACAGGATTGGTAACATACCCGAAAAGAAATGTTCACAAATTTACATATAACTTTCAGGGTATAAAGATGGTGCTGGTAGAAACATACCGTTAAAATATTTCTGCCTGAAATGGTGTATTTATCCAGAAATAAGTCAAACAAAGACTGAAGACAATTTTGATCTCTGGGTAAAATCAAAACAAATTCTTTATGTTTTATAAGAAAAATTGAGTCTGGTTTTCGCTATTTTCTTGTGACTCAAATGTTTGATTGAGCTCAAATTTTCACAGGTTTATTATTTCATGCACATCATTGGATTAGACAAAGTGTGAGTGCTGTTCTGTGACCTTTACCAATCATGTATTATACCTTAAAGATTGATAATTCCAGCCCAGGCTAGCCTAGATGCACCGATGGTTACCAACTCCCATCTACCACAGAATTGTCAGCATCAATCCTGTCTACCACATGTTTATTTTATTTAATAATGATTGCTCCATTAGAAAGAAAATAATTATGTGTAAACCTTTAGTACATGGAGTAGAACTCATAATGGTATCAACTTTAGTGAAGGTTATGTTTACAAATAGGGTATTTGGAAGACATATTAGCATCTGAAAGTGAATGTTTGTATTATAATACCTGTCACGACTGAGAAGAGCTTAAACAAACATAAGAATTTATCTGAAATCTTAAATATTATCTAAATCTAATACTGTATATTTCACATGAAAGAAAAAATGAACCGAAAAAAGAAAGAATTTCATCATTTCCCATATCCCAATGAAACAAATAATAATGTGTAACTCTTATTGTAACCAGCAATACATTTACATTCATTAAGTGAACTTGGCTTAATTTACAATACCATACCTGTATTGCCATCATTAGCATTATAAATTGCCAGATAAATACCAGTACTTATAATTCTAACCTTCATTTTTGTGCACATAATTTTTTTCACAAATGGAGACCTTGAATTTTTAACCTAAGTACGCTTATTCTTAATAGTAATAAACTGCTGCAAACTGCTTATCAGCCACAAGGACCTGAAATATATCAAATGCTTGGAGTTAGGAGGGCCTGACGCATTTCGATCCTAGCAGGATATTTCTCAAATCCTTTGAGAAAGATCCTGCTACGATCAAAAAGCCTTTGAGAAAGATCCTGCTAGGATCAAAACATGTCAGGCCCTCCTAAACTCAAAGCATACACTAATTCTTCTGAGAAACAGATTCTCTTAAATATTTTGATATTTGATGTTTCATTTAAATATTAAAAAAAAGAAATTGAACATCATAACTCTTGTTTTGGTTGTTCGTTACTGTTGGTTTCCTCATCGAGAATTTGTTCTACAGACTCCACGCTGCTGGAAACGGTCTCCACTGTTTCCCTCCTTTCAGATTCTTTACTGCTGGTTTCCCCCCCTTCCGCAGTTGTACTGTCCTCTTCCTCATGTGTTTCTTCAACAGGCGGAGCTTCACCATCTGCATTAAAAGGGGTGGCACAACAAAAAGGTTCAGTTTTGGGGATTAGGATTTCGGTCAAATAAAAAAGAGAGTGAGGGAAAAGAAAAAGCCAAACGAGGATTCAGTTTGGATTTTTTTTCTACAAAAAATGGATAAAATCCATTGGTCTAGGAATGACAGATCTCTTCATCATAATTCCTGTTTAAAGACCCTTTTCAAAAAGACCCCGAAGATTGACACTTTTTTCACAATTTTAAAGTTTTAAAGCACCATTTTACCCTAATCATCAAAACACAACCTTTTTGTACGCCACATTTTTCACCTTTCATGCAGAAATTATATTACATAGTACAAGACCTTTGCGACTACAATGTACAATTATTATACACATCAACGCTGTTAAGTTACAGTTAAAGGTATAATACATGATTAGTATCACAAAACAGCACTCACACTTTGTCTGATCCAATATGTGCATGAAATAATAAACCTGTGGAAATTTGAGCTCAATAGGACATCTGAGTGACTGAGTCACAGTAAAAAAGCGAAAACCTGCCTCAATTTTTCTTATAAAACATAAAGAACTGTTTTCGGTCCAGAGTAATTTCTGGATAAATTGTTTCTACCAGCACCATCTTCATATCCTTAAATGTATACATAAGTCTGTGAACATTTCTATTTGGGTATGTTACCAATCATGTAATGTACCTTTAAGAATCAACAATAACACAAACTAATGCAATCAAAATGACACTACCAAACCAAGAGACAAATAAAAGAATTATACATCAAATCAAAGAAAAAAACCACACAATTTTTTATCAATATTAATACCACATCAATCACATTCAGAGATAAGGTTGTACAATAACACATTTGCAGCTGCAAGACATGTGACATTGAGTGCACCCCCTATACATTATGTCTTCCATTCTGTTCCAGAAATATGAGGAATTTCTTAACAGAATGCCAGGGGTGGGGTTTGAGTGTGGGTGTCCGTTAACAACACAACAGTGTGTTAGGGTATAGGGATATTGCAGGATACACACTGTCACATATCTTGCAGGGTATACCATAACATGCTACACAAATACAACAGAATTACTGATTAATACATGAAACGGTAGTTGGTGAGTTCATTACATGTACATCATTTATTTACCCTCCAAATGGCTCTTCTAATTCCAGCAGGTCTTACATCTATCTTTGGAGGATGGCGCCAAATGTTATTTCACTCTTGTAGAAAGTATGGGCTCAAAAAACATTACATTTTGATACACAGTGACATTCGGATAGATTGGTAGCCATAGAAATGTCCCTACAATATTTATTCAAAAGTCATTTTTGCTTTAGGAAGATCCGAGCATACTGCTTGAAACGTTGATCGAGTTTATCCAATCAGAACCCAGTTGTTGATTCGAGTCGGTGACTTCAACTCGAGTCTGACTCAAGTCACCAATCTTTGGGTGCGTTGATTTAGCCTCCACGAGTCCACACCAGTCAACCTCGTCCCAACCCTCTCAATTGTTTTGTGCAGTATACACGAACATTCCCAGGTCAGGGCTGACCTGTAGGAACTAAACGAACACTCAATTTGTGACTTGACTTGACCCTGACGCGATGACTTGCGAAATGACTTGGAAAAAAACTGACTCGAGACTTGACTTGAGACTTGACTTGACTTGAGAAGATTTGACTCGAGATGTGACTACTTGAGAACATTTAATTTGGTCACAACTCTGGAACCCAACAACTCCAAGTCAAACAATCTCTTTACATGATAATAGTGCAACCGTTACCAAATCAACAGGTAAAATTCAAACAGAATATCAATAATGACCGAGTGACACATTTCTTTTATCACTGTATTTTATTCTGTATCAATGATGACGTCAGTCAGTACAGGCAAAATGTTATCAACATCCCTACAAATCAACTAAACGGCAAAAGTCTAACTTCAGTCCAAATCAGCTCAACTTATTGCATCTTTTTTGTTCATGTAGCTTTGCTTCTTTAAAACACAGTGAAATAATACTAAGTTTCAAATTTTAAATTTCACAAAGAAATTCACACACTATATGTAAATAGAAGGTAGATTTAGGTAAATTTTTGAAAAGGGACAAAAAGACATGATGAATGCATTTCCAGAAAAAAAAATGAAAAAAAAAATTTTTGGAAAATTTCTGTTTGACAAATTCTCAGAGTGACACCAAAATTGTTCCCTTTTATAATCAGAAATGATTCACATCGGGAAAAGACATTGAGGATTTCGAATATATGTGAAGACACAAATATTGACTACATTTTATCATAAATTGCAATTTGGCCACAATTAATAATTCAGACTTTGGGCAGTTTAAATGTAACATCATACTTTGGTATTTGTCAAAGAAATACAGATTCATGGCCAGATACAGTAAGAGTAATCTGTGAAAATTTCAGTTCCATACGGTGCCCACTTTTTGAGAAAACAGTGAAAAATGGCCTCAGTATTTCTTAAGTCTTTTCTCTTTTATTTTTGATCCTTAAAAGATCTTATTTTAGTCACTGGTTTGACTCTTTTGTTAATAAACACAGCATTTCAGGCAGAAACAATTTAACGGTATGTTTCTACCATCAATATCTTTATACCCTGTAAGTTGCAGGTAAATCAGTAAAGGTTTCTGTTTCGGTATGCTACCAGAGTAAGATACTACCTTTAAAGGTACACTATCATACTTTGGTAACATACCAAAACAGACATCTTCACAGATGGTAGAAACATACAGTTAAACTTTTTCTGCCTGAAATGCTGTATTTATCTAGAAAAAAATACAAATAGACAAAAAAAAACACAGTTTTGATCTTAGGGAGATCAAAACTCCTGTGAAATGATTTGAAAGTACCGAGAGCGTTCTTCACTGTTTTCTCAAAAAGTGGGCAGTAAAAACCAAAGTATGAAATTACCTTAAAAAGCACTTCAATAACCATCCAATAAGGAAACAACAATGATTAAGTGTCATATATATACCAGTACTGTAATATTGAAATGCTGATCTATTCGAAAGAGGTTTGGGTTTGGGGTCATTTGGAGAGAATATGCAAGTACGGTGAGATCAAATGTTGCATAACATGTCATAAAATAATAAGTATTTCGTCTTTCCATGTACAATCATTAGTAGAAGATTCAAATTTGATATTTTTCTAATATTGAGAATCTGGTAATTTCATATCAGGTTAATAGTTAACCTATGTAATCACCTTCATTAAACAGGCATGCAACTTGGACTTTCCATTCTTAAGCATACTTTGTACAGTGTTTTTCACTTTTCAATGGTATAACAGTGAAGTGAAAAAAGAGGAAATCAGCTGATCTGAGGAAAAGTTGCATGCCTGATTATAATGAATGTGCTCGAGCTATATGTAAAGAGATCAAATGTTAAATCAAGCATTTAGATCAAGTACGTACAATTGTGTGTTTTTTAGGTCAAGTATGTGAAAAGCGTATTACTACTTGGCAAAATGGACAAAATAACGGCGATTGTGGGTTGACGGGATCCCAAAACACATTGATTTTTTTGGCTCTGAACTAACTTCTACTCCTCAAAAATGATACTTTTGACTTCCAGCAAATGTTCCTGGGTCCTTAAAAGCCTAGATTGAAGAAATTTGTTAAACATTTCAGGGTTAAAATTCAATTTTCTTACGCGCTTCTTGTAAACTTTAAAACAGGCCGTCTGATCGCGTGAGGCCATTTTGTCTGGTCTGGTTAGTCTAGTGCCCAGACCCAACATATCAAGAGTCCTCAAAATGTCAGAGTGGAAACCAGACTATTCTCGTGTGCGGCCGTCCGTGCAGCGGTGAAATGTTACAATCTTGGTTACCGTTTTTACCCCATAATTTCCCTCAAAAATCAAAGCCCTGCCCTCTTTCCAAAAAATTAACCTTGGTAATATAGAGGAGAAGACCAACAAAGTATATGTAGGTAAGTTACTTTTCAAAAAGAAGTTTCCTTTCCTTTATAGTTATAGGACCCGTAAAGCTACAATCCCCAAAATAACAGACTGAAATTCAAGTATGTATTACACAGTTTACACTTTCTGGGTTGTTGAGCATGAGCCAAACATTCGTCCCTTTTCCCCCTGTCAGTTTTGGTTAACGGTTTATGAAAATTTATAACCGGATATTTAAATCTGGGTCAGTTAATCTATAACCGGGTAAAAATCCCAGCACTGTGAATACAAGATCATCGCCCTTAAACATTAGTGAAACGATTCTAAAGTTCACTTCATCAAAAATCTGCATTTCTATGTCAACGATTACCGGTATATAAAGTTTGTTTATTTATTAATTTATTTATTTATTATTTATGTGTGTAGCATCATTATTTAGCATTTGCAATCGGCCAACTTTCCCAAGAATAAATTAAATACAAAACTCACTACTGAACTCTATAAATATTTACACACACATCAAGCTCAACAAACTCAAAATAGGAATTGTTATATTAAAATATGAACCCTAATACTAAAAGATGGTCATGAAGGGAGCCCAAAACGACGTGTTTTGAATCAATCTGCGCACTTGCGCGTTCGAAAACGAGGCTGTTTGAGTTTGTGTCCGTTTCTTTAAACAGGCAGATTGGTGTACATACATGTACACAATGTACTTTCATGGTCTGCTAGAGTGAATTAGCATGTCAACTTGTACCTGAGCTGAGAGTGTGATGTTCGTGTAATGCATGCAGGCCGTACTGTGTCGAGTGGCCTTAGTTTCAATGCGGATATTCCATAGAGCTATATTAAATTACTATAGCACTAGCTCCGTGTTCTAGAGTGCGGAGACGCTTTGAAACCGTCCTCATAGGCGAGGTCATTTTGAATTTGTGTGCGTGTCTGTGAAACAATAAACTTTGCCTGGAATGCCTTTTGAAGAAGTACTTCTAAATGCAATGCGAAAGTACAACATATGCACGAACGTTTAATACCGGTAGTGTGTCTTGATGATGAATGTGCATTTACCGAAGGTGTGTCAGATTTTGGGCATATTGGGCTTCCATAAAGCACCTGCATAGTTTATGCAGATAAGTACATGTACATTATATAGATGTACAAAAGACGTACACAAATTTGTGTTTTCCATAGGTTTGTGAACAAACATATGGATGCTCCCAGCAGGCATCACTCTCTACACAAGTCAATGCTCTAGTAATAGAACTCCGCACTCGCACTAAAAATAGCACACCGGATCTCAGACAAACATTGCAACCACCATGCAAACGTGTGGTGGGTGTGCTTGTGTGCATGCAGGTATATGTATGCATGCATGAAAAGTTTGTCTGACATCCGGGGATTTTGTACTCATGTGACGTCATTAGTGCGGAGCGCTATTTAATACAGCTCTATGGGTTATGCACAGATGGCGCTGATGATGTGAAGTCTCTCTATTAGGGTCATAGAAATTAGGTTCTTTGAAGTTATGTTGGTTTGTGATTGGCGCCCCAACTGGGCATTTTCAGTCCCGATCCAATGCCATGAAAACGCTCTTCTCAGCCACTAGCCAGTGACTGCAGCCATTTCCATAGATTTGTGTCTTATTTGTGGTTGCAGCCAAATATTATTTGGGACAGGCCTTACTTCTGAAAAACTGAGGTTTTTGCAACTGTGTATCACTTTAATAGGCAAAATATGACAACTTCCTAAACCGACACCCAATAAAGATAACTGAGTATACTATAAAGGTCCCATCTTAAAGATGGATAAGTCGGACGTCATGGCAAAAGGTATGATATTGCACAAGTGTCAATGTCAATTTCAAGTCCATTGTTTTGGAGGATGTTTAGAAATAGGCAAGTAAAGTTTTGTGCAGTATAATTATAATAATTTAGGCATTTATATAGTGTTGTTACACACAATAGTGGTATCACAACGCTTTTTAATACATCCTTGGTCATCGGGCCCATTTACATTCCTTAAACAATCTCAGCTCCCTGGGGAGTATACAGCCCGCAGCTGCCTGCAAAGCGTGCAGGGCTAATCAAGCACATAAAGCCATCTCTACCCTCACAGGTACCCATTTACACCTGGGTGAAGAGAAGCAATATGTTATAAAGCATCTTGCCCAAGGACGCAAGCACAATTAGCCCATGGCTGGATTCGAACCCACAATCTGTAGATTGACCACAAGGTCATGGGTACAACACGCCAGACCACTAGGCTACATCATCCCACAGTGATGACCCTATGGGAATGTCTCCCTAAGTTCCCATCCTCGGTTATCATACATTTAATCACGTCTGTGAATACATCATATACCATAAATAACACATCTACATGTTTTTTTTTAGTACTTTCAAAGAGATGGGAGTTATACCCTGTTAAACTACAAATAATACACCGATCAAGTAGACAACGCCCCTTGACAAATTGGCCAATCACAACGTGTTATTTAAGGTCCGACAGATTGCCGCCATTTTGTCTGAATTTTTTTTCTAAATTTCGTATTCTTTAATACACACATTTCGTTGAGTTTATTTTTGTTTCGTAAGTACAAGGCAATTCTTTTACAAATCCGACTTTTATTCTTAACCATGGTCAAGTGGTGTTTATATTTTCATTGTAATTCTGACTGAGATGAAATGTACATTTTTGGCCTTAATTCCAAAAGTTCGACGGAGAGAGGTGCTTTCGGTGGTTGAGAGTTTGCAACGCTTCCCGTGTTGGTGATCGTGACATGATTTGTGCGTGCGTGTTTGCGTTGTTGCTAGGACGTTGCTATGGTGGGCGTGGCCTACTTGATCGGTGTATTGTCATTTTTTGTGTTGCTCATCATGAGAACGGAATTTTGAGAATATTACAACAGTCTGAATCAAAGAAGTCCGTTTTCTAACAACTTATTAATGGCAGAATGTCTCTGCTACGAGGAGTATGGCTAAGGACACACTAATTGCAATGCGATTATACATATTAAATACATGTGAACAAAACTGTACAAATTACGGGGGCGGCTCAGCCGTAATAGATTTGAAAAAAAATAAGAAATAACAGGTAAAGTTTTGGTTTCTGGAAATGGTCTTTGATGCATCTCGAGTTGAAATGTTGTATAGTGGAATACATGTACATGTAGACAGCAAGTGCGTTTGCAATGAGGAATGTTTGTATCTAGTCGTGTTTGAAGATGACAACATTATACTGTTTGAAACGTTGGGCATTAAGCCATTGCTTACTCTTTGCACAATGCACAAATGAATCGCTAACTAGAGGTCTATTTCACAAAGCCCTACGATCGATCACAACTCAAGTTATGAAGGATAACGCACGTATCCTATATGTACATGTTTGTAGGGCTGCAATGCATCATAAGTCCTAGGATTGATAGTAAGTTACGATGAGTTTGGTGAATTTGACCCCTTAAATGTAGAGTACTTTGCATATTATCTGTACCATTCTAAATACTGGCAGTAAAGATACAATTGACGGATATTGTGCTAATCAATAAAATGGTATGAGAATTGTTAAAACTTCATTCCCAAGCCCAAGCCTCCTTCCCAAGCAACTGCTCAGCAGCTATTGGTGGATGGGATGGAGGTTGTATCCGAAGCGCCAGCCCCAGATTTCTACTTAAAGAGTGCAAAATGCAGTGAAGCAGAAGTCTTAGGTATACAATGCACACCTGAGACCTAGCCAGCTCCATCCCACTTCTGCCACCATAACCATCACTCCCAGACCAAACCCCTCCCTTAACCCCACCCCGTATTCCCATACTTCTCTGCCCTGCCATGCCTAACCTCAACTCTTGTTTTCTGCTTCCAGCGCGAAAAACCGGGCAATATACCAGACCCCGAGGCCCATCCCAAAGACAACGGCCATGAGAGGGCTCCCTCTACTGGCCATGACCGAGCCGATGAAGATGAAGAAATAAAGAAGATAGATAAGAATTTCACCTTTGAGGCTCAGCATCGGCTCCTGTGGGGTCTCCTTTCTTTCCACTGTCGAGGGAACAAAAAGGACAAAGAATAAGTTGATAGGCAAATGTGCAATAAAGTGAAGGACATTTGGCTAAGGTACAATACATAATTGGTTAAGGTCACAGAACAGCACTCACATTTTTGCCTGATCAAACATGTACATGAAATAAAAACTGTTTTTGGTCTTTGTTTGACTAATTTCTGGATAAATACACCATTTCAGGTGGAAATATGTTAACGGTATGTTTCTACCAGCACCATCTTTATATTCTGAAAGTTATATGTAAATCTTCACTTTTCAATGACTTAAAATTATTCCAGTCAGTTTCCCTTATAGTTAAATCGATAATGACATTGAAGCCGTATCCTCTTTGAGTGATCCCCCATGTACTGTTTCTCAGGTTGCAGCATTGTTAAAGCTGCACAAAGCTGCACATATCTTAAATGATCATTGGGACATTGGATTAGGTTATCTCAACTCATACAGATTGTGCAAACTTACAAATTGATTCTGGAACGCAAGCGTCGGTCGTCTGCAGATAGCCATCTTCACATTCACATATAAAGTTGCCGGGTATGTTCTTGCAGAACATGTGTTCTTTATTGCATGTCTCATCTGTTAGGCATTCATCAATATCTATGGCAACCACAAGTACAAAAGAACAAAAAGTATTTGTCAAAGGAAACTAGTTATGGGGCCGATTTCACTCACGCTTTGCTAAAGCCCAAATCCATTGCTAAATGGAAAATTGCCACGCAAATACCGGTAGCGATCGATTTTCCGTTTAGCAATGTATTTGGGCTTTAGCGATGATCGCAAAGCGTTAGTGACATCGGCCCATGAAGTGGGTGTGATATAATACAGGCTGGGTGGATCAAATTAAGACTGGATCGCAATGATCAAAACATTCCAATCAGCAGCCACAATGAACAGGGGTCAATTTCACCAAGCTCATCGTAACTTACTAACAAACCTAGGACTTATAATGCATTGCAGTCTTACATAAGATACAATGGGTTATCCTTCGTAACTCGAGTTACGATCAATCGTAGGGCCTTGTGAAATCGACCACAGGACAGACAAGAAGCCACAATAGCCACAACACAAAGGTAGCCATAAGGTAGGTCCAACGTGGCTGAAAGGTATGCTACCCACAGGTCTGACTCCTTATCCTGCCTCCATTTTTGTTAACATTTTGCAAAAGCGTTTTGGCGTCTTCCCCCAACTATGTTTCAGCTCATCAAGAGTGACGTCAGAAACACTTTCCTGGAGCCTTTTCCAAACCTTGGCTCCGGCTCTGGCTCCATTTCGTGAATCCATTCTTTAATACCGGGTATCAAAATGGAGGCTTTTAGCTGCAGTTCAGAAGTACTGATGGATTCTCTGGTTTGAAAAGGAAAACAGAGCTTCAGCTTCGATGAGAACTGCAACCTATTATTTCCAGCACGCGGATGACAGAGTCGAAGCCTGAGCCTGAACCTGAGCCAGAGCTGAGGTTTGGAAAAGGCCTCTGGGGTCGATTTCACGAGACTCTTCGTAACTTACTATCAATCGCAGGAATTTTGATGCATTGGAGCCCTATGTCATGTATGTGATAGGCCCACTACAATAAGTTATCCTTCGTAACTCGAGTTACGATCGATCGCAGGGCTTCGTGAAATCAACCCCTGGTCACATCCGCCAAAACACTACCCTGCATTCCAGAGACAACTACCACAAGACTGACTGCAGCATGTATGCAGCCTGTACATACCTTTACACGTAGTTCCCTCCATCTGGAATCCCTTCTTGCACTTGACACAGCTCTCTGGGCCCTCCCCTATGCATTTCTCACAGGCTATGTGACAGGATGAACATTTGTACGATCCCGGGGAGTTCAGGCAATATTCATTCTCTTGGCAGGGTGGTATTTCCTGGTTGCATTCATCAATATCTGCACCAAAATAATTACAATAAATATTTAAGAGGACGTACAACACTCAACAAATCTCTCTTTATTTGTTCAAACTATTATCCTGAAATTACTTGAAAATGAGAAAAAAATATTCATCTCACACTGAATACAGAAACAGAGCCTTTTTTGATGATTTTTCTCTCAGCCCGCAAGCTCCCCAAAATTCAGACTGCTTGCGGGTTGAGCATGTTGAGAGAAAAATCTTCCAAAAAAACACTCTTTCTGTGTTCAGTGTGAGATAATTTTTTTCTTTCTCATGTCAAGTAATTTTAACTAAGGATTAATGAACATATAAACACCGCTTGACAATGTTTAAGATTAAAACTCGGATTTGTAAAAAAATTGCCTTGTACATACGAAACAAAAGTAAACTCAATGAAAAAAGTTTAGTAAAGAGTACAAAATGTAAAACATGGCGGCAATTTGTCCGACCTTAAATAATGCGTTGTGAATGGTCAATTTGTCAAGGGGCGTGGCCTACTGGATCGGTGTATCGAGTCCAATTCTTTATGTTTACCTTGACAACCCGCATCTGGGATCATTTCATATCCTCCTTTGCATTTCTTGCAGCCTAGTGGTCCGGCCTGGGTGCAGGTTGAGGCGCATGAGTCATCACAAGCTGCAAGAGGAATATCGGGGTGTTTTTTTCAGAGTTAGCCAGACATGGATTTATAAATTTGCGCATTATAAATTAATAAATTATAAATTATTATTAATCATTATAAAAAATAACTACATATTTTACCCAATTTGTATACAATGTTTCATAAACATTAAAAGATATTGCTGAATGTAATGGAAACAACACAAGCTATGCTGGTATGTATTTTGCACATAGTAAAAAAACGTTGGAAGTTGGTCACGCCGTCTGTCAAGAAGACGAAATGATTTGAACCTTTGGCCGCCCATGCCAACCCTAGGGCCAGTGTTTGTAAATACTGAAAGAAAGGTCTGTAGCACCAACTATCATTATTATTATTATTATTTTTATTTATTTCTGGTAATGACACCAAGGATTCCTCAAAAGTGACAAAGGCACTGTAGCTCACAAGCCCAATGAAACCTGTTATGGAAAGATGATGAGAAGAAGAGGTTGGAGGAAAACCCCAGAGTTATATTCTGGGTAAAACCCACGAAATCAGGCAGGGACTGAAAACCCAATCCACTTGTGAACCGAGCCGGACTTGAACCCGGTCCACAGAGGTGAAAGGCGAGGAAAGAACCGCTACGCCAACCTGACTCCCCAGCCATGTCTTGTTGTCATAGAAACAGCAGCTGTACCTGTGCACACAGTATGAGTCTCATTGGTCATCTCGGTGTAGAATCCATTCTTGCAGACGTCACACAGTTCACCTTTGTATCCTCCGTTGCATTTACACTTCCCGGTCCCTCCCCTAGTTCCACCACCCTGAAAAGACAGACACAAGAACGCAACAAAATGCAAAACGAGCAATGTTACATTCCACAGGCAAATGCCATTAAAGGGGCACGCCGGCCTCGTTGGGCATCCCTTGGCACTTTTTGGCTGCAAAGCATGCCTTTGGCATGACTGAAAAAGTTAAAGGTCTTTCAAAAAGTAGAATCTAACATTCCACACAAATAAATGGTACAATTTAGCCGTTTTCATGATAATTACCACAAAAAAAAACGTACATCAACGTAACTCACAAGACTTTTCTGCACCAGATTTTGGTCCAGATGTTTGGAACTCAAAAATTACGGTTGACAAGAAAATGCAGATCTTTTCAGGATGCTAATCAAGGGGATGAATGTACATGTACCACAATGAGCGAATATTTTGGGACAATAAAGGTTCATTGAACCTCTTGTTCCAGACAGTACCCCCATTCAGTGTATTTCAATGGAAATAACAAAGCAATCAAGAATATTTTCAGGCCATAATGTGGGGCTGCTATGGATGCTTCCCGGGCGGAAGGGGTTTACGCATCGGGCCCTGGCTTGGGTCTTTTCTTGTTCTTTCTTAGAATAATTAAAAATGGATGAATTTACGTCGATGTTATCTGAAATTGGACTCACCGAGCATTTTCCATTGCCTTTGCATGGTCTCTCAATGCCTCCACGACACTCTGATCAACAAAAGTAAGCAAAAAACAATCAATGAATTAAAAACATTAGACACATAATCTTTTTAACATTTGTTTTGAAACATCAACATTGATAATGGATGAGAACATCTATCCCCTTGTTTATGAGAGAGAAAAAATGGCATCTTGTCAGAATGTTTCGCTGCTTCTGACTCATTAGAGAGGTTTCGCAAGCGGATACGGTTAGCGCGCCAGATACGTCACCAGTATTTGTGTACTTATGACGTCACAGTTGTTCCGCTATCCGCTATACGTCTTCGGGGCACGGATATCTTGTTCGATACGCGTATTGTGTTAAACCCATGGCGAATATAAGTTTTTTCGTAATTCTCTGTTCATTTTTTGACGTGTGCATGATTAGATTGAAAAGAAATTATTTGTTGAACACGAATGTGTCATTTCTATGTATTTGAAATCTTAAGAATAAGACAAAATTAGCCTCAAAGTCAGGGACAAAAGTTCTCCAATGTCGGAACTAGACTTCACAATTGCGAAACATCGGGTAGGCTGTTGTCGTTTACGGATAGCTTGTAGTGAATTGCTTTATTCCCAAGCCAGGAGTACTGGCAAGTAGGGCTTAACCCCTTTCCTTTTGTACAGGTATATATTCCTTAAATGTTATAAGTATTTATAGAGTAGATAGGCTAATTAATTCACTCCACCCAGGCCAGAGAGAGACTTAAGTAGGCAACACCAGTAGTTGTGTAAATCCTCCTTTTGTTAGCCTGGTAGGGCACAATAGCCTTCTTGTTATACATGCTTGGAGGGGAGAAAAAGCACATTGCTTTTTCTGCCTTGCAAGCCAGTCTTCAGCTACTCATCAAGGGAGCAACACCTAAGTTTAATAGTTCATCATACTTTAGTATAGATACTTATAGTTGGCCAGAAACAGGGGTGGAAACTGATTTGGCAGTGTACACTCCTACACAGCAACTGTCCCTGTGGAAAGCCAACTTATCAACTTACAGTTATAGTGTATATATTCTTCATCTAGCTTATTCTCAAGTATTTAGGTAAGTTAATTTAAGTAGGTACATGTAGTTTAGTTTAAGATATCAAAATTAAAAATCACTATTCCAACTCTGTGGAGAAACTCAGGCCGTCCATAGGCCTAGTGCTGCTCCTTGTGTTCCCTCCGACGGCGACGCTGGATTAGGGTAAGCGTAATCCTACACATAATTCTAACCTATCAAATCCCTAAAACTGGTGACCCTGACGTGATCTGTACGTTTTTGTGTGTATGATATATTCTTTTTCGGAAAGGCACAATCAAATTTCGTAGCTGAATGACTCATTTCTTGTTTGTTGCCGAGTCTCGTGGCCATAATTTTAACAAATACCCAAAGCCTGGGGAATTCTCATTGACCGCAGAATTTATTACATTGCGTGGTGCCAAAATTTACAATTTAGTTGGACCAGTCATCAACAAACTAAAAAAATATAGTAGTTCTGACAAGGTTGTCATAAGACTGGCAGCTGGAATCAATGATTTAACTACTTTCGTTTATGATTCAACTCACGAGAAAAGAGTTCTCAAACCTTCTGCGCATACGGCAGATAGCATTTTTACCGAGCTCTTGAATTTCAAAGAGGCAATTTTGACTGCTCGACCTGAAAGTCCTACTTTTGTAATTTTCACTACTATTCCACCCGTTTCTTTTTCCAAATTTCAAGCGAGCAAGAGACTCGCGGTGCCAATTCTTTCAGTTGAAGAAATTAATACATTCCAGCTGAAATTCAGCGACATAGTAGATAGTGTAAATGCTAAAATAATTGAACATAACCAACTTCCACAGCAAGGAATTTCATTTACAACATTGTTTTGGCATAATTCTGTCAGAAAGACAGCAAAACGCACACGTCGTGGCAAAACCAAACACGTCGTTAGGAATCACTTTGCTCATTTGTACGACGGTCTGCACGGAGATCCCAAGCTAAAACGACAGTGGTTTTTGTTGATGTATAAGGCTTTTCATCAGGACTGCAAAGTTTTGTCCGAAATTAAGCCCTCTTAATTTACTATACAGTGTATATATATTTGCGTAGGTTAGCGTACACATTAACCTAGGTTTAAGTATGTCTAAACCTGGTCCATCTGAAGCTCCTGACCCACCAGTGCCTGTGTCAGCTGTCAGCCTTAAGTTACCTCCTTTCTGGCCCCACGATCCCACAATATGGTTTGCACAAGTTGAAGCACAGTTCCAAACGCGAGGTATTACACAGCAGATAACCAAATACTCTTATGTTGTTTCCTCACTGCAACCTGAGATAGCCCAAGAGGTCAGAGACCTACTCATTTCTCCACCTGCTGTAGAACCTTACGATGTTATAAAATCCGAACTGATCAAACGTACATCACTATCGGAACAAAAACGTCTCCACCAACTCCTAATATCCGAAGAATTGGGTGACAAAAAACCCTCCCAACTTCTTCGCAGGATGAAACAGCTGCTTGGTGAAAACCAGCTTGAAGCTAGCATTTTGAGACAACTGTTTTTACAGCGTTTACCCCAGAATGTACAATTGATCCTAGCCTCCTCAAGCGATTCGGTTGAGGTAGAACAGCTAGCTCTGATTGCTGACAAAATTGTAGAAGTTGCGCAACCACCTTCATTAGCTGCTTGCTCAGCAGCCCCACCGAAAGATCAGGCAGTTGACACACGCATAGGTGAATTACAAGCCCAAGTCAATCAGCTGACTACTTTAGTCCAGGGTTTAGTAACAAGCACACAGAGAGATAGCCGTGACCGTAGACGTAACCCGGGAAATTATAGCAACCAGAAAGGTAGGCAAAGGAGCAATTCCCGAGCTAGTGACATACCTCGTGCTGGGTCCGAATGCTGGTATCACTGGCGTTTCGGAAACCAAGCAACAAAATGTGTAAAACCTTGTTCCTTTGATTCAAATCAGGAAAACTAGAATGCCAGCAACTGGGGACGACAAGTTCGTCTGGCAAAATCCAGAGTCGTCTTTTCTATGTGACCGATAAAACCACCGGCACGAAATTGTTAGTAGACACAGGTGCAGAAGTTAGTGTTTTACCACCTTCCAACACAGATAAACTTAACAGTAGCTCGTATACATTACAAGCAGTTAACAAGTCTCCCATATCCACTTATGGAGAGAAATCGATGACTCTTGATATAGGGCTGAGACGTTCTTACAAATGGATATTTATCATTGCTTCAGTGCCATTTCCTATTCTTGGTGCCGATTTTCTAAGGCATTTCTCCTTAGCAGTTGATGTTAAGAACCGCAGGTTAATTGATACAGTTACTGAGTTGAAAGTTGTAGGATGCAGTTCATCTGCAGTTTCACCTAGCCCTATGTTCGCCATACCTAAATGTGACAGCACTAGTCCTTTACTCAGGGAATATGCAGACATAACTAAGCCAAATTTCCAAGAAACGTCAGTAAAGCACACTGTTACTCACCATGTTGTTACCAATGGCCCACCAGTTAGCTCACGCCCAAGACGACTTTCACCAGAGAAATTACAAATAGCCAAAGCAGAATTCGATCATATGCTGGAACTAGGGATAATACGCCCATCCAAAAGCCCTTGGTCATCACCATTACACATGGCACCAAAGAAGACTGGTGATTGGAGGCCGTGCGGTGATTACCGTGCCCTAAACAACATTAGCGTGCCTGATAGGTATCCAATCCCCCACATTCATGACTTTACGTCAAATGTTCATGGCAAGAAGATTTTCAGCAAAATTGATCTTGTGAAAGCTTACCATCAGATACCTGTAGAACCGCAAGATATTCCTAAAACTGCCATTACTACACCTTTTGGCCTCTTTGAATATGTTCGAATGCCTTTCGGGTTAAGGAACGCTGCCCAAACGTTCCAGAGGTTTATTAATCAGGTTTTACACGGTCTTGATTTCGTCTACGCTTACATTGACGACTTACTTATTGCAAGCTTTGACGAGCAAGAACATGAGCATCACCTACGGTTACTTTTTGACCGTCTCAGAGAATTTGGCGTAATCATAAACCCTAGTAAGTGCCAATTTAATGCAACTAGCCTTGAGTTTCTAGGACATCACATTGACTGTCATGGCATCAAGCCCCTAGACAGCAAAGTCAAAGCTGTGCAAGATTTCCAAGCACCAACCTCACTCCGCAAGTTGCGAGAATTTCTGGGAATGCTTAATTTCTATCGACGTTTTATCCCCCACTGTGCCGACATTTTGCAACCATTGACAGATCTGCTTTGCTGCAAGGCGAAAAACAAGGCAATCCAACTCTCGGAGAACGAACTTTGTGCATTCCACAAAGCTAAAACAGTGCTAGCTGAAGCAACATTACTAGTCCACCCTACCATAGATGCACCACTGAGTTTAATGGTAGATGCGTCAGACGTAGCAGTTGGCGGCGTCTTACAGCAATGCGTTGACAATACAATGAGGCCAATTTCATTCTTCTCAAAACGCTTACAACCAGCAGAGACCAGATACAGCACATTTGGTCGCGAGTTGCTGGCTGTATACTTAGCAATACGCCACTTCAAGTATGTATTAGAAGGTCGTAACTTTTACATCCTTACCGACCACAAACCTCTCACTTACGCATTCAATGCTAAACCAGACCGATACTCGCCTAGAGAAGTTCGCCACTTAGATTATGTCTCTCAGTTTAGTACTGATATACGCTACATCCAAGGAAAACAAAACCTTGTAGCAGATGCTCTCTCAAGACAAGATGTAAATGCATTTACCAACCTACCTAACTCTAGTGTAGATTTTGACCAAATTGCCCTTCAGCAGAAGACAGACACAGAACTAACCAAGCTTCGCGAATCGTCTAGTCTTCATTTTGAAGAACTGCCAATTTTGACATCTCATAATACAATAGTCTGTGACACCTCTACTGGTCATCCAAGACCTTATATCACTCCGGAATTCAGACGTAGAGTTTTTGATTCAATGCATTCCTTATCACATCCAGGAATCAGAGCCACCCAACGCTTGATCACCCAACGATTTGTATGGCCATCCATCAATAAAGATGTCCGAACTTGGACCAAACAATGCATTCAATGTCAACGGGCCAAAGTACACCGTCACACAGTGACACCATTAGGTACTTTTGCCAACCCTGACTCTCGCTTCAGTCACATACATATTGATATTGTTGGTCCACTACCGCCATCCAATGGTTTCTGCTATTTACTCACGTGCATAGACAGGTTCACACGTTGGCCTCAAGCTATACCAATCACTAACATTACGGCTGAAACAGTGGCTAAGGCATTTGTCGAACACTGGATTTCGACTTTTGGAGTACCTGCAGTAATTACCACAGACAGAGGCAGACAATTTCAATCCAAATTGTTTGAACAACTTTCACTATTACTAGGTAGTAAACACATCTACACTACTGCTTACCATCCATCTGCTAACGGGTTAGTGGAACGGTTCCATCGACAACTCAAGTCCGCCTTCAAAACACAAAGCGAGCCAAATCGATGGACTGAATCACTACCGCTTATATTACTTAGCATCCGTTCAGCCCTCAAAGTCGACCTAGGATGTAGCGTGGCAGAATTAGTATTTGGTTCGACGCTAAGACTGCCGGGTGAACTATTAGTCCCTGCTGACAATTTTGACAGCATAGATCCCGCCAGTTATGTCGACCGCCTACGTCGACAGATGTCGGAATTAACACCAACATCCACAAGACCTAACCAACGCAAAAGCCAAATACATAATGATCTCTTCACATGTACCCATGTCTTTGTACGCGTAGATACAGTCAAGAAACCGCTCCAAGCCCCTTACAACGGCCCATACCCCGTTGTAAAGAGAAACAATAAGTTTTTTGTTCTGGACATTAATGGCAAAGAAGACTCAATCAGTGTTGACCGATTAAAAGTGGCCCACACTAATTACATAACCAAGACACCAACATCTAAACCTGACCTTACACATCCTTCGCCCAGTGCACCCCTAACAGATAAACCAGATCGAGTTACTCGCTCTGGAAGGCGTGTGCACTGGCCGAGTAGATATTTGCAGACAGTAATCATTGATAGATGAACCCTTGTATATAGATTTAATTTTCAACCTTTATTATCGATCACATTTTGAGGTATAATTTGTGATCTTGAAGGGGGCTATGTAGTGAATTGCTTTATTCCCAAGCCAGGAGTACTGGCAAGTAGGGCTTAACCCCTTTCCTTTTGTACAGGTATATATTCCTTAAATGTTATAAGTATTTATAGAGTAGATAGGCTAATTAATTCACTCCACCCAGGCCAGAGAGAGACTTAAGTAGGCAACACCAGTAGTTGTGTAAATCCTCCTTTTGTTAGCCTGGTAGGGCACAATAGCCTTCTTGTTATACATGCTTGGAGGGGAGAAAAAGCACATTGCTTTTTCTGCCTTGCAAGCCAGTCTTCAGCTACTCATCAAGGGAGCAACACCTAAGTTTAATAGTTCATCATACTTTAGTATAGATACTTATAGTTGGCCAGAAACAGGGGTGGAAACTGATTTGGCAGTGTACACTCCTACACAGCAACTGTCCCTGTGGAAAGCCAACTTATCAACTTACAGTTATAGTGTATATATTCTTCATCTAGCTTATTCTCAAGTATTTAGGTAAGTTAATTTAAGTAGGTACATGTAGTTTAGTTTAAGATATCAAAATTAAAAATCACTATTCCAACTCTGTGGAGAAACTCAGGCCGTCCATAGGCCTAGTGCTGCTCCTTGTGTTCCCTCCGACGGCGACGCTGGATTAGGGTAAGCGTAATCCTACACATAATTCTAACCTATCAAATCCCTAAAAGCTAAACGTACGCGTATGCGTATCCGTTCGCATGCGAAACCTCCCTATTTCGTTGGATTCAGTGTAACAAATGTGTATTGGCATTGCACATAAGTGCAATACATTTATGCCCACGATATGACGCATGTGATATTGCAAATCAAGTCCTAAGTATATATGCACTGAGCAGAGAGCAACAACTGGCAGAATACATCAGGTTGTATCTAATAGTACTAAGGCCATGTGGATCGGTTTGCGGAAACACTATGTAATAATCGTTCACACTTCTATATCGTTCGCACTTCTCGCAATTAGGTCTCAAAGTTTCGACTAGCCTGCTCTAGTCCTCATCAGTACTAAGGCCCTTTTCCAAAATTCGGCTCTGGCTCCGGCTTCATATTGTCAACCCATTCTATAACAACCCGTACCAAAATAGAGGCTTTTGGCTGTGGTTCGAAAGTAGATTCTCTGAGTTTGAAAAAGAAAACAGAGCTTCAGCTTCAATGAAAAGCCACAGCCTATGTTTTCAGCATATATGGATGAACAAGCCAAAGTCGGAGCCTGATCCATAGCCAAGGTTTGGAAAAGGCTCATGGTGATTTTACACAATTCCTTTACTTGCTTGTATTAGCAGTGCTTACCTTGGCATTCTGGCCCAAAATGGTTATCAGGACAGCAAACTGTAGATTGATAGGAACGAAATAAAAGTCATTTGTAAACTGTGATTAATATTCGGGTAATCTAATGATATCATATTCAATACAAGTATACTGCTGCAAACACCTCATCAACCAAAATAATGGCCTGAAATATTATATAAAATGCTTGGAGTTAAGAGAGCCTGGTGTTTTGATCCTAGCAGGATCTTTCTCAAAGAGTAAAATGCTCATAGTTAGGAGAGCCTGGAGGGCCATGTACCCTTAACCAAAGCCCTGCTCCAACCTCTATCCTAGTCACCAACTCCTATAAAACTACAGTAACGCAGCCCCTACAACCTCAAATGTCAACTGCCCGATCCCCAATTACTACCTCAACTTGTACAAACCCAACCCTAACATGTACCCCTCTCAATTACCAAAAAGGACACCCCTACCCCTCCCCTCTTCTAAGACTCGTAGGACTTATGACGCATTGCACTCCTACGTAGGAAACAATGGGTTATCCTCCGCAACTCCAGTTAAGATCGATCGCAGGGCTTCGTGAAATCGACCCAAGATCACGCAAAACTGCAATCGTGGACCCCCCATTGTTCCTCTTTTGATTTTGGACTTAAACCTTTTGGCAGCAGCTCCATTGGTTTTGTACATACATGCTTTCCAATCATAGACCATTTTACCAATCGTGGAACCCTATTGTCCCTTTTGCAATTAGCCTACGGTTTGAATGTCACTACAAATTCACTGCAGCTGTACTTACTTGTTAGCGTGTCAATGCAGAGCCACTGTAATAAGTCAGGATGTTCGGTCTGATATTCCCTCCACCATTTCTCTAGTACCTCCTCATTGTGCTCCAGCATTGTATTGCACTGCATCAGTAAAACAATATAGCAGGGGCCAATTTCATGAAATTTAAGCATGAAAAGTCTTCCTTGATCAAACAGGATTGGCAACCAAATTTTCATGTGATGTTTACTGCTTTTGACTTGTATTCGGCTATTGTTGGCTGAGCATAGAGCAATCAGAAGGAGTTTGGGCTGGCATACTGATTTTATTTACCAAGGTTTTTCATGCTTAATAAGCAAATTTTGGTGTTTAAGCAGCCCTTTGAAATTGGTCCCAGGTTACAAACAGTAGACATCGCTCATTATAAATTATACAGTAATCTGAACCTTTTTGAGTGGCAAACTTTTTGGATTAAACAAGAAGCTGCGGTAGTGTTTATCGATCTAAATGCACTACAACTCTGGCTCAGTGCGTGGTGTGTGATTTATTCCTGAAAGGAACAACCGGACAAATATTCGGCATGGACAACATCTCCCGGATTTCCCCACCGGCAGGCGCGGTTCTAGAGCCAATATTTTTTTGGGGCTAGAAGAGTCAATTTCTTTTTTGGGGGGAGGGGGCTGGAATACCAAAATATTTTGGAGGGCTAGAACCTTCGCACTTGATGTCATCTTCTAACATTCGCTTCTGCTGTCTTATTAGGTGTAGAAAAGCAACCTATAGCCCTAGCCCTATACACAGTGCGTTTTTCAAGTAATTGACGCGTAATAACTGAAAGATCCAGTATTGTCCCAATTTCCAGCATTTTTTTTCAATTGCATTTTATTTTTGGGGCTAGACAAAATGTTTGGGGGCTACCAGGGTGCAGGCCACAGCCCCATGTAGCTCCCTGTAGAACCGCACCTGCCCACCATTTTTTTGCTCATGATTAGCTCTTCGGCTTCCCAGATTTCAATAAAGTATGGTTGGAGGTGTGCAAAATAATATACCGGTACTGACATCACCGCAGTTTTCTTTTTAATCAAAAGAGGGCACCCTTCAAAAACTTGTGTTTGGATTATATAAACACCAAAGAGATTCTTGTCATTTGATTGGAGGATTGTATGTCAATAATGTCATGTGATAGTCTATAAATAGACTATTTCATGGCTTACGTCATAAACTTAATTTTTTTTTTATAAATATACACCGTGCATTTTTGGTTAAATGAAGTTTGATCTTTTGCAAGCAAAGGACTACTGTATCATCTTTTATCATGAAAACTCCTACATGTAATGAATACAATAAAATTCAAGGCTGGAAATATAACTCACCTCAAATTTATCCTTCGTACAAAGATGTTCCACTATTTCTATTAATCTTGTTTCACTGTATACAGAAGAAAACACAGTTTTATTTATCTCAAACTTCAAATTTGCAAATGTTGACACCAACAAAAAACATACAACATAAACCTGTACGGAACAGTGAACATGTATAGTTTATACACTTCGAGATGATGTTCAACACTCAACAAACCTCGCTTTATTTGTTAGAACTATAATCCTTAAATTACTTGACATGAGAAAAGTGATCCACTCATGACACTGAACACAGAAAGAGAGTCTTTTTGGATGATTTTTTCTCTCAACCCGCAAGCTCCCCAGGGCAGCAGACATATCTGTGTGATTTCTTGACGTCAGATATGGGAGCCTTTTGTTTAAAAGGCAACGTGGGTCTACCTGTACACGTATATCTGAATTTATTTTGTCCCATAAGATGCATGAACAATCAGCCTTGTGGAGACCGAACACATTTAGGTTAAATACCGTACATCTCCATAGGGAAATTCTTAAGGCCTAAACTGCAGGTCTCAAGAAGTTTTTCACAAGCGACACGCTTTCAACCCAGGAAAGTGATTCTGTATCAATGGGAGTGAATTTAATTCTGCTCTTCAGAGAGTGTTCATTTAGTGCACAAGAACAAAGCAATGTCTCCACAAGACACAAATTTAGGTACGAGTGTACTTTGCATCGTGTATGTATGATACAATGCCACTTTGAACTATGTATAACAAACATTTATGTATATAACTAGATGTATAATTTATGTAATGAACAATCAGAAACGGACAATCAGTGCCAAACATCCATTTCACTTGAATTGGATATGTTGGATTTAATCTTGTAAATCTGTGATCATTATATCCTAATAAACCATGCCAAGTCGTCTACCTTAGCATAGCATGGCATGCCTGTAATACACATATAAAGTACTGCCATGACTGCAGCAGTTAGTAGGCCTACATGTAGCATACCACATAAAACTTATCATCAAATGTACCATCTGTTATCCTACATCAAATAATCAATAATTTGCATTAATTAGCATTTTAATCATTACAATTCAATCTGGCAATCAACCAATCACTGCCTATGTCTGCAGTCTGCGACTGTTTCATGTAACATGGTGTCTCCATGTGATAGAGGTTGAGGGCTTTTAAGGTATGTCATACCGGGTAATGTGCCCAATGGGAGCCCACATCTGTTTGGTATGATAATCTGGTAAAGCTTTACAATTATCTGCTCCAGTGTATATCCCAACAGAGGGGGCCAATATTCACAGATTACGTATAACTTACAAGGTATAAAGATGGTGGAGGTAGAAACATACCGTTCACATTTTTCCGCCTGAAATGGTGTATTTATCCAGCAATTAGTAAAACAACGACTGAAAATCTTTTGATCTTTTAAAAGATCAAAAATAAAAGAAAAAAGACTTAAGGAATACTGTGGCTGTTTTTCACTGTTTTCTCAAAAAGTGGGCACCGTATGGAACTGAAATTTTCACAGACGACGGTTTATCTGTCTTGGTATTTTTGCCCAAGAATCTGTATTTCTTTGATAAAAACCAAAGTATGATATTACCTTTAATAAAGAACACGAATGCTGTAGCAATACACTGTACATGTGTAGTATACTGTACACAATGCAACTGTGCCAGATGGCAGTGAACCTAAACAAAGGACTCTTTATGAAAAATTAACAGATGGCCTCACTGGGATTTGTTTGCATTTCAAGGCACCTGCACAGACCAGATGACACTGTACTATAGTCAACTTAAAAATATTAAAACATAACAACTCACAATAATACTAATACTTGGCACAGCAGAGCCGTAGAAGAAATATAGGGTATTAGCCCAAAGAGTATTTCAGTGTAAATTTGAATGGAACCCAGCCTTATTGTGACCAACTGATAGATTTGTCAAATGCAATGTATCAATTGATGGATCTTAAATGTACAGTACATGTACATGATTGTTAAAGGTCACAGGACATCACTCATACTTTGTCTGATCCAACACGTACATGAAATAATAAACCTGTGAAAATTTGAGCTCAATCGGACATCTGAGTCACGAGAAAATAGCAAAAACCCGACTTAATTTTTCTTATAAAACATGTAGAATAGTTTACTTTATGTTTGTTCCAAAAATCGTTCGGACGAACGATCTTTGCAAAAGACACTGTAAATCTTGATTTCCTTGAAAAACCCAGTGCATCTGATGAACCAAGATTTCCCATGGTGACTGTTTGCACTGTGTACGAACTGTTGAGTCCATTTTCTGTCTCAAACTCAATAAATTTTTTTGGAGGCCTTGCAAATCTTAAATGCTCCCTTTAAAAGACTACCACACATTGACTATTGTTTTTTACCTTGTGGAATATTTGCCCAGTTTTTTCTCTTCCCAGTCTGTGTCTCCACCAGCAAAGTTATAACGAGCCGTTCGCTCCATTCCCTGAAACAACAATCATACAACATAATCAATACATTACAAAGGTATACAGTAGATTGAAACAGACAGACAGTAAGATGATAATAGACCAACAAACTGGGTTGATGACAGCAAAAACCACAGACTTTTTATTAATTTTGCTTCATACGTGTACAACTTGTAAGTCCACAAAATGTATGCAAGATCAGTATAGACTGGTCCTTACTAGCCCGGAGGGGGTGGGGGACCTCTAGTTGGGTCCTACTTTCATATACTGGTATGTATAGCTATAACCTATATTAGTGGGAAGCGTTATGCTATAAAAGTCGACATTAGGGAGAACATTGAATAAATTTGAGCAATTACGAAATGTCACAGGCTTAAAGTACATAACCAAGCCATGTGGCATTTATTGATTAGTATTAACACAATATTTGCTTAGGGTTTTTCAAATTTTGAAATGATTCCACTTCATGAATTTTAGACACTTCTGTTACAACGGATAATGTAACACCAACTGACTTATATCACAAATTGACCAATACTCACCAACTGACAATGTATCACAAATCGACCGATGTGTAGTAAAATTTCTAACCGATAATTTATCACATGTCGACGAATAATGAACATAGTGTACATGTGTAGTAGCAAAAAAACTTAGAAATCTTAATACGGTACACTATCGGTCAATTTGTAATACATTTTTTAAACTTACATGTATGCTCTTTGCATGTATCTTAAATTCACTTTTTGAAAACTTAACATTTATATTATTTTAACCCCTTCAGCCCGGGATTATTTTCAGCCCTGCTTGTTCCGACCTCATTATCAGCCACCGGTCACAATAGAGGTCAGCTGGCCCAGCTTTGTGTGCAGGGCTTGGCGTA
The DNA here is from genome assembly GCA_963971285.1 of Astropecten irregularis. Taxonomy (NCBI): domain Eukaryota; kingdom Metazoa; phylum Echinodermata; class Asteroidea; order Paxillosida; family Astropectinidae; genus Astropecten; species Astropecten irregularis. The sequence goes on along the minus strand of OZ020244.1, from coordinate 36,338,970 downwards.
AACAATGCAGGCACACATTGGTTGAATAGCACCGCACAAAAGATCGCATTCAAGGCGGACTCTAATCCGTTCACGCCCAGATGTTCAGAACTCAGAGATTGCCTTTCTCTCGAAAATGCAGATCTTTTCAAATGCAAATTATGGGGGTGAATGTACCACAATGAGCGGATCTTTGTGGACAATAAAGGTTAACAGAACCTCTTGTTCCAGACAATGCCCCCATTCAATGCATTTCAATGGAAATAACAAAGCAATCATGAATATTCTCAGGCCATGACGTGGGGCTGCTATGGATGCTCCCCGGGCTGAAGGGGTTTAAGTTCGTATTGTTCTTATTGCAAAGCGCCTCAAACGTCAACATTTGGCAGAATCTGCGCTTAAAAATTATTTATTATTGTTAATAATATTATTATTCAATTTCAAACTCAAAATGGTTTTACCTCTTTGAAAGATTTTGCCAGTTCTCTGCACGTGTCACACTTCTTCTGTATCTCCTCGTTTTTCTTCTTGTTTGCTTGGTTGCCATTGACAACTAGGAGGAGGATGGTTAGAACACAAAGCACTGTGGTCTTTGTTGACACCATGGCGACGGACTAAACCATTAGAAACTAGGCATCACACGGTAAATGTCCTAATATACAGGATAATATTACTGATGTGAAACTCCGGAAAATATATTCACTTCAGAATGCAACTCGTCCCGACAGGCTTGAAGATGACCAAATTCTGCAAAAGAAAAGAAATAGATTCTCATATGAAATCATTTCCAATTAACAGATTAAATAAATGGGTAAGGGGTACTTAAGGGTTTGACTCTTTCAAAAGTCATTCAGATTATACGTAAAGTATAAGTTATGCACAGGGTTTTTCAGTGGCGGGGTATTCTGCAATTAGCCTACTCCAGTTTTCTGGCAAATAAGTGTCTTTTACGCCACCCATATTATTTTCAGTATTTATTTTGGTAAGAAACTGTTGTTTTTTTTCCACTGAAATATTGCCAAAATATGTTTATTTTAGGGTTTACAGGACCAATGAATAAATTTGCTTAAAGTAACAAATCTCATTTTGGAACAGAAGAAGCTAAATAAATACTGAAAATAATAATAATATGGGTGGCATATATAAAAGACACTAAACTAACCCCAGTTTTCCTTTCCTTTTTACAATTTGTTTTGGAACCTGTCTTATCACAATCCCCGATTACTTTAGGCTAATTTTGGAGAGTGGAAAAATAAGGGGAAGGAAAGAATTTCACTGACGGAAACAGGGTTATTTCCTCCAAGAGTTAACTTATTTGATGCAAGTCATGATGAACTTCAATCTCAGGTGTGAAAACTGGTGTAGCTTATCTAAAAAGTGAGATTTTCAGGTTTTTTTGACCTAGGCCTACAATTATACACTTCGAATGCACCGGTAGGCCTAGCCATTTTTATCAAAACGCGCTCTGTAGTCACAGTAGTGTTGTTGGTCCCATTTTGTGCACAGTGATGGCCGTCAGTGGAATTCTTTCCTAAGGGGAAATCTGTGGCACAAGTGACACAAATAAATAAGGCTGTCCCGGGGATGCCTACAATTATACACTTCGAATGCACCGGTAGGCCTAGCCATTTTTATCAAAACGCGCTCTGTAGTCACAGTAGTGTTGTTGGTCCCATTTTGTGCACAGTGATGGCCGTCAGTGGAATTCTTTCCTAAGGGGAAATCTGTGGCACAAGTGACGCAAATAAATAAGGCTGTCCCGGGGATGCCTACAATTATACACTTCGAATGCACCGGTAGGCCTAGCCATTTTTATCAAAATGCGCTCTGTAGTCACAGTAGTGTTGTTGGTCCCATTTTGTGCACAGTGATGGCCGTCAGTGGAATTCTTTCCTAAGGGGAAATCTGTGGCACAAGTGACGCAAATAAATAAGGCTGTCCCGGGGATTGTGATTGTTGATCACCGATGCCGGTATTTTTGCCGGTATGCCTAGGCCTATTCGGTATTCCCCCCCCCCCCTAAAAAAAAAACAAAGAAAAGATTTCGGTAAACTTAGCCCATTTCCCCAACTTTTACACAGGATTTGTAAATTAACGGAAAATGTAAAAGACAGTGATTTTTCGAATCTTACCTGAGTGTGGATAATCACAAGATACACCACGATTTCAAATGAAATGCTCGAAGGTTCGATGGTTACATGGGCGCCGCCATCTTGCATAAATGCAGCCAATGGATTTTCGCCACATCAAGCTCACACGTAAACGTAATGACTGTACAGACTGCATGCACACTGCACAAAGACTTCGACACTTAAGAGCCGTCGACGATGCTAAAGTGAATAGCGCCCCCACTCTGTTTAAGAATCACATCCTGAATTTAGGGCCCTTTTCCAAACCTCGGCTCCGGCTTAGGCTCCGGCTCCGGCTCCATTTCGTGAGTCCATTTTAAAATGACCGGTATCAAAATAAAGGTTTTTGGCTGCGGTTCGGAAGTAGATACTCTATTTTGAAAAAGAAAACAGAGATTCAGCTTCAATGAAAAGCCACAACCTATATTTTCAATATATGGATGACAGCGCCGAAGCCGGAGCCTGAGCCGGAGCCGAGGTTTGGAAAAGGGCCCTAGTTTTCCCGATTAGGCAATATAATATAATTTAATTTTAAATCTTTTTTCTAGAGTTTTTCGGAACTAGAGATAGATGCTATGTGTTGCGTCTGGCCAGATGAAAGGCTGCTGAATTTGGTACGAGATGAACACGTAGGATGTGCGATTCGGACACTTAAGCAATTTTGGATTATTTGACCTTCTTAATGTTTGTTTCTCTCAACTATTTTCACTTATGAACAACAAAGTGTAGTTATTATATCCAAGGTGATATTTTATGAAAGTTTTTTGTGTCCTTGAAATGAAATTGACTTGAAAATAACCTTACTTTTTGCCATGATTCGGACACCCTGTCCATGATTCGGACACACATGAAAAAATGCTGAAAAAACATGCCTTGCAAAATAAAATAATACCTCATCAACGCAGTGTGCAAATTCTTAAGTTGCCACCGTTTATTTTCCAAAAAAAGTGTCATATGACTGCTCAGAACTCAAAAAAGAAAATTGGTGCTTGGACACATCCAGGACTTATTTTCAGAGTTTTTGAAGGCAATGCCCTGATAAAAACGGGCCATTTCGGCCGTATCGTGAATTTGGACTCAATTCCGTCCGTGCGCTCCCGTGCGCACGACTCTATAGTGTGTACAAAGTCAATGGGGTAGAAATTAGACTCCAGCCATTGACGAAATAAACGGCAGTCAATGGAGTGGAGTGTAAAATAATTCGGGAGATGCCGGCATTTCTCAAATTTTCGTCTAAAATGGAACATACACAAGCCACAAAATTATTTTGGCATATTTTTAGCGATTTTGGGGGCCTGGGTAGCATAAATCAATGGAGTGTCCGAAATCATGGCACATACCTTGGCTTCTGGACAAGGAAATTTATGCAAGTTCAAATTGGCAACGCAGCTCTCCATAATTTGGACCTTGATGGTATGATTTATTTATGGACAGAATATACCAGTTTCATATCAACAAAATCCTGTTAAATTTCATAAATTTTCTGTGTTTTTAATGCATTTTCTCACAACCCAATTTTTAACAGGGCTCTTATTAGTCTTAACTTCTTAAGGATCAAAACTTGAGGCTGCACCCAAATTTCCTATCAGAAAATGTGACATTTTATAATAGGAATTGGATCATGTATGTGGCACCGTTGTTTAGTCTAATAGGCCCTAGTGCACCTATCGGAAAGAATTCCACTGATGACCATTAATTTGTGCACAACTCTATAGAACCAACAGAGGGCGTTTTGAGCAAACTGGCTGTGTACAGTTTGTTGGTAAAAAGAACCCTGTAAAACTCACTTTTCAGATATGCTACGCAAGTTTTCCACACCTGAGATTGAAGTTTATCATAATTTGTATCCAATAAGTTAACTCTTGGAGGATATAATCCTTTTTCCGTAATGGTGATCAGTGGAATTCTTTCCCATTTGCATTTGCACATTTCCGAGCATCCGAATGCTTCCGAAAACGTTGCTTCCGAATACCTGCCGAAGATGACGTTCTTTGTGACGTCATAGGTCATTTAAATAAAGTAATAAAATTCACTTTTTGGCTGAGATGTATACTGTTTCGTATGTTTTTCAGCGTTTCCAACCCTATTGAAACCATTCTAAGGCGTTCCATGCGATACAATGTCAAAATGTTGGCTACAACATACATGTCTAGGGCAATTTTTTGGTCATTACCTGTTTTTTTTCTACGAAAGGAATTAAGAGTGTTCCGATAAAGCCCTAGTCGTGTGCAGCGCCACCTATACCGGTGGTTCCGGGAACATTGTGTCCAGAAAAAGAGTATAATAATAATACATTTAGATCTTTTTTTTAATACAGATAAAAAAATAACCATCAAATACCCACAAGGAAAACTGACTAAAATTAAAGTATATATTCGTGAAATAAACACAAGGGAAACTGACTGAGTTTTAAAGTCAATACAAGTAATAAATTGCTGCAAACTGCTTATCAGCTAAAATGACCTGAAATAATTCTATCAAAATGCTTAAAGTTAGGAGGGCCTGACGCGTTTCGATCCTAGCAGAATCTTTATCGAAGGCTGAATGACAAACTACACGAACGTGCAAGTGAAGGAAGCATAAAATGGATCTTAGGATATGGACAAAGGGAAGGGGGTGGTATGAGAGTCAGGGTGGGTAAGATAGGTCAGACAAAGGGTGGGGTCAGATAGGCAAGATCAAAGGTAATTAACAGACTACAAGTACTCTCTAATCACTCCTGCTTTTTGCATTCCTCTCCTCCCTCTTGCCCATCTTGATCTCCAATCCTCTAATTAACTCCTTTGTTAATCCTCCACCCCCAGCACCACTCTTTCCAACCCTTTTGTAGTCTGTTACCTTTGATCTTGCCTACCTTTGTGCGCATTATATCGAATGATCTGCAAAGCTGAGATGGGATGTTGCTTGTGGAACAGGGAGCGTCCGCCTCGGATTTTTAACTCTTTACTGTGTGATTGGTCTACCAGCGCTACCAATCAAATATCGCCTACAGTGATCACAGAAACTTTATGAACAGTGACTTGTACAAAGTTCTGGATTCTATAGGGTCCAATCAATCAGATATTTGCATGATGCCTGGTTACAATTTGTTTTTAGTGCACCGCCCTTATTTGGCGGGGATGTGTCCCCCATCACCCCCCCCCACTACCAAACGTATCTTAGCCTATGGGGGAATAGGAGCAATTCCTCCATGATTAATTATTCCAAGGGGGAGGGGGGGTTGTTGTGGGAGGGTTGATACCCACCTCCCACACTAGGGACATTTAAAAAAGCAAAGTCGAAAAGTCGCATTTTAGAGCATTTAAAAACGAAGCATGCTATTTTTTTTTTCATTATTTTGTCGGTATTAAATGACATTCAACCTCGAAATATTGGGGGGTCGATGATAACACACGCCATCCCCCACCTCAAATATTGGGGGGGTTATATACCCCCCCCCCCCCAGGGATCGACACCCATTGCAGAAAGCCTTAAAAGAAAAATCGGAATGCACTCTTAAAAGTTTTAAAAAGCTTATACCGGCAGTGTGGACTAAAGCCCATTTCACACAGGGCATAGAGTTGCGTAGTGTTGCGTATCGTGTACGCCGAATAAAGGCGGCGTACTCAAGGTGAGCCAGCGTAGATGGCGATGGCGTATGGTTGCGTACCCAGTGCAGAGGCACCACGTACCTACCAACATTATGATTGGCGTACAGGCGCGTAGTGTTGCGTATAATACGTAGGGTAGCGTACTATACGTAGGCGTGGCGCACAAAGGCGCAGTGTAGCGTAGACTTCCGTATAAACTGCGTACTTCCATTGTCCAGTGCTCTACGCCACGAGTACGCGAAAAAAGTAAACATTTTTAATTGTTTGCGTACATGTCGCGTATTCCTTCTGCGTACTGAAAGGGGCTTACGAGACGAATATAGAACGTTAATTAAGCTTACATGTAAAGAAACTTCTTTATGTAGAGTTCTTGAAGAAGGTGGTAGATAGAGCGGGGGGGGGGGGGGGTTGAAAAGTAGGATAGTGACACAGCAAGGATTGTGAAAAAGAAGCTTGAAAAAATAAACTACAATTCCTTCGCTAAACAGAAAAACAGTCAACAGGAAATATCCGATACTTCCTGTGTCGGGCAGTCACTTTTCACATTGTGCCATTAAACAAAATTGCTCTATACAGGAAGGCAACAGGTCAGTTGGTACACAGGGTGTCCCCCCCAAAAAAAAATCAATTAACAAAAACAACGCAACATTTTGTGTCGAGAACTATTATTTGAAAATTAAACTGTTAATCACTTTAAAGGTATTATCATACTTTGGTTTTTTATCAGAGAAATACAGATTTATGGTCAAAAATATCAAGACAGATACAGCAACAGTCATCTGTGAAAATTTCAGTCCAATACGGTGCCCATTTTCTGAGAAAAAAAGTGAAAAACAGCCACGGTATTTATTTAGTCGTTTCTCTTTAAAAAAATATTTTCGGTCGTTGTTTTACTAATATCTGGATAAATACACCATTTCATGCGGAAACATTTTAACGTTAGGTTTGTACCACCACCATCTTCATACCTGTAAGGTTATACGTAAATCTGTGAACATTTCTGTTTTGGTGTCTTACCAAAGTATCATTCTACCTTTAAGATTCAGATATGTGATTCAACCATGTCTTGGATATCATCATTCCTTTAGAATTTGAGTAAAATTTGACTGACAATATGGGAAAAAAATTAAACTGAATTACCCAACCTCAAACCCGATTGTCATCTTCATTTCAATACATTTTATGTGTATTGACCATTAGTCTTATTCTTGGATACTGCAAATGTTTTTTTTTTAAAGAAAACTCTTACAATTTGTCATAATTATTTTCGCAAATTTCAGCCCGATTTTGGGAAAATTCTACACTGAGTTTTAAAGTCATTGCAAAGTGAACAAAGAAAAATTGACTGGAGCGGGATTCGAACCGGCGACCAGTCAATTTTTCTTTGTTCACTTTTCAATGACTTTAAAACTCAGTCAGTTTCCCTTGTGTTTATTTCACGTAGGCCCTATATATTTATTTTAAAAAAGCCGTATCCTCTTTGAGTGATCCCCCATGTACCGTCCCCAGGTTTCAGCATTGTTACGTGTATCATTGAAACGATCCCTGGGGTGTGGCGGTGTGAGCGTGGTTTCATGGCTTCTGACTGCCAAACGAACAAAGATGGTTGACTATTGGGGTCACCACCAACGTAGGGCTGGATGGCTCAATTGGTAGAGCGCCTGTACGGTTTTCAGGAGGTCGTCGGTTCGAATCCCGCTCCAGTGAATTTTTCTGTGTTCACCTTTCAATAAAATTAAAGTAATTGATACCTATGATAATATACTAATGTTTTTAATGGCACGATGTGAAAAGTGACTGCCCAACACAGGAAGTATCGGATATTTCCTGTTGACTGTCTTTCTGTTGAGGAAGGAATTGTAGTTTATTTTTTCAAGCTCCTTTTTCACAATCCTTGCTGTGTCACTATGATACTTTCCAAGTAATACGGCGACACAGCATATCAAATATCATATATGGACCCACTTTCATAATGTAGAACAGTCCACTCTTCAGTAAACAACACTGCCAGGATTTTAATTAAGCAGAACAGCAACATGTAGACTCTTCTTTCACTTATTCTTTTTTCTTGACCTTTCCCTCCTTTGAGCTATTTTTCCAGTCCATTTCTTTCTCCTCTTCTACCAAGTCTCTCTATTTCTATTTTCCTTTCGTTGACATCCCTTCTTCCTACCCCCCCCCCCCCCGCCACCCCGCCCTACCACCTTCTTCAAGAACTCTACATAAAGAAGTTTATTTACATGTAAGTTTAACGTTCTATGTTTGTCTCGTAAGCCCCTTTCACGCCGGGCCTTACGTACAGTTGCGTAGCGTTGCGTAGCGAGTACGCTGCCCTACGCTGCTCCTATACGCTAGTCTACGCTGGCTTACGTAACAATACAATAATACGCCGAGTACGCAGGAGTACCGTACGCGACATGTATGCACAAAATTAAACATGAATATTAATTGATTCTGGTCGGGAAATAGATAAAATTAGGCTTGCCCTTCACCGACGTGGATGAGCACTGCATACTCAGTGCTTGTGAGAGCAAGTGAGAAAAAATCACATGCTTGCTCAGGTGGGATTCGAACCCACGCCCTCCTGCTTACTAGTGTAGATGCCTTACCTGCTAGGCGACCCAGCTAGCTGGGTTCTGCAGGGTGAATCGAATCCAATATCGCGGCGGGTACCGCAGTCAGTCATGAATATTAATTGATTTTGGTCGGGAAATAAACAATATGCAAATTAGGCTTGCCTTTCACCGACGTGGATGAGCACAGCATACTCAGTGCTTGTGAGAGCACGTGAGAAAAAATCACATGCTTGCTCAGGTGGGATTCGAACCCACGACCCACCCTCTCACAAGCACTGAGTATGCAGTGCTCATCCACGTCGTTGAAGGGCAAGCCTAATTTGCATAAAATTAAACATGTTAAATTTTTTCGCGTACTCTTGGTGTATGCGAGCACTGGACAATGGAAGTACGCAGTTTATACGCAAGTCAACGCTTCACTGCGCTACTGTGCGCCAATCATATTATGTTGGTAGGTACGTGGTGCCTCTGCACTGCATGGGTACGCAACCATACGCCATCGCACTACGCACATCTACGCAGGCTCAACTTGAGTACGCTGCCTTATTTCGGCGTACACGAAATGCAACACTACGCAACTCTGCGTGTGAAAGGGGCTTTTAAATAGTCCAAACTGCCGGTATAAGCTTTTTAAAACTGTTAAGAGTGCATTCCGATTTTTCTTTTAATTGCTTTCTGCAATGGGTGTCGATCCCTAAGGGGGGGGGATGGGGTAATATAATTATCTCCCCAATATTTGAGGTGGGGGATGGCGTGTATTATCATCCTCCCCCCAATATTTCGAGGATGAATGGCATTTAATACCGACAAAATATCTGAAGTACCAACAAAATAATGAAAAAAAAAATAGCATGCTTCGTTTTTAAATGCTCTAAAATGCGACTTTTCGACTCTGCTTTTTTTAATGTCCCTAGTGTGGGAGGGGGTATCACCCTTCCCAAAACAACCACCCCACCCCCCACCCCCGCTTAGTCACTTCGCTAGCTCTCTCGCGCAGGACACCAAATCACCAATCATCCCCCAATCATGAAAAGAAATCGACACCAAAAACAATAAGCGTATATAACGAAGTTGGCTTCTTCACAATGTCGCTCAAACTGTTTTCTTTGTGGTCAAATAGTGATGGTCAGACATCCTTGCATGACCTGTTTCTTACGGCTATTGTTTGACTTTGGTCTTCCTCTTACATAACTCCTCAAACAAGTTCTGCAACTCAAGTTACTGATCTATGAACGGTGAAACTGGTATCAGGAGTTTATAAATGATCAATGAGACAGGCACAGTGGCTCATGGCCCGGTGGAGGGGGAGAGGGATCCATGATGAAGAGAGCATAGGTGTTGATTTCTTTTCATGACTTGGGGGATGATTGGTGATTTTGATGTCCTATGCGAGGGAGCGAAGCGACCGAGCGGGGAAGGCTGTTGGAGGTGGGATACCCCCCTATACCAAACCAGGGACTTTTTAATAAAACTAGTGTCGAAAAGTCGCATTTTAGAGCATTTAAAAAACGGTATTCAGACGAATTAAACATACAAGTGTAGTATAAATTCACTGCGAAGACTAAAATCATATCATATTTCTATACACTAAAGTTTAATGCTATTCAACCCTGAAATATTGGGGGGGGGGGATGATAATACACGCCATCCCCCACCTCAAATATTGGGGGGATATATCCCCCATCCCCCGGGATCGACACCCATGGAAGAGCCAGCTATCCCATGTGCCGGCCGGTGCTTTAAAAGTGTAATAAATAACAACAACAACAACAACAACAACAACAACAACAAAAACAACAACAATATGAGCATCAGTCGTGGAATAATCAACCGTAGAGGAATTGCTCCTATTCCCCCATGGGCTAAGATACTTTTTGGTGTTTTTTTTTTTTTGGGGGGGGGGGGGGGCTATGGGGCACACATCCCCGCCAAATGAGGGCGGTGCACTAAAAACAAATTGTAACCAGGCATCATGCAAATACCTGATTGATTGGACCCTATAGAATCCAGAACTTTGTACAAGTCACTGTTCATAAAGTGTCTGTGATCACTGTAGGCGATATTTGATTGGTAGCGCTGGTAGACCAATCACACACTGCCAAATGTACTCCATCACTGCTCAGGAAATCAGAAAAAGAGTTAAAAAGCCGATGCGGCCGCTCCCTGGTCCACAAGAAACATCCCATCTCACCTTTGCAGATCATTCGAAACAAAGAGAGGCTGATTGAGAGACAGTACAACTCATCAAGAAAAGACAACTTCTTGCAAGGTAAGTTGCTCTTCACGTTTGAAACAATGGCTCAATATCAGTTATAGACCTGACGTTTTATCCCTATATCAGGAACTTAAACTCAGAGGCAGAAATGACAAGAGGGCTTGAATATGCTTGTAGCCTTTGAGGAAGATCTTGCTAGGATCGAAACGTCAGGCCCTCCTATTTCCAAGCATTTTGATAGATTTGAGGTAATTATTTTGGTTGATGAGAAGTTTGCAGCAGTTTTTTTACTTAAACGCGTATACATGTATACGTTTTGGGGTCAGTAGATAATGATTAAATTAAGTTTTCCGAGTACACGCAGTGCTGAGTACGGGCCGAGTCCGAGTAGGCCTACTTCTTAATCGAGTCCTGGGCCCAAAAAGGAGTTCGAGGTAAAGTTCGAGTACAAAGACATCGAGTACATCCCGTGTACATTTTAAAACCAGAACATATTGCGCCATGCGCCAATCAGAGAATGTGGCACGTCTTTCCTCGCCCTGTAAAATAGAAAATGCCGCGTGTGACGAACACAAATGCAGCCCATGGAAAGAAGGTTATAAATTATCTAGCTGGTATATATTTTTGTAGTGTTCCATATATAGGAATAGGAAAGGACGACACAAAAATATGCACCGGGGATACTGCATGCGCTGCATTGACTCGATAACGCAATACATTCATCATTATTTTCATATAAGTTTAGTATCGAAAAATCTATATATAAAAATAAAAAAAAAGTATAAAATTCTTTCGAGTACTTGCAACTGGGACCGAGTCAGGGGACGAGTCCGAGTACAACATTACGAGTACGGTCCGAGTAGGCCTACTTTTCAGTTTCGAGTAGGCCTACTTATAACCGAGTACGGGCGAAGTACTTATTGGTACTCGAGGTGCACTAGAGTTCGAGCAAGAGTATATCGACTACAGTACATCGATGAAGTAGCGGATAAAGTTTTCAAGATTATCGGAGTTATTAGTAGACTTATTATCATTCCTCTCTCGAAATTCTTAAAGGTAATATCATACTTTGGGTTTTGTCAGGAAGTACAGATTCATGGGCAAAAATATCAAGGAAGATACAGTCATCTGTGAAAATGTCAGTCCCATACGGTGCCTGGCACTTTTTGAGAAAATCGTAAAAAACGGCCACAGTATTTCTTAAGTCTTTTCTCTTTTATTTTTGATCTTTTAAAAGATCAAGAAGATTTTCGGTCGTTGTTTTACTCATTTCTGGATAAATGCACCATTTCAGGCGGAAACATTTTATACCCTGTAAGTTATACGTAAATCTGTGAACATTTCTGTTTTGGTCTCTTACCAAAGTATGATACTACCTTTAAAACTCTTGATTACTCCTGATTGCAAATACCCCCGTATGTGTTATAATGTAATTGTCTGGAAAGCTCATAGCCAACCAACCTTAAGACATTTGAAATCATTTATTAAAGGCAGCGTTCTTTTAGGAATTGTAACAAATACCAACAATATATTTCTTTTATGTATGAACAAAAAACTCTGCCACTGGCTCTCAGAGAATCAATATTTTACAAAAGTTTGAAAAGTCAACTTTAGATACCAGTTACCAGCGTTGAAGTATACCCGTACAACTCGAGTACAGACAAATACTCGGCCCGATACTAGTACTCGAAAATAAATGTACTTGGCCCGCACTCGATTCCATGTACCCGAATTTTGGGAGAACTTGACCATTTAGTGCAAATTTCATTTTCGTTACAATTTCACGGTTGATAATGTTGCCGATTTCCGATAAATTATACATACAATGAGAGTATGAAGCTTCATCGGGAGTTAAGTATCAAATGGAGTAAGGAGCACAATGTCATTTGCAAGATTTGAAAAAAAAAAACATTCAAATTTCTAAGAAGAGCGGCACAACATGATCAACATCCAATGGGAGACTTTTGGAGAGGGCTGTCGATAGAGGGCTGCATTAAATTAAGGCAATTTACAATTACTTTTTATATTCACAACAGCCGCCCACCACGATTTCAATGCCCGAAAACACAAAGTTATGTGAAATTCTGATGTTTGGCGAGGAATAATTTGATAGGCTTCGCTTGCAAAGTAAAATCTCTGTGCACAAAGCTGAATGCTGTTTGCCGTGGGCCACTGTGATCATTTGTAATTCGTCCTTTTACTGACCAATCTCCACAAATTCTGCATTTTAGTGTTTGTTCTTGGGGAACTCATGTCCTCTCCTGTCACCACAACCGGACACTGCACAGTATTAACCAGGCATTTTCATTGCGATTATTTACGTCTGTTGTGTTTACGATGAATATTCGTGCACAAAAGCAATGACAACAAAATCAACACACTTTTCCCGAGCCTGGTGAAGCGCGCCCTCTTGTGATTAACAATGGTTAGTCAAAAGTCTCCTTTTATAACCATCTGTGTGAAACAAAATGCATTTTTGCAATGTTCTTGGACGTGGACTCGGAATTTGGTACTTAACCTCGGCCCTGTACTCGACCTTGAATGTACTCGGACTCGAGAAAAAAAGGACTTGGACTTGACAGAAATGTACTTGGACTCGGCCACGTACTCCCCCCAGTACTCGACCTTGAAGTACTCGGTTTCGATACTTAGGACTTGAACTCGACAGCAATGTACTCGGACTCGGCCCAGTACTCTGTACTCGGATCTGAGGACTCTACTCCAACACTGTCAGTTACAGTGCACCATCCATGCAGTGCACAACCTCATAATTTAACAATACCTCAGTATAGAAAAGGAGCATGGACCATGACAAATTGGAGTTCTCATCCCCGACTACATCTAAGGTCTGACTTAAGAAATTGATGGAATAGACCTCAGGAAACATTTCTAGGTATTATGTGGCCTCAAATTGTGGTAGCACTTTTGTGTAGTATCCCAAAAACAATTGTAATATTTAATATAAGAAAAACAAAAGAAAATTCAACAAATGGGTTTAAGCCCTTGCCTTGCTTCTGACTCATTTTTTAAAATGTTATTTCCCTGCGAATGAATTATAAATTATATAATTACATAATCATTTACCAAAATGCATATCAAGGACTTGGTAAGAGGTCAGAAAATACGACCACGTCCCCTTTTTCAGTTGCATTGTGGGACTAAGTAAATCTTGTTTTTTGTTGCTCCTCAAATGATTTTCTCAATCGTGATACCACAATTTGAAGCCACATACTACCCAGCAAAGCGGTTAATGGTATAAACGTCCATTTTATGAAGTCAAACTATATAATAGATTTAGTGGGTTTTGAGCTTAATAAGGTTTTCAGAACTCTGCTCCTTGACTAGTATGACGATTTAAATAATCTTCTACTTAGTCATTTGTTGTTTTTTATCAGGTCGTATAAACCTAGAATGAATTTGGGCACAGCCTCTACTCCTTAACAAAACAGGATATTTTTGTCATGATGCTTCCTCAAATCAAAGTGCAATAGGAAACAATCAAATCACAGGTGATGTGATAATTATGCAAAAAACAACGAAACTATGGTATGTGAATACATTGGAATTAATAAGGGTGTCCTTATCTGTCTAACTCTTGACTTTCTTTTTTCCATATCATTTTTCCCTTCACATTTTAGATGTATAAGCGACTGATATTTCTCCTCGTCGTTTCCATCATGACGGGTGACTTGCTCAAGCTACAAGCTGTTAGTATCGGCACTGGTCCCGCAGGTAGTGATATGAATCCTGCTGCTCCAGGGTGTGGCCAGGGACCTGCTGCAGTACCAGGCATCCCCGATGACCGATGGGAGACTGGAGCCGTGGGTGAGACTGGAGCCGTCGATGATGAGCAGGAAGACCCCGGGAACCTTGTAGCGAAATGGGAAGATGACATTGGTGTGCACATGGGTCCAAGTGGTCCACTAGGATTAGATGGGGTAACTAGGGGAATTGTTCTAGAGGATGAGAATGGGAACCGTGGGGACGCTCCGACCACTTATAATCTAGTAGCTTTCACAGTGCAGCGCTGTGTAACTTTCCAGAGTATAAAAGTCTATACCCCTATGCCCTTTAATCGTGTATTGACGATTACACCGGGTATCAACTTTAATCTTAAGACCGGTACCTTCACATGTACTATCCCGGGCACCTACGTATTTACATTCTCTCTGACCAAGCATGGTGGTAATGGCCTCAGTATATTTCTTAGAACAAAAACTACAATTTTTGCCCGAGCCTACGCTTCTGGATCACCTGCATACGATCAGATATCTAGCAGTGCGGTGGCTGTCCTCAAAAGTGGGGACAAGGTGTATTTGGATGTCGAAGGGAAGGTGTATGGCACCCAGGCATACGGTACATTTAGTGGATTCTTACTTTACGGATAGACGAAACAAAATACCACAACCATCCTGAGCGATAAGAGGGAAAAGGCCAATGTATGGGAATAGTATGGTATAATTAACAGGTTATGTAGTTTAGTCCTTAGCGCTTTTTGCTTCCATAGCTTTGTCTAGTAAGTTTGTTTATTCCGAATCTTGTATCATCTTTATATCAGCTTATATGAAAGCTTATAAGCTAAAGTTAATCCTAAAACTGAGTTTGTTAAAATTGTTAGTGAATTAGGCACGTGACAGTTATTTGAATATCTAATTAGTCCATTTTGTGACCAGCATATCTCTAGAATGACAAATGCTACGAAAGTAATTCTTTTTGCAAAAACCTTGTTACATCATGTAGTTGTGCATGCTGCCACAACAATGACCGTAACGTTATTATGACGTCACCAAAAGGCTGAGTTTTGGTTACTAGTATATCTCGAGAACAGTAAGTGATACGATAGTGGTTATTTTTGTAAAAGCTTTGTTAGATCCTGTAGACGTGCATGCTGCTGTGACATTAACTGTGACATCATTATGACATCATTATGACCAAAGCTATATGGTAAGCTTATAATGCTGATTTAATAAGTCGGAACAGCTCCGTGTTCGTCAACGAACACTTAAATGTCTAGTTTGTAAGTTGATATTAGTTAAAGTTTAAAGACTCAGAAGTTTTATTATAAACTAAAAATAAAGTACTAAATAGAGTACACAAAGCGTTCACATAAAGGGTTGCATTATTATTAAACGTAAAATGAATACGGGCGATTCATAATACATGTAGTTAAGTTCCAGGGGCGGATCCAACGGGGGCGTGGGCGCACGCCCCCTTTTCTTCCAGCAAAAAAGAAAAGAATCAAACAATAAAGCAAAAATACTCAAGAAGAGAAGAAAAATGGGGAGACAAAATTAGATTGATTGATTAAATCCGCTCCTGAGTGCACCTCAAAGAGCTTACAACGTACGTTGGCCAATCACTAACTATAAGCTTCATGCATTTTCTGCACTTCCAATTGAGAAAAAAACTTCCAAATGGACCGGTCTTGAGCTGCCATTTCTGCATCCTCAACTGACCACCCAGTGTCTAGGAGTGAGAGATCTCTCTGAATGACATCTCTCCATGTAGTTTTAGGCTGACCACGTCTGCGCTTCCCATGAGTATAGCTGCAGTTTTGGTGTTCTCTCATATCCCATGCGTTGCACATGTCCAAACCACTTTAGCCTACGGTTTTCTTAAGATGTTTGTAAGTTGAGGCTGCTTTGTCATTGATCTGATCTGTCTATTTGGATCTGGCCAATCGCAGTCCACGGAATTGGACGACCCAATGAACATTTGGGGATCATTCTCAAAGCTGGGCTCCGGCTCAAACTCTGGCTCAGGCTCCATTTCGTGAATCCATTCTAAAATTATGGGTATCAAAATAATGATAGACTTTTGGCTGCGGTGATCGGAAGTAATTTTTCTGTTTCGAAAGGAAAACAGAGCTTCAACTTCAATGAAACACCATAACCTATAGTATTGTCAGCACAATGGATTACAGAAACTAAGCCGTAGCCTGAGCCTGAGCCGAGCTTTGAGAAAGGCTGCTGGGGAAAGAGTCTACCGATTCCGTGCATTGTGTTCGGCCAACGCGTTGCAAACTCTTGGAGGCGCATTGTTATGAATCGCCCGTTTTGAAAAGTTACTAATTAGCGAGGTATTATTGTACATCGATAATTTTTCTCAGAAATAAAAGGTAATATGTTACCAATACTTAAAGCATTGAAAATAAAGATCAACTGATGTGAATACAATCTTCTTCTATATTCCGTAATTTCTTGTACATTATAACCGAGGGTGGGTACTTAGGGAGACTTTCCCATATAAAGGGCCGTGCACAAATTTGACTTACCTATTTCTAAACATCCTCCAAACCAATGAGCTTGAAATTGACATATGTTCATATTGAGAGCATTCTCTGTTTTCTATTAAAATATGGACATTAAAAATATGACTTTAAAAGGTAGCTGGTACCTTAGGGAGACATCGAAATGTCTCCCTAATTCCCGATGTCTCCCAATTAATGTCTCCAGACTTTAGACGCTAACGTGTCTCCCTAATACCGTTTTGTAATAGGCATTACATGATGCTATAGGTTTCTTGATATAAAAATTTCTAGATTGTGATTCCTTTTTGATACGAATAAGCAATTGAAGAATGTCAAAAAATCAACAAAATATCAATCCCAATTATAAAAAAGGAACACCATTATGGATTTTTCTTCTTCTTGTAGTAGACATATGCTTGGACAAAGCTACGTTGTATACATGAATGTCTGGGTGTTTTTACGCCCTTGGAATGGCACACATTTTAAATTTCACTGGTGTATGTAAAATCCCAGGCATTCCTTTGAATGTTAAAGGTGGAGCATCTTGGGGCTTCTTGATGGTGAAATGATGCAGCAAGTAGCTGAAGAAGATAAAGAGCTCCATCTTGGCCAGATGTTCACCAATACAGACACGGCGACCTGGAATTGGGTTTTTGGAAAAACAAATTTCAGTTTATAATCATAATAATATATGGCACACCTTTTGCAATAACAGAAGTTTGCATTTTCTGGTGAAAAGGCGCTTAAAGGTAGTATCATACTTTGGTAACATACCGAAAAAGAAATCTTCACAGATTTACCTATAACTTACATGGTATAAAGATTGTGATGGTACAAACATACCATTATAAACATTTTGTCTGAAATGCTGTATTTATCCAGAAAAGAGTAAAACCAAAAACCAACATTATTTTTGATATTTTAAAGATCAAAAAATAAAAGAGAAAAGACTTAAGAAATAGGCCCACTGTAGCCGTTTTTAACTGTTTTAGTCTCAAAACGTTGGCACCGTATGGGACTCAAAATTTTCACAGATAACTGCTACTGTATCTTCCTTGATATTTTTGTCCACGTATCTGTATTTCTTTGACAAAAACCAAAGTATGGTATACCTTTAAATGTACAGTACAGGATTGGCAACAAACCAAACAGAAATTTTCACATATTCACATATAAATTACAGGGTATAGGGATGGACCCTAATACTGCCTGAAATGTTGTATTTATCCAGAAATGATTAAAACAAAAGACCGAAAGCAGTTTGGATCTTCGAGATCAAAACCTCAAAATTACAATTACTTTACAATGTCGCGTAACAATCGCAACAATTTTCGTTGTTTTATACCGGTTCCAACGATCAATTGAGCTGGAAATTTCGCAGGTTTTTTCCCCATGACAAATCAAATGTTGAACAGACCGCAGCTATTATGTCACCTTTACCAATCGTAAAAATAGCCTTCCAAATCAATTACATATGACATTATTACATCAAAATTCAGGCACTGTTTTCTTGAAGCAGTCTTCATTATGTAGACTCAAGACGAAAGTGTGACGTGCTCCATTTAAAGGTAATATCATACTTTGGTTTTTGTCCAAGAAATGCAGATTCATGGGCAAAAATATCAAGGAAGATAGTCACAGTCATCTGTGAACATTGTTACTCCCATACGGTGGCCACTTTTTGAGAAAACAGTTGAAAAACTCCCACAGTATTTTCTAAATCTTTTCACCGTTATTTTTTATCTTTACAGGACCAATATTGTTTTTGGTAATTGGTTTTACTCTTTTCGTAATAATACAAGCATTTCAGGCAGAAAAATAATAATTTAACGGTATGTTTCTACCATCACAATCTTTATACCCTGTAAGTTATATGTAAATCTGTGAAGATTTCTGTTTTGATTTCTTACCAAAGTATGACGTACAGTACCTTTAAAATATAGCTGGATGGGTTGGTATAATAATTATTAGCAAATGTGAAATGATAATAGTTCTCTATACGAGTGAATGATAGACAGCCATTATTAGTGCCGGGATTTTTATCCGGTTAAAGGTTAACCGACACGACTTTAACTCCTCGTTAAATTTCCACTAACCGTTAACCGAAAATGAAAGGAAAAAGGGATGAACCTTTGGCTCACGCTCAACAACCCAAAAAGTGTAAACTGTAGAATTCCAGTCAGTTATTTTGTCAATTTTGCCAAGTAGAAACATGCTTTGAACACTAGATCTTAAAGAAACATTGTGTATTAGTGTATGCTTGATCTAAAGAATGGCATCATAAAAAGCATTCTGAAAGATACGACCACATCGAAGAAGTGAGTACATAGGTTAACCGTTAACCTGTTTTAATCCATTAAACCGGATTCGAAATTACCCGGTTTTGTCCAGCACTACATTATATCCAGCAAGATTGTGACCAATTCCTCACTTGCCAGCTTGGGAGCAGAGGGAAAATTTCCTTTTTTAATTTCATTTTCTTAGAGACATTTTGGTGTTTAGAAGAGAGCACCACTTACCAATGCCAAAGGGTATGAGTTCCTCACGGGGTTGAAACTTCCCATCTTTGTCCAGGAATCTCTCCGGGCGAAACTTGTCAGGCTCGTCCCACACCGTTGGGTCGTTATGGTTGTGCCAGATGTTGGAAAATACCAATGTTCCCTTCGATATATTATAGCTAAAAAAGAAATACAAGTAGGCATAATAAACTGCTACAAACTTCTTATCTGCCAAAGTAATGACCTGAAATGTATACAATACTTGGAGTTAGGAGGGTCTGACTTTTCGATCCTAGCAGAAAGATCTGTTTGGATTGAAACGCGTCAGGCCCTTCTTACTCCAACTGTTCAATGCATGTCATGGATTGATTTTTGGTCAACGCATTTACACCCCTAAAATGGCTATACGAAAAGTGTGAAGAAAAGGTACCGGTACAGTACAGGATTGGTAACATACCCAAGAAGAAATGTTTACAGATTTGCATACAACTTTCATGGTATAAAGATGGTAATGGTAGAAACATACCGTTGAAACATTTCCGCCTGAAATGGTGTTTTTATCCAGAAATAAGTATAAAAACAAAGACCGAAAACAGTTTTGTTCTCGGGGTAAGATCAAAACCATTCTCTATGTTTTATAAGAAACATTAAATCGGGTTTTCACTATTTTCTCGTGACTCAGAAGACCGATTGAGCTCAAATTTTCACAGGGGTATCATTTCATGTTCATGATAGATCAGACAAAGTGTGAGTGCTATTATGTGGCCTTTTAATACCAATCTTGTATTGTACTTTTAAAACTTGCACCAGCTTTAGCCAAAACAAATAGCTTACCCGCTAACTGTGGTATCCTCCGAGCACATGTGAGGTACTGCCAATGGAACGATGGTGCTCATGCGCTGGATCTCACAGATCACCGCCTCGGTGTAAGGTAGATCAGGCTTGTCTGAAATCCTTGGGAGACGATTGCGGCTTGTGGCTTGATCCAACTCTTGCTGGATGCGAGCCTGTATCTCAGGATATGCCATCATATACAGCATGCCCCAACGGAGAGTAGTGGCGGTAGTCTCGGATCCACCACCGAACAAATCGGACACAACAGGGTGTAAATTCTCAGGCTGCAGGGCTAGCGACGTCACACCTTGCTGCTCTTTGATTTTCATTTCACGGTAGAAGACATCGATAATATCCCGAGGATAGTCGACATCATGCTCGTGTGCTCCTATCAGGCGAACGATCTCATTACGGAGGTTTTTGACAGAATCGATGTAGCGTTTCATAAACGGAAACATTTTCAACTTGAGAAACAAAGGAGAGAGTTCAAATATGCCACCTGAGCCTGAATTTTCAACATTCTCTGATAAAACCTTCAGAAGACGTTTGAAGACGAGATCGCTGTAATTGAACCGTTTGCCGAACACCACCGAGCAAATGACGTTTGACACGGCATTGCCAAATATGTGTTCGGGATCAAACGCACTGCCCTTATATCCCTTCAGTTCCTCAACCAGACATTCTGCTTCCGTGGAGATATTCTGCTCGAAGCTTGATTTGCCAACTCCAAGGCCTCTGAGTACGGTCATTGTGAATCGGCGTGTCTCCACCCACTTTGGCCCGGAGGAAAGCACAACACCTGACAAAACGATTTCAAGCGGAACTATTTTAATCAAAAATTTGTTTTTACAATACTTCATAAATACTCATAGCCTCGAGCCGAATCCCTATTGGTTAATTTACCATCACGTGCCACTGCCAGTGGATATACATGTATTTGCTGAGTATAGTGAGTAGGCCGAGGAATCTCCGACGGAACTGTTACACAATGTAATATCTCACTGCGCATGTAACATCTCACTGCACATCCGAGGAAAAACAGTACGAATGCGTGAACTTCGACCTACATGAAAGTTTAAAAAGACGGCAGCTGAAGAACACGAACGTTTTGCTGCATTTCGGCCACTGATACCGTAATTGACTAAATTGTGAATATATTTATGAGCTCTATAGTAAAACAAATATCCAATGATTAATTTCCGGTGGACAGTCGATTTTACTATACCTTATAAATATTTATGACCTAGTGCCGAATTTTAATTGGTCAAATCACCATCACGTGCCAGTGGAAATAATTGCTGATCACCAGCGAGTAGGCCTGTGAATCTCCTAAGAAACTGTTACACATGTAACCCTAACCCCAACCCTCTCACTGCGCATGTAACATCTCACTGCGCATCTATCCCTGTGCGCTTGCGTGAACTTCGCCCTCACGGTACATGAAGTTCACAAAAACGAACGTTTTGCTGCACTTCTTGACGAAATTGTGCACAATGAAGAATATTTATGAGGTATAGTAAAAGAAATATCACATGGTTTTTATAATATTTGTGAACATAGGCCTATATTTCAGGCTTGTCAACTGTTTTAAGTGTTGTACCCGAAGAAAGTGACATAAATACAAAGTGCTAAAGATTGGCATGCTGCATCCATAAATCTTTGACTCAGGCAGCAAATCATTTCATCAGTTTCTCACCTGATCCGTTGGGTGTAACCATCTCGGTAACGTGTGCTGTAGGCCTGGCGCTCAGTTGATGCTGTCCAAAAGCCTCCTTGATCGTCTTGTGGCCGTGCAAAAAAACCATCGACATTCCAGGAAACTTTATACGTATCACTTCACCGTACCTATGAAGTGGTTAACATAAAAATGCAGTTTTAAAGGTAATATCATACTTTGGTTTCTGTCAAAGAAATACAGATTCATGGGGAAAATATCAAGGAAGATACAGTCACAGTCATCTGTGAAATTATCAGGCCCATACGGTGCCCACCTTTTGAGAAAACAGTAAAACAAAAAAAGGCTCTTAGTATTTCTTACGTCTTTTGAATGTTACTTTTTATGTTTAAAAGATCAAAATTGTTGGTCATTGGTGTTACTCTTTCCTAAAGAAATACGAAAGCATTTCAGGCAGAAAAAAATAACCACGGTATATATTTCTAATATTTCAATTCTCAGTACAACTAGGAGTGCACCCAAGTAAAGTCCAAAAATCCGTCCGCCGATCTCATTAATAAAAGTTAAGCACTCGATATATTATAAAATGACAGAGTTATGAGAGATATGAAACTGAGGCACTGAAGAAATATGGCACTGGACCTCCTGCCTGGACTCTGGGCTTCCATTTGTGACCATTTTTGATGCAATTGGGTGAGAAAGTGGGTCTATTTCAGCCGCTTTGCAGAGGGATGTTTTTTTTTTAAATGGCTTCCAGTTTAACTGGAGTGATCCCGTTTACCTTGTTTTAGGGGTGGTCAGCTGAAATGAGTATATCTCAAAAATTCAATGGTCAACCCACCATAAAATGAAAAGAAAATGAAAGGTGACATGTTCATCATCATTTTTCTGTGCAACCTGAACACCTGTGAGAGTTCTGAGTATTTTTAAATGATTTTTGAAGTATTAGGAGTTATCAATGTTGTGAGTTTATTTACTTGGGTGCCATATAGTCGGGAGATCAAGATTCTTGGGTCTGGGAACCAACCTATAATGTGTACATTGATTGCACGGTTACGCATCGCTGCACAGGGGCAACAAGATGGCAACAAGGACGTGCATTAAAATGTGAGATACACACATTAGCCACGACTGGGACGTGTGTGCAGAGTATAGTAGTATAATGTACATCCACCGACATGTCGTGACACCGTGCTGTGCAGCTAGCTGGCACGGGGCGGCTACCGGTAGTGTGTGCAGCGGCCACGGTGCCGGTGCACCGTACTGACCACTCGCCGTCAACAGCTTTACATACGGTTGCCCGTTTGTGTATCATGATTTTGTACAAAATTAAGATTCTATAAAAATCAGAATACCAATGCATAAAGTTCCCTAAACCTTTTATTTGTGGTAATATACGGTAATGTTCATGATGATCCGATGAAAAGGTGGATGTATTTTACCTGGCCGTCATTTTGGAAATTGCTTCCTGCATTGGAGCTCCTGACATGAACAACTGCGGCAGGTTGCCAAGAAGAGGCCATCCTCTCGGTCCTGGAGGCAGGTTACGCGGTCTACGAAGGAACCGATACAGCACCAGAAACACCACGACACCGAGGAGAGCTGACCGTGCGTCCAGCAGATCCCAGACCGACAATCCACCCATGTCTGGTTACCGATTGACTCGCACCATGCTCGCACTCTGCAATGAAGTTCCGTGAGAAGTAAAGATAATCGTTTGGCCACCTTGCGCCTATTATATAATAACCGTTCGCGAAATATTATTGTGTAATGTTGACAAAATCCTATACGTTAAATGCGGTTGATTTCACAAAGCCCTACGATCGATCGTAACTCGATAAACGAAAGATAACCATTTGTAGCTTTCCTATCCCACGTAGGGGTATATTGCATCAAATGCCCTACGATTGATAGTAAGTTACGAAGAGTTTGGTGGAATCGACCCTGCAGCCGATTTCACGATGATGTTGCGTTCCGTAACTTACGCAACGTACAAATGTTGCGTCAGTTTCGTGAAACGGGCATAACTTGGACAACCAATGCATGGTTGCCCAATATCACGGCCCGTTTCACGAAACTTACGCAACATTATTTTGTGGCAGGAAATTTATGTTGCGTAAGTTTAAAGTTTCGTGAAATCGGCTGCAGGTCGACCCGCGCACCTTGCCTAGCCTAATGCTTGCAAAGTTATAGTCGGCTGTACGTATAATGATAGGGCCTTGAAATACAATGTACAATATGGTACTTGTTTATTTTGTGATTTTGTAGGTAATATCATCATGGGTGTCGAGGTTAAATGTCCTTTAATACCGACACAAAAATCTGAAGTACCAACAAATAATGAGACATTTCGCCCAGTGTTCTTGAACGAACACGGAGCTGTTCCGACTTTATTTGATAAGCGTTATAGGCTCCAACTTCCAAGTCATAATGACTTCATCACTGAGACATTAGTGGCAGCACATGCATACATCACACATACCAGTGCTAAATCCATAATGCTGCATCCATAAATCTTTAACTCGGGCAGCATGTTGGAGTTCTGAAATCATTTCATCAGTTTCTCACCTGATCCGTTGGGTGTAACCATCTCGGTAACGTGTGCTGTAGGCCTGGCGCTCAGTTGATGCTGTCCAAAATCCTCCTTGATCGTCTTGTGGCCGTGCAAGTTCTCATGATGATCAGACATTACGATATGGAATATAATTCAGCATTTTTATGACGTCATGATGACGTCATGGTCATTTTCGTATTACCGTGACGTCATCAAAAAGGCTGATATTTTGTTCGCAGCATAATTATCGCGAGAACGACAAATGCTATGGTAATGATTCTTTTTGTAAAAGCTTTGATACCTCATGCACTGAGGAGTATGCTGCCATGAAATTGACCGTGACGTCATGATGACGTCATCAAAAGGCTGATTTTTTGTTTGCAGCATATATCGAGAAAGACCGTGCTATGTTGATGATTCTTAATTTGTAAACGCTTTGTTACATCTTGTAGTTTTGCATGCTGCTACGAAAATGAACATGACGTCATCACAACGTCATCAAAAAGGATGATTTTTTTTATTGCAGCATAATACTCGAGAACGACAAATGCGATGGTAATGATTCTTTTTGTTAGATCCTCTAAATATCCATGATGCTTTGAAAATGACCATGACGTCATCAGAGCTTATAAAGCCGATTAAATAAGTCGGAACAGCTATGTACTTTGTCCACGAATACTTAAATGTCTACTTACCATAGCATTTGTCGTTCTCGTACGAAATAGTACATGTATAAGAACAACCTGCAAGAAGAAATCGAGTTGCTATCTCGCCGCGGGACTCATTCAATTGAAACGTCCCAAATCGGAGTTCCACCCCGTACCATTTTAAAAGAGAGAGCGCCGACTTCTTGAGCAAGTTAGAATTATAGCAATATCATAACTTGATCTCTTGGTCCGCCATGTTGGAATTTGCATTAAGGTTAACAGAAAACCGGCGTTTGAAGCAACTGCCCAACTATACCGCCGCTTTTATGTCGATTGCAATGTATTGCATTAGACACGGCAGAAGTACGACGTTTGAAGCGGGCCTAATAAGCTATTGAAATATATAAATTGTTGTCACTTTGTAATATCTAAAACATAACCGCAAAAGTAATTTCCAAATTCTCGTCAAAACACTATGCAAGACGCATATACTTCAGCCAATCAAAATGCAGCACTTAAATTACGTCATAGCTTTTAAAAATTGTGCCCATTGTCTTCCTCGGGTAAAAAAACCCTCAAAACCTTCATATTGGCGGAAATAAATACGCAAAACAATTTTGGCACAGTTTGACCTTGACCTGGCCCACTGTGCAGTAACTAGTTTTGTCCAAGACGTTATTTATGCGCGAGCCCCTCCAAACAATTACCCACCCACACGCAAACTAAGTGGAACATTCCACCGACCTACGAAAAATAACGTCTTGTTGGTTTGCTCTGGTGTCACGTGACAAAGACTGAGCGTGACCTCTGTGGGCAAAAATTGCATATTCATTGAGGTCAACAACGGGGTGCAATGCGCTGTTTTGGTCAGCGTCCAATCCACGCACGTGGTATGGCGTGATACCGTGTGCATATCACGTATTGACGGTCGTTTGAAACTCAGTAGCAACCGTTATTGCCATGGAGCAATAACAACATAATAGCTCCATGGTCATTACCAAAGCCATGGCTTGATTATACTTCGATCAACTGTCATGCGGCACAAAAAGATTTCGAGAATTAATTGTAGGATATGAATAAGCCGTATTTTACAGTTTTTTTGGTTATCCTCGGGCTTTTGTTATTCGTTATTTATTGTGTATTTCATGTGTACAGTACTTTTGTATGTTGCCAAAATAAATGAATGAATGAAGGGATGAATGAAATAATTTCACTGAATTATGATACCATGGAGTCTGTTCCCGGGCTCCATGAAGACACGGAATGATTTCGAGGGGCATGGTTAGTAAATTTATTCCATTCCTAAGTTGTCTAAGAGCCTTGTTGTTCTCCGGAAAACTCTCGAATCCCCGACATTTGTGTTATGCAAAATCCAAGGCCTCCAAATTCAATACGATCCGTCCGTCATATCAGCAGCCATGGTACGATATCAATGAAGGCCTACATACGGCACATGTAATTTACAAGTACTGTAAATACACGTGTGCATTCGTACTGCATAAAATGCTTGCGACGTCGTTGCAGTACTACATCATCCCTATGCAAATTTTCTAAATATATTAATGCAAATAAGGCTACGTCATGATGCGCCGACTTCGCGGGGGGTTATTGCCCGGAATTTTCCTGGCAGTTTGGAGTAAATGGACAAGACGGTATTACAGGCTTGTGTGTGTGGCGAAGACGTTATTTCGGGTCGTTTGTTGTGTTAACACGTACACGTACGTGCGATCTGTTGGCCAGGTACAATTACGTAATACCGTCTTGAACAAGACTATGCAGTAACCCGCTGTAGTCTATTCTACTGCTGGCTTGCGGTCATCAGTCAACATGGCTACTAGATTCAGGAGGCCGCTCATAGCAGCTGTATGCCTGGCGTTAACGTTTGCTGTGCTGTATTTGGACAGAGGCTTGCTGGCCGTGGATACATTTGCTTTCTCAACATCACAAGGTAATCAATAAAATTCATATCTTATGCATTTCATTATTAGAAAGGAAAACACATTCATAATCCTCTGTGCATACACAGTCCGGTGCGTAATGTAATATTCAAATACGAATTTTAGTTAATGGCATCGCGACGTATTCGTGTGATAAAGATTAAGAATAAAGACGGAAGCAACGGTCAAAATACATTTTCTTGAGACTGTCATATTTAATGGATCGAAGTAAAACATAATGGACAGTCATTGCAGGAAATAACTTAATAAATAAATAGCCTATCAATTATATCATGGCTATTATTTAGTTTTGGAAGAATGAAATTTATCATTTTGAAGTCGCTATGTTACATGCACGAATGTTAATTGAAAAAGAAATATGAAAGACGTGGATACCTGGTGTACGTACGTGTGCATTTCAAAACGTGCATGAGCACAATGGGTATCCCCATTGTATTGCAGCGGTGAAGTACGCATTGCTCCCAACCGAACCTAGCGGACGACAGTCTAGGCCAGAATCGAATGTTTCACTATAATGAAACGCAAAATGTCGTGACAATAATTAGTCATTTGCGAGTTAAAGGTGAATAGTAACTGGTACACAGACTTCTTTCATTGCATAATTATAAACACCACAGGTTGAATTTCCCAGACTAAAGACACGGTTACTATTTTATGGCACATGATTCGGGGCAAGCTTTTGCGTATAGCTATACCATGGATGTCATAATAAGAAAAATCTGGACTTGCAACGCTTTTTGTATCCACTAAAGCCACAAGCAGTCATTAACCATTCCAGATTCACACGGTATAGGCCTATCTTTTGTTGTCAGACGAATTTTACTGAAAATGGGGATCGAGCGCGTCTTTGTACGATTTCTATCAAACTGCCCGTACGCAGTGAAGCGTGAAGTTGGCATGCATCCTGTGCTAAATTCGCGCACCTCCCTGCATGATGGGATATAGAAAAAAATTACCGGGTATTTTTTGGTGCACCGTTCACATAACAAATAATCGCGACTATTTGCAAAAAGACGCACTACTAGACCATAGGATGAAAAAGTTCACAAACGTGATATCCACCACAGCACCACATAATGTTGACAAAAATAGGGACAATAATATATTATCACTAAAACACGATGTTTCTATTGTAAATACCTGCACATTTCCTCATAAACAAATACAATTTGACGATATTTTTACGATCCTGAATTACCACGCTATATTGGCATGACGTCATCGGTTTCACCCGTTTACCAAATTTTGTGTGGTGCCAAGGTGGGTATCACGAATTTCAAAAAATGACCCTATTCATACTTTCATCCTATGGTCTATACGGTATTAGTGCGATTTGAATCGCGCTCCAAATCGCGATTTTGTGTAACACAAAAAAGCGCGTCTATTAGGGTCGCGCTGCAAATCGTGATCCAAATAGTCGCGCTTTTTTGGTGTGCGTGAACGTGCCTAGTGTCTTTAGTCTGGGGAATTCGGGTTTTGATGTTTACGAACAGTGAAATTATTCAGTGTACCAGATATTGTTCAATTTTAACTCGCACTGGCTTATTCGCATTGAGCTGCGTCAATAGGCCGCTCCAGCCACAGTTCGAAGTTTTCATTTTGTTGGCTTTTCCAATTGTGATCGAAAAAGGTTTTGCGTTTGTTCGGATATGTTTTCTTCTTCTTTAAAACAATCAACCTTCACCAAACTTGGTCCAAAGGACGTAAATGTAGAGTAGATGTAGGCCGAAGATTTATGTAACCATGACGTCATCAGGTTTCAAATTATAAACGATTTGAATTTAAATGTAACAGTCAAAATCTTTAAAAATCAACAACAAATCAACCGCTTGAGATATTAAGTTGATTCTTTCGATACAAGTCATGGTTAGGGTCGGTCTTTTTGTCACACATTGCTTGACCTCTGTGACTACTACTTCCTGTAAAAGACGAAGTAACTCCTAATTCAAAAGTGGTTGTATTAAGAATAAGAGTTAGGATCATGATTCTTCTTAAATGTCAATATTAGGGAATTTCTTTTCTTTGCGACATAAACTTTATGATTAAGTCGATTAAAGGTACACTCTTCATAAGTATATAAAACAAAATATCTTAACAAACGTCTTAGTGTGTATAAGGCTAAAGCGTTTTATATCATAATTCGGAAAAGCCTCGATCATGTTCTATTCTCAACAGACACACATGTCTAGTTTTTGTTTTAATCTTTTTAATATTGTCACCTACAATTGTCACTATTATGAAATTACCTTACTTTACTTACAGAGTTTCGCCAACCGTCATATCGTCAAGAAGAGCTTTATCGTCGAAAATGCGCTTCAGGGACAAACATTGTCATCATTGGATCGGGACCCTCCGCTCTAGGAGCAGCTCGAAGGCTTCACGATCTTAAACAAGAAGAGAACAACAATGTCACGATCACAATCTTGGAGGAGCTGGGCCAACTAGGAGGACATACCTCGTCCATCAGGGATGACAAGGGATTCCTTTGGGATGCTGAAGCTCCCCTTGTCTTCTCTCATTACACCTACTTCGACCGCGTCCTGAACATGGCTGTACCTGAGTGGAACTACCGGCATGTAACGCCATTTGCCTTCATGAAGACATCCGATGGGGTTAGGAAGTTCATACCTTACCCCGTGCAGAACAACATCCAGGTCATGGATAAAGAGGACCAGTCAAAATGCCTTTCTGGATTAAAAGATATTAAGACCAAGAGCGAAGAACCTGAGAATTTTGACGAGTGGCTTCTACGGAAATTTGGAATTGGTTTGACTGACGTCTTCATGAGGAAATTCTACAAGAAAGTTTGGACAATGGACACTAAGAAGCTGAACTGGGCTTGGACTGGTGAGATAGATGCTACCCCAGATATTGCAGAGGTCATTGACAAGATTAAGCAGACGGACAAAGGGACCATTCCGAAGAGTGGGACTGGCAGATACTTCCGTTACCCAAAATATAACGGGACTGGCGGAATATGGGAGACAGTCGCGATGGGACTTCCCGAACACTGGTTCAAATTAGACCAAAAGATAACTAGAATTGACATAGACAAACAAGAAATTACTGTAGAAGTTGGCACAGTTGTCAAATCCTACTATACTCAGTGTTACGATACATTAATATCCACGGCACCGCTAGACATTTTCACTGGTTATTTCAGAAGCAACGACCCATCCTTGGCCCAGATGCAAGAGCTGTCGACCAAGTTAGTGTATACTCACACCCACATTGTAGGCGTGGGACTGGCTGGTCAACCTCCCGAGGCTGTCGTTAACAAATCTTGGCTGTATTTCCCAGACTCTGATTCTCCATGCTATCGCGTGACAATGTTGTCTAGTCTCTCTGATGATCATGTTCCCATCAAGGGATCTTACTGGTCACTTCTATGCGAGATAGCAGAACCAAACGAAGGTTCGACTGGAAATACTCTAGTGAAAGAGACAATCCAGTTCTTAGTTTCTTACGGATTGATCACCGCTCATAATGTAGTCTCCAAACACTACCGTCGACTAGACCACGGATACCCTGTCCCTTCGCTGAAAAGAGATCGCATACTGGAAAATATTCAGCCTTGGTTAGAGTCTAGAAACATCTACTCCCGCGGCAGATTCGGAGGGTGGAGGTACGAGGTTGCAAATCAAGACCAATCCTTCATGCAAGGTGTGGAGGCTGTTGACAAAATCGTGGAAGGCATACCAGAGGTGACATATCCAGGTTCAAGTCGCGTCAACTCCCTGACAAAACTTACAGGCCGCGTCATCCCGAAGGACTACGAGTACGTTGTAGCTCACTATAACGAGGATCTCGAGTGGCTGAGGCCTGATGCAAACCGCACTCTCATTTACCACAAAGGACACGATCTAGGACCTCCATTTCAATTCTACAGCTGGGAAAAACTACCAAATGTTGGGCGTGAGGCACATACATATCTGTATCATATAATCACTTACTACGATCATCTTGCAGATGTAACAGTCTTTGTCCAGGGTGACCATTTAAGTGGTAAATGCTTCAAAGATATTAAACAATTCATCTCCTCAGCCAAGCGTGGTGTTCCCTGCAGAAGGAACGGGGGATATTACAGAAAGTGGGGTCATATTGGCTTCCCACCCTGGTACCTTGACAAATTCAAAGCGAAAGGCATACCGTTGCTTATTGCTAATGTGACATTTGGCGAGATGTATCAAGACCTGTATGGACTATCACCTCCACGTGGGGGGATACGGTATTGCTGGAACGGCTGTTTGGGTGCCACTAGGAACATGATCAGAAAACATCCATTAGAGTTCTACAAGAAGGCACTGACATATGTAAATTCCTACTCCAACCAAGAAGGGGCTCATTATTTAGAGAGGTTGTGGTATCACATGATGGCCTGAATTACACACGTCCAATCCTATTATAGCAACTTTAGTGAAAAGAACGTGGACCTAGCTGCCACGTGTTCAAGTTTGTTCACCTTCCAATGACTTAGAAATTCAGTCAGTTGCCCCTGTGGTTATTTGATGATTATATTAATTAAGAAGCCGTATCCTCTTTTAGTGATCCCCATGTACTGTTTCTCAGGTTGTAGCATTGCTTCTAGTTGGGATATAGCGTTATGTACGTGGTTTCATGGCTTCTGACTGCCAAACGAACGAAGATAATTGACTATTAGGGACACCACCAAGGTATATGGGCTGGATAGCTCAGTTGGAAGAGCGCCTGTACGGTATTCAAGAGGTTCCCGGTTCGAATCTCCCTCTAGTCAATTTGTCTTGGTTAAACTTGGCGATATTTATTAAAGGTACTATTAAAGTATTATACTTTGGCCGTTGCATACCGAAACAGAAATCTTCACATATTTACCTATAACTTACAGGGTGTAAAGATGGTGATGGTATAGAAACATATCCGTTAAAACAAATTCTGCCTGAAATGATGTATTCCAGAAAGGGATAAAACCAATGACCAAAAAAAAAATTGTGATCTTTTAAAGATGTTAAGTTCAGAATTTTGCCTTTGTCTATACAGAAATACTAGTTGAAATACTCTGCAAATAATTGCACATGTGTACAACTCACAACATGTATAACCCAATAAACATGCATATAATTAAAAAAAACTAAAGGGATGAAATATTTTTTCCTTTTTAAAATCCATAATTCCTTTGATATTTTATTTGTATCATGCACAAATTAGAGGGTGAATTCTTAGTATTATCGTATTTTGTTCCTGAGATAACGATCCGGTAAAAAGGAACTATAGATGAGCTGTTGTTGCAGTGATGACGTATTGTGGATCAAAGCCTGTATATAAGGCCACCTGTATCAGCAATTATAGCTATCGCCTGTTACCAGCACGCTATAACGTCTTGCAGTATTTATTTAGAGATAGAACCAGTGTGGTGCGAATATTATAATTGGTCATACAGCATGCTTTATTAATATCATTGACATTATAAACCATTGAAACACGAACGCAACATTTAGTATACGGGTCTACTGTTAAAGGTTTACTGTAATCAAAACTCAAGTTAAATACATCAGGGGCCGATTTTAGTGATGATCGCAAAGCGGTAGTGAAATCGACCCCAGTATTGTTATAAAACTCAACCTGTCTATCATTGTTTGTGCTAAAAGATATTGTATGTAGAAAAATGAGGTATTTTAGACCTATAATTTAGCAGCCCACTTTTCGCGACGAACATGGGTGTCGATCCCGGGGGATGGGGGGATGTATCCCCCCAATATTTGAGGTGGGGGATGGCGTGTATTATCACCCCCCCCCCCCCCCCCCCCCAATATTTCGAGGTTGAATATCATTCAAGTTTATTGTATAGAAATATAAAATGATCCTTGTTGTTTTTTTAGTCTTCGCAGTGAATATATACTGTTTAATTCTTCTGAATATCGTTTTTAAATGCTCTAAAATGGGACTTTTCGACTCTGTTTTTATTAAAAAGTCCCTGATTTGGGAGGGGGTATCCCACCTCCCACAGCCTTCCCCCGCTTGGTCGCATCGCTCCCTCGCATAGGACACCAAATCACCACTCATCCCCCCAATCATGAAAAGAAATCGACACCAGTGGCGACGAAAAACCTTGCTTAATAGTCACCTGCAGAACGCCACGAAGCATACTGTGGTGCAAGCCTATACTAGTTCTGGGTGACGTCACACGCCGTGTTGCGTGGATCTGTTCCAAGGGGGACCTTTTTGGGAGGCGGAGCATACATGTACTGAATTTGTAACTTTTGGGTCAAAATTAAGCACTAACATAGACATTTTCAGCCCTTTCCCAAATTTGATTGCAGTTATCCTTTAATATATGGGTATGCAGTCGGACGCAATTAACCATTCGCTTTGTCAGACCGTAAAAGGGGGGGGGAGAGAGGCAGTCCTACTATATAGGCACACCAAAAAAAGTTGGAGAGAGGTAAAAAAAAAAATTAGAATTATTTCGTTCCGTCGAAATACTTTTTCATTCCCCCCGAAATGATTTCGTTCCCTCGAAATATTATTTCATTACCGCTAAATACAATCGCATATTCTTGTTTTAATCAAAAGAGGGCGCCATTCAAACCGTGTGCTCGAATGACTGTATAGCTGGTCAACTTGGCAGTGACCTAGTTACCAAGGTCACTTGCAGCTGATTGGCTTAGGCCCCCAGCAGCTCACCCCTTATGTTCTTGCGTTGTGCTTAAAGGTACACAACGGCCTCGTTGGGCAATTTTGGGGCGCTTTTTGATGCCAATGCATGCCTTTATCGTGACTGGAAAGGTCTTTATATCACCATGCACAGGCAAAGAATCCATGTATTAACCTCATTGCATAAGGAATTTCCATTCTAAAGTAGGAAAGTATAATTCTGGGAAAGTTCCGGATTGCGTCGGTAAAAGTTGTTTCATTCCAAATCGATAGAGTGGTTGGTAATTGGAAATAGCTGTGGTTTATTGTCGGTGGGTTAACTTGAGAGAAACAAGCACTTACAAATTCAAACTCACGTATTGCACCGTTATCAACTAAAACGTTTTCCGCTGTGCGACCTCATTTTGTTAACAAAAAGCCCCGTGTGGCCTCCACCTCTCTGAGACATGGACACGGACGAGGCACTCAGCACGTATTCTGCATTTTAAGGAACAACAATGTGGAATCAATGCTGTTTCTTAAAAGCAAGGGTGGTATAAGCAGAGTCGATACCGAATTATCAATTTTTATGTGCATTTATGCCAGTTATCCGGTTTAATGTAGATAGAATGGATATTTCGGTATCGATACTCAATATCAATTTTATGTGCATTCTCAAAAATAGTCAAATACAAGTTTACATAAGTAACAAAACATGCTCGCGACGCACTGTCCCTGAGTTTCGGCACAGCCTACAACTCCTCCATCACTCCCATCATGAAGTTGACGTCAAAGGTGCGTGTCGTCTTGTCTTTTGTTAGCTTTTTCCCATCCTTGTAGACAGATCGGGAGGCGGTCTCCGTCACCTTGTTCACCTTCCCCAACATGGCCCGCTCCAGTTGCTCCTGTGTAGGAGACGGTCCGGCTGCTACCCCTCCATCATCCGGGCATCGCACTAGGGCGACGAATGCGGCTGACCTTGGGGACCGAGGTTGACTCCTCTGGTTTGTCGACCGGTATAGGCCGCAGGTACACCACCTCGTACTCCCGCTTCACATCACCGCAGATGGTCTTACCTTCTTCAGCATATAGGTAAGCCTCTCGTACCTCCCTGACTCGTACGGTCTGCCCAGGTAGAAGCTTCTCAGGCAGCATCGGCTGTAACCAGGCTGGAATGGATCTCTTCACCGTTGAAGATCCCTGGTCCTCGTTGGACATAGCAGTACCCCGACTCTCCTTAAACAGCTCCATCATGCTCCGTGCCTTTCCACTGATCGCCAGTTCAGGAGCCTCGTCTGTTACCAAACTGTCCTGGTACCACATCATGGGCGTTGGAGGGAGGTCCAGCACGGCCACCTCAAGTGGGCTCACCTCTGTAGTGCACACCTCCTCTTCTCCTGCTACTTCTGGAACACTAATCAGGTCAGCATTCAGGGATGACTGGGCTTGTTGTGTACTGGGGCCCTGACATGTCGCTACCTGTCTAGGCACATCTTGATCCCTCTTACAGGAGAGATCCATCGGCAGATCTTCTGGGGCTTTTGACACCGTGCAGCTTACAGGCGATTTAGCTTTCCCCTTCTTCACTGCAGCCTCCCCGGCAAGATCCCGGTCACGCTTCCTTGGTTTCTCATGTTGAACTTCAGCCTTCCTTGGCCTCTCATGTTGAACTTCAGCCTTCCTTGACTTCTCATGTTGAACTTCAGCCTTCCTTGGCTTCTTAACTAACGGCGCCTGTCCAGGTGACGAACCCGCTCTCCTGTCTCCCTTCGGGGACCTCGGTGATCCCGAATGCTGCTTACCTGCAACACTATCACTGCGCCTCTTGCGGCTCCTCTCCTCATATGTCTCACTTTCAATTTGCCTCACCTCTTTAACTCTATCTGGGTGATGCTCCCGGTAGTGTGCTCCCAGGTTGTCCTTCCTACTGTACTTGTTTGGGCATCGAAGGCACCAGAAGTGAATTCTCGGGCCATGCTCTCCCTTCCTATGACGGTCCAGGCTCTTCCGGAGCAACCACACCTGACATTCAGGGCACTGCACCTTCTTCTCCTCCTTCTGCTCAAAAACTTCCTCCTTCTTCTCGTCTCTTCCCATCTTTCAGCCTGAAAGACGCAAAGAATAATCCAGAGTTACATCTACAGCTACTCCTAGTGCTAGTTTAGACTCCTACGTCTCCACCTTTAACGTTGCCTGAGCACTAACTCAGTCTATGATAATTCGCTAATCCCTGCTACCCCTTCCCTGGTGGCAATTCTGCTACTTTATGTAACGCTGCGGCATTCTCCGCCTTCTTGTTGGGTTACGTCGCAGCGCCTGCGGCATCTGCATGTCGTCTTGTTGCTCCGACGGGCCTGATATATCATCAGTGTTCACAGTCTCCCGGACAGGAGTATTGAAGCTCTCCGTGATATTACCAACTAATTAATTATACACGTTGATCAAAGAATTCCCGATGGCGCCAATCCCACTTCTGACACCAATGTGGCGGTCTCTCCTCTGACGGCGCACCCGGGCTCGCCCTCCGTTGACCCAACGAGCGGCAGTTGTGTAACTTTGAGGCAGGTCCGTTTCGGGGCAGTCTACCACCAGGCGCTCAAAGGTCCAACTCTGATCCAACTGATAAATTAACAGGCCAAACCTCACTCCCTCACCAACAGGATAATTAGGCATAGACGGGAAGATAGACTCAATACACACAGTGATATCCAGTACCGTATCCCACTTTATTAGGAACTTCAACTCTCCTATGGATGGCGCCTATACTGGTCTGATTGACTCCTATTCTGGTTTAATTGGCTCCCATTCAGGTGATCGTTAATTACTATAGCTAGGCTAGGAATAATCAATTGTACAGTGATTATAAATGATCGGAATAAGTTCTCGTTATATAATTAGAGCACACTGATTAGACTAATAGATTTGATGTAGATTCGCACTCACACTGGGCGTCAGAGCCGGTGTCAAGACTGGTCACAACGGACTGCAACTAATCTCTGGTCTGCGACTATCAACTACTATCTGCTACTGTCTGCTCTGTCAACTGGCAACTGGCATCTGGCATCTGGCAGTGTCTGCTGGCAACTGGCATGGTCTCGACCACGCACGTGGTTTTATATACCGCATGGCCCGGACGGGGGACGCAACGCAAACCCGTGTCTTCAACACCAGTTGACGTCCGGTCACCACACAGGGCTACTTATTATGGGCTACTTATTATAGAGGGCGCCCTATATTTCTCTACAATATCAATGAAGGCCTACATACGGCACATGTAATTTACAAGTACTGTAAATACACGTGTGCATTCGTACTGCATAAAATGCTTGCGACGTCGTTGCGGTACTAGACTTCATCCCTATGCAAATTTTCTAAATATATTAATGCAAATAAGGCTACGTCATGATGCGCTGACTTCGCGGGGGGTTATTGCCCGGAATTTTCCGGGCAGTTTGGAGTAAATGGACAAGACGGTATTACAGGCTTGTGTGTGTGGCGAAGACGTTATTTCGGGTCGTTTGTTGTGTTAACACGTACACGTACGTGCGATCTGTTGGCCAGGTACAATTACGTAATACCGTCTTGAACAAGACTATGCAGTAACCCGCTGTAGTCTATTCTACTGCTGGCTTGCGGTCATCAGTCAACATGGCTACTAGATTCAGGAGGCCGCTCATAGCAGCTGTATGCCTGGCGTTAACGTTTGCTGTGCTGTATTTGGACAGAGGCTTGCTGGCCGTGGATACATTTGCTTTCTCAACATCACAAGGTAATCAATAAAATTCATATTTTTATGCTTTCATTATTAGAAAGGAAAAACACATTCATAATCCTCTGTGCATACACAGTCCAGTGCGTAATGTAATGTTGAAATACGAATTTTAGTTAATGGCATCGCAACGTATTCGTGTGATAAAGATTAAGAATAAGGACGGAAGCAACGGTCAAAATACATTTTTTTTTTAGACTGTCATATTTTATGGATCGAAGTAAAACATAATGGACAGTCATTGCAGGAAATAACTTAATAAATAAATAGCCTATCAATTATATCATGGCTATTATTTGGTTTTGGAAGAATGAAATTTATCATTTTGAAGTCGCTATGTTACATGCACGAATGTTAATTGAAAAAGAAATATGAAAGACGTGGATACCTGGTGTACGTACGTGTGCATTTCAAAACGTGCATGAGCACAATGGGTATCCCCATTGTATTGCAGCGGTGAAGTACGCATTGCTCCCAACCGAACCTAGCGGACGAGTCTAGGCCAGAATCGAATGTTTCACTATAATGAAACGCAAAATGTCGTGACAATAATTAGTCATTTGCGAGTTAAAGGTAAATAGTAACTGGTACACAGACTTCTTTCATTGCATAATTATAAACACCACAGGTTGAATTTCCCAGACTAAAGACACGGTTACTATTTTATGGCACATGATTCAGGGCAAGCTTTTGCGTATAGCTATAC
This sequence comes from Astropecten irregularis, assembly GCA_963971285.1. Classification (NCBI taxonomy): domain Eukaryota; kingdom Metazoa; phylum Echinodermata; class Asteroidea; order Paxillosida; family Astropectinidae; genus Astropecten; species Astropecten irregularis. The sequence goes on along the minus strand of OZ020244.1, from coordinate 36,300,981 downwards.
CATGGATGTCATAATAAGAAAAATCTGGACTTCTAACGCTTTTTGTATCCACTAAAGCCACAAGCAGTCATTACCATGCCAGATACAACGCGGTAGGCCTATCTTTTGTTGTCAGACGAATTTTACTGAAAATGGGGATCGAGCGCGTCTTTGTACGATTTCTATCAAACTGCCCGTACGCAGTGAAACGTGAAATAAGCATTCATCCTGTGCTAAATTCGCGAAACCTCCCTGCATGATGGGATATAGAAAAAAATTACCGGGTATTTTTTGGTGCACCGTTCACATAACAAATAATCGCGACTATTTGCAAAAAGACGCACTACTAGACCATAGGATGAAAAAGTTCACAAACGTGATATCCACCACAGCACCACATAATGTTGACAAAAATAGGGACAACTAGAGATTCTATGTCTGTCTGCAACAGAGCATAGGGCTTTTCCGCTCCATGTTTTTAAATTAATTTATGAATTTATGCAACATTAGATCTAAATATGTATGTGTCACAAAGAAAGACCTTGCCTAACAATGAAACAATAATGATCCTAGCTCTTACCACTATTAAATTAGGAGCTACTTCCTGTGTGACCGGAAGTAGAGGTCACAGAGGTCAAACAATATGTCACAAGGAAAGACATTGCCTTACATTGATATTTGGTGAAGGAATCATGATCCTAGCCCTTACAACTTTTAAATGAGGAGCTACTTCCTGTTTCACCGGAAGTAGAGGTCACAGAGGTCAAACAATATGTCACAAAGAAAGACCTTGCCTAACATTGATATTTGGTGAAAGAATCATGATCCTAGCTCTTACCACTTTTAAATGAGGAGCTACTTCCTGTTTGACCGGAAGTAGAGGTCACAGAGGTCAAGCAATGTGTCACAAAGAAAGACCCAACCTAACAATGACATTTGGCGAAAGAATCAACTTAATATCTCAAACGGTTGATTTATTGTTGATTTTTTAAGATTTTGATGATTAAATTCAAATCGCTTGTAATTTGACACCTGATGACGTCATCATGACGTATTTCGTTCGCATACATCTATGCGGTATGGATTATGCCTATACAAACTTTGAACCAAGTACAATAAAGTTAAACGGCAAAAGTGGCCCGTAGAATGAAACGTGTGCAAAGTCTATGGGCCGTGGGAAAAAAAAGAAGAAGAAGAAGAAGAAAAAAAAAATCTTAACAAAAAGAAAGACTTTTCCGCAACTATGCGGAAAAGCCCCAAAAAAAATCTTAACAAAAAGAAAGACTTTTCCGCAACTATGCGGAAAAGCCAATAATATATTATCACTAAAACACGATGTTTCTATTGTAAATACCTGCACATTTCCTCATAAACAAATACAATTTGACGATATTTTTACGATCCTGAATTACCACGCTATATTGGCATGACGTCATCGGTTTCACCCGTTTACCAAATTTTGTGTGGTGCCAAGGTGGGTATCACGAATTTCAAAAAATGACCCTATTCATACTTTCATCCTATGGTCTATACGGTATTAGTGCGATTTGAATCGCGCTCCAAATCGCGATTTTGTGTAACACAAAAAAGCGCGTCTATTAGGGTCGCGCTGCAAATCGTGATCCAAATAGTCGCGCTTTTTTGGTGTGCGTGAACGTGCCTAGTGTCTTTAGTCTGGGGAATTCGGGTTTTGATGTTTACGAACAGTGAAATTATTCAGTGTACCAGATATTGTTCAATTTTAACTCGCACTGGCCTATTCGCATTGAGCTGCGTCAATAGGCCGCTCCAGCCACAGTTTGAAGTTTTCATTTTGTCGGCTTTTCCAATTGTGACCGAAAAAGGTTTTGCCTTTGTTCGGATATGTTTTCTTCTTCTTTAAAACAATCAACCTTCACCAAACTTGGTCCAAAGGACGTAAATGTAGAGTAGATGTAGGCCGAAGATTTATGTAACCATGACGTCATCAGGTTTCAAATAATAAACGATTTGAATTTATATGTAACAGTCAAAATCTTTAAAAATCAACAACAAATTAATCGCTTGAGATATTAAGTTGATTCTTTTGACACCAGTCATGGTTAGGATCGGTCTTTTTTGTCACACAATGCTTGACCTCTGTGACTACTACTTCCTGTAAAAGACGAAGTAACTCCTAATTCAAAAGTGGTTGTATTAAGAATAAGAGTAAGGATCATGATTCTTCTTAAATGTCAATATTAGGGAATTTTTTTCTTTGCGACATAAACTTTATGATTAAGTCGTATGTCTTAAGATTAAAAGTACACTCTTTTAAGACAAACGTCTTAGTGTGTATAAGGCTAAAGCGTTTTATATCATAATTCGGAAAAGCCTCGATCATGTTCTATTCTCAACAGACACACATGTCTAGTTTTTGTTTCAATCTTTTTAATATTGTCACCTACAATTGTCACTATTATGAGATTACCTTACTTTACTTACAGAGTTTCGCCAACCGTCATATCGTCAAGAAGAGATTTATCGTCGAAAATGCGCTCCAGGGACAAACATTGTCATCATTGGATCGGGACCCTCCGCTCTAGGAGCAGCTCGAAGGCTTCACGATCTTAAACAAGAAGAGAACAACAATGTCACGATCACAATCTTGGAGGAGCTGGGCCAACTAGGAGGACATACCTCGTCCATCAGGGATGACAAGGGATTCCTTTGGGATGCTGAAGCTCCCCTTGTCTTCTCTCATTACACCTACTTCGACCGCGTCCTGAACATGGCTGTACCTGAGTGGAACTACCGGCATGTAACGCCATTTGCCTTCATGAAGACATCCGATGGGGTTAGGAAGTTCATACCTTACCCCGTGCAGAACAACATCCAGGTCATGGATAAAGAGGACCAGTCAAAATGCCTTTCTGGATTAAAAGATATTAAGACCAAGAGCGAAGAACCTGAGAATTTTGACGAGTGGCTTCTACGGAAATTTGGAATTGGTTTGACTGACGTCTTCATGAGGAAATTCTACAAGAAAGTTTGGACAATGGACACTAAGAAGCTGAACTGGGCTTGGACTGGTGAGATAGATGCTACCCCAGATATTGCAGAGGTCATTGACAAGATTAAGCAGACGGACAAAGGGACCATTCCGAAGAGTGGGACTGGCAGATACTTCCGTTACCCAAAATATAACGGGACTGGCGGAATATGGGAGACAGTCGCGATGGGACTTCCCGAACACTGGTTCAAATTAGACCAAAAGATAACTAGAATTGACATAGACAAACAAGAAATTACTGTAGAAGTTGGCACAGTTGTCAAATCCTACTATACTCAGTGTTACGATACATTAATATCCACGGCACCGCTAGACATTTTCACTGGTTATTTCAGAAGCAACGACCCATCCTTGGCCCAGATGCAAGAGCTGTCGACCAAGTTAGTGTATACTCACACCCACATTGTAGGCGTGGGACTGGCTGGTCAACCTCCCGAGGCTGTCGTTAACAAATCTTGGCTGTATTTCCCAGACTCTGATTCTCCATGCTATCGCGTGACAATGTTGTCTAGTCTCTCTGATGATCATGTTCCCATCAAGGGATCTTACTGGTAACTTCTATGCGAGATAGCAGAACCAAACGAAGGTTCGACTGGAAATACTCTAGTGAAAGAGACAATCCAGTTCTTAGTTTCTTACGGATTGATCACCGCTGATAATAAAGTCTCCAAACACTACCGTCGACTAGACCACGGATACCCTGTCCCTTCGCTAAAAAGAGATCGCATACTGGAAAGTATTCAGCCTTGGTTAGAGTCTAGAAACATCTACTCCCGCGGCAGATTCGGAGGGTGGAGGTACGAGGTTGCAAATCAAGACCACTCCTTCATGCAAGGTGTGGAGGCTGTTGACAAAATCGTGGAAGGCATACCAGAGGTGACATATCCAGATTCAAGTCGCGTCAACTCCCTGACAAAACGTACAGACCGCGTCATCTCGAAGGACTACGAGTACGTTGTGGCTCACTATAACGAGGATCTCGAGTGGCTGAGGCCTGATGCAAACCGCACTCTCATTTACCACAAAGGACACGATCCAGGACCTCCATTTCAATTTTACGGCTGGGAAAAACTACCAAATGTTGGGCGTGAGGCACATACATATCTGTATCATATAATCACTTACTACGATCATCTTGCAGATGTAACAGTCTTTGTCCAGGGTGATCATTTAAGTGGTAAATGCTTCAAAGATATTAAACAATTCATCTATTCAGCCAAGCATGGCGTTCCCTGCAGAAGGAACGGGGGACATTACAGAAAGTGGGGTCATATTGGCTTCCCACGCTGGTACCTTGACAAATTCAAAGCGAAAGGCATACCGTTGCTTATTGCTAATGTGACATTTGGTGAGATGTATCAAGACCTGTATGGACTATCACCTCCGCTCGGGGGGATACGGTATTGCTGGAACGGCTGTTTCGGTGCCACTAGGAAAATGATCAGAAAACATCCATTAGAGTTCTACAAGAAGGCACTGACATATGTAAATTCCTACTCAAACCAAGAAGGGGGTCATTATTTGGAGAGGCTGTGGTATCACATGATGGCCTGAATTACACAGGTCCATTCCTTTATAGCAATTTTTTTTTGAAAAGAACGTGGACCTAGCTACCACGTGTTCAATTTGTTCACCTTCCAATGACTTTGAAATTCGGTCAGTTGCCCCTGTGGTTATTTGATGATTATATTAATTAAGAAGCCGTATCCTCTTTTAGTGATCCCCATGTACTGTTTCTCAGGTTGCAGCATTGCTTCTAGTTGGGATATAGCGTTATGTACGTGGTTTCATGGCTTCTGACTGCCAAACGAACAAAGATAATTGACTATTAGGGACACCACCAAGGTATATGGGCTGGATAGCTCAGTTGGAAGAGCGCCTGTACGGTATTCAAGAGGTTCCCGGTTCGAATCTCCCTCTAGTCAATTTGTCTTGGTTAAACTTGGCGATATTTATTAAAGGTACTATTAAAGTATTATACTTTGGCCGTTGCATACCGAAACAGAAATCTTCACATATTTACCTATAACTTACAGGGTGTAAAGATGGTGATGGTATAGAAACATATCCGTTAAAACAAATTCTGCCTGGAATGATGTATTCCAGAAAGGGATAAAACCAATGACCAACAAAAAATTGTGATCTTTTAAAGATGTTAAGTTCAGAATTTTGCCTTTGTCTATACAGAAATACTAGTTGAAATACTCTGCAAATAATTGCACATGTGTACAACTCACAACATGTATAACCCAATAAACATGCATATAATTTTAAAAAAACTAAAGGAATGAAATATTTTTTCCTTTTTAAAATCCATAATTCCTTTGATATTTTATATGTATCATGCATAAATTAGAGGGTGAATTATTAGTATTATCGTATTTTGTTCCTGAGATAACGATCCGGTAAAAAGGAACTATAGATGAGCTGTTGTTGCAGTGATGACGTATTATTGACTCAAAGCCTGTATATAAGGCCACCTGTATCAGCAATTATAGCTATCGCCTGTTACCAGCACGCTATAACGTCTTGCAGTATTTATTTAGAGATAGAACCAGTGTGGTGCGAATATTATAATTGGTCATACAGCATGCGTTATTAATATCATTGACATTATAAACCATTGAAACACGAACGCAACATTTAGTATACGGGTCTACTGTTAAAGGTTGACTGTAATCAAAACTCAAGTTAAATACATCAGGGCCGATTTTAGTGATGATCTTAAAGATCAACAAAAATCAATAAGATCAATAAAACTCAACCTGTCTATCATTGTTTGTGCTAAAAGATATTGTATGTAGAATAATTAGGTATTTTAGACCCATAATTTAGCAGCCCACGACGAACACGAGTGTCGATCCCGGGGGGGGGGGGATATATCCGGGGGGAGATGGCGGGTATTATCATCCCCCCGAATATTTCGAGGTTGAATATCATTAGTTTATTGTATAGAAATATTAAATGATCCTTGTTGGTTTTGTAGTCTTCGCAGTTAATTTATAGTGTTTAATTCTTCTGAATATCGTTTTTAAATGCTCTAAAATGGGACTTTTCGACTCTGTTTTTATTAAAAAGTCCTTGGTTTGGGAGGGGGGGCGGGTATCCCACCTCCCACAGCCTCCCCTCGCATAGGACACCAAATCACCAATGATCCCCCAATCATGAACAGAAATCGACACCAGTGGCGACGAAAAACCTTGCTTAATAGTCACCTGCAGAACGCCACGAAGCATACTGTGGTGCAAGCCTATACTATAGTTCTGGGTGACGTCACACGCCGTGTTGTGTGGATCTGTTCCAAGGGGGACTTTTTTGGGAGGCGAGGCATACATGTACAGATTTTGTAACTTTTGGGTCAAAATTAAGCACTTACATAGAACTTTCAGCCCTTTCCCAAATTTGATTGCAGTCGGACGCAATGCGCGGTATTTTTGAACGCATGAGGGCGCTGTTAGGTGTACAACTTTATTTACTTCCGGGGGTACGGTCCGGTTAATTGTCAATTGAGCAGAGGTCATTTACGGACAATTTTGTCTTTTGGGATACGATAGAAGTGTATATTTTTTACTACGACATGTACAAGTTGTATTCTGACACAGCGGTACACAAGAACAAGGCATTGTCAAATGACCCCCCGGAAGTAATTCGAAGCGCCCTCAAGCGTTCAAAAATACCGCGCATTAACCATTCGCTTTGTCAGACCGCACAAAGGGGGGAGGGGGGGGGGGTCTTTAGGGGCAGTCCTATTATAGGCACGTCCACACACACCAAAACAAGTTAGAGAGAGGTAAAAAAAAAAGTTCGAATTATTTTGTTCCCTCGAAATACTTTTTCATTGATCCCTCGAAATGATTTCGTTCCCTCGAAATAATTTTTATTTCATCACCGCGAAATACCATCGCAGATTCTTGTTTTAATCAAAAGAGGGCGCCATTCAAACCGTGTGCTCGAATGACTGTATAGCTGGTCAACTTGGTAGTGTCTTAGTTACCAAGGTCACTTGCAGCTGATTGGCTTAGGCACCCAGCAGTAACCCCTTATGTTCTTGCGTTGCGCTTAAAGGTACACGCCGGCCTCGTTGGGCAATTTTGGGGCGCTTTTTGATGCCAATGCATGCCTTTATCGTGACTGGAAAGGTCTTTATATCACCATGCAAAAGCAAATAATCCCTGTATTTACCTCATTGCATAAGGAATTTCCATTCTAAAGTAGGAAAGTATTCTTAGAAAGTTCTGGATTGCGTCGGAAAAAGTTGTTTCATTCCAAATTGATAGAGGGGTTGGTAATTGGTAATAGCTGTGGTTTATTGTCGGTGGGTTAACTTGAGAGAGAAATGCACTTACAGATTCAAAGCATCGCGTATTGCACCGTTTTCTACTAAAACGTTTTCCGCTGTGCGACCTCATTTTGTTAACAAAAAGCCCCGTGTGGCCTCCACCTCTCTGAGACATGGACACGGACGAGGCACTCAGCACGTATTCTGCATTTTAAGGAACAACGATGCGGAATCAAGGCTGCTTCTTAACAGCAAGGGCGGTATAAGTAGAGTCGATACCGAAATATCCATTTGTATATGCATTTATACCAGTTGTCCGGTATAATGTACATGGAATGGATATTTCGGTATCGATACCGAAATATCCATTTTCATGTGCATTTATGTCAGTTGTCTGGCATAATGTACATCTGGATATTTCGGTATCGATACTCAAATATCCATTTTGGGGCCTTCCATAAAGTACGTACGCACAAAATGCTGACTTGTTTTACCCCCTCCCTCTCTGTACGTATACGCATTCCACATTAGGTTTTTCACTTCTCATGGTCCCTTGCTTTAGCATCATTAAAATGTCACAGTAATCCGGTACCGTAATTGGGACGTCACTTTCAAATGTTGAAATGAACGACTAAAGTGTAACAGTTTTTTTTTTATACATTTACAGATGTATTTTACTATTTTTTATTAGAGCGCCTGTACGGTATTCAGGAGGTCGCCGGTTCGAATCCCGCTCCAGTCAGTTGTTCTTTGTTCACTTTTCAATGACTTAAAATAACTCAGTCAGTTTCCCTTGTGGTTATTTCACGAATATAATAATTAAAAAGCCGTATCCTCTTTGAGTGATCCCCCATGCACCGTTCCCATGTTGCAGCATTGTTGCGTGTATCATTGAAACGATCCCTGGGGTGTGGCGGTGTGTGCGTGGTTTCATGGCTTCTGACTGCCAAACGAACAAGGATAGTTGACTATTGGGGTCACCACCAACATAGGGCTGGATGGCTCTGTTGGTAGAGCGCCTGTACGGTATTCAGGAGGTCGCCGGTTCGAATCCCGCTCCAGTCAATTTTTCTTTGTTCACTTTTCAATGACTTAAAATAACTCAGTCAGTTTCCCTTGTGGTTATTTCACGAATATAATAATTAAAAAGCCGTATCCTCTTTGAGTGATCCCCCATGTACCGTTCCCAGGTTGCAGCATTGTTGCGTGTATCATTGAAACGATCCCTGGGGTGTGGCGGTGTGTGCGTGGTTTCATGGCTTCTGACTGCCAAACGAACAAGGATAGTTGACTATTGGGGTCACCACCAACATAGGGCTGGATGGCTCAGTTGGTAGAGCGCCTGTACGGTATTCAGGAGGTAGCCGGTTCGAATCCCGCTCCAGTCAATTTTTCTTTGTTCACTTTTCAATGACTTATTTTTTATTATGTTAAATAAGAAAACAAGGGAAGAAACAAATCAATCCTGGTGCTTTTTCTCGTTTCCCCCCTCCCTTTTCGCACAGAATGATTATGCAAATGTTTCGTTTGCCTACGGTACGCATCGGCCTGAACCCCCCCCCCCCCCCCCCCCTGTACGCATGGCGTACGCATTGGTAACAACCCCCCAGTTTATATTATTCATATTATATTCATATTATGGAGGTTCAAATGTGGACATCTGCTTTTCTGCTCTCCAAGTAACAGAAAAGTAGATCGAACGGTTTTGTAAAATGCACTTTTCTACTTTTCTACTTTTCTGCTAGCAGAAAAGCAGATCGAACGTTTTGGTAAAATTTAATGGAGGACGAAAAGTGGCCATCTGTTTTTCTGCTCTCAGAGTAGCCAACAGGCAGGTTGTACGTTTTTGTTGGATGATCTTTTTCACTTTTCTACTTATTTGCTACCTCAAAAGCAGAATTTACTTTTGTAGAAACTAATTTTCTGATGTCCACTTTTGAACCTCCATATTTCATAATTATGTAAAGTGCATTCCTGTGGAAGCACAAGCTATACAAACCTTTACTGAAGCCTGCGAGTGAAGTCCAACTGTATTGAACCTTACGGCTCGCACATACAGAGGAGCACCGGGAGATGCTTACTCTATGAAACCGAATCATACACTGAAGCCATGAGCCATTCATACTATCTCACGTAATGCCGTAGTGAAGTGTAATTTCGAGGTAGAATAGATCACCCTCAACGACGAGTCATTGATGCATCACGTCGACGAGGAAGTTTGTCTGATGACGAAGAGTGTCTCAATCTCCGAAAGTCACCAAATCGAAACACGGCAAGCCTCTACCTCCTAGTCCTACTGAAAATTATCGAAAACCTCCAAAGGGGGCTCGGTTCATGGGAAGGCCGATCACCATGGTCGGTTGCGAGGCTCAAACGCAACTTCGAAATTGTATGGATAATTTTTTGCTTCGCCACAGTCGTCAATCTTCGATGATTCTTCTTAAACTCAGCGAGTTCACTTTGGGAAAGGAAAATTTTCTAATTACTCTAGACATAGTTTCATGCAGTGTTTATACACAAACTGCCCGCAACTTAAGAAGGAACAACTCAGTCGGACGCAATCAACTTGAACAGGTCACTCGGATTGTGGATATACTGACCCATATACAGGAAAAAAATCACTTGAAGTCGGCTTGAATTGAGAATAAACATGCGTTGAATTAGATTGGATCTTGTAGTTTCTTTAATACAGAAAACATAAACCAGACGTTGTTTCGAGGAGTAAAAAAAACAATTAAAATGTCTCACTCAGTAATACTCCTCAACGTAAATATTGGCACGGCCATCATGGTAATGTGTTTACGGCTGTTGTCTGTTAGGTGAATACAATTAATTTAATTGTACGTGAAATTGCTATGCAACAATTTATAATAATTCTACAAACAGTCGTCTGTTGCACAAAACGGAGGAGGCTCTCAGAAAGTTGAAACTCGCCGTTAAATTATTTTTTTAAAAAGAAGTCAAAAACTACCGTTTTGGATCGTCTATCATATTGTTTTGCCCTTTTTATATTTTTGTTTTACATCATAAAACTCTATTGAGAATTAGTCCCTCCAAATGGTACCAATGTGTGAAATTTCGACCCCTGGCTCAAGGACTATTGATAATCATTATGCTGTGAGTGTCCCACATTTCTACTGCTAGACTAGCGGGCTAGTCGTTAAAAGTCGCGGTGATCCTCTCTTCTTTCACGCAACTCTCGTGAAACCGCGCGAGACTCATGGCTACGGTGAGAGTTCGGCTCTCGACGCAGGATCACTCGTTATTTTAGTCCTGGGCCGAACTCTCGCCGTAGCAATGAGTCTCACGCGGTTTCGCGAGAGTTGCGTGAAAGAAGAGACGATCACCGCGACTAATACAACGAATAGCCCGCTAGTCTATTCAACTGCTTGCTTGCGTTCATCACTGACATGGCTGCTAGATTCAGGAGGCCGTTCATAGCTGTATGCCTGGCGTTAATGTTTGCTGTGCTGTATTTGGACAGAGGCTTGCTGGCCGTGGATACATTTGCTTTCTCAGCATCACAAGGTAATCAATAAAATTCATATCTTATGCATTTCATTATTAGAAAGGAAAACACATTCATAATCCTCTGTGCATACACAGTCCGGTGCGTAATGTAATACATGTATTAAAATTAACATATTAGGCCATAAAAAAAAATTGTTGTGTTGGAGTAACGGAGGGTTGGGAAATAGGGTAGGGCGGACGGATTTTTATTATTTTTTTTTCCTGTATAAAATGCTTTTTTTCCTCTATATCACAGTATTTGACGAGGCAAATAAAGACAGGAAATGACATACCAACTTTAACCAGTCTGGTTTCCATCTTTTGCTCCTTTTAAGCTGCATACAAATTTGCGATTTATTTTTTTATTATTTTTTTCCCCCGATTTTCTTTTTTAATTAAAAAAAAACAAACCTTTTTTTGGTTTAAAATGTTTACGGTCGGGGCATGTTTTTGGGTCGGGCGGGTTACGCCAATACAACAATTTTTTTTTTATGGCCTTAGTTAATGGCATCGTAACGTATTCGTGTGATAAAGATTAAGAATAAGGACTCAAATAATAGCCAGGAAGCAACGGTCAAAATACATTTTCCTGAGACTGTCATATTTAATGGATCGAAGTAAAACATAATGGAAAGTCATTGCAGAAAATAACTTAATAAATAAATAACTAGCCTATCAATTATGAAAGACGTTGATACCTGGTGTACGTGTGCGTTGAAACGTACATGAGCACAATGGCTAACCCCATTGCTCCCAACCGAACCGAGCGGACGACAGTCAAGGCCTTGGTAGAATCGAATGTTTCACAGTTATAATGAAACGCAAAATGTCCTGACAATAATTAGCCATTTGCGAGTTCAATGTGAATAGTAACTGGTACAAAGACTTCTTTCATTGCATAATTTATTATAAACACCACAGTTTGAATTTCCCAGACTAAAGACACTGTTACTATTATGGCACATGATTCGGGGAAGCTTTTGCGTATAGCGATACCACGGATGTAATAATAAGAAAAATCTGGACTTGCAACGCTTTTTGTATCCACTGAAGCCACTAGCGGTCTTTACCATGCCAGATACAACGCGGTAAATTTTGTTGTCAGACGAATTTTACTGATAATGGTGATCGAGCGCGACTTTGTATTGTCTTTGTATTTGGCCCTCTGAGATGGATGCGTGTGGTTTCAGTGAACTATTACGGCTTATAATGAGTATTGCGAGTCCAGACTTTTTATATGACGTCCGTGAGCTACGTCCATCTCTGGAATGGACTGGTTCCTTTGTGCCATTCTTATCCAGTATAATCACGCTAGCCAAATCGCGACCCAAATAGTTGCGCTTTTTGTCGTGTCCACACAGGCAAAAAAGCGCGACCCAAATTGTACCGGTACGATTTCTATCAAACTGCCCGTACGCGGTGAAGCGTGAAGTTGGCATGCATCCTGTGCTAAACTCGCGGGCTCGCCTTGCATGATGGGATATAAAAACCCGGTATTTTTTGGTGCACCGTTCACACAACAAATAATCGCGACTATTAATAGACGCACTACTAGACCATAGGATGATCGCTGAAATATTAGGGACAATACTATATTATCACTAAAACACGATGTTGCTATTGAAAATACCTGCACATTTCCTCATAAACAAATACAAGTTTACGATATTTTTGCGATCCTGAAATACCACGCTATATTGGCATGACGTCATCGGTTTCACCCGTTTACACCAATAAAAACATTGGATGTTCATCCTCTTTCACATATTAGAACAATAATTAAATTGGGGGATGTTGATTCTGCCCCCTTAAATCTCAATTACCGTACCATCTCCAGCATACAATCAAACTACATTTCAACCATATTTACATGAAAAGAATGATTTTTGATGATTTGTTTTAATGTAAACCAGCAAATGAGACTAATGAACGCAATATACCCTTCCATTTTATTCGTTTTCGTTAGTTAATTAGTGATACATAATTAATATGCATATATTATTGAAATGTGCAATTTTTCGAAATAGCAACAATCATATTGGAATCAGCACATTTGAAACCCCTATGGACCAAATTTGTGTCCACACACAAAAAAGCGCGTCTATTTGGGTCGTGCTGCATTTCGCGATCCAAAATTGAAATGGTCGCGCTTTTTTGGTGTACGTGAACGTGCCTAGTGTCTTTAGTCTGGGGAATTCAGGTTTTGATGTTTACGAACAGTGAAATTATTCAGTGTACCAGATATTGTTCAATTTTAACTCGCACTGGCTTATTCGCATTGAGCTGCGTCAATAGGCCGCTCCAGCCACAGTTCGAAGTTTTCATTTTGTTGGCTTTTCCAATTGTGATCGAAAAAGGTTTTGCCTTTGTTCGGATATGTTTTCTTCTTCTTTAAAACAATCAACCTTCACCAAACTTGGTCCAAAGGACGTAAATGTAGAGTAGATGTAGGCCGAAGATTTATGTAACCATGACGTCATCAGGTTTCAAATTATAAACGATTTGAATTTAAATGTAACAGTCAAAATCTTTAAAAATCAACAACAAATCAACCGCTTGAGATATTAAGTTGATTCTTTCGATACAAGTCATGGTTAGGGTCGGTCTTTTTGTCACACATTGCTTGACCTCTGTGACTACTACTTCCTGTAAAAGACGAAGTAACTCCTAATTCAAAAGTGGTTGTATTAAGAATAAGAGCTAGGATCATGATTCTTCTTAAATGTCAATATTAGGGAATTTCTTTTCTTTGCGACATAAACTTTATGATTAAGTCGATTAAAGGTACACTCTTCATAAGTATATAAAACAAAATATCTTAACAAACGTCTTAGTGTGTATAAGGCTAAAGCGTTTTATATCATAATTCGGAAAAGCCTCGATCATGTTCTATTCTCAACAGACACACATGTCTAGTTTTTGTTTTAATCTTTTTAATATTGTCACCTACAATTGTCACTATTATGAAATTACCTTACTTTACTTACAGAGTTTCGCCAACCACCATATCGTCAAGAAGAGCTTTATCGTCGCAAATGTACTACAGGGACAAACAATGTCATCATTGGATCGGGACCCTCCGCTCTAGGAGCAGCGCGAAGGCTTCACGATCTTAAACAAGAAGAGAACAACAATGTCACGATCACAATCTTGGATGAGCTGGGCCAACTAGGAGGACAGACCTCGTCCATCAGGGATGACAAGGGATTCCTTTGGGATGCTGAAGCTCCCCTTGTCTTCTCTCATTACACCTACTTCGACCGCGTCCTGAACATGGCTGTACCTGAGTGGAACTACCAGCATGTAACGCAATTTGCCTTCATGAAGACATCCGATGGGGTTAGGAAGTTCATACCTTATCCCGTGCAGAACAACATCCAGGCCATGGATAAAGAAGACCAGTCAAAATGTCTTTCTGGATTAAAAGAAATTAAGACCAAGAGCGAAGAACCTGAACATTTTGACGAGTGGCTTCTACAGACATTTGGAATTGGTTTGGCTGACGTCTTCATGAGGAAATTCTACAAGAAAGTTTGGACAGTTGACACTAAGGAGTTGAACTGGGCTTGGACTGGTGAGATAGATGCTGCCCCAGATATTGCAGAGGTCATTGACAAGATTAAGCAGACGGACAATGGAACCATTCCGAAGAGTGTGACTGGCAGATACTTCCGTTACCCAAAATATAACGGGACTGGTGGAATATGGAAGACAGTCGCGATGGAACTTCCCGATCACTGGTTTAAATTAGGCCAGAAGATAACTAGAATTGACATAGACAAACAAGAAATTACCGTGGAAGTTGGCACAGTTGTCAAATCCTACTATACTCAGTGTTACGATACATTAATATCCACGGCACCGCTAGACATATTCACTGGTTATTTCAGAAGCAACGACCCATCCTTAGCCCAAATGCAAGAGTTGTCGACCCAGTTAGTGTATACTCACACCCACATTGTAGGCGTGGGACTGGCTGGTCAACCTCCTGAAGCACTCGTAAATAAATCTTGGCTGTACTTCCCAGACTCTGATTCTCCGTGCTATCGCGTGACAATGTTGTCTAGTCTCTCTGATGATCATGTTCCCAAGAAGGGATTTTACTGGTCACTTCTATGCGAGATAGCAGAGCCATATGAAGGTTCGAATCCAAGCCACTGGACTAGAGACATTTTAGTTCAAGAGGCAATCCAGTCCTTGGTTTCTTACGATTTGATCACCGCTGATAAGGTAGTCTCCAGACACTACCGTCGACTAGACCACGGATACCCTGTCCCTTCGCTGAAAAGAGATCGCATACTGGAAACTATTCAGACTTGGTTAGAGTCTAAAAACATCTACTCCCGCGGCAGATTCGGAGGGTGGCGGTACGAGGTTGCAAATGAAGACCACTCCTTCATGCAAGGTGTGGAGGCTGTGGACAAAATCGTGCAAGGCATACCAGAGGTGACATATCCAGATTCAAGTCGCGTCAACTCCCTGACAAAACGTACAGACCGCGTCATCCCGAAGGACTACGAGTACGTTGTAGCTCACTATAACGAGGATCTTGAGTGGCTGAGGCCTGATGCAAACCGCACTCTCATTTACCACAAAGGACACGATCCAGGACCTCCATTTCAATTCTACAGCTGGGAAAAACTACCAAATGTTGGACGAGAAGCACATACATATCTGTATCATATAGTCACCTACTACGATCATCTTGCAGATGTAACAGTCTTTGTCCAGGGTGATCATTTAAGTGGCAAATGCTTCAAAGATATTAAACAATTCATCTCCTCAGCCAAGCGTGGTGTTCCCTGCAGAAGGAACGGGGGACATTACAGAAAGTGGGGTCATATTGTCTTCCCACCCTGGTACCTTGACAAATTCAAAGCGAAAGGCATACCGTTGCTTATTGCTAATGCGACATTTGGTGAGCTGTACCAAGACCTGTATGGTTCCCCACCTCCCCCTCAAGGAATACTGTATTGCTGGAACGGCTGTTTCGGTGCCACTCGGAAAATGATCAGAAAACATCCATTAGAGTTCTACAAGAAGGCACTGACATATGTAAATTCCTACTCCAACCAAGAAGGGGCTCATTATTTAGAGAGGCTGTGGTATCACATGATGGCCTGAATTACACAGGTCCATTCCTATATAGCAACTTTATTTGAAAAGAACGTGGACCTAGCTGCCACGTGTTCACTTTTGTTCACCTTCCAATGACTTAGAAATTCAGTCAGTTTCCCCTGTGGTTATTTGATGATTATATTAATTAAGAAGCCGTATCCTCTATTAGTGATCCCCATGTACTGTTTCTCAGGTTGCAGCATTGCTTCTAGTTGGGATATAGCGTTATGTGCGTGGTTTCATGGCTTCTGATGACTGCCAAACGAACAAAGATATTATGACTATTAGGGACACCACCAAGCTAAAGTATAATGGGCTACATAGCTCAGTTCGTAGAGCGCCTGTACGGTATTCAGGAGGTCCCCGGTTCGAATCTCGCTCCAGTCAATTTGTCTTGGTTAAACTTGGCGATATTTGTTAAAGGTACTATTATGCTTTGGCCGTAGCATACCGAAACAGAAATCTTCACATATTAACCTATAACTTACAGGGTGTAAGTTATAGGTAACTATATATATCCTTTAAAACAAATTCTGCCTGAAATGATGTATTCATTTCAGAAAAGGGATAAAACCAATAACCCAAAAAATTGTGATCTTTTAAAGATGTTAAGTTCTGAATTGTGCCTTTGTCTGTACAGAAATACTAGTTGAAATACTCTGCAAATAATTGCAGACGTGTATATACAACTCACTACATGTATAACCCAATAAACATGCATATAATTAAAAAAAAGGGATGAAATATTTTTTCCTTTTTAAAATCTATAATTCCTTTGATATTTTATTTGTATCATGCATAAATTAGAGGTCGAATTATTAGTATTATCGAATTTTGTTCCTGAGATGACGATCCGGTAAAAAGGAACTATAGATGGGCTGTTGTTGCAGTGATGAAGTATTGTTGATCAAAGCCTGTATATAAGGCCACCTGTATCAGCAATTATAGCTACCACCTGTTACCAGCACGCTATAACGTCTTGCAATATTTATTTAGAGATAGAACCGGTGTAGTGGGAATATTATAATTGGTCATACATTATGCCTTATTATTATCATTGACATTATAAACCATTAAAACACGAACGCAACATTTTGTATACGGGTCTACTGTTAAAGGTTTACTGTAATCAAAACTCAAGTTAAATACATCAGGGGCCGATTTTAGTGATGATCGCAAAGCGTTAGTGAAAAAGGCCCCAGTATTGTTATAAAACTCAACCTGTCTATCATTGTTTGTGCTAAAAGATATCGTATGTAGAAAAATTAGGTATTTTAGACCCATAATTTAGCAGCCCACTTTTCGCGACGAACATGGGTGTCGATCCCGGGGGGATGGGGGGATATATCCCCCCCCCCCAATATCAGAGGTGGGGGATGGCGTGTTTTATCAACCCCCCCCCCCCCCCCCCCAAT
Source organism: Astropecten irregularis (assembly GCA_963971285.1). NCBI lineage: Eukaryota > Metazoa > Echinodermata > Asteroidea > Paxillosida > Astropectinidae > Astropecten > Astropecten irregularis. The sequence goes on along the minus strand of OZ020244.1, from coordinate 36,283,649 downwards.
ATTTCGAGGTTGAATATCATTCAAGTTTATTGTATAGAAATATTAAAATTCTTGTTTTTTTAGTCTTCGCAGTGAATTTATAGTGTTTAATTCTTTTGAATATCGTTTTTAAATGCTCTAAAATGCGACTTTTCGATTCTGTTTTTATTAAAAGGTCCCTGGTTTGGGAGGGGGGTATCCCACCTCCCACAGCCTTCCCCCGGCTTGGTCGCTTCGCTCCCTCGCATAGGACACCAAATCACCAATCATCCCCCAATCATGAAAAGAAATCGACACCAGTGGCGACGAAAAACCTTGCTTAATAGTCACCTGCAGAACGCCACGAAGCATACTGTGGTGCAAGCCTATACTATAGTTCTGGATTACGTCACACGCCGTGTTGCGTGGATCGGTTCCAAGGGGGACTTTTTAGGGGGCTGGGCATACATGTACTGATTTTGTAACTTTGGGGTCAACATTAAGCACTTACATAGAACTTTCAGCCCTTTCCCAAATTTGATTGCAGTAATCCTTTAAGCTATGGGTCGCAATTAACCATTCGCTTTGTCAGACCGTAAAGGGGGGGGGGGAGGCAGTCCAACTATAGGCACGTCCACACACAAAAAAAAGAAGTGAGAATTATTTTGTTCCCTCGAAATACTTTTTTATTCCCTCGAAATAATTATTATTTCATTACCGCGAAATACCATCGCAGATTCTTGTTTTAATCAAAAGAGGGCGCCATTCAAACCGTGTTGTGCTCGAAAGACTGTATACAGTAGCTGGTCAACTTGGCAGTGGCCTAGTTACCAAGGTCACTTGCAGCTGATTGGCTTAGGCACCCAGCAGCTTACCCTTATGTTCTTGTGTTGTGCTAAAGGTACACGCCGGCCTCGTTGAGCGATTTGGGGGCGTTTTTTGTCCCCAATGCATGCCTTTATCGTGACTGGAAAGGTCTTTATATTACCATGCAAAAGCAAAGAATCCCTGTATTAACCTCATTGCATAAGGAATTTCCATTCTAAAGTAGGAATGTATAATTCTGGGAAAGTTCTGGATTGCGTCGATAAAAGTTGTTTCATTCCAAATCGATAGAGTGGTTGGTAATTTGAAAAAGCTGTGGTTCATTATTGGTGGGTTAACTTGAGATAGAAATGCATTTACAGATTCAAAGCATCGCGTATTGCACCGTTATCAACTAAAACGTTTTCCGCTGTGCGACCTCATTTTGTTAACAAAAAGCCCCGTGTGGCCTCCACCTCTCTGAGACATGGACACGGACGAGGCACTCAGCACGTATTCTGCATTTTAAGGAACAACCTGTGCTACGCGTTGATTTTCCGGTACGTGCTCAAGTCCTCTCGCCGTATGGCACGGCACGATGCCCAGACCGTCTCCGGTGCGGTGGCCGGCGGTGGGTCGAGCAGGAGCACGACTCGCAAGAAGCTCTGGAGGAGACAGATCGCTGTCACCAAGAACTTGGTGTATACATCGTCCTAGCCTACGTGGTCTGTCTCACACCGTTCGCTGTGTCCTCGATACCCCCAGGGTTTGGACTGGAGCATCCGCATGACACCTTACACTGGGGCCATCATTTACGTCAACAGTTGCATCAACCCCATCATCTATGGCACGTCTCACCCAGATTTCAAGGAAGCATTTGGCTACATGCTCCGATGCCGGTGACGCTAACCCACTTATCCATACTATGCACAGATCATCCAATTTGCTGCTGCTGTTGATGTTGTTGTTGCTGTTGCTGCTGTTGTTGCACCATACATATCAGAGCTCTTATCTCAACATAGACCAATACGCAGCCTCAGATCAGCAGATCAAGCATTGCTGACTGAATCTCTCAGCCACACAACCTGGGGTGACAGAGCTTTCTACATCTCTGGACCAAAGCTGTGGAATAGCCTTCCCCAATTTATCAGGAGAGCAGAGACCCAATCAACTTTTGAGTCTTACCTGAAGACCTTTCTGTTCCCCACTCCAACATTATCGCAAGAATAATAACTCAATTGTAGCTTTACTAGGACAGTTTTTTGAACTGAACTGAATGATGATTCTAAGCACTGTTTGAAGACATTAAGAAGACGCTATATAAGAACCCATCATCATCATCATCTGTAGTTAAATAAGACTTGAAACTATGCTTGGTGGAAGAACTAAAAGAAGGTAGATTTGCCGTGACACCATGTAATCTCTTCTGTGAGAGTGTGTGGTTTAACTCCAGTGCATCCTTGCAATTTTTATTCAGCATCTTCGAAGTCAGGCAACCCGTCACTCTCTTGAGGACGAACAGAGCACACTGTTCGGAACGTCGAGATAATGCCACCGGTTCTTCTCAGAAACACACACTCTCACAGAAGAGATTACATGGTGTCACCGAAAACCTACCTTCTACCTACGTTGCACACGCCCTTTAATAGTGAAGTGTTCATGTATGTCGGTGAAGAGTAATAAAGAATTTGCATAATTGTATCTCCCCTACGCAAAATCACTTATAGCAGATTAATTACGGCAACCACCGATACAAGGATTCGACCCCAGCTAGCTTCGTGGCCTAGCTAGAGGTCATCTGCACTATAGTAAGCAGGTGGTCGTTGGATCGTTGGATCGAATCCCACCTGCGCGAGCGCATGATTTTTCCATAAAGAACTTAATGAATTAGCTGTGAGGAGTAATAAATAATTACTGAACGAAGGAAGTCGACTTGTATTAATATATATAGCTTACCTTGTAAAGACGACCGTACTCAAACTGGGATTAATTAACAGGACAAAACGACTTATTACAAACACTTCGTTGACTTGGCCATATAAATCATCAGGAGAAGTCGTTCTCGTTTTGGCCGTTGAGGTAATTATTTAGACAAGATGACTTGTACCACTCCAAAAGCTGACTTGGCGAGATGAAATTATGTCGTTATCTGGAATAACGGGAAGTGGAATGGCACTCTTGGAGCTCCGTAGAGGTGATGCTGTTATTTTTGATGTTGTACGAACAACTGCAACTGTTCCTGCAAGGCTGCACAAAGCACATGCAAATTCAGAAGAACAAAATGATGAAAAGATTAATTGTGTTAAATTGTATTAATTGTGTTTTTGTCACAGAAATGAAGATTCATGGACAAAAATATCAAGAAAGATACAGTAACTCTCATCTGTGAAATTCCCATTCCCATACGGTGCCGACTTTTGAAGAAAACAGCGAAAAACGCGCACGGAATTTCTTTAATCTTTTCACCGTTATTTTGGATCTTTTAAAGGTCATGTTTTTACCAGCACCATATCTTCATACCCTGTAAGTTATAGGTAAATCTGTGAACATCTCTGTTTTGGTTTCATACCATTATAAGTAGTATATCATACTTTGGTAGCATATATCGCAACATAAATCTTCACAGATTTACCTATATAACTTTCTGGGTTACCATTCTTCTGCCTGAAATGCTGTATTTATAAAGAAAAGTGTAAAACCAGTAACCACAATTATTTTTTATCTTTTAAAGATCAGAAATAAAAGAGAAAAGACTTAAGAAATACTGTGGCTGTTTTCACTGTTTTCTCAAAAAGTGGGCACCGTATTGGACTGAAATTTTCACAGATGACTGTTACTTTATCTTCCTTGATATTTCTGCCAATGAATCTGTATTTCTTTGACAAAAACCAAAGTATGATATTACCTTTAAGAATGTATGAAATAACGAAGACACTAACTAAGATTGTGGATACGAAAATAAGATTTTATATTGTGTTATTATTTGCTGCTCAGCTATGAATGGCTTAAAAGCAAACACAAGAACATAATGGGTGAGCTGCTGGATGCCTAAGCCAATCAGCTGCAAGTTACCATGGTAACTAGGTCACTGCCAAGTTGACCCGATAATACTGGCTGGAACCGGTATGCCATGCGTACACATGTACAAGGGAGAATAATTGGCTTTTTCGCGGAAGCGAAAAGCTTTTCTTTTTGTTCTGTCATAGGCTTGTGCACAGACTTTCTACACCCCACTTTGTTTAGTTTTAAACAGCCAATATCAGCCAAACTTGGTCAAAACAAAGTCCCTATAGTGCGGATGTGTGCCGAACAATTTCGTCATCATGACGTCATCATGGGTCACGTGACAGTGCCATAAATGGCCAAACTTCGCATGTCAATTATGAGCGAACCCTTGGTTCGACTGAGTGGAAACTTGGTACGTGTCTAAGTCGGGAAGTGTTATATCAAAAAATTGCAATGACGTCATCATGACGTCATCCTCCGATTTCTTATGATTTATTGAATATTTGGGTCATTAAAGTTATTTTAACGATAACTAGTGAACGAAAGATGGTATCTTTAAAATTCTTTTTGTAATTCTTAAATGTGCAACAGAGATCAACATTTTCGGAGCAAAATACTGTGACGTCATCATAACGTCATCAAAATGAGATTTTGGTAACACAATAGCCGATAGGCCGATCGTCATGAAGACATTGTCCGATCGTCATGAAAATTAGTGGGTATTAAGTATGTGTGTCCGGGATGCTAAATGTGAAACGGCGACACGACGGCATCTTGATTGAATTTTTTACGATTTTTTGAAAATTGTAAGCTTTCTTTATCTCTAGCAAATTCTAACTTTACGGTATGCGCGCATCTTCATTACCGGGACAAGACTTGCATATAGGCCCAATTCTGTTCGCCAGCTCATACATTTTGTGTATACCCTAAAAATATTTCATTTCAAGGCATTTGGGGAGCCCTGCGTTGCATGACTTGTTCAGAAAATGCACGCCGGCAAGTCTTCTCCGGACTGCAAACGAAAATCGGTAAGACGCCCTCAACGTTCGAAAACTTGTATTTTTGGCTTTTTCGCGGAAGCGAAAAGCTTTTCTTTTTGTTCTGTCATAGGCTTGTGCACAGACTTTCTACACCCCACTTTGTTTAGTTTTAAACAGCCAATATCAGCCAAACTTGGTCAAAACAAAGTCCCTATAGTGCGGATGTGTGCCGAACAATTTCGTCATCATGACGTCATCATGGGTCACGTGACAGTGCCATAAATGGCCAAACTTCGCATGTCAATTATGAGCGAACCCTTGGTTCGACTGAGTGGAAACTTGGTACGTGTCTAAGTCGGGAAGTGTTATATCAAAAAATTGCAATGACGTCATCATGACGTCATCCTCCGATTTCTTATGATTTATTGAATATTTGGGTCATTAAAGTTATTTTAACGATAACTAGTGAACGAAAGATGGTATCTTTAAAATTCTTTTTGTAATTCTTAAATGTGCAACAGAGATCAACATTTTCGGAGCAAAATACTGTGACGTCATCATAACGTCATCAAAATGAGATTTTGGTAACACAATAGCCGATAGGCCGATCGTCATGAAGACATTGTCCGATCGTCATGAAAATTAGTGGGTATTAAGTATGTGTGTCCGGGATGCTAAATGTGAAACGGCGACACGACGGCATCTTGATTGAATTTTTTACGATTTTTTGAAAATTGTAAGCTTTCTTTATCTCTAGCAAATTCTAACTTTACGGTATGCGCGCATCTTCATTACCGGGACAAGACTTGCATATAGGCCCAATTCTGTTCGCCAGCTCATACATTTTGTGTATACCCTAAAAATATTTCATTTCAAGGCATTTGGGGAGCCCTGCGTTGCATGACTTGTTCAGAAAATGCACGCCGGCAAGTCTTCTCCGGACTGCAAACGAAAATCGGTAAGACGCCCTCAACGTTCGAAAACTTGTATTTTTGGCTTTTTCGCGGAAGCGAAAAGCTTTTCTTTTTGTTCTGTCATAGGCTTGTGCACAGACTTTCTACACCCCACTTTGTTTAGTTTTAAACAGCCAATATCAGCCAAACTTGGTCAAAACAAAGTCCCTATAGTGCGGATGTGTGCCGAACAATTTCGTCATCATGACGTCATCATGGGTCACGTGACAGTGCCATAAATGGCCAAACTTCGCATGTCAATTATGAGCGAACCCTTGGTTCGACTGAGTGGAAACTTGGTACGTGTCTAAGTCGGGAAGTGTTATATCAAAAAATTGCAATGACGTCATCATGACGTCATCCTCCGATTTCTTATGATTTATTGAATATTTGGGTCATTAAAGTTATTTTAACGATAACTAGTGAACGAAAGATGGTATCTTTAAAATTCTTTTTGTAATTCTTAAATGTGCAACAGAGATCAACATTTTCGGAGCAAAATACTGTGACGTCATCATAACGTCATCAAAATGAGATTTTGGTAACACAATAGCCGATAGGCCGATCGTCATGAAGACATTGTCCGATCGTCATGAAAATTAGTGGGTATTAAGTATGTGTGTCCGGGATGCTAAATGTGAAACGGCGACACGACGGCATCTTGATTGAATTTTTTACGATTTTTTGAAAATTGTAAGCTTTCTTTATCTCTAGCAAATTCTAACTTTACGGTATGCGCGCATCTTCATTACCGGGACAAGACTTGCATATAGGCCCAATTCTGTTCGCCAGCTCATACATTTTGTGTATACCCTAAAAATATTTCATTTCAAGGCATTTGGGGAGCCCTGCGTTGCATGACTTGTTCAGAAAATGCACGCCGCAAGCCAAATGATTTTGTGTCATTCGCATAATGATGTATCCTCAAAAGCACCCAGGTCCTCCAACGTCATCATTATGATGTCATGGTATAATGTCCAACTGAATGACAGTGTCTTCAATTAGGGACTAGATCCATTAACCATGCGACTATAATGGGTTAAACAACATTGAGACATGGTCACTTTTAAACCAAAAACAAAATACGCGATGTGTATTAATTTTTGAAATATTTTATATCATATGCGGAAAAGCCATGTGTTCTGTTTTCAACAGACACAACCTCTAGTTTCTTTTCAAACTGTACTCAGAGGGGCCCGAATGAGGGGCCCCCTATACAGAATATGTGTGGGCATTTCTATTAAAAAATAGTCTGAGCAGAAAGTAACTGACATGGAAAAATGAGGGAAAACATCAATTTCTGATTGTTTGAATATCACTTCAAGGTAGTATCATACTTTGGTAAGAAGCCAAAACACAAATTTTCACAGATTTACGTATAACTTACAGGGTATGAAGATGGTGGTGGTAGAAACGTACCGTTAAAATTTTCCCGCCTGAATGGTGTAGGCCTATTAATCCAGAAATGAGTAAAACAACGACCGAAAATCTTGTTGATCTTTTAAAAGATCAAAAATAAAAGCGAACAAAAAAACTTAAGAAATACGGTGGCCGTTTTTCACTGTTTTCTCAAAAGTGGACACCGTAAGACTCAAATTTTCACAGATGACTGTTACTGTATCTGTCTTGATATTTTTGCCCATGAATCAGCATTTCAATGGACAAAAACCAAAGTATGATATTATCTTTAAAGGTACTATCATACTTTGGTAGCATATACTGAAATAGAAATCGTCATAGATTTACCTACAACTTTCACGGGTTTAAAATATGGTGATGTTAGAAACATACCATTAATTTTTTTCTGCGTGAAATGCTGTATTAATTGATCCATGAAAGAGTAAAACCAATGAACAAAAACAATTTTGATATTTTAAAGTATCTTCCGTGATATTTTTACCCATTGCATTTGCATTTCTTTGACAAAAACCAAAGTATGATATTACCTTTAAAACGTGACCTACAAAATCACCAAACAAACAAAATACGTTTGTTGTGTTCAATGTTCCTTTTGGACTTTACACATGGGCTTGGTAGCATTCATTGTATTTCAATGGCATTATTTATAAATAGAGTCGACCATGACTTTGCTTTTTAAACAGGCCGTACGCGCGCATTGGCTGAGTGAGTCGTTCCCAGGCTACAGGCTATAGGTGCGTGTCCAGGGGCTCTTTTATTTAGTCGGAAGGGATAAGCACCATTCCACAAAACTATTTCGCGAACGTCTATAGTGTAGGCGTTTGGGTGGCCAAAAGATTCTTTTTACTTTCCACAAACTTCATTGCAGAGTGCGAGTCAATCTGTAACCAGACATGGGTAGATTGTCGGTCTGGGATCTGCTGGACGCACGGTCAGCTCTCCTCGGTGTCGTGGTGTTTCTGGTGCTGTATCGGTTCCTTCGTCGACCGCGTAACCTGCCTCCAGGACCGAGAGGATGGCCGCTTCTTGGCAACCTGCCGCAGTTGTTCATGTCAGGAGTTCCAATGCAGGAAGCCTTTTCCAAAATGACCGCCAGGTAAAATGCATCCACCTTTTCATCCGATCATCATGAACATTAACATCACCGTATAGGCCTACCTAAAGAGTTAAATGGCATGTAAGGCATTGGTATAAAGTACTTAACAGAGCAGCAGAGGTGCAATACATGATTGGTAAAGGTCAAAGGACAGCACTCACACTTTGTCTTTTCCACCATGTACATAAAATAATAAACCTGTGAGAATTTGAGCTCTTCATTTTTCTGTAGAGTCTACAGACCCGAGTTCAGAGTACTCCGAGTACATTCAAGGTCTAAGTACTGGGCCGAGTCCGAGTACATTGCTGTCGAGTCCAAGTCCTAAGTATCGAGTCCGAGTACATTCATTTCAAGGTCGAGTACAGGGCCGAGTCCGAGTACCAAAGTCTGAGTCCACGTCCTAGTACAGTACCAATGACAGTGCAAAAAACAAATGCAAAAACAAATGTTTCACAAAGATGTTTATAATTATTGGATGTTGATCATTTTGTGCCACTCTTCTTAGAAATTAAGGTTTTCCAAACTTTCCAAACGACACTGTGCTGCTTACTCCATTTAATACTAAACTCCCGACGATCTTCATACTGCCATTGTATAATTTATCGGAAATCGGCAACATTATCAGCAGTGAAATTGTAACGAAAATGAAATTTGCACTAAATGGTCAAGTACTCCCAAAATCGAGTACATGGAATTTAGTACATTTATTTTCGAGTACTTTTTATCGAATTCGGGCCAGGTACATTTTATCTTCGAGTACTTTTAATCGAGTACGAGCCGAGTATTTGTCTGTAGTCGAGTATGTACTTGAGTACGAGTACGAGTGCGAGTACTCCAACACTGCAAGACCCTAGAATTAATTATGATAAGTGTATCCCAGCAACTCGGTGTAATGAAAAAAAAGGAGGACCAGTTCTTGTTGAATCACAGAAAATCTGAATTTATTCCAATCAGTTGAAAAATTCGAATCAAGTTAATTAATAAACAATCAACGAATCACAAACAGTTGAGTTATTGAAGATGGAATCCAGTCATGTATAGAGAGTGATTATTAGCCCTGTAGTAGATAACCCGGTGATGAATGATGATGAGAAATTCCAATGTAGATAATCCCTATGTTTATTCGCTAAATCAGATAGATACGGAAGTGCATTTAGGACATGCGTAAAAATAAATTAGTGGTCTGCTATTCCGCCCGGGCGGATTACTATTCCGTGACGGTCCAGAACTCCGAGACAGAATTCTCCCCTTATTCGCCGAGCGGGGGCGCCTTATGGGCCGCGGGAAAGCAACAACGAAGGTCTTGGAACCAAGACTACCAACTAACACATACCAAGAGACATACATCACGGTATATCCCATTCCGCTGTTAATCCGCATTTACAAAATTATGATGATGAAATTAAAGGGTCTCTGCAATGGAAATATTATGGCTTGAACATGTACCAATACAAAAACTGTACATGGGGACTGTGATTTTACCTTGTTCCTCACACTGATTGAGGGTTAAAAACAGGTTTTTTGGTTTGTATGCTAATTAGCACAGGGGCGGATCTAGCTTTTTCCTAAGGGTGGGGGGGGGTTTACCCAGATTGAAATTTTGTAGCCTGGCACTGCCTGGGAGCGAAGCGCCGGAGGGGGGGGGAGGTGTGGAATGGGGGTGTCCCCCCCCCCCCCCCCCCTGGTAGGGAGCTTATTAATTTTGACATTTGAATGTTTTTTTTTTTATTAATTTTGTTTTGTTTGGGGGGGGAGCCCAAGGGGGGGTTTAAACACCCTAAACCCCCCGTAGATCCGCCACTGTAGCATTTCCATATTCATGAGCAAAACTGTGATGTCATCTGGGGAACTGAGAGCAATAACCCAATTGATTTGTGCACAGAAAGTTGCGGTTGTTTTATAGGTTTTCTGACAGAACTTTTCCTCCTCATGGGTTTTATTTTGCCGAATATGTTCCTTTCACTGAACTGGTGGTGTAATTTTTTTACCTATCCATTTCTGTGGGTCAAGTTTGCCTCTTCATTTCTTATGTTTTTTCATAATATTTTTGCTGTTGGTTCCCTACATGAGTATGCATGAAAATCCCCCCTTTTACAAAGCCGTTCAAAGGAAAACCAAATGCTGGTTTGAAACCAAAATAAGACTTGCCATTCATTATCTGTCAGTATATTCTCTGTATGAAGGCAATAAAGAAAGCACTTAAAAAAAGCACTGCAGCCGCCCTTTAACTGCTTTCGTCAAAAGTCCTTAAAATCTTTCCCAAAAAGTTTACAAAATATACTGCATGATATGCAGCGTGACATATGCCCCAGGCAATCGAACGTACGTAAATACGCCTACGGTCAACAATGTTTGTCTGGAAATCCAAGGACGATTTGACGAAAAGTAAAGAAAAAGTTAAACATCGCTTTACAAAACTATGAAAGACCTTCGTGACGGTCCAAAGGCTCCCCATATCCGCCGCGCGGGGGCGCCCTATGGGCCGCGGGAAAGAAACAACGAAGGTCTTGGAACCAAGACTACTAAATAACACATACCACGAGACATATCCCCATTCCGCTGTTAATCCGCCCAGGTGGAAAAGTAATCCGCCCGGGCGGAATAGTAATCCGCCCGGGCGGAATAGTAATCCGCCCGGGCGGAATAGCGGACCCCTAATTTTTTTTTACCGCATGTCCTAAATGCCCTTCCGTAAAATGCACTTCCGTAGATATCATACTTTGGTTTTTATCAAAGAAATACATATTCATGGGCGAAAATATCAAGACAGATACAATAACAGTCATTTGTGAATATTCCAGTCCCATACGGTGCCCACCTTTTGAGAAAACAGTGAAAAACGGCCACAGTATTTCTTAAGTCTTTATAAATATAAATTATAAATAATGTCACTAGTTTTATAAAGGCCCCCTACTTTTTTCTCGATAAATACAGCATTTCAGGCAGATAGTATTTAACGGTATGTTTACATCAGCATCTTTATACCCAGTAACTTATAGGAAAATCTGTGAAGATTTCTGTTTCGGTATGCTACCAAAGTATGATACTTACTGCCTTTAAAAGTGAACTGCATTTTCATATTAACCATTTTTATACAGATACGGCGATGTGATACGCTTACAGATTCCTGGCGTACCGATGGTTGTTTTGCATGGACATAAGACGATCAAGGAGGCTTTTGCACAGCATCAGCTGAGCGCCAGGTCTTCATTACACGTCACGGAGATGGTCATACCAAACGGATCAGGTGAGATATGAACTGATTGCACAACTCAAAAATAAAGTAAAGAATTATACAGTATACTACGGAGCTCCACAAGTGCCATTCCACTTATCCAGATAACCACATAAGCTCGCCAAGTCGACCTTTGGAGTGGCAAGTCGTCTTGTCCCTATATTTATCTCAACAAGATGACTTCTAGGGAAAACGAAAAGTCGACTTATACTGATAATTTATCTGGCCAAGTCAATGAAGTGAATCTACAAAGTCGTCTTACTCGTGATAAATGACCTCAGTTTTATTAAGACGTCTTTACAAGGTAAACTATCAGGACAAGTCGACTTCCTTCTTTCAGTAAGTCGTCTTGGTGGCATTATTATCAGGATGTGTCGACTTCTTAGTTTTCACTAAGTCATCTTGTAAGAATAAATTCGACATGTCGAGTTTTAGGGCTTAATAAGTCGGTGAAATAAAATTATGTGGTTATCTGGATAAATGGAATGTTACTCTTGGAGCTCCGTATTATGGTTTACCTTGTAAAGACGACTTAATAAAACAACTGAGGTTATTTATCAGGTTAAGAAGACTTTTTATTATTCACTTTGTTGACTTGGCAAGATAAATCATCAGGATAAGTCGACTTCTCGGCTTCACTTAAAGTCATCTTGTTGAGATAATTATTGAGACAAGACGACTTTTACCACTCCAAAAGTCTTACCACTCAATGTGCTTATCTGGTAAAGTGGAATGGCACTCGTGGAGCTCCGTAGTATGCCAATATTTAGCACTTTGTATTTAAGGTTGCTTGCTTGAGGCATTAACTCTATCTCAACTACACTAGGCGATTGTCAGTTAATACACCGATCCAGTAGGCCCCGCCCCTTGACAAATTGACCAATTACAGCTCGTTATTTAAGGTCGGGCAAATTACCGCCATTTTGTCAGACATAACGTCATAAATGTTGTATTTTATTAGGCTACACACTTTTCTTTAAGTTTACTTTTGTTTCGTATGTACAAGGCAATTCTTTTACAGACTCGAGTTTTATCCTTAACCATGGTAAAGCGGTGTTTATATGTTGATAGAATTTCTTACCCTCGATGCCCTGGCTAAGAGGAAAGTTTTGGCCATTTTTAAAACCTTGTGCTTTCGGTGGTTGAGGGCGTGCAACACGTCTCGTGTGGGCGATCATGACACGCACTGGTGTCGATTTCTTTCCATGATGGGGGGGGGGGGGATGATTGGTGATTTGGTGTCCTATGCGAGGGAGCAAAGCGACCGAGCGGGGGAGGCTGTGGGAAATGGGATACCCCCCTATACCAAACCAGGGACCTTTTGATAAAAGTCGAAAAGTCGCATTTTAGAGCATTAACAAACGATATTCATATGAATTAAACACTGCGAAGTCTGAAAAACAACAAGGATTATGTAATATTTCTATACAATAAACTTGAATGACATTCAACCTCATAATATTGGGGGGATGATAATACACGCCATCCCCCCACCTCAAATATTGGGGGGGGGGGGATATATCCCCCCATCCCCCCGGGATCGACACCCATGATGACACGTTGTGCGCTTGCGTGTGTGTGCCCTTGCCTAGCCGTTCATATGGTGGGCGTGTCCTACTGGATAGGTGTATTCGATTAGGCCTATCCGTGGATTAAACACAAAAACATCGGGCGAAGTATCATAAGGGGCCTGTTTGTTTAACGCACTGGATCCCAGATTTGGGGATCCACGTCCTATGCAGGGAACGCTAAAATGGAATCCGGATCTGGATCCGCAGGATTCGTCATCTAGTGCATTAAACAAACAGGCCCCAAGCATCCTTCACGAATATTACCTCAGACAGGCGTGCCAGCGTAGCGCCGAACCATTTGAAAGGCAAGATTTGAATTAAGTACATAGAAAGTTCGACGTCTGAAACAATTAGTAGCGACCAGGCGCGCCTGATGCCGAAAGATCGATGGTCTGGGTCGTTCAGAACGGCGCTAGAGTGACATCGTTTCAGACGTCGCTCTAGTCACGAGCCGAACTCAATGCAAATGTATATGTTAATGTATGCAAATAAGCAGTGAACTGTAGTGATTTCCCACAATGCATACATACAAAACCTTTTGGAATGAAAATAAGGACTACTAGAATGCGTCTGCTGCCGGTCATACATGTACATCATAATATGGTGCATTTTTCAATAGACATTTGTTCAAGAATGTAAACAAAAACGTTAATGATTTTGAAGGCAAAGTCAAAGATGGGGTAGGCCTTATAGTAAACAAAAATGATGACCGTCTACGATGCCAGTCGTAGCGGTTGTCATGGCAACAGTCAAGAAACACATTATGATTGATGTCCATTTCCTCCTCGCAACAACGAAGTCGACATTATTATGAACATCGTACGGAAAACTGAAACGTAAACAACACTGCCCCAAAGTCTTCTGCAGAGTTGTTGCTATGGCCGTTTGTATCCTCTTCTTGAAATCAGATTTGGTTAGTCGCATTACAGAACGCTGGCCAGTCACATTACACTTTTTGTTGGCTTGTTATTAAACAATGCCACCTATTTTCTTAGTCATTTCAGACTTGGCATTAAGTGTAAAAGCATAATTTGAAATGCCAGTAAAACAATCAGTGGATTTTTTCTATAATTTCTATTATTTGGCCTTTATTGCTGTGGACAAGAAAATGTATTGATATTTTGAGTAATAGCCGTTTGAAGTTCACAACTTTTTAAAACTGGCTTATTTCAAACACAGTTTAAATATTACAACCTTTTTTGCTTCCCTCTCAAAAAATGTTACTTCGGGTATTAATTAACTAGTTATTAAGCCTAGAGCTTTCGTGAAAACTCCAATTAAAGTAAACATATCATTAACCCTCACTATTTGAAGTTTCTTGATGTGAATTTTAAGCCACTTTTGACCGTTCCGCATTCGCCAAGAATAAGCCATTTTCTCTCGAATTTGCCGGATTTTTTTTCATTTACATATCATGAATATTCATGTTTCCTCAAGTTGATGACGTAGAAGAGGGGATTTGCTTTCCTTATGAATATTTATACACAGTGTGTTACATATTATAAACCCACACGCAATATATACGTGTACTCCCATCATTTCGTTAGTAAAATGGTTGGAAATTATACATATAGCGACCGTCCTTGGGAGGAATACAGCATCGATGAATAATCAATGTACCCATCGGATAGTAATGATCATTCAGGGAGTGATTCAGACAGTTTTAGCAAACAGAAACCACATGTACACAAAACTCATTGGAAATCCCATACAACTCCCGCGCACCGAGGGGGTTCGTTCGTGGACCTTATCCCCTCGACAACGTCACACATTGACATAAATTTAAATAGCCCCAACCACGGCCAGTTTGGGTAAATAGTCCTCAGAATTTACAATTGTTATCAAATTTTACTTCCAATATTACTAAATAATAAACAAAACAAAAACAGCCCCATTGTATATTATGAGAAAGTTCTTATATGCCCTATAAACGAGGATTTGTATTTGTTTCATTTTTTTTAACAATCGTTATTCTCCATCTTTAAGAAGTGCTGTCTCAGTACTATGATGCTTGCGATAAGGACAAACTGTGTATTTTGTACATGCTTACATTGTACATATGTACGAGTACAAGTAGGCTAGCTCTCAGAACAGTTTTGCCAGCTCAATTTACCACATTTTTGTATGTATATAATTATAATGGTTGTAATGTTATCACATTTTGGTATTACTCGAATTCCCTTTAGATTTGACCATTTCCAGTTTTGACCTGCTCGATGCATGACAAAACATGGAAAACTAGTGATCACCAATCTCCATGACTTCACCTGTAATGTCCAATTATTCCATCAACAAGCCCCTTCCCAGGTGATGACTAAGAATTCTGGCTTTGCTGATCTCTTTGCATCCTCTTCTTGAAATCAGATTTGGTAAGTCGTATTACAGAACACTGGCCAGTCACATTACACTTTTTGTTGGCTTGTTATTAAACAATGCCACTTATTTGAATTTCTTAGTCATTTCAGACTTGGCATTAAGTGTAAAAGCATAATTTGAAATGCCAGTAAAACAATCAGTGGATTTGTTTCTATAATTGAAAAAGAAAACCCAACTTTTTGGTCAATCACATTACACCATAGAAGCTTTAACAGGTAAACTCACTGTATTGCTTCAATGGAAGAGGCAAGTCTGGCAACATAACAATTTTTCTATTGTATCAGATGGGTCAGGTATTCAACAATCATAATTAAATTTTGATGCAAGGAACTTTTGGGGAGAAAATATAGAACCCTGAAGAAATCTCCTTGGTATGCTCACATTTAATTTGTCTCAGAACCATTTGGGGAAACCATGTCTGCTTTTGCACAATACGACAATTAGAAAAAAAAGTTGATTTCTGTTTATAATTATATTAGCTATTCATTGTAACTTAGAAGTGAAAAGGAAGTTGTGACACGGATTCGATTTGTTTGTGTCATGTCCATGTTTGCATGGAATTTCCCACCTGGCTCAGTACATGAGATATATCCCATCCTCAAGTAAACAATTCTAGGTGTGTTTGTTTCTTGGCCCTTTGTTTGTGACAAGTTGCTATGGAGACCATCCTATTTGAGGTGTCCAACTAGAAAATGACCAATTAAAGACGTTTCATAATTGCAGCTTGGAGCCATCAGCTCACGTAGGTATATCTCATCAGCCATATCAATACAATGGATGCATCCATGCATTATAATATAATGAGCCTTAGCGCTGAATCTACACACAAACACACAAACCTTGAAACTGATTCATAGGGTTCAATCGTTCATTCCCATTGTACAGCTTTATGGCCTTTATTGCTGTGGTAATTTCCAGAAAGCCTAAAATACTGCCAGCTCAACTTACATGCCATCGTCGCCGACAACACGAACTGACACCCAACTTACAAGAAAATGTATTTATATTTTGAGAAATAGCCGTTTGAAGTGCACAACTTTTACAACCGGCTTATTTCAAACACAGTTTAAATATTACAACCTTTTTTGCTTCCCTCTAAAAAAAAATGTTACTTCGGGTATTAATTAAATAGTTATTAAGCCTAGAGCTTTCGTGAAAAAAACTGTAAACATTGTTAATTCAGTTTCAGAAAGTGACACGCTCGCTCATAATACATGTGGCATAGGCGCAGCCTAACATGGATAGAATCAGTTTCACCAAGTGACACTGAAATGTGTGTCAGTTTGTGAAATATTGAACAGATGTACACATGATGAGTGTCCATACAGTTTACTATGGGAAAATGACTTTTGTGTGAAACGGGATATCGGGGAAAACTCAAAAAGTGACACTCATTAGTCTAATAAGCTAAGCTTGGGTATAAATAAAGCCTTGTAAATTGGGATACATGCAGATATACACTCAAATAGTCCAAATGGACAATAAAACAAAAAAGGGAAAAAAATGCACACATTAGATACAGTAGGTGTCAATTCATGATATCGGTGAGGTTATCATCAATATTGCATATCAATCGACCAATAGGAACTACTGCATGACTCAAACATTAAAATATTTGGCTTTTTCTGGAGGAGTTATAAATATTCATTATGTGAGAAGACTCAAGCTGTGATTGGTTCATTTTCTTGAAAGCTCATACAAACTGGAAAAGGAGAAATCAAGAGGCAGCTCAAAATTACAGATTGACTTCATGCTTAGAGAATTAGTTAGCATATCTTGTATCCAAGCAACTCTATCCATAGAAACACAGGTGAAGTCTTTTCCTTAGGAATGCACTTAATTCATTGCCTCTTTTTCTTCTTAAATCATGAACCCCCTAGCATGTCTAGTAAATTCTACTCTTCCACTTCAAATATACAGTGTGTCTGTCTGAAAAGAAATTGTTTGTTTTCAGATATTTGATTTTTAGTCTCATGCATTTGCTATCTCAATGGGAAAATTCTGCCCAAGTTTCAATGCAATCCATTCATGCATCACCGAGCAATTACTGATTGTCTTGAAAAGTCCATTTTGCTACCATTGAGTGACAGTTGTGGTCATCTTAGTGGTGATCTGTGTGTAGTGAATAGGCACGTTGACACACACCAAAAACAGCACGACTTTTTGGGTCGCGATTTGGAGCACGACCCAAATAGTCGCGCTTATTTGTGTGTGGACACCAATAATTGCGATTTGGAGCGCGATTTGGAGCGCGATGCAAATCACACTAATTGTTGCGTCTTTTTGAAAATAGTCGTGATGAAGTTGTTTATTGCCTAATTATGGCTATCTGTATGAGCCAATGTGGGTAGCATCATTATATGTACATTTCACTCTTTACGCGACAGTGAAGCTGATTCACATCCCTATACAGTAACGTGAGTTCTGTTCATATACTGATGTCAGCGCAGGACAGAAACACATCTCAGCTTGGCTCTATACATTATCAAGGATTGTTCCTGTGGCAAACTTGACCAAAAGGCAGACTTGAAGCACACGACTTTGGTAAATCTGTTTACCAACTACAGTTTGAACTGAGTGTAACAGCTACAGACTTGTGCATTTTTTTTTTCATCGTCGGCGTCACACTACTTGGACAAGTTCACAAGACACTTCAGCCACATTGTCATCTTCTCTGAACTGTACTTCAACACAGAATATTCTTTTAAAAAGATTAGTTTTAAAGCAAAGTGTGAAGATGATGTCCCGTTACGCGTACTTCATAATTTTCTTTGGGCTCGAACTCGGCAGCTCCATCCTCGGTCAGAACTGTCCTTTCATCGAATGCCCCTCTGGATGGAAGATTTGGGGCCGTGCTTGCTACCGTTTCACTCCGAAACTCCCCTGGTCTCAGGGCAAAGCAACCTGCCAGGCGATGGGAGGAGAGATGATTGCGCCCCGGTCACAGGCGGAGCATGATTTCGTGTGGGCCTATCGTGAAGAGGGAGGGGCAGGGCAAAGCGTCTGGATAGCCTGCGACGATCTGGAGGAAGAGGGTCAGTGGTTCTGCAATGGAGAGCAGGAAGAGCGTACCTACACCAACTGGTATTTTGGCACTTCGCCCCAAAACGAAGATCAGGATTGTGCCAGGATGAAGAATGCGGTTGGAGGGCAATGGGGAGACCTATCCTGCAACAGTTCATATTCTTCTATCTGCAGAAAGGACCCTCTGCGCATTTAAGCATGACTGGCAGCCAATGAATGGATACACGTGTTATGAGATTGTGGTTTATTAAGGACTACTTCAACTTTAAATGACAGTCTTTATTTCTGGCACCCACATTTTTCAAGGCCTTATTTAGAAAAATAAAGTCAAAATTAACAACCTCGGAGATTTTCAAGGAAAATGGAGTTATTTGCACACGTGGCCCTTAGGGCAACCCACACATATGCCTAATCTCACGGACATTTTCTGGACAGAAATCAATCTGTTGCTGTCGATTGTGACTGCCTTTCATCCGAGGTGTATGTTATATCCGTTTGGAAACGTTAGACAAATAACTGTTTTAAACTGATATCTACATTACTCTGGATACGTAGAGGTACCGTCTTAATCTCTGATGCTCACATCCTTCAATGTTCTTACTTCTGTCTAATCATACTGAACATTCAACGAACATGGACTCGATCTTAAACTTCAATCAAGATACACCACGCTCTATTTAAGATAAGATTTTAGAATAACAATTATTTAAATTTCGTTGGTACTTTCTTAGTCGTGAGAAATTTGGCCTAAGAATGTTTTGAAGCCAACATTATTAAATGGATAGCTTGTATGTTTGGACGATGGTTTCATTCTAATCACAGTCAGACTGGGCTAAGTACCAACCCCTATCGGCCCTTCTGTGATTACAGGTAGTTACAAATGCCTGAGTGAATTGAGGATAATTGTTGGAATAATATATAAATGTAATTTGAAAGGAATGTAAACTGATCATAAGTGTCTTTTGTCATTTTTTGGTCATTGTCTGTTTAATTGATTGATTGTGTAAATCAAGTATTAGCATGCTTTACCGTTACTATAGTCTGGTGTGTGAAATGGTGGTCGTTTCAAAAAGAGAGTAGACGCATGTTTAAACTGTTACCCAGTGTTTGCTGCATACTTTACAGAATGCATATCCCGAGTTCCAGCAAACAGTAGACTAGCTACCAGTCCTTACGTTGTTCTCATCTTGTTTCACTTGTTTGAATCGAGTCCTTGACGTATACCAAACACCGTACATGTATTATGATCCCAAACCTAGGAACGGTGCGGTATTGTTATAGCTATAGGGTACATTGCAAGTTATCGGAGGCGTAGAAAACACCTGTGGTATGACGTCACCTGATACACATAATATAACTGGATCTGGACCAATGAGATTCAAGTATATGAATTCGAGGTGTAACAATCGTTTTCTGTCTTGAACCGATAAAACTACTTCTCTGTCTGAGTTACTCTCTTGGAATATGATAATACACACTGTAAATATCATGCAAATAGATATGGAAAGGCTGGCTAAAATAACATCAGTATACCTCGTAATGGAACACTGTGGTGTTCTATCACAATCAAAATGCTAAACAGTACCACTGCCAAGGACTTTATTGTCCCTTTGTAAAACCATTGTTCTCCCATTTTAATGGCAATATAGATCGTGATCAATTAATTGAAGTCGGCACGATCGTGTGTAACTCATATTCAGTTTCTGTTTTTATTCCATATACATGTAGCTCCTGTGTGTGCGCATTATGCCCCATAAGCCAATTAACAAATGGAGGTTTTGTGCACAATGGCTTCGTGTTGAGGGAGACGTCTTTCTAATTAAGTGACAAGCTAGACAATGGACCCATCTTTTACAAAACAGCTTCGGATTCGTATGAAGACAAAACATGATCATTGTTTCATTTGTGCTTCGATTTGTAAGCCATGCTATTTTATTGAAATGGTTAGCGCATGCGTGAATCCATCATCGGCCAACTTAGTCGTGATGCAGTTGTTTACTGACTAATTATTTCTATCTGTATATGTCAAGGCGGGTAGCATCATTATATGTACATTTCACTCTTTACGCGACAGTTAAGAGGATTCACATTCAATGCAGTAACGTGAGTTCTGTTCATACTGATAACAGCACAGGACAGACACACATCTCAGCTTGGCTCTATACATTATCAAGGATTGTTCCTGTGGCACTCTGGTGACGAATTTGACCAAAAGGCAGACTTGAAGCACAAGACTTTTGTAAATCTGTTTACCAACTACAGTTTGGACTGATTGTAACATCTACAGACTTGTACATTTTACATCGTAGGCGTCACACAAGTTGGATAAATTCACAAGACATTTCTGCCACATTGTAATCTTCTGAACTGTAAAGGAATGCAGCCATTCTTTGATAGATGGTACAGTAATTAAAAAAGGTGTGAAGATGATGTCCCGTTACGCGTACATCGTATTTTTTTCTGGGCTCGTACTCGGCAGCTCCATCCTCGGTCAGAACTGTCCTTTCATCGAATGCCCGCCTGGATGGAAGATGTGGCGCCGTGCCTGCTACCGTTTCACACAGAAACTCCCCTGGAGTGAGGGCAAGGAATCCTGCCAGGCGATGGGAGGAGAGATGATTGCGCCCCGGTCACAGGCAGAGCATGATTTCGTGTGGGCCTATCGTGAAGAGGGAGGGGCAGCAGGAAAAGACGTTTGGATAGCTTGCGATGATTTGGATGAAGAGGGTCAGTGGTTCTGCAATGGAGAGCCAGAGGAGCGTACCTACACCAACTGGAAAGATGGTCGTTCCGAAACACATGAAGATGAGGATTGCGCCTGGATGAAAGGTCAGGAAGGAGGGCAATGGGCAGACCGACCATGCTACAGATCACTCCCTTCTATCTGCAGACAGGACCCTCGGCGCATTTAAGCACGGCTGACAGCCAATGGTCGGATACACGTTACGAGCTTGTGGTTCATTAAGGACCACTTCAACTTTAAAAACACTGTCTTATAATCTCTAATGCCCACATTATTCAAAGTTCTTACCTTTGTCAAGTCATTCTGAACATCAGCGAAACATGATCAAGGAAAATGGAGTGACTACAATAATTTTTAGAACATGTACCCCGCTGTTTGGACCTTAGGGTACCCCACACAAGTCATGTGCCTCTCATGGACATTTTCTGGACAGAAATAAAACTGTTGCTGTCGATTGTGGCCGGAATTCATCCGTGGTGTATGTTATATCCGTTTGGAAACGTTAGAACAAATAACTGTTTGGAACTGATATCTACATTACTCTGGATACGTAGAGGTACCGTCTTAATCTCTGATGCTCACATTCTTCAATGTTCTTACTTTTGTCTATTAAATCATACTGAACATTCAACGAACATGGACTCGATCTTAAACTTCAATCAAGATGCACCACGCTCTATATTTAAAATAAGATTTTTAGAATAACAATTATTTAAATTTCGTTGGTACTTTCTTAGTCGTGAGAAATTTCGATGGATGGCTTGTATGTTTGGACGATGGTTTCATTCTAATCACAGTCAGACTGGGCTAAGTACCAACCCCTATCGGCCCTTCTGTGATTACAGGTAGTTACAAATGCCTGAATAAAATGAGGATAATTGTTAGCATAATAAATGTAATATGAAAGGAATGTAAACTGATCATAAGTGTCTTTTTTCATTTTTTTGGTCATTGTCTGTTTTATTGATTGATTGTGTGAATCAAGTATTAGCATGCTTTACCGTTACCGTCTGGTGTGCGAAATGGTGGTCGTTTCAAAAAGAGAGTAAAAGCATGTTTAAACTGTTACCCAGTGTTTGCTGCATACTTTACAGAATGCATATCCCGAGTTCCAGGAAGCAGTAGACTAGCTACCAGTCCTTACGTTGTTAGCGTTTTGTTTCACTTGTTTGAATCGAGGTCTTGACGTATACCAAGCACCGTACATGTATTATGATCTCAAACCCAGGAACGGTGTGGTATTGTCATAGCTAGGGTACATTGCAAGTTATCGGAGGTATAGATCACACCAGTGTTATGACGTCACCTGATACACATAATATAACTGGATCTTGACAAATTAGATTCAAGTATATGAATTCGAGGTGTAACAACAATTTTCTGTCTTGAACCGATAAACTACTTTTCTGCCTGAGTTACTCTCTTGGAATATGATAATACACACTGTAAATATCATGCAAATAGATATGGAAAGGCTGGTTAAAACAACATCAGTATACCCCGTAATGGAGTCACTGTATTGTTCTGTCACAATTAAAATGCTAAACAGTACCACTGACAAGAATCCAGTGTTGTAGTACTCGTACTCGTACTCGTACTCGAGTACAACTCGAGTCCACCAAAGTACTTGGCCCGTACTCGATTAAAAGTACTCGAAAACAAAATGTACTTGGCCCGTACTCGATCCGATGTACTTGAATTTTGGACGTACTCGACGTTAAGTACTCGGTACTCGATCCCAGTACTCGAAAATTTCCGAAGAAAAAAAAAATCGTCGATGACATTGCTCAACCTCGAACATATCGTAAGTGCGATAGCACGATATCCATTTAATTATAACGTGTAGAAGCCTAGGCTTTCCTTGCCCTGGGTACGGTGTGAGTGCATGCACGTGCAAGGAGCGCAGAGATACATGTAGTGGAGTTTAGCGCGGCCCGAATTGGGATGTCGGGCCAAATGCCCAATTATGGTTGTGCTATATGTACATGTACAGTCCATGGTACATTCTCAATCGGTACATAATTGTGTTCACCCCATACACTTAATTTTTGTCAAAGAAGTACAGATTTATGGGCAAAAATATCAAGGAAGATACAGCAAATATCCAGTCCCTTACAGTGCCCACTTTTTTTTAGAAAACATCTGAAGTTTTGATCTCACCCTAAGATCCAAAGTGTTTTTGGCTTAATTGTGATTTAGTCCAGAGAGGATAAAGGGCAGTTGTTTTTGTTTCTTTTACATTTACCTGCTGACTTTGTTGTGTAATGAAGAGATTTTTAAATACTACTGTCATGAACTGCATTTTTTGGCACTGTGCATTGGTTCTGTGCATGTACTCGGAACGGGACTCGAACTTTGGTACTCGGACTCGGCCCTGTACTCGGCCTTGAATGTACTCGGACTCGATACTTAGGACTTGGAATCGACAGCAATGTACTCGGACTCGGCCCAGTACTCGGACCCTGAAGTACTCGGAGTACTCTGTACTCGGATTTGAGGACTTGACTCCAACACTGCAAGAATCATTGTTCTCCCATTTTAATGGCAATTGTAGTTCGTGATCACTTAAATGAAGTCTTCACGATCGTGTGTAGCTCAGATTCACTTTCTATTTCAGTTCCATATAACTCCCGTGTGCGCATTTTATATTTCATAAGCGAAATCAAGAAAATAATGGCGGTTTTGTGCAAAGTGGCTTCGTGGGAAGGGTCGCGTGTTTCATAAGTATCAAGACAAAAGATGATCATTGATTTTTAAGCCCGGCCATTTTATTGAAATGGTAAGCGCGTGCCTCAACTCATCACGACCTACTTAGTCGTGATGAAGTGATTTATTGATTATTGCTATCTGTATATGTCAATGTGGGTAGCATCCCTATCTGTACATTTCACTCTTCATGCGACAGTCAAGCTGCAGTAACGTGAGTTCTGTTCATATACGGATAACAGCACAGGACAACCACACATTCCAGCTTGGTTTAATCTATTATCAAGGATCGTTCCAGTGGCACTCTGGTAACGAATTTGACCAAAAGGCAGACTTGAAGCACAAGACTTTGGTAAATCTGTTTACCAACTACAGTTTTGACTGATTGTAACATCTACAGACTTGTACATTTTACATCGTAGGCGTCACACAAGTTGGATAAATTCACAAGACATTTCTGCCACATTGTAATCTTCTGAACTGTAAATGAATGCAGCCATTCTTTGATAGATGGTAGAGTAATTAAAACAAAAGTGTGAAGATGATGTCCCGTTACGCGTACATCATACTTTCTTCTGGGCTCGTACTCGGCAGCTCCATCCTCGGTCAGAACTGTCCTTTCATCGAATGCCCGCCTGGATGGAAGATGTGGCGCCGTGCCTGCTACCGTTTCACCCCGAAACTCCCCTGGAGTGAGGGCAAGGCATCATGCCAGGCGATGGGAGGAGAGATGATTGCGCCCCGTTCACAGGCAGAGCATGATTTCGTGTGGGCCTATCGTGAAGAGGAAGGGGTTGCAGGGAAAGGCGTCTGGATAGCTTGCGATGATCTGGATGAAGAGGGTCAGTGGTTCTGCAATGGAGAGCCAGAGGAGCGTACCTACACCAACTGGAAAGATGGTCGTTCCGAAACACATGAACATGAGGATTGCGCCTGGATGAAAGGTCAGGAAGGAGGGCAATGGGCAGACCGGATATGCTACAGATCACACCCTTCTATCTGTAGACAGGACCCTCGGCGCATTTAAGAATGGCTGACAGCCAATGCATGGATACACGTATTATGAGCTTGTGGTTCATAAAGGACTACTTCAACTTTGAAAACACTGTCTTATAATCTCTAATACCCACATTATTCAAAGTTCTTACCTTTGTCAAGTCATTCTGAACATCAGCGAAACATGATCAAGGAAAATGGAGTGACTACAATTTTGAGAACATATACCCCGCTGTTTGGACCTTAGGGCACCCCACACATGTGCCTCTCATGGACATTTTCTGGACATAAATAAAACTGTTGCTGACGATTGATTGTGGCTGCCTTTCATCCGTGGTGTATGTTATATTCGTTTGGAAACGTTAGAACAAATAACTGTTTGAAACTGATATCTACATTACTCTGGAGAGGTTGAGGTACCGTCTTAATCTCTGATGCTCACATTCTTCAATGTTCTTACTTCTGTCTAATCATACTGAACATTCAACGAACATGGACTCGATCTTAAACTTCAATCAAGATGAACCACGCTCTATTTGAAATAAGATTTTAAGAATAACAATTATTTAAATTTCGTTTGTGCTTTCTTAGTCGTGAGAAATTTCGCCTAAGAATGTTTTGAAGCCAACAATATTAAATGGATAGCTTGTATGTTTGGACGATGGTTCATTCTAATCACAGTCAGACTGGGCTAAGTACCAACCCCTATCGGCCCTTTTGTGATTACAGGTAGTTACAAATGCCTGAATGAAATGAGGATAATTGTTAGCATAATAAATGTAATTTGAGAGGAATGTGCACAATATGATCAGTAGTTTCTTTTGTCATTTTTGTTGCCGTTGTTATTTTAAATGATTGATTGTGTGAATCAAGTATTAGCATGCTTTACCGTTACTATAGTCTGGTGTGCAAAATGATGATAGTTTAAAAAAAAGAGAGTAGATGCATGTTTAAACTGTTACCCAGTGTTTCCTGCATACTTTACAGAATGCATATCCCGAGTTCCAGCAACCAGTAGACTAGCTACCAGTCCTTACATTGTTCTCATCTTGTTTCACTCGTTTGAATCGAGGCCTTGACGTATACCAAGCACCGTACATGTATTATGATCCCAAACCCAGGAACGGTGCGGTATTGTCATAGCTAGGGTACATTGCAAGTTATAGGAGGCGTAGAAAACACTTGTGTTATGACGTCACCTGATACACAACAACATAACTGGATCTGGACCAATGTGATTCAAGTATATGAATTCGAGGTGTAACAATCGTTTTCTGTCTTGAACCGATAAACTACTTTTCTGCCTGAGTTACTCTCTTGGAATATGATAATACACACTGTAAATATCATGCAAATAGATATGGAAAGGCTGGTTAAAACAACATCAGTATACCTCGTAATGGAGCACTGTGGTGTTCTATCACAACCAGAATGCTAAACAGTACCACTGCCAAGGACAGTATAGTTCGTGATCAATTAAATGAAGTCGGCACGATCGTGTGTAGCTCATATTCAGCTTCTGTTTTTATTCCATATACATGTACCTCCTGTGTGTGCGCATTATGCTTCATAAGCCAATCAACAAATTGAGGTTTTGTGCACAATGGCTTCGTGTTGAGGGAGACGTGTTTCGAATTAAGTAACAAGCTATAGACAATGGATCCATCTTTTACAAAACAGCATCGGATTCGTGTTAGCCACGATGACGCCACCATCGTCAGGTTAAATTGCGCTTAATGTCACCAATAATAAACAAAAACCAGCCCCATTGTATATTATGAGAAAGTTCTTATATGCCCTATAAACGAGGATTTGTATTTGTTTCATTTTTTGAACAATCGTTATTCTCCATCTTTAAGTTCGCCTATCTGAAACCAAAATCTGAATTGGGTCGACCTACCGTCGCTCCTAATCTATTTAGTTCGGCGCGACGCTGCAACGCCTGTCTGAAACAGAGGTTAGAAACTTAAAAAAAAAAACGAAGGATGGGTGGTAAGTTACCCAAACAGAAGTGTTCACAGATTTACCTATAACTTTCAGGGTATGAAGATGGTGCTGGTAGAAACACCGTTAAAATAGTTTCTCCTGAAATGGTGTAATTATCCAGAGATTAGTCAAACAAAGACCTAAAACAGTTTTGATCTCGGGGTAAGATAAAAACTTAATTATTGTGACTCAGATGTCCGATTGAGCTCAAATTGTCACAGGTTTATTATTTCATGCACATATTGGAAGTGTGGGTGCTGTTCTTAATTCTGTGACCTTTACAAATCATGACAGTTCCATTTGAAATCATTATTTTGTCAGGTATTGTGCGTTCGTCCGGGCCGGTTTGGGTGGAGACACGCCGATTTGCAATGACCGTACTCCGAGGCCTTGGAGTTGGCAAGTCAAGCTTCGAGCAGAATATCTCCACGGAAGCAGAATGCCTGGTGGAGGAACTGAAGGGATATAAGGGCAGTGCGTTTGATCCCGAACACATATTTGGCAATGCCGTGTCAAACGTCATTTGCTCGGTGGTGTTCGGCAAACGGTTCAATTACAGCGATGTCGCCTTCAAACGTCTTCTGAAGGCTTTATCAGACAACGCTCAGGGTTCAGGCTTTGGTGGCATATTTGAACTTTCTCCCGTGTTTCTCAAGTTGAAGATGTTTCCGTTTATGAAACGCTACATCGCTACTGTGGAAAAGTTCTACAGTGAGATCGTTCGTCTGGTAGGAGTACACGAGCATGATGTCGACTACCCTCGGGATATTATCGATGTCTTCTACCGTGAGATGCAAATAAAAAAGAAGCAAGGTGTTCAGTCGCTTGCCCTGCAGCCTGAGAACATATTCCATATTGTGTCCGAATTGTTCGGTGCTGGATCCGAGACTACCGCCACTACTCTCCGTTGGGGCATGCTGTATATGATGGCACATCCTGAGATACAGGCTCGCGTCCAGCAAGAGTTGGATCAAGCCACAAGCCGCAATCGTCTCCCAAGGATTTCAGACAAGCCTGATCTACCTTACACCGAGGCGGTGATCTGTGAGATCCAGCGCATGGGGACCATCACTCCAGTAGCAGTACCTCACATGTCCTCCGAGGATACCGTAGTTAACGGGTAATTACCCAATTTTGTTTGTTAAAGTGAATGATACAACATTGATAACAAACCAAAACAGAAATGTTAACAGATTTACGTATAACTTACAGAGTATAAAGACGTTAATGGTAGAAACATACTGTGAACATTTCTGCCTGAAATGCTGTATTTACCAACACCAAATTATCAAACCAAACACCAAAACATTTTTTATCTTGGCGAGTTAAAAAATGAGACAGCTATTCCCACACAATTGGCATAAAAATTGGTTTCTCGTCTTTCCTTTTTTACTGTTTCCAATGATCAATTGATGTTACAGGTTTGTTTTTATTCCAAGACAAATCAAATTATGAGCAGCCTGCAGCTGTGAGTCTGTCACCTTTACCAGTGTTGTACAATGTACATGCCCTTTAAAGTTGGAACAAGCTTTTCTTCATACATTTGTTTGTATAATCCGGCATTAAAGGTAGTATCATACTTTGGTAAACATCGAAAACAGAAATGTTCACAGATTTACGTATAACTTACAGGGTATGAAGATGGTGGTGGTAGAAACAGGCGTTAAAATGTTTCCGCCCGAAATGGTGTATTTATCCAGAAATTAGTAAAACAACGACCGGAAATCTTTTTGATATTTTAAAAGATCAAAAATAAAAGAGAAAAGACTTAAGAAATACTGTGGCTGTTTTTCACTGTTCTCTCAAAAGGTGGGCACCGTATGGGACTGAAATTTTCACAGATGACTGTTACTGTATCTGCCTTCATATTTTTGTTCATGAATATGTATTTCTTTGATAAAAAGTATGATACTACCTTTAAAGAACCAACATTTTAGGGCATTCCAAGACATGCATTGGACAAAAACAAAAAAAATTAAATACCTCTTTTTATTATTATTCTTTGTTTAGCTACAATATTCCGAAGGGTACAATGGTATTATCCAATCTATGGCACAACCATTACGACCCAACGGTGTGGGACGAGCCTGACAAGTTTCGCCCGGAGAGATTCCTGAACAAAGATGGGAAGTTTCAACCCCGTGAGGAGCTGATACCCTTTGGCATTGGTAAGTGGTGCTCACTCCTAAACGCCAAAATGTCTCTCACAAAATGAAATTGAAAAGAAAATTGTCCCTCTGTTCCCAAGCAGGCACTGAGTGCTCCGGTGCTCCGGTGCGCCACCATGAGTTTGCAACGCGTTGGCCAATTTGTTGACAAACTAATCATCTCTGCACATGCGCAGTTTGTCGACAAAAATTAATTCCGCGCATTATGATTGGCCAACGCGTTACAAACTCATGGTGGCGCACTATTGTGAATCACCCATGTTGATCACATGGCGTTTACGAAACGGAGGCTCCGGCTCCATTTCGTGAATCCATTCGTGGCTGCGGTTCGGAAGTAGATTCTCTGCCATCTGGTTTGAAAAGGAAAACAGAGCTTCAGCTTCAATGAAAATCCACAACCTATATTTTCAGCATGGATGTCAGAGCTGGAGCCTGAGCCCGAGCCTGAGCCTGAGCCCGAGCCTGAGCCTGAGCCTGAGCCTAAGCCTCTGTTTCGTAAATGCACACAATCTCGCTTGATAAAATGGCTGTCTCTCTCTTCACTCGTACTACATGTATATCGTTCCAT
This sequence comes from Astropecten irregularis, assembly GCA_963971285.1. Lineage (NCBI taxonomy): Eukaryota > Metazoa > Echinodermata > Asteroidea > Paxillosida > Astropectinidae > Astropecten > Astropecten irregularis. The sequence continues at coordinate 36,254,060 of OZ020244.1, read as the reverse complement.
GTTTGCTATTATTATACCAACCAATTCAGCTCCAAATGGAGCACTTCAAACTAAGTTCTTAGAGTCTACATTATTTTGACGACTGCTTCAAGAATACGAGTGTCTGTATTTGGATTTAAATACAATGTCATGTGATATTTTGCTGATGGCTGTTTAAAGGTACAGTACATGATTGGTAACATACCCAAACAGAAATGTTCACAGATTTACATATAACTATCAGGGTATATGCTGCATACCGTTAAAATCTTTCCGCCTGAAATGATGTATTTATCCAGAAATTAGTCAAACAAAGACCGAAAACAGTTTTGATCTCGGAGTTAGATCAAAACCATCCTTTATGTTTTATAAGAAAAGTTTAAGTCCGGTTTTCACTATTGTGTCGTGACTCAGATGTCCGATTGGGTTCAAATTTTCACAGGTTTATCATTTCATGTAGATGCTGGATCAGGCAAAGTGTTGTTCTGTGACCTTTTTATACCGATCATGTATTATACCTTTAAACCCCTTTACAGCACAAAATTCAAAACCCTATTATTGCAATATTAGTGTGTCTTATAATGCTTATAAAGTGAAATTTGTTTTCCCAAAAACCCAATTCCAGGTCGCCGTGTCTGTATTGGTGAACATCTGGCCAAGATGGAGCTCTTTATCATCTTCAGCTACCTCCTGTATCATTTCACCATCAAGAAGCCCCAAGATGCTCCACCTTTAACATTGAAAGGAAAGAATGGGATTTTAAATTCACCAGTGAAATTTGAAATGTGTGCCATTCCAAGGGAGTGAGTACGCCCATACAGCACACGGTTTTGAATGGCGCCCTCTTTTGATTAAAACAAGAAAATGTGGTGGTGTCAGTATATTGTTTTGTACACCGCCAATCATCTTTGATTGAAATCTGAGAAGCTGGAAAGCTAATCATGAGCAAAAGACCAGTGGGGAAATCCGGGACATGTTGTCCATGCCGAATATTCTTCTAAGTTCATGTTCCTTTCAGGAATAAATCACACATCAAGTACTGAGCCGGAATTGTAGTGCATTTAGATCGATAGACACCACTGCAGCTTCTTGTTTTAATTAAAAGAGGGCGCCATTCAAAACCGTGTGCTCGGATTACTGTGTGGCTTTGTCCCAGCTTTGTGTCAAAAGTATACCAGAAGACGAACATTACATAATAGTGTTCCTACTTTTTTATTATGGGAATGAACAATTTCTGGATTTTGTTTAACAAAGATGACAAGATTGCTAAAGAGATCATTATTTGACATTCTTCAAATTGCTTATAAATTCATATAAAATGGGAATAATCATCTAGAATTTTTTTATCAATTAACCTTAGAATCCTGTAATAAACCCTCAAAAAGATATGCAACTCAGATTTGAGAAATGATATCTTTGTTGTTACTGATCTATGAACGGTGAAACTGGTATCAATGGAAAGCGTGATTATTCCTCTTTACAGTGATGTACCATCTGTTGTGATTATGTAATCATGGAATGTGCATTTCTCCTGAATAAGTCAGAAGTGAAATGTTTTTAAATGCAAATGAGAATACACCATGTTTGGACCGTGCTTTCTCGCATCAGTGCATCAACACCATTCAAACAACGAATTTTGCAACATTTCATTTTTGACATTGCGGCACATTTTATCAGGACATACATTCCACGATAACGTTATCATAACAAATGACACATCATTGTAAAGAGGAATAATCACGCTTTCCAATGATACCATATTCACATATGATGATTGAGCAATAAGAAATGTATTACCCCTCAAACTTGAGTTGCAAAACTTTTTCTGAGGAGTTTTACTTTACTTGCATATACAAGACGAAATAGTATTATGTAGAATGAGAATGTATTCACGTCAGTTTCTCTTTATTTTAACCATTTGTGATATTTTCGCTTTCGTTTAAAAAAGTAGGCCTATATTAAAGGTAATTTCATAGTTTGTGAGCAAAATAAATTATCAATTCTCGCCAATTTAAAAGTAATTCACTTTACCGTATCGATAATAATGTAGCCCTTCATGTGAATGCTCAAGACAACTTTTACATACATGTATAATAATTCAATCACTATTTTAGTTTAAAAAAAATCCTTTATTGCTTAGTCAACTATACGGAGCTCTAGAGGTGCCATCCGACTTGTTGAGATTCTGAGATAAAGTAATTTGGGATGCATATGACGACATATTACGGGCAAGATGTCGACATCCTGAGATAATTTATCACGGGATGACGACATCCTAAAAAATCAAGATGACGACATCCTGAGATAATTTATCACGGGATGACGACATCCTGAAATGAAGATGACGACATCCTGAGATAATTTATCACGGGATGACGACATCCTGAAATCAAGATGACGACATCCTGAGATAATTTATCACGGGATGACGACGTCCTAAAATCAAGATGTCAAGATCATTATCTTGAATAATCATCCTGTGATATTAGATTATCTCAGGAAGTCGTCATCTTGCACGTTATAATTATGTCGTCATCCCGAGATAATTTATATCTCAGGATCTCAACATGTCGGATGGCACCTCTAGAGCTCCGTAGTCAACAAACAGGTTACAAAATTAATTCTAATGACACTAAAGTATACTTAGCGAATTAACATGCGCGCAAGTAGAAGTGATCTCATGTTTACATTTGTTTTGTTCTTTCAACAAAGGTGACAAGAAAGACCGCATTCTTTGACATTTTTCAAATTGCTTGTAAATGCGTATAAAAAAGTAATCATCATGTACACATTTTATATTAATCAACCATAGGAATTATGAAATACTTTGATAGTTGCATATACAATACATTGCGGAATAGTGTATAGAATTAGAATGTATTCACGTCAGTTTATCTTTATTTCTAATGTTTTAACCATTTTAGCTTTCATTTGAAATCTTATGTGAAAGGTAATATCATACTTTGGTTTTTGTGAAAGAAAAGCAGATTCATGGGCAAAAATATCAAGAAAGATACAGTAATAGTCATCTGATCGAAGCAGTCCCAGTCCCATACGATGCCCACTTCTTGAGAAAACAGTGAAAAACGCCCACAGAATTTTAAAATCTGATCACAGGACTTTTGATCTTTCGAAGATCAAAACTGTTTTTGGCCATTGGCTTTACTCTTCTGGGTAAATACAACATTTCAGGCAGAAAGAAATAACTGTATGTTTCTACCATCACCATCTTTACACCTTGTAAGTTATAGGTAAATCTGTGAAGATTTCTGTTTCGGTATTACACCAAAGTGTGATAGTATACCTTTAAAGTTTGTCAATTATCAATTGGCAATACTCTCGCCCATTTAAAAGTAATGTTTCAATTCAATTTATCGTTACCGTTTAGTTCAACCAGTTGTTTTATAGCTAGACTAATCAACAAATAATTTGAGTCTTTAAAATAATAACAAGTAACGAATAACAAAGTTATGTATACTCGATGAATAAACATGCGCGCAAGTAGAAAATTGGCCTATGTATGTGTACCATCCTTGGTTTTTTCTCTGGTATCAACCATTTTCGAAAACTACACCGGCCAGAGATGGCTAGTTTATCTACTGACTATATGGGCACTCACGAAACGGAGGCCCGGGCTCCGGCTCTATTTCGTTAATCAGTATTCTAAGATAATCGGTAATAGAAGGTTTTGGCTGCGGTTTTGAAGTAGATTTTAAAAACCACAACCAGGCAGAAAGAAATAACTGTATTATTAAAGATAAAGATTTTCAGCCTGAGCCTGAGCGTCATAGCCTGCGCCTGAGCCTGCGCCTGAGCCTGAGCCTGAGCCTGCGAAAGCTTTTTCACCCCTATACTAATTTGGATTACAGTAAACCTTTAACGATTTTTTTTCTGTGTCCGACTCAGATAATCAATTGCGAATTATACTGATAGAAGGAAACAATGGGATATAAGACGTGCATTTTTGATATTACTTGCCTTTTGGAAAAATTTTCTCCCTACAGAATTCAAGGTTTAATTAGTTAATTCAGTTTTGTTAATAACCTCTCCTTTCTTTCTGGGTGCTTAGAAATATTGTATTAAGTGTTATGTAAATGTTATTGTTATTATTGTTATTTTCAGTGTTGTAGTACTCGTACTCGGTACTCGCACTCGAGTACTACTCGGGTACCGTTTTCCGAGTACTCGTACTCATACTCGCACTCGAACGTCCAAATACTTGCACTTGTCCTTTGGTACTTGTACTCGGGCAACAAAATACTCGGAACTCGACATCCCAAAATTGTACTCGAGCATCTACATACTCGTACTCGAAAAAGAGTACTCGATAAAATATCTGTTCAGGTAAAAGATCGTGGATCTGAACATTCTAACAACGAATCAAATCTAGCATATAGAAATGACATGCTTATGAATATAGTTGAGTCTGGAAAATAGTCTTAGGCATGTCGTCCACGTCGACTGTTGGGTTCAAATAATACCGAGAATTTGTGCAGAATGGATTCAAACGCTACAGCGCAACTTGTTGGGTTTTTTATTTTCGGAATATAAGTACTTGTACTCGTACTCGTACTCGTACTCGGTAGATAAGTACTTGTACTCGTACTTGTACTCATGTGCACAAGTACTTGTACTCGGAACCCAGTACTTGTACACGATTGGCAAAGTACTCGACCTGTCTTTGTACTCGACAGTCAAAGTACTCGGCAGTACTTGGTACTCGGAAAAAAAGTACTCGACTATAACACTAGTTATTTTCCATATTTAATTGAGAATCGAACAATTAGACCATAAAATCAGCCGAACTGGTGAAATGGATCTCAGGACTCGTCGTAGCTGCGACGCATCGCAGAGTTGCGACATGTCACGAAAGATATTCGTATCCCACAATGCACATTAGGGCTGCAACACATCATAGGCCCTATACGATTGATAGTAAGTTACGATGATATGTAAATTAGGCTTGCCCTTCACCAAATCATTTAATATTCAATTTACGATGAGTTTGGTGAAATAGTCAAATCGCCCCCATCTCCTCCAATCTCTGGGTCAGCGCTAACTTCTGCTGGATGGCCATGCGGAGCAGTGAGTTCATGGTCTTCTTATCCTCCTCCGCACTGGATAGCTGCCGCTGTATCTCACCCAGTTGGACCTCGTACTCTTCACAGCGTTTGTCATTCTGGGCGCGGAGACTCGCAGATGTCGCAGCGTCCTCTTTGAGGGCCTTGAGTTCATCCTTCATCTTGATCATTGTCTCTGCGATGACGCACTTCTCATTGTCGTATTTGCTCTTCATATTTGCAAGTGCGACCTCTGCCGTTGTCTTGTTGGATCTGAGGACAGTCCTCAGCGTTTTCACCTGTTCGCGTTTGGTCGCAAGAAGTGCTTTGAGTTTTATCACCTCCTCACGCAAGTCATCCGACATTTCAACCGAATGTTTCAGCGTCTCCCGATGTCCATGCTCCGTGGCTTCATACTCGGCGACTGAGGACTTCAACATTGAGTTCTGAAACACAAAGAGCAATATATAATACGTTATAAAGACGCATTACTCGTACTTACGATTTGTATGTCGTACGTACGACTTAAAGGTAATATCATACTTTGGTTTTTGTCAAGGAAATACAGATTCATGGGCAAAAATATCTAGGAAAATACAGTAACAGTCATCTGTGAAAATCTCAGTCCCATACGGTGCTCACTTTTTGAGAAAACAGTGAAAAATGGCCACAGTCATTTCTTAAGTCTTTCCTCTTTTAATTTTATCTTTAAAAGATCAACAATAATTTTGGTCACTGGTTTTACTCTTTTCGGGATAAATACAGCATTTCAGGCAGAACATGTTAACGGTATGTTTCTACCATCACCATCTTTATACCCTGTAAGTTATACAGTGTGTATCAAAAAAAACGCAACAGGATTTAAATTCAAATTTCTGAAGATTGCGTTAATTTTACAGCAAAGTGAATAGTATCATGTTAAAGCCACATTTCTCCTCTTTCCAATGATATGCTTTTATTCATACACGTTTACGGATGGCTGAGTAATCATTGTTTTTGGACAATGGGTCAGAATAGAATTGGGACCAAGTTTTACACACGACTTCGAGCATCAAACACATCAATGATTCTTTGTCGGAGAGTTGCAATATCAGGTGGAGGGTAATAAACACTTTGCTCTTGAGATAACCCCAGAAGAAAAAGTCACAACAACAAGTCAGATCCGGAGATCACGATGGCCACTCCACATCATGATACAAGCAATCACTCGATGTCCAAAAACCTCAGCCAATCTGTTTCTTACTGCAACTAGTCGATGGGCTGATGCACCATCCTGAGCCCACCATAGGCGTCTGAACACTCCCCTTTGTTGCATAGGAAAGTTTTCCATTATTTCAGTAATCCCAATCACATTTTCATTTAAAATCTGTAAGTATCCATTTCCAGGTCTGATTTGTAACTTTTTTCTTTGGGAAAGTGTTTATTACCCCTCCACCTGATATTGCAACTCTCCGACAAAGAATCATTGATGTGTTTGATGCTCTAAGCCGTGTGTAAAACTTGGTCCCAAGTCCATTCTGACCCATTGTCCAAAAATAATGATTACTCAGCCATCCGTGACCGTGTATGAATAAAAAAAAACATATCATTGGAAAGAGGAGAAATGTGGCTTTAACATGATACTATTCACTTTGCTGGAAAGCTAACACAATCTTCACAAATTTGAATTTAAATCCTGTTGCGTTTTTTTTTATACACACTGTATAGGTAAATATGTGAAGATTTCTGTTTCGGTATTATATGCTACCGAAGTATGATACTTACCTAGTATCATACTTTGGTGTAATACCGAAACAGAAATCTTCACAGACCTATAATTTTTAGGGTATAAAGATGCTGATGGTAAAAACATACCGTTAACATTTTCTGCCTGAAATGCTGTGTATTTATCGAGAGAAGAGTGAAACCAGTGACCAAAAACAATGTTGATCTTTTAAAGGTACTATCATACTTTGGTAGCATACCGAACTTACAGAAATCTTCACAGATTTACCTATAACTTACGGGGTATTAATATGGCGATGATAGAAACATACCGTTAAAAACGTGTTCTGTCTGAAATGCTGTATTGTCGAGAAAAGAGTTGAACCAATGACCAAAACAACTTTTAAAGATAAAAAAAAAACGGTGAAGGGACTGAAAATTTCACAGATGACTGTCACTGTATCTTCCTTGATATTTTTGCCCATGAATCTGTGGTTTTTTTTATACAAACCAAAGCATGATATAAGACTAATAACCTGTAAGTACGAGATCGTACGTACGAGTAACGTACGACTTAAAGGTATAGTACATGTATCATACTTTGGTATCGTACCGAAACGGACATTTTTCACAGATTTACCTATAGGCCTACAACTTACAGGGTATAAAGTTGGTGATGGTAGAAACATACCGTTAAAATGTTTCTGCCTGAAATGCTGTATTTATCTAGAAAAAAATAAAACCAATTACCAAAATTATGTTCGATCTTTTAAAGATCCAAAATAAAAGAGAAAAGACTTAAGAAATACTGTGACCGTTTTCACTGTTTTCTCAAAAAGTGGGCACCGCAAGAGACTGAAGTTTTTCACAGATTACTCTTTAAACTGTGTCTTCCTTGATATTTTTGCCCACGAATCTGTATTTCTTTAACAAAAACCAAAGTATGATATTACCTTTAAAAAATAATAACATATAATAACTCCCGATCAGGAGGTACAATTTGGAAGAGGTGCTGGAGACGCTAAACAAGTATTTTCTTTTTATATATTTTTTATCATTCTTATTCATTATTATTAAAACAATGACATTAATGATTTAGTATACAATATTTATATAGCGCCCTAATCCGAAAGGCTAACATAATCTAAAATGATATAAAATGCAGATGCAAATTATTTGCCCTGAAACAATTTATAATAATTTATAATACAAAATAAATGTTCCCTTCAGAACAAAATGTTTTGTTGTTTTTTCAATTAATAATTTTCAAAATTATTGGAAGAAAATAACAAAAACCATCAAAAGATGCCCCCCTCTTCCGACGTAAGTGTTGGCCCCGCCCACCTCTCTTGCCAAAATTAATGAAAAATAAAATAAATCCGCATACGAACATTTTACGGAAATGAATTTTCTTTTTTAGCACAGCAAAAATTAATGTGTGGATTTGAACTTTAAAGGTTTACTGTAATCAAAATTGGGAAAGGGGTGAAAGTGCTGTAAAATTATTGCTTAATACATAATTAATTGCTACAAATTTATGTTTCTTTAAGTGCTTACTTTTGACCAAAACGTTACAAAATCAGTACATGTATGCCCCGCCCCTTCCCCCAAAAAAGTCCGCCTTGGAACCGATCGACGCAACAAAAGCAAAGTGACGTCATCACATACAGAACTATATAGGATCGCCACACTGTATACTGCGTGGCGTTCTTCATGTGACGTATTTAAAAGCAAGGTTTTCCGTCGCGAAAAGTGGGCTGCTAAATTATGGGTCAAAATACCTCCTTTTACTATATACAATATTTTTTAGCATAAACAAAGATAGACAGGTTGAGTTTTATAACAATACAGATGTATTTAACGTGTTTTGATTACAGTAAACCTTTAATCTAGGCCTACGTACGACACGCACCTCTTTCGTCAGCTGTAGATCCCGTTTGGTCGTTTCGTACATCTCTCTCATTTCCTCAATCTCTTCCGCAGCTCGTGTTTTCTCCTGGCTGGCGAGGGTTAGCTCGCCCTTCAGACGCTCAATTTCAACCCTCAGCTCAGCCATCGTCTCCGAACATTCGTCGGAGTCCGACATTTTGGGATTTTAATGCCGTAAAGTAGACAAAATAGTGGAGAAAACTGTGGACCTCAACCGACTAACATCGATTGTGCAGACTGGGAATTTCCAGTTCTGTGTCACTCTATAGTCTATAGACTTGTGCAAATTCTTTCTTCTCGTTCTACACCAGCGACCTCACAGCTACAGGCGCATTCGTCGTCCGTAATCGTACCGCGTGCGTTAGTTCGCAGCTCTATAACATGGACATACAGTTTACTAATGACAATTACGTCTTGGCCAGTCTAATTAAACCTAGGATATTATTCTTGTGTATACCTTACAATAATACTGGTAGTGTGCGGATGAAACATCATGTGAAATAGTGTCCGGGTTCGGACACCGTTTTTTAACCTTTACACGCCCGTGGTAGCGCCCTCTCTTGACATCGCATTTTCCGATACCGTGCTATGTGACAAATTGAAGGTAATACGTGATTGATAATGCCCTTAGAACAGCACCCACACTTTTTCTAATACAGCATGTACATGACATGATAAACCAGTGAAAATTTGGGCTCAATCAGACAACTGAGTCGGTGAGTCCCGAGAAAATAACGGAAACCCGACTCATGATTTTTTTTTCTTATAAAACATAAATAATGGGTTTGATCAGACAGCGGCTAGCCTAGCAGGTAAGGCATCTGCACTAGTACTGCAGGAGGTTGTGGGTTCGAATCTCACCTGAGCAAGCATGTGGTGTTTTCTCACGTGCTCTCACAAGCACTGAGTATACAGTGCTCATCCACGTCGGTGAAGGGCAAGCCTAATATGATACTACCTTTAAGCGTTATTAAGTTAATAACAAATTGTTAGAAAGAAATTTGGGAAATGGTAAATGTGCAAAATATACTGATTATCAGGGAAGTCGAGGTAAAAGAACAAAATTTACATAAATTGTAATAAACATGAAAACAAATTATAAACAATTTTTTAAGGGAAGAGATTGGAAGAAGGTTAAAGGTAATACATTTTTGTCAAAGAAATACAGATTCATGGGCAATATCACGAAAGATACTACAATAACAGTCATCTGTGAAAATCTCAGTCCTATACGGTGCCAACTTTTTGAGAAAAACAGTGAACTTGGCCATTGTATTTCTTAAGTCTTTTCTCTTTTATTTTTGATCTTTAAAAGATCTTTAAAAGATGAAAAATAATTTTGGTTAATGGTTTTACACTTTTCTGGACAAATACAGTATTTCAGGCAGACATATTTTAAAGGTAGTATGATACTTTGGTAAGAGACCAAAACAGAAATGTTCACAGATTTACGTACAACTTTCAGGGTATAAAGAATTAAAGATGATGCTAGTAGAAACCTACCAGTAAAATTTATCCGCCTGAAATGGTGTATTTATCCAGAAATAAGTGAAACAACGACCGAAAATCTTTTTGATCTTTTACAAGATCAAAAATAAAAGAGAAAAGACTTAAGAAATACTGTGGCTATTTTTTTTTCACTGTTTTCTCAAAAAAAGTGGGCACCGTATGGGACTGAAATTTTCACAGATGACTATTTAACTGTATCGTCCTTGATATTTTTGCCAATGAATCTGTATTTCTTTGACAAAAAACAAAGTATGATATTACCTTTAATCTAAAAAATTGTGTAAAATGAGTTACAACCTTTTGCCATCACAGGGCCGACAAGCACTAAGGCCAATTTCATAGAGCTGTTAAGCGCAAAACATTAATGCTTGTGTGTACCTTGAAGAGCGCCCTCTATCGCACTGCTGTGAAGAAAACAGTGACGTCACGCATGAGCCAACGTGAGCCAGATTACGTGGCATTGGACGTACACCCGTCAGAAAACCGTCGGAAATTGCTGATTTTCCCATCGAGAAATTGTCTGAAAGCCTACCTGGTAGTTACACTCGGAGCAGCCTTCGTATCCATCGCCATTCCAGAGAATATTGAGTTGTTGTTGTGGGTGAATATTCGTCAAACGAACCAACAAAATATCAAAATGGGACTTTCTGTCTCCAGTCTATTCACGAGATTTTTCGGCAAGAAAAATATGAGGATATTGATGGGTAAGAAACTTGGCGTTCATTATCTAGGAGGAACTGAAAATTTATATGATTTTTTACAATTATCAAAGCCTTCATGATAAGGTGGTGGTACTGTGGTTTAGGCCACATATTTTAGTTAAGGCCGTCTATTAATATTGTTCAGGGGTGTTGTATAGTTATTAAATTAGTTGTAGGCCCTAGGCCCTACTAATACTTGTAAGGAAATAAAAAGGCGATTGTAAAGTTTGGGGTAATCCTGGGGGAAAGAATTCCACTGACGGTCGTTACGGAAACAGGGTTATTTCCTCCAAGAGATAACTTATTGGATGCAAGTCATGATGAACTTCAATCTTAGGTGTGTACACTGGGCACAGCGAAAAATTCCCCATATGCACTGTAACACGGATGGAAACAGTGCCGTGTGTGAAAAGCGCCGCGCTGATTGGTCAACGCGCGAGGCCGTGCTCGTGACGTCACGGAAACCATGTGCTGGCCATAGAGTTAAATAAAAAACTAGAGTGCGCGCTTCTTATTCAATGTGTGTGCTCTTGGCACTCTGGCACGGACGCGCAGCTGCCATTTTAGTTGGGGTGACTGAGCAACCGCAGTAGAGTCCAAAAACGGTACCCGGATGTTACTCGAAGAACTGCGTGCACTGTGCGTGACGCGACGTATATTTTATGCACAGTGCTGCGCGCACGAACTGGGGTTAGAATATGCACGCACAATTTGATACGGGACGCGTGCGTTTGCCCTTGTTTCCTTAATGCTATGGCGCTGGCCATGGTTCAAGCAACACGCGCAGAGTGCACACTCTAGTTTTTTATTTAACTCTATGGTGCTGGCCCAACTCGTTACGCACGCACGCAGGGCCGTTGCAGACACGTACGGGGCACGCATTACGCGATGTGCCTATTCAAACACACGCGGTGTACGACTACGCAACGATCAACAGTCGGCCGTACGACATCTCCGGGTGACCATGCAATTCTATGCATATTCATATGGCGCTCTCAGCATACACAACCAATAGACCCAACACACGTTTTATGAATATTCAACGACCCAACTATCACACTCAGACGGTGGCGCGGTTTCGCGGTAAAATGACAACAAAAATACAGCTCACCAAAGTTCAAATACGATCGCGGTGTCCGTGAGTTCTCGAACGTCGGGTGACACCACCAAAAATGGTCAAAAGGTCGAAGAAATGTACAAATTTGTATGTTTTTGGTACCATTCGAAAGATCGTGGCGAGGTCTGTCGAAGTAACTATGGTTAGAGTGGGCATCGCTGAGTATGTGCCCATGCGCGTCAGTTTCATTCATGAAAACTTCCATTTTTGGTCAGTGCGATGACGTCACATAATGAGATGATCGTGACGCCCTCTTGCGGCCGTTTCGTGCCAATTCGTGTAAGGGATTTTTCGCTGTGCTGGGGTAGCATATCTGAAATGTGAGATTTCTTTACCTACAATGAAATGCCCTCTGTCAGTCCATAGGTTTGTGCACAAGTCATGGCCGTCAGTGGAATTCTTTCCCAAAAGGGAACAGTGCCGTGTGTGACAAGCGCCGCACTGATTGGTCAACGCGCAAGGCAGTGCTGGTGACGTCACGGAAACCATGTGCTGGCCCAACTCGTTACGCACGCACGCAGGGCCGTTGCAGGCACGTACGGAGCACGCATCACTCGATGTGCCTATATGCAAACATACACGGTGTATGACTACGCAACGACTAACGGTCGGCCGTTCGACAACCCCCGCGACCATGCAATTCGATGCATATTCATGTGGCGCTCTCAGTATATACACAACCAAAAGACCCAACACACGTTGCTATGAATATTCAACGACCTAACCATTTTTGGTCAGTGCGATGACGTCACATAATGAGATGATCGTGACGCCCTCTTGTGGCCGTTTCGTCCCAATTTGTGTAAGGGATTTTTCGCCGTGGTGTGATACCCTGGGATGAGTTGGCTGAAGTTAGCGACCTCTTTTGTTTACATAATTTAGGGAATAGCCCTAACATGCCTAAAACCCGGGATTACCAACTTTGGGACCCCATTCTCGTGAACATTTTACCACACACAGAAACAACGTTACGTGGGTCCCGAACTTTACAATCGCCAATAAAAACCAGTTTTGTAAATAGACCCAGTATAGCCATGTTCGCATTGGACTTAATTTTGTAAGAAATCTTCTAGACACTGTTAACTCTTAGGGCCTGTTTGTTGGCACAAGGTCATGGATCCTACTGATCTGGATCCCATTTTAGCGTACCCTGCACTGGACGTGGATCCGCAGATAGCTGGAATCCTGTGCGTTAAACAAACAGGCCCTAAGTCTTACTGGTGTCCGCGCTGGATTAACTTTGGCTGACAATGTTGGTAAGCCATAACCTAATTACCACTGGTACTGGAAGTCCCACAAGGGGGCCCTGTTTAATCTGGCATTGGGTACACTTTACAACCAGAGCTGTGATGTGACTTGCGGAAAAAGTATCACAGGTCCGCACTGGACTTTACAGGTGTAAAACTAACAGCGTAATTCTTCAGCTACCCAGTTGTCCCTGTAAGACTTACCGCTGCTGAGGGTAAAACTTACAATCGACGTCCTACACTTGACAATTTGGGAAATCTTCCGGCCGTCCGCATTAGGCTTGGGCGAATCGATATTTGGAATCGGAATCACGATTCCACTTTTTTTAGGAATCGATTCCATGAATTGTTTTAAGTTTTGATCCCAAATTGATTTTCTCAAATGCACAACTTCAACTTAAAATTTCAAATTCTGAAACAAGTTTAACTCTAATGAACTAAATAATCATTCATGTTAATAGTTCAGCACTGTTGAACAGAGATACATATTATGTACTGAAGGTCTCAATGCCTTTGTCTTGCTGAATTCATATGAACTCCGCCCGCCACCTCCCACAGTTTGTCTTCATTTCAATGTAATTTTTGCCGGCGAAAATTGGAATCGATTCAGAGTGGAATCATGATTCCAGCTTGGAATCGGAATCGATTATGAAAATGATGGAATTGCCCAAGCCTAGTCCGCATTGGACTTAGTTTGGTAAAACTGACAAGAGTCAGGTGGGGCCTGAGTTGACGTGATCCTGAGGTGGCGTGGGTCCGAGTTAATTCTAGCAGGATCTTTAGCGAAGGCTGCTACCATCAAAACCAAGCTTTTTATAAATATCAGGTCATTATTTTGGCTGATGAATGAGTAATTTTGAGCAGTTTATTTCTTGTATGAAATATCATTTGACTTTTAACTTTTAACAATACTCTACATGTTTCCTTGCAGTGGGACTTGATGCAGCCGGCAAGACCACAATTTTATATAAACTCAAGCTTGGAGAAATAGTAACCACAATACCCACCATCGGTAAGTCAAATTCCCTAAGCATTGACTAATTTATCCTCAAACTGGGGCCAATTTCATAGAGCTGCTTAGCACAAGAATTCGCTTAGCATGACATTTAAGTCTTAATAAAAACAGGATTAACAACCAAATTTCCATGTGTTGTGTATCACTTGCAATATTGTTCTTTGGCTGTTGTTCGCTGACCACGAATATCAAATAGAATTTTCAACGGCGGTTTGTTTTATTGGGCAAGCTATTTTTGTGCTAAGCAATTTTTTGTGCTAAGCAGCTCTATGAAATTGGCCCCAGTCGATCAGATATTTGTTGGATTATGTTTTTTGTTTTCAGTACACGGAACTAGCTTGTTGATCCCGGGGCCAATTTCATAGAGCTGCTTATTATTAAGCAACAAAATTTGCTTTTTTAAGCATGAAAAATCTTCTTTCCAACAGGATTACCAACCAAATGTTAATGTGATGTTTAATACTGGCTTTTGATTGGAGGATATTGATTGGTCAATCACACGTCAGCAGCAGCTAGATAGTCTACAGTATGTGATAGGCCCACTTGCCATACAGTATGATCGTTTATGACCCTTGATTGGTCAAAACCTAGAGGTCATTGCTGGTTTGGCTTGCATAATTAATGAGGAAATCTGCATGCATGTGATAGACGCTTGCTCGCTGTACTTGCAGCTGTACGGCAAGAGCATCTATCACATAGACTACTCATCCGGCGGATGTAGAAATATTTTAATATGTCCGAATGCGGATCAAATTGGTGCATACGATCTTTTCTTCATTTTCAAATGCTACGTACAGTATAAGGACGCGCACTTTCAGTACACACAGTGCGCGTTCTTACCTGCAGGGCAGACACTTGGAAATAGTGTGTATCGGGGCCGATACGCGAAAATAATTGCCGATACGCAAAAATATCTGCCGATACTCACTTTTTCAACCCCGATACGCACAATATGTTTTTAACAAGGACCTGTATTTATTCCACGATCTTGAATTGTGTGTATTTTTCCACTTGCAATGCGCTGGTATCTGAACAACAGCTTATTATTTCTGGTGTTTGAAGCCCGAAAGATCGATGGAAACTTCGGCCGACAACCATTGGCACACGTACGTTCATTCCTCGTGCACCGTGTGATCGGTGGCTGGCATGATCGGTACGGTGTGCATGTGTGGTAGCACGGTGCGTGATTGTATTCTAGCGTAGGCCAGTTCGCAATTCGGCAGGAGTAAACTTGTTACAAAGCTATCACCGCTTCGCAGCAAACACGATCGACTCTATGTGCGAATGGTGTTGGGCTTTGTGCTCGCTATGCACAAGGCTGCTGGTAATTTGATGTCCTATAGTCGTAAAAACATCATGGCCTACTTTTTCCAAGATTTTATTTGAAAAGAAGTCCTGGATTTTGCGTTCTCAATGGCAGTGCGTTTTGTATCAAAATTTGTTAACAAGTAAAAGGACTTGGGCTACTCTATGGTTTTTGCAGACTTACCCTGCAAAAACCATAGAGTAGCCCAAGTCCTTTTACTTACCCTGCGTGTTATAACTTATGCTTACTCTATTCAAAACACGGTGCCAGACTACTATCAGACACCGCGTGCCTCGTGGCATACCGATTCGCGAACGGAGTAATTTGCACATCGTCAAAGCGTGTGTGAACGATCTTCCGTGTTTAGGCACAAAAAGGAACATCGGACTAGGCCTATTTCTGTTCATTCTTTCTGGATTTTATTTCGATTTTCTGAAAATCGGAGTATTGCTCGTACATTCACGAAACCATAGGATGCCTTTTTTGGAAATTTTTAGCTACATTATGCTTACGTAAAGATGAGTTTGAGACTGCAATTATTGACAATTCTTGCCACAACGGGATTTTACCGTACCGCGGCGTACCGTGTGACGGCCGTGGGGCTAATGCTTCGTGCGGCCGGTCAACATTCCGCACGGGTACGCTACCTACTTTGTATGCCGCGTTGCACGTAAACATTTGTGGTTTTTATCTCCATGCAAGAATATTTCGTGTTAATCTGTTAATGGATTGTTTTTCACTCTTAAACTTAGAATTACTTTTATTATTTGTCACAAGTCATTACTTTTGTAATGAATGTGAATTTCTCTTTTGATTTTTCTGTGAAATTTTATAGTAGATGTTATAAAGCTAGACCCAACTGTCTAAAAAGAACTTGCCTCGACAAGAAGCAAATTTAGTGCAACCTCCTTGGGCTATGCTAAATAAATTCATATTTTTCGTTTTAAATAGTGTTTCTTGTAATTGGCATTGGTCAATATTAATGTTCTTGTTGGTACAGTATGTAGTTTCAATTATAAATCTGTCAGTGAATCCTTTTTTATATTTTTTAATTTGAATTTTGTTGTAATTAATTTGAAATTTATTTAAAAAGACAAAATTATTATTTCTTTTCATACTGCATCTATAAAATGAAAACTTTTTGAAAACAAACTTGCCACCTAATGATTGTAAAAATTACCGGTGCTTGGTCAAACATGTCAAATGTTGGTAAAATCCCAAAAATCTATAAAAAAAAAAGATGGGGAAAAAAATTATGAAATAAATGAAGACAAAAAAGGAAAAAAAAGTGAAATTCCATTTTATTTTCCATGACAAAAAGCTATCAAGAAAGCTCCTGAAATGCTCTAAAATGCACCAGAGAGCATCTAAAGCTCAAAATTTTCCGGGGCCCTTAAGCGGGCCCCGGACCCCACGCCATCGCTTCGCATAACAAAAATCCCCCACACTTTTGAAAAATCCTGGGGAGAACCCTGAGTATGGACCCGGCGCGACGACGCGCGAAGCCCTTACCGCGCGATGTCCGGGGCCCACTTCGTAAGAACTCAGTTTATATACCTACATCATGTAATGTTTGCTTTTGTTTTGAATTGGTTTTTAACACTGATCCTATATTCTTGTTTTAAAAAAAAATGTTTTTTTAAAGAATGATACAAATAAATGAAAACAAAAACAAGTCCACATATGGAATATTATTATTTACCTTTACTGTTAAGGTAGTGTTTAGGGGCCTACAATTAAGTCTTGATCACAAATTGAATTTTAAACACCAAATAATGAATTGACACACCTCGTAAATTAAGTCTGGTCACGCAAACATTTGAAAAATGTAGGCTATGCGAGAACGATAAGGCTCCATCACGGTGAGCCAAGCACTAGCTGTCACTTTTCGGGGTGCCGTAACGCTATGGGTTTTGAAAACAACAACTATCAGTATTTGGTGAAAAATTGCGGCACCTACATTGTACCTCTACTCCTAGATCATAAACTATTTGTTTTCTGATCCGTTATGCTTGTACATGTACATTCTTTGTGCATTTTTGTAATTCACCCACAACTTTTCGAGAAAACATGTACGAAAACGGAAAACAGTAGCTAACAAAACTTGCTTACGTTAACCATGGAGGTGCGTTAACTCAGCGTGATTTTAATTCACAAATCACCATCCTAAGGATTCTCTCGGTGGCGAGTTTTTGGCGCAAGCAAAATGAGCAGCCATGCACCGTGCGTGGATCGTGGAAGATTTCCATTCCTAGCGAATTTGAGGTAAAAATGACTAAAAATCAATGTCGAAAAGAATTCCTCCATTTATTTGTTCAAAAAACATTCGATAAAGTCCACCAAACACCGCTGATCTCAAATGCACCATGCACGTGTGTAACGAACGCAACGCTGGTTACAGCCTCACAGCAGTGCATACATTATATAGGCAGGGAGCCGCGCGCGAACCAGTGAAGGCATATCAGTCTATTTCTTGAGAATGTATACAAGACCGCGTGTTCGCTGTATAGGCACTGCACTGTGCACCGTGCGGTGGAGATAATGTCGGCCGTTGTTTGAGCTGTGTCGCCCGGCCGTACGCGTTGAGTGTGCCGCTCGGCCGTACGCGCATACTCGCTGTGCAAGTGTTACGTTTCGTTTTTTAGAGCTTCGGAATGGAAAAGGCGCTTTCATTTTCCGCTTTTAAGCGTAATGTTGGTGTCTTTATAAAGATTATTAAACATTTCTGTGATTTTCAGCTTATTGTGTAATAAAAAAATATTATTTTTGTTTCTGTGAGCGTGAGGCGGCAAAAAATGTGCGAGGCGGTCCCCAAAAAACGTGAGGCGGGCCGCCTCACAATTTAATAGGCAGGGGAAACACTGGTACGCAGTGAATATTCAGCAAGTATGAACTGAACTTTATACCTCCATCATGAATAGCCTATAATCTCATCCGATTTCCCTGTCTTTGATATAATGGCCCTGTTTTGCTGTCGTATTGCAGGATTCAACGTAGAATCAGTGGAATACAAGAACATAAACTTCACAGTGTGGGACGTAGGCGGCCAAGATAAAATCAGACCACTCTGGAGGCATTACTTTACAAACACACAGGTAAGACCCAATGAGATCTAACAAGAACCAACAAGATCCAACAAGACACAAAGTTCATGATTTAGCAAGATTTTACAAGATCTAACAAGATCCAACAAGACCTAACAAGACCCAACAAGATACGACCTAACAAGATCCAACATGACACAACAAAATCTAACAAGATCAAACAAAATCTAACAAGATCTAACAAATTATAACAAGACCCATCAAGACACAACAAGACCCAACAAGATCCAACAAGACCCATCAAGACCCAACAAGATCCAACAAGATTTAACAAGACACAACAAGATCCAACAAGGGCAAGCCTAATTTGCATATTATCTATTTCCTGATCAAAATCATCAATATTCAAGATCCAACAAGACGCAACAAGACCCAACAAGATCCAACAAGATCCAATGAGACACAACAGGATTTAACAAGATTGAACAAGACACAGCAGGGCAATTCCACGGTAACTCGCGTTACAAATAATGGGTACATTTTAGGAGAATGTGCCTATATCTCAGTCATCATTAGGATCTACAAGTTACTTTTTTCACCATGGGTAGAGTAGACATAGACTAACAAAATTAATCATTAAAAGAAAAACATCTGACAAACATAATGAGAATCGTGGCTCGTTTAATTTCGGTAACTCGCGTTACGGAAAAAGGACATGGTCAATTCCATGAAAGCCTATTTTGGCAAAGTCTCCTCATACTAGACAATCTTGATAAAACCTTTCCTACCTTGAATTGATAGTGGGGTATGACTTATAAATTAATAATATTAAAGTTGAGAAATAATGAGCTGGTAAAATGCAGGGAGCATATTATGTCGGTAACTCGCGTTACGGTAACTCGCGTTACATCATGTCCATTCAAACAGCTCGGTACAAATTATGGACATACAAACATTCTGATGACACCTTATCTTGATTTAAGTATTTTGACAGATGCCCTCTTTTGTAGGTTGAATAAAATTAATGTCTAGAACACTTAATTTACTAATTAACTTCAATTTTCAAAAAGGAATGTGCTAATTAAGAGCTTTGCTCACTCAAATCAGAGTGTCATATTGAACTTAGATATGTCCTGATTATTTGCACTATCAGTGTGAAAACTGAAAAGAAAAAGGTTTAACTTTGAACAAATACAAAAGTTGTAAGTCAAAAGAAATATATATTCAAATTACACTGAACTTGAAAGCTTGGAATTGACAAGTAGTTTTGTTATCATTAAAACCAGAAGAAATGAATTACAATACTTTAGCCAACAACACTAGTACAGCAGACATACATGTACTTACTTACTGTCGGTAAATGTAATACTTTCCATTCAGTTTTTATTAACATAGAAGTAACACTGTTAACAAATTTGCAAATACATATTTAACTTGCATAAAAGAAAATTAAATCATGGTAAGTTTTCTTCTTTGGAAATTAACATATCATTTCTATTTCAGGAACTTCATGACACAAATGAATTATTCAAATACAAATTATGTAAAAAAAAAGAAAAAAAAAGACGAAGAACAAGAAAACAACTACCTTTTTTGAACATGTTCTTGAAATTGACAGAGAAAAGAAATGGGAATAGAGTTTTTAGAACTACTACAAATGTACACACTATGAATAAATGCTATTAAGCTAATAAGAATGGAACATATTAAACAAGTGTTCTTCAATAGATGTCCATTTGCTAATAATGTTAGTTTGGATTTTACTGTCTAAAACTTTCATTTGTGTAGAACTTGTAGTGACACCTGTTAAATGAGCAATTGCTGGGTGTTGTATCTTGAGCAGCATGTTCATCCTAATAGATTGCATCTTAGCTTTGGGTGTTAGCCATTTCCAGTTTGGCCCTGCTGGCTCCATTATAATATATAGATACTTGTAGTCAGTGGGCAACATCACCAGGGTATAGAATTAGAATGTCATTATAGTCATCCGCACACCAATCTCCTACTTGTACAGTTGTATGGCTGCATTTCCATTTGTAGGCATCTCTTCATTGGAAGACTAGATGTCAGTACAGAGGAGATAGCAGACAACTTCATTATTCACATGTATGCTTTATCAAGTGCATGCAGATGATTCCTATTGTTGGAAACAGAAAATAGAACATTTCAGCGCAATAACAGGGAAAGCGTATAATTCACTTTTATTTGATATTTCATAAATATTACACTTTTTTAATTCTATTTTGATAATAGATACAGTACAAATTTATTGAATACACTTACCCTCCAATAATCTTGATGTTGGCAATTCAAGATGATTTGGGGTTTTCAAGAGGACCTGTCAAACACTGGTATACACATTCAGAGGTGAAAGTGAGGCCTGGGGCCGATTTCACTAACGCTTTGCGATCATCGCTAAGCCCAAATCCATCGCTAAACGGAAAATTGATCGCAAATTTGTGTAGGAATTTTCCGTTTAGCGATGGATTTGGACCTAGCGATGGTCGCAAAGCTTTAGTGAAATCGGCCGCTGGCTTGGTTCAGGATTGCGGCATATACTCAATGACCTTGTAATGACCTTACTTATTATGCAGATTTCAATTAAAAGGCAACCCTCTTTTGTTTCAATGCAGCATATAATGCATAACACTGCATCTGATTGTGTTTACTTCATTCTAGGCCGATTGAGGGTCAAGATTTGCTCATACTTGCAGAAACTTGTGTTTATAGACGGTAACTCGCGTTACATGGTGGTAACTCGCGTTACACTTTTTGATGCTATTTTTTACTTTGATGGCACCGTTTATTTAGGCAAACATTTTGCTCATATAATCAGGGTGGGATGAATTTAGAAAATTCTGATCCCCAACATATTACCTCTACTACTTTCTTCAGAATGAAAAAATATTCACTTTTTTGGTAACTCGCGTTACATGACACAAGTGCTCAACTTTTGTGTAACGATGAACATTTTTGGAAGATGGTGTAGAAATTTCCTCTTAGGAAACTGAAGTAGATCCGATTTGCTTCCCTAAATTGAATTAATGAAAGTCCTAAAAGCATTTTTCCATTAAATAAGTAAACAATTAATTTATGCATACATTTCAGCAGTTTCGATGATTGAAAAATCTCTTCTACGTTTGTATAGACTGTATCTCTGAAAATATTTGACCGATTGATTTAATTCTTTTTGTTTCTTGAACTTCAACATATGGGTAAAACATAATAACTAATTTATTTGTGGTGGGATGGACTTGAAATTTTAGTCCTATGTCCACCTTCCCGTGGAATTGCCCAGCAGGATCCAACAAGATCTAACAAGATACCAACAAGACACAAGATCTAATAAGATCTAACAAGACACAATAAGATCTAACAAGACCCAACTGCAACAAGATCTAACAAGACCCAACTAGATCCAACAAAATCTAACTAGATCCAAGAAGACCCAACAAGATCAAATAAGATCTAACAAGACCCAACTGTAACAAGATCTAACAAGATCCAACAAGATCCAACAAGATCTAACTAGATCCAACAAGATCTTTGAATATGATCTAACACACAATTTAAGTCTGTCCTTCACCAACGTAGATGAGTACTTCATACTCTGTGCTTTTTGACTGCACATGAAGGAAATATGCGCTTGCTCAGGTGGGATTCGAACCCATGACCTGCTCATTAATTACAAAGATCTAACATGAGAACCTGGGGACTGGGGGGTACCCCTCAACAGACGTTTGCCTTCAACCCTAACCCTCTGCACCAACCAAACAAGACTAAGAGCTTTACCAAAATCTCCACAAGGGGGACAGGATCACAAACCACACATTACCACACAAACCACACTCTGGTGTATTGTGGTATTCAGGATATCACACTTACCCACAGGAAAACCATGTGTGGTATATTGTGGTATGCAGGCAGGTTAGGGTTAAATATCCACCTATACTGACTGATATAGTAACCTCAGGCCAGTATTACTGTTTGGGTTTGTTTTTTGTTTACGTTTGATTGTTTTTTCTTCAGGGGCTCATCTTTGTAGTTGACAGCAACGACATGGAAAGAATACAAGAAGCACAGGATGAACTATCTAAAATGGTGAGATATGTTTGTTTGTTTGTTTGTTTGTTTGTTTGTTTGTTGTTTTTCTATTAAAGGTACAGTACAGGATTGGTAACATACCCAAACAGAAATGTTCACAGATTTACCTATAACTTTCAGGATATGAAGATGGTGCTGGTAGAAACATACCATTAAAATATTTCCGCCTGAAATGGTGTAATTATCCAGAAATTAGTAAAACAAAGACTGAAAACAGTTTTGATCTCGTGGTAAGATCAAAACCATTCTTTATGTTTTATAAGAAAAATTGAGTTGGGCTTTCACTATTTTCTCATGACTCAGATGTGCAATTGAGCTGAAATGTTCACAGGTTTATTATTTCATGTACATGCTGGATTAGACAAAGTGCGAGTGCTGCTCTGTGACCTTTACCAATCATGTATTATACCTTGGACTGTTCCAGCTTTGCTCTTAAGCCCCGCCCACAACGACGAGCCAATAAGCCATTTTGCGAGTTAAATCTGAATAGTAGATCTGGTACACAGACTTCTTTCATTGCACATAAACACCCCAGTTTGAATTTCCCAGACTAAAGACTGTTGCTACATGTATCACATGCAAGCTTTTGCATAGAGATACCCATCTCTTGACTGGGCTGGGCTGGATTTCACAAAGCACCAAGATTAATCTTAAAGGTAGTATCATACTTTGGTAAGACACCAAAACAGAAATGTTCACAGATTTACGTATAACTTTCTGGGTATGAAGATGATGCTAGTAGAAACCTACCTTTAAAATGTTTCCGCCTGAAATGGTGTATTTATCCAGAAATTAGTAAAATCTTTTTGATCTTTTAAAATACTGTGGCCATTTTTCACTGTTATCTCAAAAAGTGGGCACCGTATGGGACTGAAATTTTCACAGATGACTGTTACTGTATCTTCCTTGATATGTTTGCCCATGAATCTGTATTTTTTTTATAAAAGCCAAAGTATGATATAATAATACCTTTAAAGGTTTGTAGCCTCCAGCAGTAGTATTTTCACGCTGATTTGATCTGTCTCTTCAGTCAATCAACATTTCATACTGGAACAAATATAATTTGACAAATTATGTGTGAAATCAATAAAAAAATTATGTTGTCATCCTAAAAATCCATTTTCCATTTCGAGGAGCCGATTCCGTGAATTCCGTCCGTTTTCCGCGAACACGGAAAATCAGTGGCCCTATGTTATATTCTATGGTATGTAAACCATTGGTCGTATATTCGGTCTATAGACCGATCCAGTAAGCCCCGCCCTATCTCGCATTGACCAATCACAGCCGCAAAAATCTGATCACCAATTGCAACAGCCATTTTGGTGGTCTCATGCTGGAGATCGTGGTATTGATTACTGCGGTGTTTATGTTTACGAACTGGAAAAACAATAAATACCGTCCTTTGTAAGTGCAGCACAACTTCACAAGTACAGTATCTTTCTGCTACAAATTGATGGTGTTTATATTTCCATTGTAATTCTGACTCTCGATGGCCTGGTAAGAGACAAAACGTACATTTGTGACTTTTTCCAAAACCAGAGTCCCATAGAGATAAGGGCTTTCGGTGATGGGCGTGCAACGCGTGTTGGCGATCGTGACACGTTACGTGCGCGCGTGTGCGTCGTTGCTATGGTGGGCGTGGCCTACTGGATCAGTCTAT